>OU744720.1:63491840-64691840 GCA_916613615.1 Steromphala cineraria | reverse complement strand
TGATAGTTGAAATTAAGGTTGACATCTTCTGTACAAATATATTGGCCAATGGGGATTATGAATTTTAGATTTGGGAAGGTCAAGCCTTTAAATCAAAGAAACTATTTAACTGTATTTTGAAAGAAATAACCTTTTCTGGCAAACATTCCTCATTTGGGGGACAATTTGCAAAGTTTTCAAAGTAATTCCAGGCCAAAGTTGCACTGCAAATTTGCTAATTCAGACCTTTCAAAAGGGTCATATTGCATTGCTTGTAATTTAAAGAATTGAATGTCCCTATTGGTTTTAAAACATTCTAAGGATTTGAAACGAATATAAAAATATTCTGGTTCACAAACATTGACAAAATTTTGATCGAAACCAAGACCCATGATTAGATGATTAGAAACATTCTCACAAACATATTATTTCTAATGGGGCCATGGCGAATATGAATCTTGAATATTATTACGTATTTTTCCCCTTTTTCTGAAGACCCCTATTTGAGCACGCTGCACCTACAAAACAGATTCCTCAACTTGACGTCATCAGCAACAGTTGCTATTCATCACAACGTCAGTAGAATAATCGTCTCCAAACGTCTCCGCCATTATCATTTCGAGCTTATCGACCCTTGAGGGGAATAACATTTACGGTGGCGAAAACTAAATTGTCCAGTGCTGATGGCCGATTGCGGATATACCGGCGTAAAGGCGAGCGTACCTCACCTTGTTACGTCCAAAGCAAACCCCAAGGCGATAGCGGTGTCATGATATTGGCTGAATAGTCTAAACACACCGTACAGATACAAAATTAATGAATTAAACAGGACAGACCAGCGTAAAGAATAATGTGATTACAACCTGATATCACAAACTATAGGGTCTTGTTTCAGCTAGAGAGCTGCCGATTAAATGTTTATCTACCTGTGAAAGAGTATATCATTCGTCATTATAAATTTGCTAAGATGGTCACACTTACTTAGCATAAGTCATGTACATTATAGTCATAACAAGTCAGTAAATTGGATGTAAAATTTCCGTTGTCTTGTTTCTGCAATATATAAATTTGCAAGAAAATCATTACAGTGTTGTGTCATATGCCAAACATATTCAACATCATAGGGATACTTCTTATATAAGAGTGATTTAAATCCAAATGACCCTTTGATCAACACAATTGAAGTGAAACTTTTGGAAGTCACTTCTGTCCAAAATTCTTTGATGTGACATTGACAATCCTCTCACTTATCTCTTTCAATATTTGATACTGAATATTGATTCTTACAAAATGTCAAAAATAATTTGAAAAGTTTTCAAGATAACTCGAATCATTGTCGAAATGATAAATAATTGACTTAATGAATTATCATAACTTACGAATTACGAAAGCATTTACCTGTTTGAAATGCTAGTTTGATAAATGATCTGATAAGGACATTTAAACACAGTTATTTGGTCAAACAAATTATACATTAACATTGGGTCAGGGCAACGGTAATCCATTGTTGCTGCTATATTCCGCTGAACTATATCATATAATTTTAACAATTTTAGTTCTGATACGGCCCTTCTCATCTGCGCTACCGCAGCCGAGATGTTTTTTTAAATGTTTTTTTCAAATATCGTTGACAACTTTTGCTTGGTTGACAACACAAGTACAGTATGTTTTGAAACATTATATAGAACATTATATAGAACGATCTTAAACGTGAAATATTATCACCAAACAAATTATATGTTTATTGCCAACTTTTAATTTCTTTGACAAAAAAAATTAAAAATAATTGTCGGAGTTATTATCAGCTTCAGTGTTGCCTTGATATATCAACTATAGGATGGTGTCCACCAATGTTACATTTCTTTATGAATTTAATGTACATGTAATGAATGGCGATGTATTTGGATGATATGCAGAGTTTTACCATATTTCATCCAGTATTTGATGTGACTTTTCAGTTCACAGTTCCAACGAATAAGTGCTCAAGGTAAAAGCCCATAGATCATGTGAAAGATAAAGCTTTCACACCCTTAACCATACAGTGCAAACAGTTATATCAATTTGAATGATGTGCCATTACATTAGGTCAAGTAACATTGAAATAATATTGCTCTATTAAGTATTGTCGATACACTGGGTTGAATTGAAGTTAACAGCGTTTCACTTATTGAAAGGTGATTGATTTACTTCTTCCCTGCATGCACCCATTTTCCGTTTTCAGAAATAAATCATGTTTTAAAAGCTAAAAATATAACTTCACTTTAACGTTTTAATCAGAAAAATAAAGTTTGATCTTAATTCAATTTGAAATTGGTATCTGTTTTAAAACTATAACTCACCCGATTTCATTTAAATCCTGTCAAATTCCTTTCAAATTGAAAATGTTTTAAGGACATTGATTATAAGAATATTGCATTCTGCTTAAAATACATAAAGATATATGAAAGCGCATTCGAGCTCTGCACATGCTTTGCGCATGTATTTCAAGTTTACGCGTGCGCCGCATTCACTTTCCATCTCGTTTACTGATAAAGAAGTGATCAGTAATTATTTCGTCATTTCGCCGAGTTGGTTAGAGAGTCGATTTAGAAAGTAACAGTTTGAGAACGAATCCAGACATGAACTCTCATAATAGTGATATTGCAAAATTGTGCTATTTCAAAATGGCATTTATTTTGAAGAATACCAAATTCAAATCATCTTATATAACTTACATACAAAGAATAAGTTTTAGCACCGATTTGTCCTTAAAGAAAAACCCTGGGCTTCAAATACTATAGTTTCTAACTACACAAATAGGTTTAAATGGTATTTAAAACATATAGCAACGTCACTCGAGGTTGGTCAAATTCTAAAAAGTTAAAATCACTTCTAATCTATGTAGAAAAAGTTCCTCATTTGTTAAAGAAATGTGCTTCTATAAATTCTATATTAAATGTTGACTGTATGTACCATATAGGTTTTCATGTTTCCAATGCGGACCATGCTAGTTTCTACCAAATAACAGTCAGTCTCATTCAAACTAACATGAGAGTACACTGATTTCATGGAGTTTTTTCACTTTCATTAGAAAAAGAATATAGGTAAAAAAAACGTTTTCCGAAATCGATGTTATACATATGATTTATCAAGGCAAATAGGTTTACTGAATTACTTTAATTCCGTTTTTTAAATGCACTTAGACAATGCTGAATTTAAGTTGGCATTCCTATCAAATCATAACAGTGAGTGATATATCCGATCAGAACGTATGGAAACGTAACAGAACGGTCAAAAACGAAAAACATTTAATAAATTGTTACACAATCCCAAAGATCCACTGCGATATTTGCTTCGTGTTAGATCGGCATAATCGTAACCCAATCGTGGTCTAGTGTAAACATAGCATAAGCGAAGCATTAGCAGATAACTATAAAACAGCTTATGTTTTCATGAATAACGAAACTAAAACACTGTAAGACATCCAACAAGGAATACGAAAAACAACGTTAAATCGAAGAACGGTCTTTTGTGTCATATATTGATACAATATGTAACAATTCTGCACTGCATTCATCATACCATACCATCTGGGTTGTTTCTCCTATTCTGACACAGTGTTTAAGGTGTTGCTACGATATAGACAGTCACGCGATTTTTTTGCATCTCATCACTGTCAGAGCAGAAGAAAAAAGACGGAAGAATTGCAAATAACGTTAGCTTGTTTACAATGTAGTCTGTATGTGATGTATGGTAATGCACTGGAATGATTACATTAAAACTCGATACAAATTCTTCTAGACAGTTCAAAACGTTATCGTTCAACAATTCTCTCCCCACAGAGGTAGATAGGTCATAAAATATTGATAAGACCAAATCTGTGGTTTCAGGCGATTTCACCACAGCGCCGCTGATTGCAAAACTAACTTTGATTGCATCCAATCACTTATCCCACATTCTATCCCCTAAACTCAACTTATTGGTACAGAGGCTAGATCAGAATTTCATAACGTGAAATGACCTTTGTTTTGAGAGAATGCGATCTTTTATGAGCGTTGGTTAATGGTTGACCATATCTACTCATTCGTACGCTAAACTTTCATCCTTTTGTCTTAATTCATTCAGACCATACAAATCTAATTGTTAATTTTGTCGATCGGCTGTTTGCATTGAATCAGGTATTGAGGGGTAACTTTTGACTATTTATTAACTACAACATTTAAAAGACAAATATACAAGGTCTTCAGTGAACACATGCAAAATGCTCTACCTTATTTGAATGAAACAGCATGGTGTATGGTAGTTTTAAATGTTTTAATTTCTGATTAGTTGGCAATTTTTAACCTCCTTGAAACTAATTTATCTGTCAAATGGTCGACTTCTTGGTTTGATAAGATTTTATCTTGCAAGTATTAAGAGATGTTTTGTTTGCAGCTCAACAGTTCAAATATGTCCATAATTTGGAAGGAAAACAAGTTATAGTGTTGAAATGGAAATACAAATCAGTAGACAAACCTAGTTTTTTCACAGGCTCAATACAACGCTCACATAAACAAACACATTAAAAACCAAATTTCGTCTGCACTTCCATTCGATGTAATTCTGTTTGAGGGAATTTGTTCCGGAAATATCATTCCGCCCTGCAAAAATCTAATTATTGATTCTCCAATACTCCGGAAACCTGATTCACTGACTTAATTGGCAGATTTAGAGCTTGTTGATTTGCATTGTACAAGATTATGTAGGAACGAGATCTGCTTAGCTGTTACTGGCAGCTTTGAAAAAAACCTGAGCTGAATAAGGTTTCTACAAACATTGGTTTGTTCATCGAGCTGGGTTTAAGGCTAACAATTGTTGTGGGGAAAGCTGACTATTCAGAATAAGAGAAATAAACGGGATTGCACCTTTTACATATTTTTCTATCCTCATATTATGACAAAGGATTTATGTCATGTCTGTGTGAAGTGGTTCCTTAATATGATAAGGAAAATCTGAAAATGTGCATTTCTGAATAGGATAGATTTTGTTGATAAAATATATGTTAAAAAGAAGTCTTATCTCTGTAGTAAATTACAAAATATTTTCTATAAACACAAACTCTTTTTTATACTTATATTCAATTTCATGATAAGGAAAATCTGAAAATGTGTATTTCTGAGTCGGATAGATTTTGTTGATAAAATATATGTTAAAAAGAAGTCTTATCTCTGTAGTAAATTACAAACGTTTTCTTTTAACACAAACTCTTTGTTATACTTATATTCAATTTCATGCTTACTGAATTGCCATATCCAGTGACAGCAGAATTCAGAAATATAAGTTGCAACCAAATATAAGAATAGAAAATAGGAACTTGTGGAAAGCGAAGCCAGTCTATTATCAATTCGCAAGGAATTTTTAAAATGGTACATTGTTGTCAGAGCATTTGAACATCGGAGACATTGATTCAGAAATGGATTAAATGCACAATATCAATGTATTGACATATTTCGTGTGTAATAAATCAAATATACTGGATACCTGTGTCGCAAATGTGATATACGTTACCATAAACTGATTCTACATTCAGTTCTTCCATCAAGGCAACAGTCACTTATTATAATATAATCTATATTTTAAGGATTTCAGATATTTGAAATAAACAAACTTCTTGTTGACTTATATTCGTTCAAAAAGAGAACGAAAAGCCTTTAATTAGAATTTGTTCAAGCAATTTTCTGATACAATTAACGCTCAGGTTTTCTTATCAATACAGTTGCACACAAAAAGTGTTGTTATTAATCTTCGAACTTTAATAACTTTTCAAGAGATTAATCGTTACGAACTGTCATTCATGCGATTGCAATAGTTTCTGGGACATCAGAATTTCTTACATTTGTTTCAATATTACCAGGTCGTTGTTACAATCGGAAAATTAATCTATATTCAACTAGTAAAAACTAAGACACAAACATGTTTCATTTCAAAGATTCCTTTGTACAAATTGGATGCTCAGTTTTTAATAATGATAACCTTTTAAGCTATTCAGCGAAATGGGACTTGTCACGCATCAACTTTTGTCACTTGATCCAACATTTTTGCTTCTTTGATGATATAATTTAATACCTTATTGCACAATCTTTAATAATTTGTCATGAGCCTCTAGCACGTTTTCATCTTTTAAACTTTGACATATTATTCTTTTTACACGATTTCATGATAAATTGACATGACATAGGTCCTTATGCAAAAGCATGCAGTATTTAAGAATTTAAGGTACCCAAATAAATAATGTTCGCAGTTGAAGTAAATACTGAAAAACATTTTTGCGCTCAATTGAACTTACCGTATTTGGAAATTTATACACTAACGCTGTAACACATCAAACTTATATAACTGATTTTGGTCAGTCAAAATAACTCAGAAGAAAATGATTAGATAATCTTTTAAGAAGGTAAATCAATTATTACTTGAAAAGTTAGTATGTTACATGAGATGTAAAAGACACAATCTACCGCTAAACTTTTAAACATCTGCAATTGACAAAATATGTAAATTCTTCCGGAAATAACAAGCCTGTACGAGTCAGATAATCTAAAGACCTTAAGGGAAACGTAGACATAAACATATTAGTCCAGAAAAAAAAGAAAAGCGATTTTGTTTCTCAGCTGTATTTGTTATGACAAAATGGTTGACAAAATTAGTCAGAAAGAACTTGAAATAAGGTACCTATGCTAGTAAATTTTGTTCATATAATATTATGAAGTTGGAATTACCTGCCGATTCCCAACCCTACTTCATGTCTTTGAAAACGTCTAGAGGCTGATCTTTTTGTGATCAAGGAGCTTTTCAGTACTGTTTAACATAAACAAGTGCTCAAAAGAATATATGCACTGTGTTTTACCAAAACAGGAGAATTTATAAAAGAGTATATTTGTTCGACACTAATAAAGTTTTGAATTCAACAGTAAAAAACCACGTATACATTCCATACAAAATCGCATTTAAAGACATCTTGACAATCATATGTCTTGTAATGTCCAGCTCATCTGGTTATGTCAATCGACATCAATGTTTGAAGATTAATATAAACTTTGTGGTAAGGCCATTGTGCTCGAATCCAATATTGCCTGACTTCTCGGTACACTGTGTGTCAATTTATAAGTGCCGTCGTTGCTGTTGAAGTCGCCGTCATAGAAACAGTACAATTTCTAAGGTGCACTGACCAGAAGTGGCTTCCTTCAGCGAGAGGATTCACATGTTATCAGTCACTCCTTAGGTTGTATGCTGTATAATCAGTATTGTTTATTTTTTGCAACAGTTGGATAAACGTTTCTCTGGTTTTGTAACTGTACTGTAGTGATAAAGTGTCGCATTTGCTGTTTTATACCAAAATATGTGAACACTATGTGTTACATCAGTATAGGGGAAAGTAAACGATTTGACGGAAAGGATTTGTCTCTAATTCTGTTTAACATTAGTTTATGTAGACAGCACAAAGGAATAAAGCAGAGAAACATTATAATGCAAATATTATTAAAGTGGAAACATTTCTTAAGTGTCAAAACTGCCGTTTAGATCAATGCAATTTGTCTTTCAAATGTAGTAAAAACCTAATCCGAACATCACCTGTAACCTTCTTAGTTCTTCAAGATACAAAAGTTCTCAAACTTTTGAAAACAAAATGCTTAAAGATATTTCTTGTTGCTAGTGGGTAGATCGACTAAAATTTTGAGAATTTTTAGTTGGTCAACTCTGTATGGTCTAAAGATGATTCGTCAGTCACGATGCACGAGTATCACAAGCCGTTACTCAAGGAAAATTATCATGTTATATGCATACATAAAAACATTATAAATTCAAATTGTCACTACTAGCAAACCTTTGGCAATGAACAAAGTTGCTTCACTAGGTTTGTAAAAGATGTGATGGATAAAATATTGTAAATTTCACCTTGATTTGTTTGACCAAGAATGTTTTTACAAATATATGATGTATGTTGACTCCCTAAAAGTACATCCATATCGATCACATCTAAACCAATTGTTACAAGTATAATATCATGTGATGCCAGATCACAATCCCAAACAGCAGAGTTGGCTCTGTAATTCAATCTAGGAACATATGGTCCTACTTGTGGAGCGGCCGGTAATGATGCTGTAATGTGCTCTAACGATAGAGGTATCTCCCCTAGACCGCCAGGGTATAACAATAGTGTCAAGCTCAGTTTAGAATGGTGTGCTTAAATGTGTTAAAGTTTTCATTCAGTATCATTAACATTTACACTGTAACAATTTAAACTTGACGAGGGTCTGAAAGTGCAATTATGCATTTTGATTACACATGAAGTGAATCCGAACACATCTGTATATTATATGCAAAAGATAGGTATTACAAAAAAATATTGACTACTATTGATTTAAAAACCGACCTTTTCACACTAATTCCCAAAAGTTTTGTGACTATATTTCTTCCGGACATTATCAATTGACAACTTAATCTTATACGTTCACATACCCGACAAGATTACTAAGACCTTAATGCATAATCCTTATTTCGCTTGATTTATTCATACCAGCCATACCTCATCACTTTGATATCTCGTTGTGCTAAAACTGTATCATGTTGTCTTATTTAATAGCTTTATATCTCAAATATGTCTTTCTTTGCTATAATATTTGACTGACACCGTACATAACCAATGTATGGTTCAAAAACATTTCCAGTAAACGTTATAATTCAAAGTCCTGGCATATTGCAACAGTTCAAAGAACATTAATCACATTGAATCCCCTTTGGATCAAGATTAATTTATCAGTTGTCATTTTCAGATTGAAAGGCTGTCATTTGCATTTCCCATATTTCTAAATGGAATTGTGGACTAACCCGACCATTCTTCCTTCCTGAAAACCATGATACCTTATGTATTCATTCTTGATTTGACTTTACATCGAGTAAATAACTTATTCTTTGTCATAATGTAACGGACACGTTAAGTCTAATGATTAATCCAAGTGGATATGTTGCACATACGAAATTAAAATATCTAGAAAAGAATGGTAGCCATATAGATATACAAGGAGCCTTACGTATGCCAAATTAATACTGATGTTTGTGAGTTTGTGGAAGATTCAGAAATTATATTTAATAGGGTTCCAAATTGATAACTCAAGAAAGAGTAAATATATAATTAATTGATATTACTGGTTTCTGTCTGTTAGTACCAATTATGTTAACAATTACAAAGTTAACAACGCTGTTATACAACACAGTAAACGTATTTACACTAATGCAAATCAATGATTGAGCACTTCCGGGTAGAAAAGTCAAAAATAGATACCGGTACAATAAAAACGACCATGCATATAAATGAAACCTGGCCATTTCAACAAAATTTCCCTAAGTTTTTTTATTGAATTTTATGCAATCCTACAGGGAAACAGAATGATCAATTGGGATGTATGTGACTTGTTAGAAATGGATATATTCCCATCGGTAATTTAACAAAGTAAAGAATGTGATAAAAAGATCCCATGACACTACGGGTTTTTTTTAAATATATGTATAAACTTGGGTGTTGCATCTTACAAACTTAGCAAAGAGAAAAAGTTCCTTGAGAAAAAACTTAAAATATCTAAACGTTCATCTTCGTCTTTCTCATGTGCAAATAACATAAGTGTGAAAAGGGTTTAGTTGCAAATGAAGTCGTGTGCATTGTGATTATAACAAAAAGCGCCTGTATCAAATTTGTAAGTCAATATACTACTGGTATCTTGGGGTATAAAGACCAAATGTGATGCGCACCTATGTATACAAGTCGATCCGTCGGGCACAGTCAATCATGCAACATTGGCTACATTCTCTTCCCACAGAGATCAAGTCATGAAATGTTGATACAGCCTCTGTTCTATTACACCGACCTTGTGGGAGAGAACGGGAGATGCCTGATTGGAGGCAATCAAAGTTAGTTATGCAATCAGCGACGCTGTTCTGAAATCATCATTTTGGATACTGAATCATGGCAAAAGCATTGTGATATGAACACACCTTTCAATGAGAGGAGCGTTGTCATTTGATAAAGCAATTCAAATGGAATGTTGTGCAATTTGTGCATTGGAGCAGTGTCGATAATTTGATGATAAGGGCACACAAACTATACAGATGGACTGTTACTCACGATTTTGCTTTTTCGGCAGATTTTGTAGATTTGTAGTTTTAATCCTTTTTCAAAGGTTCTATAATGGATTTAAGCATTGAAGCTACATCAAGATTACACTGACCTCCACAGAATAAAGAGGACGAATAAGGTCAGGTTTTCATTGTCAATATTAAAACAAATACGTGTCGTATAAATGTTATAATGTATTTGTAGATGTACGGCATTGAACCAAAATACTGCTTTGAAAAGAACAATCAAGGTCCATCAACGATGTCTCCAATTAGATAACTTATTTAGGTTGAATTCAGAAGTTAGACATCAGATGAAAACACAATTGTGGATTACAAACGTTTTTAACGGAATTTGCTAAGTTGTAATCAATAAATAGTGTTCCCATCTCAATGGAGTATCTCTTAATCCATGGCTTTTCTTTAGAATTCGGCATAATGAGTATTAACTTGCCAGTTTCATGCTTGCATATCCGTGTGCACACTTATTCCACCTTCCTCTGGGCTTTATTTGTTTTTGGTTTTTTTATTATAAATTCTTTATTTTCTACTGTCTTTTATAGAACTGCATAAGCACTCAAGTTATGATAATGTCTCTGAAGAAATTTGACATGAAGTTTGTTCATAGAAAAAGAACATTTACGTTCTGCTTATTTTTCCTTTATCGCAGCAAACATACTACAACAAACGTTATGGAAATAAGTGGGACGTTTTGAGATGTGCAAACAACTGTAGTATCATATTTGTCAAATCAACCTTATGCATAGCCATAAATTAGAACCAATGACCTATCGATTAGAAATTGCTGTTTCCTTTAAATCGTTTAAAAAAGAAAAATTATATTATAACCTGCTATCAAAGTGGTTCCCAACCGCCTGCCATGTACGCTACTAGAGACATTTCGTCTTGCCTACTGTTGTTAGTTTTGAGTTTTGAAGGTTTTCATCTTCATCTTCATCTGTAGTATTTCTTAGAACCTTTATGATTTAGAGCAGCGACACTGCCGACTGAGCTACAGAGGATTGATTCAAGCAGAGGTGATTTCTGTTGTGTCATGTTTTTATTGTAATTTCTTTTATATATAAGCATTTGTATAGGTAGTAGTTTGTACCAAGTTTTAATGTTATGTAGTTAATATATGTTTTTTAAACCGCAAATAGAAGAATAAATATTAATATTCTATTGATCTAGTTAGGTCAAGACCTATATGCATAGCGAAGGACGGAAAGCCCTTTTTTTGTCATATACAACTCGACTCGGTGCATCACCCAAAACATCTCCTGTTTGCGCTTCGGAGATTCACGATTCAAACATGAGGTGATTTGAGCGATACACCTCGGGAAGTATTGGTATCTATTACTTACACTCCTCTATAACTGAGTATTTTTACGACACGTCTGTTCTAATTTGTCATCGGCAGAGAAACTTGATTTGTAAAACATGGGTAAAATGGGATCAATAAATACAGAAGTATATATTTCCATTTTTTTCATCAACAGTTTTAGTTGAACGATTCTATGATAGAGAACAGATCATCACATGTCAAATCTGCCATCTTGAAAATAATAATCAGATAAAAATGCTAATGCATGCTGATACTGATATATGTTTTCTATATCAGGTTCCTTCACAACTTTGATACTTTTTAGATGGCAATATTCCGATCGAAGAATGTTATCCATCAAACCCAGAAACTACTCTTTCCTGCCAATTGAAATATCTCAACGTGCAACTTTCTTTTCATTCAAAACAATATTCACACGACAGAGGCAACAATCAAAGCACATTACCTTAAATTATCATACATGTACTTACTGTTTTCATTTTCAAACACGAGATATTATGGTTACCTATTATCTTTCTTTCTTTTATAAAAACTAATCATTGATGTTCGTACAAATATTAGCTCTTTAATAACAGAAACATAATTGAATGATATTGAAATTCCATGAACATCATTGATCGATAACCATTATCACAATCAAAACAAGAAACCTGTAACGTGAGGTTTTAGAAATGTGTATAACAGAATGGCAAAGGGAAACAATACTAATCTATTAAATGTGTCTTCCTTTGTCTACTCTTAAGAAGATAGATAAATAAGATGAAAGAAGGAATGAAAAAGAAAACGTCCAATCACGTTTGGTATTGTTATTCAATAACGGACTAATACAATAGAATTATGTTATGAAATAAATGTAAAGGTTCTTTGGCGACCTGTTTAAATGCAAGTATATTTGCTGTGATAAAAGGGAAAATAAGCAGGAAGGTAAATGTTCTTTGTTTGTTTGTGAACAAACATAATGTAACATTTCTTCAAAGACATTGTCATAACCTGAGTGTTTATGCAGTTTGATAAAAGACAGTAGAAAATAAAGACTCTAAAATAAAAACAACAACAAATAAGTGTGCACATGGAGATGCAGGCATGAAAATTGGCATGATTTTAGCGTATACAGATAATCAGGTATTAACTTTTTAATAAGCGATATACTTTTGCCCTTGAATGTTCAGAAATACCATAATTCATCAACACAGTCTGTTGATGTTAAAATAAACACGAGAGACGCAGGGGGGAAATATTTAATCATTAAAATGAAGAGATACACAATATGTTGTTATTATGTTAATATTAAAAATCGTTTACTTGAGAATTCAATAGGTGTGATAGCATGTTGATTTGTATATCACAATGTTTAATTTGGAGCATTGTTTCGTATTATTTCTAAAACATCTTTCGACCTCGATAAGGAACTTCTACAGAACTACTCGCATCGGAAACTGCATTCCTCAATCGGTTGAACAGTTATACCTGTCATGACTTAGTCAAGTTCTAACAAATTCAACCGTCATAACTGTCGATTCTCATAACGGCCAAAACCTGATACAAGGTCAACGTTAACGTTGTAATATTCCCAAGCCTTTTGCACGTTCTGCTGGAATTATTTTGCTAAAATGCAAGATACTTTACTTTAATGCAATTTGAATAAATATATATATCAACGAAAATCGAGCACCTTAAATGGAACAAAAAAGCATTAAACAGTCAAATTAAGTTTTTAACAAATGTTTAAGCAAGATCAATATCATAAAGCGGTGACGTCGTTTACCCGATATGATGTTAACAGAGGATAACGGTCAAGTGTCTATTGATTACTGACTGTCACGCTCATGAGGTCTACTAAATTCCTTAAGGAATGTCAAATGTCACAACGTCTCCAATATGAAATGTAGTAAGGCAAGTATTCAAAACACGTAAAACACCAACTCACTCACTCACAATGTCTTAGCGAATTATATACTAGACTACGAACAGCCGACAAGATAAGAAAAATAATGTGACCATTAGAAACCTTATATTTCCATTTGACTAACAAGCCTGGTACGCACGTTTGGAACATGAAATTTGAAAACCTGGTATTGACATATCCATTTCAAACGTGTTTCTAGGTATTGTCTAAAATTAGATGAGTGTTTACCGACTATTGCATTATCTTTTAGTAAAATGCGGTAAAGAATTAACGACTGAACACAAGGAACCTGTTAATAAATCATCATCATTGCCTTACAATGACACCGTATTTGTATCATGGACATGGACCATTAAACGATCTCAACCCTTTGTCAGCGGTACAATAAGCAGGCCCGTAGCAAGCGGGGGGCCTAGGGGGCGCCCCCACTACTTTCATGACCATAGTTTCTATATGTCCAACATATGAGTTATTGTTTTTTGTACCTCATCTGACTAAAACATGTAGGTGAAGATGACTAAACCAACCGTTAAAAACTGGCGCTACGGGCCTGATAAGAACGTGCTTTCTCAAATTATGAATATCGAAAGGCACCTGCCAAATATTCTGGATGAATAACTTAATTTAAGGGTACAAATTATGATATTCTTGGAATGTTGAATCAATGAAACTGTCTAAAATGCTTGTCTTTTAATAACATAATCTATGTCTGTATACTGAAACAGTTGTTGGTGCCTTATTAACTTTGTTTTATTTTATGGATAAAACATCTCAGTAAATATTAACAAAACTAAATCGACTGACTTACCTTACTGTGTCTTTAATTCAGTAATATTGAACACAAACAAAAAATCCTATGTCGAATTTTAAACAATATTTTGAAAATATAAACAAAACTCATCTGGACAAAGTTGCTTATCATCAAGTGAATCATTCTCTCCCCACAGAGGCAGATCAAGTCATGAAATGTTGATTCTGAGCCTCTGTTCTCATTCGCCGAGTGTGTGGGGTAGAATGGGAGATGTCTGATTTGAGGCAACCAACGTTAGTTGTGCAATCAGCGACGCTATTCTAAAATCATCCATCTGCCTAACGAATCATGGCAAAGACACTTTCAATGCGAGAAGTGTTGTCATTTGCTTAAACAATCAAATGGATTTTTGAGCAGATTTTTTTCCGTCAGGGGAAACTGCCGGAACTCAAGGTTTTTGGTTTAATAAGAGCACAGCACAGGAAAATCGAATATAAATGCAGTTTTGTTTTTCTTTTACTCCAATTTTCCCATTATTTTTCAAAATAAAAAGATGTTTTATAGATAGATAGTTTATTTCTGTCAAAGAGGCCACAGGCCCATAGGACATAACATACATAGCATTTGCAAAATACATATGTTTTTTTTTTAAATAATCATGTGAACATTCGTCCCGTTGAATAATTACATACTATGCATATCAACATTTCATACTATGTACAATTGATAGTGATAACCATTTTACTTATAATGTAATTCATTTATGAAGCGAAGCATAAAGCTTAAATGCAAAATATATATATTTACCAAGATTTACAATAGTTGATTGACAATTGGAATTCATTATGTTTCGAAAAGTTTCCCTTGTCGGATTTACAGTATAATTACTTTTGATATATTTTTTACGTAAATCGTTAAAAGCGGTACATACCAATAGGAAATGAAATTCATTTTCAACATAATCTAAACCATAACTTGAACAATGAGTACATAATCTACATTCAATATCAACAGTATTTCTGCGTCCTATTTCTATCATTAAGTTATGATTACCACATCTAAAACGAAGTAAGGCATGTCGATATAATTGCTCTTGAATATTAATAAGATATGTTTCCACATTTAATAGAGATTTAAAGATGTTGTATGAACCAAGACGTGAGTTTTCAGCAATATTTGAGCGCCATTGTTGCATGTCGATATCCTTTAAACGCTGTTTGACTTCTAACAAAAAATCTTCACGGCTTCCGAAATCTTGAGTAATCCAAACGATCCCAAATCCAAGTTCATAAAAAATGTGCTTTAAAAATGTTACCCATGAAGTACGTTTAGAAAGATCAATAGTATATAGCATGTGATAGGTCTGTTTTGGTAGTCTTCTGTTGTCCATAAAAATTAACTTGCTCCAATATGTAATACACTTCATTACTTGCGTTGTATATATAGAATGACGACCACAATCTCCAAGGACAGCGGCGTTACAGGCGGAAAGGGGTAATCTTAGAATCCTTTTGAAATACTTTGTTTGGACTGTTTCAATAGATTTATAAGTCTGATATCCCCAGATTTCAGAGTCATATGTCAAAATAGGTAAGACGATACTGTCGAAAAGTCGGGCTGCTATAGTTATTGGAAGACCGCCACATAATGAGTTGAGATTATAAAGCGAAGAACATGCTTTTTCGGCCTGCTGCGCCAACGTCGAAGTGGCTTTTGTCCAGACTGCTTTCGGTGTGAAAATTATTCCTAAATATTTATAATGTGAAACCACCTTTATCTGGGATCTCTTGAAGTTCCACTTTTCATAATGCCGTAGATATCCCCCGTTCCTAAATACAACTATTTGTGATTTGTCGACATTTAAAGAAAGTCCCCATCTATCTCAAAAGTCACTTAAGAGATCTATTTGTTGTTGAAGTCTGCCTGCACTATCTGCTGAACTTGTGACGTCATCAGCATATAATAACGAGCAAATGTTTGGTGCCTCTTCTGATATAAAAATCCCTCTGCAGTTTGACTCTTCCATCTCTGTTACTAATTCGTTAATATAAAGGGAAAATAATAAGGGACTCAACATACAGCCCTGTCGTGTACCCGTGTGGCAAGTGAAAAAGTCACTGAGTCCCTGTTTAGTTTTAACACATGATTGTAGTTTCGAGTACATATCTCTTAAAATATTCAAAACTCTCCCATGGATTCCATAGTTCATAAGGCGATACCACAGATGATCATGATTCACGCAGTCAAATGCTTTAGAAAAGTCAATGAAAAAACAGTAAAAGCGCCCTCCCGACTTTGATAAATACTTTCTTATCATTCCATGAAGTGTAAACATATTGTCGGCAGTAGTATATCCTTTTCTGAATCCGGCTTGATTTTCATAAATAATGTAATTTATTTGAGACCAAGATTGTAGACGTTCGTATAGTATTTTTGTAAAAACTTTTCCAATCACCGATAACAATGAAATTCCCCGATAATTATGCACATCAGTTGTAGATCCTTTCTTGTGAAGAGGATATATGATTGCTTTTCCCCACTCTGTGGGAAACATTCCACTGTCTAATATTTTATTGAAAAGTTTAACAAATATTGGAGCGACTGTCTTAGATTGGTGTAGTAATTCAGCTGTGATTCTTTCCGATCCTGGCGACTTCTTTTGTTTTGATTTGTCAATACTTTTTGTAACTTCTGACATTGTTATAGGTGCATTTAATATTTCTTACCTGTTTTTATGATACAGTCATCACATTCAATGCATGTGCATAAATATAATCTATAACTTTATCTTCTAACATTGTTGAATTTTCAGATGAGTTTAAAAGCTGCTGAAAGTAATCAATCCACACAGTTCCTGATATTGAGTTTGTACTTTTAGATCTTCGTAGTTTCTTCAGTTCCTTCCAAATAATGTCTACATCATTCTTCATGCAATTCCATTTTGTCTTCAAGTCCTTTTTATACTGTTTCTGTTTGATTGAACATGTTGATTTAAAAATTGATTTTGAATGTCTATATTTCTGTAACTCTTATTCTGTTTTATTTTGGCGAAACATGTCGAGTGCACGGTATTTATCTCCCTTGGCAGTCTGGCAGTCACTGTCCCACCACGCGGGATGTGTGTCGTCTGCTCGACTGCTTGGTCCTACACTTTTCTTCATGCACTCAGCGGCACGATTATATAAGCTGTAGATCATATCTATCGATATGTCAATATCTGTATCGACTTCCCACAGTATATCTGATATCATTGATTTCGAAACATCATCAGACATGAGTTGTGTAAATGTGCTTCGATATCGATCCTCCCACTGAAACTTGTAGTATAGTGTCACGCATGAGTCGGTTTCACATACACTTTCATCATACAAAATATTAAACATAGCCAAAATAGGGAAATGGTCTGATTCATCAAGATCACAAACCTTAAAATCTGAAAACAAAATCAAAAAGGTGTGAGCTAACTAAAGTGTAATCAACAACACTACGACCATTGTTTGAAACACATGTAAAATGTCCATCTTCATCACTCTTAACTCTGCCATTTAGAATATGTAAACAATGAGTTCGACAAATGTCAAGTAAACGACTACCGAAGTTATTCACTTCTTCATCACAGTTCTTACGTGGATATTGGAAGTCATCGCTATCATACCAGTCTCCTCCAGGAATATAATCTGAGTCATCGTTGACTATGAAGTCTTCCAGTGTTCCAGTTCTACAGTTAGAGTCTCCAGTTAAGATAACTTCCGCATCATAAGAACATTCTATACCATATAAACAGTCTTCTAGCACTTCTAAACTGTCTTTATGTTTATCGGTGTAATATTGTGAATTTTCTGGTGAAATATAAAGAACACAGACAACAATATCTTTATGAAAGTTGAATGCATTATTTCTTATCAATCAATAGATAAACACTATCTGTTACATGTGAATAAATCCTCCTTGCTTGTGCAAACAATGAGTTCTCAATGTAAACACATATACCACCATGCTTGTTCTTGTCTCTCAGTGAAGATAGTAGTGTGTGAGTAGAAGACAGAAAGTCACTGCAGTGATCACTTACATCATCCATGTCTCACACAATCCCACAATAGCATACTGTGATAGCATCTCTTGTATATTTTAATTAGATAAATGTCGTTTTAGTGATTGACAGTTCCATGTGTATAAGCTTAAGTGTTTTGCTTGTGAATGTTTGACATTGTCTATGTGTGTGTTTGCGAGAGTGACGTCCCTTTGAGAGGTACACGAAGTAAACACCCGGCGATATTTTTCTTGTCAAAATACACTCAAAGTACAGCTAACACCAAAAAGCCAGGTATGAGTGTAGACATTAGCACATGGAGATGCAAACTTGGCACTTTTCATCCTCGAAAACCCCCAGTTAAATTCAGACCGAAAATTGTGTGTGTGTCCACGTCAGTAGCGACACTGCTCGTGTTGGCCATGTTAACAATAACATTAGGGGTGATGTAGAAACTAACCCCGGGCCAGACCACACGAAGGTTACTGTTAAGGAACTCAGTGAGATCGTTAAAACTCTCCAGGGAGAAGTTAAAGAGTTAAAAGATCAAGTCATTTCATTATCTCAGGCCCTAGACAGAAAAACAGGTGATATTGAGAGAAAAACTGATCAAGAAGAGATAATTTAGTGTTTTATGGGATTCCTGAGAAAAGTGGGAAAGAAAAGGAAACTTGGAATGAATGTGAAACAGCAGTAAGAGACATTTTAACAGAAAAGTTAGCTAGGGAGAAACTGAAAGGAAGCAGTGTGAAGATCAGTGAGGATTTCAGTTTTCAGAAGAGGAAGAATCTCATTCCCAACATGGTACAGGCCAGGAAGGAGGGTAAAGAAGCTTTTCTGAGATTTGACAAGCTTGTGATTGATAGGATATCATATGAGTTTGATAGCACTAAAGATAAACTCTGTGTTGGTAAATAACACACTGGCCAGGGCCAAAGTGTAAAAGATGTTTTATCATTTGGCAAGGTCTTAAGAATATTATATTGTAGCCAATCGGGATTTGTCATGGACTTTCTAAGACTATGTTTCACAGTTCTTTACATTGTATTATTAATATCTTAATAAATCCATATAAATTATTTGAACTACTATTTTTCAGTTACTTAGTGGGAATTTATTTAAACATTCATTCGCTTTTAATCTTAAACATATTGAAATTTATATAGCTAAAAATATCAAATTAATTTTGAGAAAGAATACCTATTATCCATATTATCAAGTTCACATGAATTATATCAACCAATCTCGAAAACACTGAACATCTGAAAATGTTTTTTTGGAAAAAAATGTCATTCCGGTACAGAAGAAAATATGTGTGAACTTATCATCTGTATTTCATTCTACGGACGTTCAGAACAGCTTGAAACTATTGCAAGAATTATTTCGTTTGAAAACCAACATAGTACCTCATTGGAAACCTCATTGAAATTATATTACCTGATAAATCCCAAAATGTTTAAGATAAATAACAATAATATATTTAAACTAATTTTACAAAGTTTTCAAAGTGAATACTTTGATATATTCATCAATGAAAGCATTAGATGGCTATTTCGCTGAATTATTGATCCTTCTGTTCCTAATTCTCAAACATGGGGATGAAGTCTGAAGAAGTAACGTCTTTTCGGGCTATCAATGAACGACTAATAGCTCTTAATTCTTAAGCCGTCTATATGTATTGTTTTTTTCGAACATCCATGATTTACTGCTTGTTATCTTTTAATATTATTACTCACTCTTTGGTTTGAAACAGATAAATAGTTTACATTGTCTTGTTAACAATATAACAGCAGCAGGAGTCATTCACTTAGACCTGATGTTGTTACATCAACGTTAAACTCGTAACAAATAAATGAAAGGTACATGTCTGTAATGTTGAAATGGGTAGAATTTAACGAATATTTATACAAGGGTGTCCGTGCGTTGATTGGGCAAATATTTAACTAATAAACGGTATATTCAAACTCATTATCTCAGCACAAAATGGAGATTACTTTTTATGAAAACGACTGAACCATGAATTTGTTTGTTTTCTGAATAGCCATTGAATTCAAGCGATGAAATAGTGTTTAATAAGGTACTTATTTATCTTACCAATTTCTTATACACAGAAGAATCATTGCTGTTACTTCACACATCTATGTAGCTGCTGCCTTTTTCATATCTATAACATTATGAATATCTTAATTGGATAACTTTGGAAATTTCTGACAGTTGGGGGGGGGGGGGGGGGGGGGGGGGGGGGCAGCGACCGAATTGCGGCATCGTTTCGATACGCTCTCTTTGCAGATAGCTGGCCGAAAGGTTTGTTTACTTGTCAAAGATTCATTCGTCATGATGCGCCGTTGTGATATGAAAATGTAAGCACACTTTTCCCCCCTTATTTCGACGATTTTATTATACCGATCGGGGTGTGCAGAACCTGATAACAGCATGTAGAAATACAGGATGGTGATATCAACTGTGCTTTAAAGGTTTAATTCAATTATTTCAATGGACATCAGCAAGATATCACTTCTGTTTTCTTTTTCCGATGCTAGCTTGTAATGAAATTCCAAATTGATTATTTTGATCGTTAAGGAAACATTCCAGTTCCTTACGTCTTTCCGGGTTTATCACAAATAACCTTTGTGAATGGTTGAACAAAGGAATGAATTTATTATTCCTTATCATTATAAAAACGTTCGCCATCAACTCAAACAGAAAGTGGTGTAAATCGTCGGCTTGAGCTTGAAAGTTTTGCGATAGTTATTTCCTTTGAAAACATTTTAAGGTATCGATCGATGTCCTTTATGGGAAAGTGTTATTCAACCTAATCAAACCTTGAAAATCGAGAATAAACATCAACAAGATGTTCGTGTTCAAAGAGAAGGCTTTGGTGCATTGAGCAAGACGGATTTTTCACAAAGCCTTATGTGGCCATTTTGTTGAATTATTGATCCCATTTGTGATAAATTCTAAAACATGGAATAAAGTATTGAGAATGTAACTGCTTTTAACGTATTTTCTGAAAATAAATAAAAGTTTAATGGCTCAAAGACCTACAGCCGGATAAAAGTGTATTGATTTTCTTCAGAAATTAATGATAAAGTGCGTATTTTGATATTGTATTAATACTCCCTCTCTGGATTCAATATCTCGCCTGTTTTTTTTACAAAATCTCTTACACTATTTAACCATAAAAACACAATGACTACCCGATAAATAAATGTTACTGTAACTTATATTTGTAATGATTATCTAAATGTTCTGGTGAAAGATTTGATAGATACACGAATAAAATGTTTAACGACTTTTTTCCTCTTATATTGAGCTTACATAATATTAATCATAATAAAAATTGAACATAACTATTGATGAAAACCCTGAATAATGAATTCGTGCGACATTTAAAAACTTTCTACTCTGAAGTGAGCACAGATGATACAAAACGTATATTTAGTATAAACAAGGTATTTAACGATGTATTTTACACAGAATAATCATTGCTGTTGCTTTTAATGTAGCTTCTGCATTTTTCAGTCTTCAGATTGTATGCAATATTTTGATAAAAATATAATACTTCTTTAAAAGATCTTTAATACAGCTTTGATTATCAACGTCTGAACCTTTGATTTTCTTTGTGAGAGAAACATGACAAAAAAGTAAAACATGAAGGTTCATGCGCGTGTCAAAGCGTCCTTACACGAAATTTCACCGGCTCTGCTGTTTTGTCAATTTCGTGTGTGACATGGTCGCCGTCAAATAGTTCCGATTCATTCCCACACAAGTAATATGAGAACGTGGACTTGTTTTAATGTTCGATAAATTAAGTTCATTGTCAGGGTTTAAGTAAGTATGTTAGATCATTGTTGTCTAATCGTGTCACTCGTGGTCCAAATACTTGAGACAAAGTTTTGTTATATCAAATGATTTCTATATTATGACTAAAAGCAAAAGATTAGAAGAAACAATTCAATTCAAACATATTTCTTAATAAAAGGAGAAGACAAATAATGATAACATCATTGTAAACATGCTACATTATTCTTAAAACATTGTATATTGAATTTTATTCAACGTTTCTTTGTTCCTGAATGCATTTTCAATGCTTAGCTGCTAAGACATTTTTCGGAAGGAGAAAAACGTAAATCTTACCAACTTAATGTTTCACTGTCACGTTGTCCTTTAAAAAACTTTATTTGATTTTGTTCATAGAACACCCATTATATGAAGACTTTGCTTAAGTGCAAAAAGCACTTCCTAAAATGACCTAAAACAATTTATTTTGTCATAATTTATGGTGTTTTTGTACATTCTAATTCATGTTTTCGTCCTAATGTAACTCACTTGCAATTTATTGTTATCCTTCACGGGAGTGATTAGTTTAAGATATGTGATAGAAGGCTAATGTAATCGGAAAATGTTCTAAAGAGAATCAATTTATTTTCCTTAAATTTCGAATGCATTTTATAAAATTCTTTAGGATAACAAAGTTTTCCTCAATTTTACCTTAAGTACTAAGTATAAGGATTTTTAAAAACCTCATCACAGAAAACTGCCTTTCCACTTGTTTTTCATTTTAGCAACTATAATTCGATATTCAACAGCTTTCTGTGGTATTACTTTCATACTAGTGTCTGGTTCTTGTCAAGTTTGACATTTGATTTTATATCTTAGGATATGCAAATGCAAACTCTAACAACTGTGTCAGTATCATAGCAGATAATTACATCCTGACCTAGATACAAAATATTTTCAGATAAACGAGTCTGTCAGCACATGAGAGAAACTCCCGTTTAAATTACACAACGGCGTTGGTTGTTTTGAATAAAACTTTGTTCAATAACGCTCAAAAATACGAAACCTTTTGACAGGAAGAAGTTCACTTAATGTGGTAACTTTTGTAAAGTATACATATATTATTATATAAACAGTAAGGTCAAAACAAAATTTATCGTTTGCTTCTAATTACAGGTTATTGAGATTTGATGGCCTTTCAAATGTTTTATCACTTTTTATTACCTATAAGGTTGAAAATAAGTCTTGTCAAATTTTCAATATACATATCACTTTTGCCTAGCAACGATTGTTGCAGCGCGAATACTTTTTTCGCCTGTGACGTCATAAAACTACTATTCATGACGTCGCTGTGGCCGGTGGTTGTTTCGTGGATATCTTTTAGAAAGTAAAATGAAATGTACTCGGTAATAAAGCAAGTATGTCATATGACCTTTTACAAAACTTGTGCAAATGTGTGTTTATCCCTGGCGCTCGCTCGGTTAATACAAAAATTCACACGTACTTTCTCGGGTAATAATCTCTTTATATTTACATTGTGGCGTATTTGTAATGAGTTTTCTACATGGTGATACGATGTGGCCTTTGAAATTTTATTTGGGAAGCCGTCTGTGTTAAAAATCTATTTCTACGATCCCGTTTTAAATTTTATTACTTTTTCGGTTACGACAATAATGGTAATACTGTTACTATTGTTGCTTGTGTTTCATGTCTGGAAGAATCTCACCCTCTGGAACCGATGGTTCTGCAGATGTGATCTGCTGTCTTTGTGCCTGAACATGAAGTGATCGGCACTGGAGTTTAAATATTCTATTCTGCAATCGGTAATTCACTTAAAAATACTTCAACAATATCATACATTATGCACAGGCATTTGTCATATTGGTAAATCATAAATTTAAGTTGCTACATCGAACATGATGTCTCGATGATGAACATCGAAATCATTCAATTGATGACCTTACATTCAGGCTAACAGTCAGCGACCAGGGGGTAATCTTACAGACATCTCAGATAATTTCTTCATCGTTCACTATTCTACTTTAAAGAAAACCATTAAACTATTTTGTGTTTCAGAAATGTTCAGGAGAATGTAGTTCAAAAACGTTAAATCATGATTTGAAATATAATGTTTCCATCCTTATCGTATCGTACCAAATCGTATTTTATGTCGCAATTGGTTATAATATCATCTTAATAACCCCAAAACAATTGAGAACAACGGAAGAGTTCAACATCTTTTCTGTGTTCAGCTGACAAAATACTTCATAATTGTTTGCTGGTAACTTACACACGTGGAAAACATCTGTCAGCATAGTGTAGTGTATGGAACCAGGGTCATTGCCTTGATAATTAAAATTCTTACTATGAAGACCCTGCCATCGACTCGTCAAATTTGATTTGTCGACGTACGTCCATATTAGAAACCATATCCATAACTGTTAATGCAGTGTTTATACTTGGTTTTGTCATTTGTCAAAGCAGTTGTTGTTAAACTAGGCCGCAGAACAAGACGAATGGGGAACCAACTAAAAAACATATTCCTGAAAAGCAATCTCTTTGTAAAAATGACCTTCATAAAAATACACATTTGCATAGGTTCATGTAGCATCAGTTACAAGTATTGAATATGTATCAAGGTCGTTGCCATGTTGATGTGTGGAATTAAATGTTCGAGTACGCATTTATAATTGTAAAGTGTTATAGAAGTACTGGTGAGAATGGAAGTGAATTTAGTGCCAACCTGAACTAGCTACACTGACTATTACAATACACTGGTTCTAATATTGTTATATAAAACGAAAACTCAAAAAAGCTCATTGAGAGGTAGTGCAGAAGATAATCAACTGTTTGATCGAGAGATGCTTGGTTATTTCCCTATATACGTTAGATATGATATAGAAATATAAACATCCAAATATCCTTGTTTTAAGTGATATTTATCATTTAATCATCGATTAATTCCATCCAAATTTCATCAGCCTTTATCTCTTGTTTCATTCTTTATCTCTTCTTTCATTCTTTATCTCTTGTTTCATAGTAAGTTTCCCAATAATTCAAGGCGGTTAGTGTCAAGCATTGTTTTAACATCATACAAAAAATTTCCATTAACGCAATGTTTGAAGTTTCCTGATAAAACCCATTGTTTTACTCATGATATTAAACACAGCCTTAAATGGCGACAAAACAACCCTAGCTCAGCAAATGCTGCACATGCAACTAGCTAACGTTTTGTTCTCTTATCAGTTAAGCCCTGTTCGCACAATGCAAAGTTGTTTGCAGCTTCTAAAACACTGAATGTGTTTTCAGTGTAAAGAAGAAGATAATTATACATGTGCTGAGCCAGATACTGACTGTCTCGAAGCTGTCGACACATGTGGGATAACTTGAATTCTCATTAACAACACTCGGTCGGCGGTGTGAATACAATTTCTCTTAAACAATTAACCAGACGTCACTGTGGTAAGCTCCCTGCAGATTTGTACTTTGTATTCTTACTTAACTAGTTTTTCAGGGTTTTTTTCAGAGTTAACAAGTAAGATGTTCGGTTGGTTTCCACGTTTTGGAAAATATTTCATTGTTAAAAACAAAATATGAGATGGAAGGTACAATACCACGTTTGCAGGACTATAGCTGTAGCACAACCGGTGAAATACTGTATCCCATCACAAAGTATTGTTGATTTGAAGAGTTAACTATATTAAGGACGCCTTTGAGTATTCCTGGTTATAGACATGATTCTTAGAAGAGTCAAACAGGTCCCCTGCAATGCTGCTTTTCCCTTCACAAATGGATGCAATATAAAAAAAGGCCCTGTTTCTATCATTTTAACGTTGATTGATTACAGTATTTTCTCTCCTCTTCTTTGTTTTTTATTTTGGACATAAATCAATGCACATTTCAACAATAATTTGACAGATTTGATTTAACTATCACTTGAGAGTTGTGAACTTTTTTAAATAATCATCTTATTTGAATGAAATGCCGAAGTTGTCCAATAATGTTTTTCATAATAAAATTAAATTTGATTGTTCCTTTACATATCAACTACTCAGTCCAAGAAATGGTTATCATGAATTTAACAATTTTAAACAAACAATACTTAGTGTCATATTACTAAAATAAATGTCATAAAAAGTTGATGTATTGAATGTATGAAGGATTGTTTCACATTTTAATGGATATTCAAAAGCACAAATACTGTATTCAAATTTAAAGTGATAAATGAAAGACTAGTGAGACTTTTTAAATACATCACATGTACAGCACACGATATGATGCGACAGGATTGATCCAATATGTCATGTCATGTTTCCGGACCTGAACATATTATTTTGTATCAACATGTATCAGTGGTGTAGTGGTAAGCATGCTTGCCTCTCACGCCAGAGACCAGGGTTCGAATCCCGGTGGAGACACCAAACATTTGTGACTTGGCTCTCATCCTGTGTTGTGTCCCTGGGCAAGACATTTCATCCACATTGCACTCTGTTCACCCAGCTGTACAAATGGGTACCTGGACAAGGGGGAAGTACGGACCTAAACGAAGTCTGGAACACCTATTGTTTTTATACTTATTCTTCAAGGTTGTTATTATTATTATTTGTACTTTTTTTGTGAGAAAGCTCCAGCTCAAACGGCTTCTTCAAACTTGACTAAACTTGGCATGCAGATAGCCCTTACCCTGGAATCGACGTGCGAAGCTTTTGGGCAAAATCGGTTCATTCATTAAGGGTCCAGTTCGAATCCAAAATCGAAAATTTAACAATTATTTTTTTTTCAAAATGCACTTAGAGACTTAATTATTTTTTTCAAAAGAAGCGCAATGAAAAATAATGAAAAAAATGAAATCATGGCAAATTCGTAGGTCACGTGGTTCGGCCGCCATCTTGCTTTTAGTGCAATTTTCATCGTTTCCGACCCCACCCATGTTTGACAATCTTCTTCTCTGAAGATACTTGCACTAGAGAGCTGAAATTCATGCTGAATGTAGCTGAGGTATTGTTTTCTTGAAATCGTAAAGTTGTAAGACCTAACCTTAATACTTTTTGTGCTGTGACCTTTCAAAGTTGACCAACTTCAAGGGCAGATAACTCAAAAACCAGACCATAGAACTTAATGATTTTTGCATGAGAGTTAGACATTACTACGGTCTTTCAGATAAAAGAATAAAATCGCTCGCGAACAGTCATTTCCGGTCAGGAGCAAAGGTCAAACTTTGCATTTCAAAAAGTGGTGTTTTGCTGGGTATGTTTGAACCCTTTTTAACAAACATGCATGTGAAGGTCAAACATGCATGTGAAGGTCAAACAGTATGTGAAGGTCAAACAGGAATCTTGAAGACCTAAGTACTGCCGCGGCAGTCCTAGTTATTACTATTATTATCTACATGTATCAACACGTGAGCTTGAGATGAAGGTCGCTTTAAAATCACCAGACGAAACAGCCGAGGACAGCATGTACCTTAAAGATGCACTTGCACGTGTTTATGAGGTGAAAAACATGTTCTCACAAAAACGAAAATAAGTGTTACAATTGTTGTATGATGGTTTTGAATCAAAACTTGTGATTTTAAAACGAATGTTCCGTGTTTGATAAAGCTACATTAATCGATATTTTTCCTCAAAGAACGAATGGGTTTTACACCAAAATGTCTGAAGTTATGTCTGTTCTAGATGGCTAACTACTTGACAATTTCTACGGAGTATCGGATTGAGTATTGAGATATTTTACCCTCTGAAGACTATCAAAGTAATAACGTGTCCATAACCGATATGTCATCGCCTTGTCATGCTGCTTTAAGAGTGGTCCCATTTCTCCTCGGGTGATCGTCAAATCCTCTTCGGTCTTTGTATGAAGCACACCACAATACCTTTGGTAAGGTTGCACTTATGTTCTAATGTCTTTCGCAATGACAATCGAGCAGATGCCACTCCCACCCCATTTGATTAGTGGACATCATTAGGAAGTTATCCCCGACATTTATTGTTCTGGGATTTAACTCCCTATCCCGATTGCTGGTCTGATATGATAACTGACCAGCTTACATTTGATCAAATATATACAAGTAAGTCTAACCGTAGTCTATTGTTAGTCAAATAAACCAATTCTTGAGATGCATTTTCACTTTTGCAATCCAATCAAGGTCTGTAATGCTTCAAATACTGCTCTTGCAAATGAAATACCAGGCGAAAGAAAACACACACTTCAGTTGAATTTATCATAGAATGTATGTAAAATTGTCTATTACAATTATTTCGAGATTGTATTGTCGGATTTCCGAACTGGGAAGAAAAATCAAATCATGTTCAAATAATACTCTGAAGTGTTTAAAAAGTCTTTGATATAACACACATGTTCATTATCAAAAAAGACAAATTAAATGTAAAAATAGACAAAAATGCCTATTTCCCTCCATTTTGACTACATTGTAAACATTGTAGGGGTTATGATAGTGTATTTCTATTCATACCCCTGCCTACATGTATATAATACGAAGATATTTTAACACAACATTGAAAGAACATTCAAACTTCTGCAAATATGTTTTATTCTAAACATGTCTTATTAAATACATCTCAACAAACTGTGATGTGTAAAAAAAATTGCCAGGCGGTTAATAATTTCTAATATTCTGACAGAGAACAAACAACAGATTTTGTCAATCAACGACAAAGACGCTTATTAACAAATGTTGAAGTATAAACTATATAGAGATTATTACCCGAGGAAGTGTGTCATATGACTTTTACGAAACGAATGTGAAGTTTTGTATTTCCCGAGCAAGAGCGAGGGTTATACACAAATTTGCACAAGTTTCGTAAAAGGCATATGACACACTTCCGAGGGTGATAATTTCTTTATTACCGAATCTATTTTAATTAACTCTCTTAGAAATATCCAGAAAACGGGCCGCTGCCCTTGCGGTGACCGGCTAAAGTGACGTCACGAACAATACTGTTATGACGTCATAGGCGAATTAATACCGGAATTCGCGCTACAACAATCGTTGCTAGGCAAAAGCGATATGTGCAAATGTGCTCATATTGAAAATTTGTCACTACTTATTATCAACCCTATGGGTAAGAAATCTCTATATTAACCTCTAAACCTTACCATAAATATAATACAATCACGGGCATTTTATTTTAATGATATTTTTTCTTTTATAAATTCCGTGAACTGTTTGAGATAATGTACGAGCTAAGCGTTTCAGGTTAACCTCAACAATATCGGCTTATAGCACACGTTATTTTAGTCAAAATATAATGTTGTCACATTAAAAAACAAGTTCCAGACACATCAAAGCATCAGAATAATCTCTGATAAGCGATAACGGTGTTATGAATATATCAAAGCTTATGCCAAGGAATAAATATCTATCTTGTGAGTCTCAAGAATGATTGAGTGAGTTTGACTAAATGAAAAAAACATCTAAAAGAAGAGTACATGTACGACCAGAGTATTCAATAACGTCTCTCTTTTGTGCATTTCAGCTTTTTATATACATCATGAAACCGATTTCACGATTAGTTTGTCCATAGCCAAAATGCTTTGTTGCGCATAGAAATGTTGCCTTTTGTCATTTAAGATCGACCCCCTTTGACATCGGCCCCCTTGAAAAAGAATTGCTATGAGAGAACAAACCTGTAAGTCATACATGTGAAAGTAGAACGACCCTAGTTCCTATACGTCCACTTTATCATATTAGCTGCTTGTCCTTTCAAATCCATTTCCTGTTCTCAAAGCTGTATTTTACAGATTCAAGTGCATCACGATTTTTGTCCCGTGGCTATAATCACGTCAAGTATTGCTTATAGTAAAAGAAGATAAGTGAAAGTACTGAATGGGAAAATGTTAAAAAAGAAAATGAATAGGAAACCAATTAGTCACAAATAGTTCTACATCTTTAAGGCAAAACATCTTTCAATAAGTGGTTTCAGCATTGAAAGTGACATGAATGGCTTTCCATTGACAACGGGTTTTTGTAGCTGTTCTCTCATCTTTTTGTTAATCATTTACTTGACAGAAACCAGGTTTTATTGGTAGTCTTAAGAACTAACTTTGTAACGTATGATTTCTCAAAGTAATTGGACCTGACTTGCAACTTAAAGTGCATTCGCCTTTTTGTTGCACTTTATCAACATGTAATTCATCATTGGAACCTAAAATGAAAATGAATGTGTGTGCAAAGGCAATAATTGCCTTCTTTGCGAGGCATTGAGTGGAGAGGTGAACACTCTTTAGGAGTTTGCTGCAGATACTGACACTTTATCAAGCACAATTATACTTGACAGAATTGTAGATAAATAGAAAAGAAGATTATACAATATGTTTGTGTTTTTTCTCATTTATTACTCTCTCCCTGTGGAGTCGTAAAATGTTAATTCAACCTCTGTTTGAATACGGCATTATTTTCCGTCAGATTCTCCTAGAGGCAAAACAAACTAGTTGAAATATTTCAGCCAATGAAAACACTTCTCACCTTTGTTGTGATTCAGTCGCAAAAAACGATGGCTTTTGAACATCGTCTCTGATTGCTCTGCAGAAACCTAAATATTTAACTGTTCCGGAAAGTGGATTCTCTTACTTTATTGGACGGCTTAAAGCTTGTAACTTTGCATTGCATAATATAAGTGTAACGAAAACAAGATTCACTCAGCTATCATCTTCAGTTCTGAAGAAACTTTGTTCATGAGGCTGACTCTACAATATTAGGGTAATGTGGAGTAGAAACGAATATCAAATTACTGGACTTTCAGACAAACATGATACAATTTCTTGTCTAGTTTTTTCTCACAAATAGAATAGAATATTGAATAGTTCAAAGTTATTTTTATATCATCAGTTTAAAGTCACATTTGATATTTATGTCGTCAAGATGCAAATGATGACTTGTCATTTGTACACTACAAAACAAACAAAGAAATAGAACGTCGGAGGTTTACAGTTTGAGTTTGGACATATATGAATCCAAACCTACTTATTATTCAACATTCAGTCACAATCGATTTATAGCATCACAGGTAACGTTAGACAAAAATATGGATGATTATTCGTAGAGATTTCCCCATGTTAGTCAAAACAAAGTAATTCAGTAACTGTTCGGTGTTTACACTTGCGCCTTTAAACGATCAGCAATCAAGACGTGCATAAGTAAATTTTACATTTAGGTTACTTCCATACCTCATGATTCCTGAACACTCAGTTAGTGGTATCAAATCACGTTTTGTGTCGAATATGTTTGTGTTTCGCTGACTAATACAGTTACAGATTTAACTTAATTATCTATTTTTTTAATATAACATCCCAGCTTATTTTTATATAGATTGAACACATCAGTCTCAATGATTCAAATAAACATACTTCCCTGTCGTCTCAACGGTCTCATATTGAAACATTTCAACCATGATGTCCCGTTTTATCGTATCGGATCATTTGGCGAATTTCCAAGTCATACCATAAAAGATACGATATACACAAATACGTTTTAACGGAAAAGTTCAGCTGATGCGTATGCATGCTGGATACAAATAGTGAAAATGAAATTATTTATCAACTCCTTGCTTATAATTATCTATAAAAGCAATGAATCTTTCTTTCACTTTAATTATTAATGGACACAAAAGAGTAACTTTTAAAAACAGTGCAAATGTTGAAAACAAGTTACGAAATGAATATAGACATAAAGCAAAAGGATGTAACTACATGAATATAGGATGAGCCATGAGTGACAAGTAAGATTTGTAAATTTATTCATCTAAAAGGCAACTTTACAGGGTTTTAAATTCAGAAGGAAGAACATAACATTGTTTGACATTTATAGATTAGTATACCCACAAGGAGAACCACAATAAAATACATATTGTTGAACAACAAAGTATTTTTCAAAGATATAAAGAAAAAAAAATATTCTCGTAGAAAAAGCACATATCAAACATGAAAACGAGCCAGAGAAAGGTGTCGTTATTTATTTAAAAATGTAAAAAAATCCTAGTTTTTTATTGAATTCTATCCAATCCTTTGGGGAACCAAGACGATAAATTGAGATGAACGTGAAAGGTTAGAAATGGAAATATTCCCACAGGTTACTATGCAAAGAACTTTTTATGATATGAATGATCTCTTGACACAGCAATGAAAGCGACCATGATAATTCATTTAGTTCAGCTCCCATAATGCCACTCACATTGAATATGTGTGCGGTAAAAAAAGTTTTTATGTAAAGGATATGACTTTTGCTCTTAGTTTTTATGACGTTTTTCATTTATTTCATATTATATCTACTTTGAACATGGCTGTACAGTCAGCTAGAAGTTTAAAATACGTTTAAAAATAGGACAACTGTATATTTCAACAAATTAATAATCATGTTAGTGGTATAAATTTCAATTCATTTGCGAAATTTATCCTTGAACAATTGTTATTAATACTTCACTTGATCTATATAACTTTGTCTGCCTTTCGACTTTACCCAAGTGAGGTATCTCTCACAACAACAAGAATTGTCAGTCACAAAAATGTTCAATTAAATAACCAGTCAACATGATGATTTTATGTGACTACATATGTTTTCAAAAACCTTTTACAGAAGATTGCATCTGTCGTTTTATCAGTAACATTTTGCTTCCAATTCAGTAGATTGTTTACATTTACTTTTTCATGCAGTCATTATGATATTAATCGTTAGAGGTTATTTCCTAATTTTACTATAAAAATATGTAAAGATGCAGTATTTCGATGATATATAAATACAGGGAGATCCTGTGCTGTGTTGTATTTTCATCATAGAATATCAAGAAAGGCGTGAAGCCTTGAAGAAATTAATCTTTGTAAACTTTTCTTGTGTTAGAGAAAGAATTATGGTTGGGAAATGGTAATGTTTAACAAGAACGCCGTCAGCATATGAATAGAAATGTTTATCCACACATAATTATATGACTTCTTCCAATACATGTGAAACTTATATTGCTTGCGCACACGACATATACATATGAATGTATTTCATCCACAATCATGATAACGATTATGTTCGCTATCTAAATCATATACATGTTGAACGTTTCTTTTAAAAACAAAACACGTATTACCATCACGTTGAAACTGAGATCTACTTTTTACACGGCAATAATAATGCATTGTGGAAAAACATAATTACGATGAAGAGATTCTGATTATAGTTTGAAATCCCTCTGGTTATTGCTAAAATTTAGAAACTAGTTATTTGAGCCCAATGCATTTGTTTGTATTTATTTTCTTTTTCAAACACGTTATTCAAAAGATATAATTACTGATCAACTTAGGATACCTCAAAACTTATATTTATTGCATAGATATAAAACAACATGTAATAATTCTAATGATTAGTTGTTTTCATCAAAACTAATACACAATGGAAAATAATAAGCTCTTTAAAAACAGTTAAGCATATTGATTGATATTGCATTTACATGAACATCATAAAAATATGAGAATAGAACATTAAACATGTCATGTGTATCTTAATGTTTTTACTTCAAAGGAAAATAGATAACAGAAAGGATAAAATTGTGTTTTGGAATGATGATTAGGAGTTGTTTAACTCACGTTTTCTGACAATTAACAATGTACATGTAATGGAATAAATATGTGAAGTTTATCATGCAATTGTGATTCTAACGCATTTCTGTAAACAGGACATTATTTGAAGCCGTTTTGGTTTAAACAAAAAATATGTAAATATCAGTAACTTTAAAGTTGCTCTCTTAATCTGAGTTGTTGTGTGGGCTTGCCATAGAACAATAGAAAGCTAATTAGAAATTACTGTATATATCTTGTACATATCAACAAATAAGGACGCATGTAAACATATTGTCATTGGAATATAATATGTCTTATAATATCTCTTTTATTCTAAAATGCCAAGATACAGGAGAGAAAACTTCATTTTTTCTGCCCTGGACTTTTAAATATTCAACGTTCCGAAATCATGTTATTTACGTTCATGGATACAAGTAATAATTTATCAACGTGGAGACCGGCTGGTTGTGTTCATTAAATATTATATGCATTGTGGGAATACATCAAAGCTTCAATGAGAAATGAAGTGATACAGATTAGTTTGTTAAGATGTTTATCTTCTGAATTGTTCACTTGAGAATTGTAGAGGTTGAAAAGCATTCATAAATGGTTAATATGAATGTTTATTGTGTAATGAATGATTTCGACTACGCCTAAATCACACAGGAAATAGTAAGAATTGCTCACCTTCCTCTTCAATCTGCTACACGCGAATGTGCAATTAAGTGTGAGATATAATTCCTGCCGATTCATCATTCCATTTTGATAAGGCATTTCTTTAGGAATACCGAATTTTAAAAATCCTTCCGCTAACGGTCTGTGATAAAAATCGAATACATGTAATATAAAGTGAATCTTCTTTTATCTATCCTTTCATTTTCATTTACAGTTTATTCCTTATAGATTAATGTCCGAATAACTCTCAATTCCTTAGAAATTCATGGAGCCGAGGGCCCCAGGGCTGAAAAATAATATAGCGAGAGAACAATAGGCTGACGTCACAAGTGTAATTTATTAATTGATAATGTCATTTATGTATTATCTCTCGATTCTATATTGAAATATAAACGATGTTTCACTATCTTGAAATTAAATAGTTCAAACCATCTTGTACTTGTTGAAGGTTTTCCGTTGGCAAAAAATGTAAAAAACAGAATTAACACAAGTTATCCAACAAGTCGATCATTTCTGAATTCAATTTGTGTGAAGGAACAAGAATAAATTTCGAAATCAAGCTCCCGTAGTGTTATTTTTTACTTATTATTTCTATAATTGAATTTGAAACTATAATTTGCCCAAGAAAATAATACAAGCGTTTTCAACAAATAATTATATCTTTCAAAAATGATTTTAAAATGTTTCTGTTTTTAATCGATAATCAGAAAGATTTCTGACGTAGAACTTGCATACATGTATATCTGTATCCTTGGGACTTTCTTTAAAATAAGTAAGGGTCTTGCTTAAAGGGGCAGTAGCACGTTTTTAGGGGGAATATAAGGTGATGTCAGGAAAATTTAAATTAACGGTTCCAATTGAAGGAAAATGTGTTCAAACTAAATAGAGCAGTACTAATTCAAATATATAACGTAAAATTTAGCAATGCAATTCCTTTTTCTTACACAAAATGAATTAAAGGTGTTCACACAAAAATGGCCGCCAATGGATTGTATATGAATCTTCATACTTTGTCCTCTGCCTATGGATGATTGGCCTATGTAATGATATTTTTAACACTGTGAAAATAATACATTTAGCATTAACTTACAATTATCAGTGAAAATTTCAAAATATAAAATTATCAAAAAACGTGCTACTGCCCCTTTAAGCTATGTACTGTTTGTCCTATACACTACCTGTCTTTGAAACATCATCGACAACCATGATCTCGACCATCATGCATATGCCGACGACATGCAACTGATCGACAGTTGTGACATCAATGACATATCTGTGTCTGTCAACAAAATCACAAATTCCTGTCAAGACATCCAGAGCTGGATGACAGCCAATAAGCTCCGCCTGAATAGCTACAAAACAGAGGTGATGTTAGTTGGCACATCTCAACGTCTAAAGAAAACCTCAGCCCCAGACATCATTATTGGAGATGCTGTCATAAAGATCTCTCAGAGTGTCAAGAATCTTGGTGTTTTCATCGATTCTAATCTAACCATGGAGAACCAAGTTGAATACCTCTGTAAAATCTGCCATTTCCATCTACGTGCTATAGGAAAGATTCGCAACCAACTTACAACTGACGCAGCAAAGACTTGTGCAAACACTGGTTCACTCAAGGATTGATTATTGTAATAGTCTCCTTTATGGCATCAGTAAACACCTCCTAGGACGCCTACAGAGAGTCCAGAATATGGCTGCTAGGATTGTGACCCGTAATAGGAAAAAGGCACACATAACACCTGTCCTCAAGTCACTGCACTGGTTACCAGTTGAATCTAGGATCTCGTTCAAAATCCTCTGCCTTGTGTTCAGATGCTTGAACAATATGGCTCCTCCATACCTATCACAACTCCTCTCAGCACAGTGCCAAGTCCGTATCCTCAGATCGAACAACAGCAGTCTACTCTGTGTCCCACGTGTCCACCTCAAACAATTTGGTGAACGTTCCTTCCCAGTTGCTGGCCCTGTTCTATGGAACAGTCTCCCTCAATCACTAAAAGCGTCTCCAACATTTGACACATTCAAGTCTCGCCTCAAAACACACCTATTCAATATTGCATATCCATTGTAAATCTCCTAACTCAAATCTCTTCATGTACATATCCATGTACATATTTTTCTTTTTTCTTTTTATGTAGCGCTTTGAGCATGCTTGTTGTATGGACTAAGGCGCAATACAAGTTTCCATTATTATTATTATTATTATTTATAATCAAAATGTTTTTCTTCTTCCAAAAACAAACAGGAATGTGCAATTTATACTGTTTACTTTAGATACGTTCAAACAATAAATTTGACATATATCGAAGTACCATTCGAAGTATATGATTTTCAATCGTAAATTAAGACATCAAGCTTCATTTTGTAATTATTCTGAACCAATAGGAAACTTTCATATCTCAGTATCTGTCCCTTCAGTTGACTCTTACTTTATGTCCTTTATCAAGTGTTAACACCATACATGTACCAATAGTCACCACTTTTTAAAATAAAGAACTTAGTTATCCTTTCTAAGATGCCTCAAATTGGGAAAAACTTTTTGAATGAAGTTATCAGAATCTGATGCTTTTAACGTTGCAAAAGTGTTATTTGTTCTGAAGTGTTTGTTTCTTTGCTGTTCTATCATATTTTTGAAGTGTATAAATCAGACTTGATCGTGATTATTTTCCTAATTAAAGCTTCGGTTATCAAATTTCGTTTTGTATTTTCAGTGCTGTGTTAGAAACGTTTGAAGATGATGAGACATTGTATAGGCAAGAATTGCATTTTTTTTTCACCTTTCGGAACTCAAAATTTACCACTTCAATTGTGACTCAAATGTCTTACTCACGATCTATACAGTAATAAACATGAGTGTTGTTCTACATTATAAGGGGCTTTTAGGGGCTTAGGAAACCTGATGATCTGTCAAAGTTATAACGGGTTATACATCCAAGAGACCAGTCACCATAGCCAGTCCCATTCATATGAAGATGATAGGATTCTTTTGAACCGGTTCTTTTCCCCTAATAGATCAGGGCATTTGCATCATTACATAAATAATTGGAACCATGTACCAAACGAAAAATGAGCAAATGTGAATCTGATTAGATGCATTAATGTCGTGCAGCAAAATTGTTTTCGAAAAAAAAACCTATTTATTATAGAAATTAATTTCAAGATATCCTTGTACTTTCTTAGGTTAAAGGTATTGTGCATGCATTTACGTCACTTAAAGGTTTGGTTTTCAAGTTCCTGATTTTCCTTTTCACATGTTCTGCTTTTCAATGTCATACGTTAAATACAATAGAAAGGAGGTAAATATAGTTCTGATAATAAATACGCTCCTTGCAATTGTTAAATAACATCGTCTCCGAACGAAGATTAACTCTCCTCATTTCCTTGGTTTAAGTTTCTCCAATACTCAGTTTAACATAGGGTTACAAATTGTTACTTGAAAAACATTAACATTAATGCAGCTTTTGTGAGGTAGATTGTAATATTGTAACAAATATATGGGATGAAGTGAAGACATCTATAAAGTTCCAATCAAGTTATCATAAACTTATCTTAAAAAACGTCCATTGAAAATCCTGAACATAGAAACGGAGTTCTGAATGTGATCATTACATCAGTTACATCATATTCATTAAGTATTTTCCACTAACATTGCAACTTAGGACATGAAGTGAAGGTCATCATACTGAACAGTTGTTTGTGTAATCTGCCAATGTAGGCTATGAACAAATTTACTCTGAATGCAACAGTTTTACTAAATATTTTCAAAGTGGTGTGGTGACAGATATATTAAAGTCACAATAAGAAAATGCTTTATTTACCAAATGTATGCTCTGATTATATTTGTATACATTGAGTACAACAGTTCAGAAGATAACACTTTAACGAGAGTTTACACAGTGGACAGTGCCGTGGTGACCTTGACATTAAAGTCAATGTCACCCAGAGTAATTGATGTCTGCGTAATCCCCCAATGTAGGCTGTGACAAAACAAATGAAAACATTGAGTTCAACATTCTCTCTACCTCAATATAATTTCTCATAAACAATATTGTCTTTCTATCTCTTTCAGGTACCACGCCATGTCGCACAACTATTTATTTATTTACAATTCATAAAATCACCAATTGTCAATAATCAAGTAAATATAGAAAACAATACCCTTTCCCTTTAACGATAGACTATAGGACGGACAGCCGTTCATGTCGTTTAACAACGCTAAGACATGACCGTGTCCGACATTTTGAATCCTACAGGATATCATCTGAAGTAATTTTCTGTACACTCTTTATAAGATTTCCAAATAATTGTATACAGAAAAGGATTCTCGTAAAAACACCAACATTTACCAAAACATATACATGTACTTAGTACTTAAAGGGACACATGCTTGGGTTCATACACATACACATCCTGTGATGAATACTAAAAGTGCATGATGACATGATGAAATCATTTCAATTTATCTCAGGTAATGTTTATTTATATACTCACACTCGCTAGAGTTAATTTGAGTATTACGTAAATTGATTTACAACAATCATGATTTTTTTATGTAAAACGTGTCAGTATGTTATTTATGTTTATGAACCCAACTTACTTTGGATTTCTGAATAATAGCGGTTATGCCAAATAACACTTTCGGTTGTTAAGTGTAATATACTTTATATATATACTAAACATGTTATATTTAAACGTCAAACTGTTTTCATTATTTAATGACAGTCTTCAATTTATGAAAACTTCCATTCACCTTAAGTTTATGTACTAGCAGTTGTTGAAATACAAAGTCAAAACAACAGTAAGGGCCGTTACAATGCAGGATAAGGACTAGTCAAAAACGGTAGAATTAATAGAGAAATATCTGTCAGTACTTGTCAATGTATTTGTCCTTTTTATTAAGTTTTTAAATGATGTCACGATCAAGACTGTTTGCAAGTGTTAAAACAATTGGAACATTAAAAGAGGAAGCCGTCAAACTTATTTTTGAATTTAAGTGGATCTTTTGAAAGGCATCAGGTGCTATAATGTACGATATGCTTTGTTCTTTTGAAAATGATGCATTTGAACAGATGGTTTTAAGGTTTTCGGGGAATACATAAGAAAGTTAAAATATTTAGGAAATGACATTTCATTTGGTTTACTAATTGGCTTCCCTGTACTCTGATTGAAAACTGTGACTTCCATATAACGTTCGGTGACAGACTTCAAAACGTATGCAAATTTGATTATGGCACTTAATGGTGATTTATGATAGTTGTGTCTAAGACCCAATTTATCAAATTGGGCAGTCTGACTAAAAACAACCCGTTCTCTGAGGAATACATATTGTGACTATCGACAAGCCGGGCCATCCTAAACCAACATCACTCTACATATGATACGACTCCTTATGACTTAGGATGGATGACCATTGATCAAGAATTTATAATTATTGAGAGATCAAGGAATGCGGTATAACTACATTATAATTCGTGAGGTGAGGTGATGTCGGCTTTATCTACTTATATCACGGCTGCTAGTATTATTGCAGGGAGAAAGCCCGCAACACTATTGTGGCTTTGTATTGCGGTGAAACCTGCGAGCATCGGCTGGAACTAGCAACTGAAATTCAGTGTAGCATTGCACCAAAACCCAACTGCGTGTAGAACAGTTCTCTACTGCAGACAAAGTTGCCTAGCCCCTGGTGGGACTCGAACCACGGACCTCCTGATCCGAAGGCGAACGCGTTTACCACTGCGCTATCCCGCCCCCATGATAATTCGCCGCTGTTGATGTGCTATGTTAACATAATATATAAGTACTTTGCAAACATAAAATTGTTCGTAAGGAGAGGGGAGGAGAAAGTAACATCGCGTTTTGTTCCATTTTAAAAACCCGCATAACATTAAAGCGTTTGAAGTGCAACATTTGAAGAATTAGAAATAAATCATTTCATCTTTAAACTAAGTCCTGTAGATGTTCCATTTTAGATCTCCTGCTGAATAGCAATTCCATTAAAGGAAACTTAGCCTCAGAGGCGAATCCAAAGCAGCCTCATGTAGACATTAAAAGCGGGCATTGTGATTATTATGAAATGAGTTACACAAATTGTTGAAAAACCCACAACCTCAAAAACGTGATACCTGGTTTGATTAATCTTATTGAAACAAATTATCCGCTTAAGCAAAATCTCAAAATTGAAATGGAACTGAAATAATACAGTTAAGTATTATCGTTGACGTTTTGAAAGAGAAGATTAGATTGAAAAATCGATACGAAACTACAAAAAACATTAAATAGCCACTTTGTTGAGTTATTGATCTCTCCTGTGACAAAGTCGAAAATACGGGCTTAAATTGTGAAGAAGTTTACGTTTCTCAACGTCTTTTCAGATTTTCGATAGTAAAAATGGCTCCGAAAACCAGATAGAATTGTATTGATTTTGGTACAAAAACCAATGGTTTACTGAGTCTCACAATGTATTGAATCCTCCTTTTCGTTTGAAACACGGTCTCTGAATTGATTCATTAAATGAGATTTATGTTTACTTCAATCGTAACAAATATAAAACAATACTTTGTATATTTTCTTGAGTTTTGATTGGTGATTATGACATTCAATCAGTTCTATCAAAATAATTTATTGACGTTTGAATCTTGGGTTATGGACTACAAAATCAAGTCATAGATTTAATAAATAAAATTCGAAGGAAAATTCTATATGATATAGCTTTAGTCCAAAGACACAAAGTACAAAATATGTAAACAATTTTTATAATAAGAATGCAAGCCATATCATGTCATGACCAATTCTGTTGGAGTTTAGCAGAGACCTAGAAATCAAAGATATTTTGTTCATACATTATCGTAAAATCATAATATCATCAATCTACCTTTTTTAAGAAAATCAACGAAATTTTGACCAGGACTACTTTGTTGTGTACCATTGTCTTACCAATCGTTCTAAAACAACTCTTAGAACTTTGTATAAGTAAATCTAGTAGTGGACTTTGTTCGAAAAATTGTTTTTACATACTTCTAGAAACTACATTTGTTCTACATATTTTTTTCCAACAATGGATGCACTGAATTCCTTATTTAAACTTTCTAAAAGTTTGTAATATGAAGAATACACTGCTTGTCGACTCGGCGACCACTGAGGTCACAATTGTGATTTAAAGCCCTGCGGTGAGAACTTATAGCTGGCTGTAAGTATATGTATGACTTCGAGGAAGAATATGTTTGGTAAGACGGAGTTGTATCTTTCGTAAAACTTTCAAAGTTGAATGTATGTAGAAACAAGTGACAATAGTAGCGAACTTTAGTATGTATACATCCAAATACAGCATCTGATCAAGAACATTTGTTTTGTAGGTTGTTGTAGTCATAAGCTGCTTTTGTTCATATTGGGATTTTAATATTTATTAATAAAAGTGATAACAAAACTCATTGACAACTTTTATCAAGTCAAAATGTATGATCATAGTCGCGATATTTTTTCAGATTAAGCAATTCAATTTTATGCTTTCAAAAACAACCTATTACACTATCCAAATTCTTCTACAAAACTTTACGGATTCCTTCATTCCTATGAAGTTCTTGTAATGTTAAGGGGAATATATTATCCAGAACAATTGTGAATCAATTTGGATTTTTGTTATCTCTTCCATGTGGAGACTATGTATGAAAACAGTTCCGCGATGTAAGACATATTTTAACAGAATAAAAGGATTACAATACACCAATTAATTGTCTTTGCACTACATTACGATATGTTTTATCCAATGCGAATGTGTCCTGTTACAAAGATTATGCATTAGAAATCCTAGTTTCAGATAGATCATTTTTGAGTACTAAATCTTCTGGATCGCAAAAGTCGGGGTTTGCAGTTGCTTGCCTTTAAAGTAGGTGAAGAAAAACAATTTGTCTTTCTGTCATACTTCCATGGCTTAATAACATAGTTTTTAAGTCCTGTAACTAGCACACGCACAACTCGTTTTTTTCATCTACAACTTTTTAAACTATTTCCATATTCAACAGCTTTTTATGATATCGCATTTATACTTGTGTCTGGTTCTTGTCAGGTTTGACGTTTCTACTTGAATGTGTAATATGGTAGGCTATGCCAATACATACTCGTACAACTGTGTCATTGTCATAGAATATAATTACATCCAGAGCTAGAGACGAAATAGTGTTTCACTCAACTGTCAACAAATATGAGAAGATCATTTTACCACTACAGAACGCTGTCGGCGGTGTGTATATACAAGTTGCTTCATTTACGTTAAAATGATAAACCTTTGACAGTGTTACGTTCAACTGACATGTTAACGTATGTTCAATTTAGATATCATAGAAAGTTCATTACCATCAAATATATACTGTCATAACACAGGTACTCAAGCCAAAACCTCCAATGCTTAACTTAGATTTCGACACAAAAAATGGTCTCCGTTAGTTAGGCCAATTGAAACATTCTTTGCATTGTCAGTTTGCGTGCTTTCATAGAGGCCTATGCAACTTTTCCGTTCATATAATAGGATTAGGTTCAGTATAGAAGACTGTTGCTGTTATGTAGTGAGAACAGTCAAATAAACTCTAGTTTTCCACAAGCATACTGAAAAGACTATAAGCATTTCGATTTATAAATTTTGATGTGCATCCAATCAATCTTTCCTTAAGTCAATTGACAAAACATAAGGACATCGCGTTCAAGAGGAGTTTAAAGCTTTGTTGCAAACAAAATAATGGAAAAAAACTAATAATTTAATATAAAAATATTCATGAAATTTTTATGACTACCATTCTGAATATCTAGAAAGAATGGCTGTCAGTAACTATCGTCTTCATAGACCTGATTCTATGATTTCAGTGGTAGTGTTCCGAATACAAATACAAGTATTGAATATATGTACATTTATTGTTATTGGGGCTTTTTTTTCATTGTGACCATGACGCATTTGAGGCCAAACAAAAACCAGTGATGTAGTTGGTGTTTTATTTGAATTTTGGAACAATACTTTTGGACATATATCATCAAGCTACATGTACCTCTTAAGTTTGAATCTTCAAAAACTACGAAGAAGTTACGTTAACATCACAACAATTCAATTTGGTCTCTGCATGGATTCTCCACATTATTTTGTACATGAATAACAGACGGTATCCAGAAAATTGACATACAATCATGTATTTTTGACATACTCGTTTTATCTAATATACGCGTGTTTGAGTTCTCACTGCTTTTCAAGAGAGAGAGCAATGATATATTATAAAATTCAAAATATGTCAGACAACTTCATTGATTTTTGACATGTATAAATATTTATATTAAGAATGAGTATTCTGCAAACTATATTTAACGTTTGTCTTGTCTTTATACATAATAGTTAAAATTAAACATCAAAATAGCTGATGTACATGACGAGGTCACCTTCTAAATTTGTTTCAGCTGGTGTTTTCTGCTGGTGACTTTCAAGTCTTTAAAGGGGCAGTAGTGAAAATTTTATATGTGAGATTTCTCACATATAATTGTACGGTTATGCTAGGGGCATTATCTTTAAAATCTTATTACACAAACCAATCATCCATAGTCAGAAGACAAATTATAGAGAATTACATAAACTCTATTGGCGGCCATGTTTGTGTGAACACCTTTTAATTCATGTTGTGTGAGAAACAGGAATCGCATGGCTGAACTATACATTACATATTTGATTTGTTACTGCTTGATTCAATCTAAATACACTGTCTTTCAATTGGAACCATTTGTTTTAATTGTCCTGACTTCACCTTATAATCCACTTAAAAACGTGATACTGTCCTTTTAAAACATAAGCCAACAAAGTGTGTTTGATGGTAGTGTGTTATACAGTCTCTCTGCGACGACTTGCCCATCATCAGCTGAAGTTCTTTCGACGTCCTTACATTTATATAGCTATTTGTCAAAGCAGTTTCTGTTAAACCAGGCAACAGTAATAGCAGAATAGGAAACCATTAACATATTTCAAATACTGATCCTGAAAACAATTTCCATGTAAAACAATGTATGCTTCGTTTATTCAAACACACATTTGTCAAAATGAGTTATCTGAAGTACTGATTGAATAGATATGGTTCTCAACGTGCGGTATTAGGTACTCAAAATGAATAAGACAACAACATGTTACCTGGTTTTATCTATCTTATATATCTATCACAATAAATTACTAAAGTTTTGGAATATTTAGCCTTTCGGTTTCCGACTATGGCCACCGCCTTGAGCTTCCGGTTTTTAAAAGTCTTATGGATGTAAGCCTGTGATTCATAAGCGTAAGTTGATGAAGGTAATAACGACCATACCTAGCAGCCCTTATAGTAATATAATGTAGAGTATAGTATAGTATAAAGTAAAAGCTTCAAAGTCTTCAGTTACATTTTTCAGTATGTTATAAGCGTTAAATGCAGGCTAACTTTAAAACAATCGATTCCTTGAATCTATCAATGCTTTAACCATAATTTATTTCATTTGACCAACACCGCGCTCTTTCGAAAGTCGATTAAATGAGTTTCGTTATGATAAATGTAGTGTTTTTATGAGAAACACTCAAAACTTTTAAAGTCAAGAAGAACATCAGTAGGAAATCAACCGAAAACGTTTTCAGTATCACGGATTTAGTGCATTGATCTACCATAGCATCAGAGAACAATTTTCATGAATTATTTGAGCTATTTGTAATTTGACTCTTAAATGGAGATGATATATACTTTTCCCTACTACATGTACATGTACTTGACACCTTATAAATGGCATCATTATGGCTCACCGTCTCTGAGGCAGTTCAAATATGTATTTTTTAACACATTTATGAAAAGAAAGTGAGTTACTGAATATTTACAGATATCTTAGAAAACGCTCGAAAGTTGAACTTTGATTTAACAATAAGATCTGTAAACTGATATTCTCCGTATCTAGTTTTTTATTAAATGAAAAATCGAATGATATATAACGTTGAGATTTTAAAGAACTTATGGTTGATTATGTACACTAAACGTCAAGTAAAGCATGATGAAATGTTTGATCTAACGTAATATCAGATTGCTGAGAAACCTATAATTCCATATCGAACAACAAAACATCTACAATTTTCAATGTCAGAGTGACTTAAACTAAGCTTGTGTGACGTTCAAATACATCTTCTTTGAAATAACTTTTGAATATCCAAAAGAAATTTAACCATATATATGCATGTTCTATCGACCTTGTTAAAGCCATGGGACATTAGAAAAAGTGTTTTTAATTCATGATGAAAAAGAAGATTGTTTATGTTATTTGGCGCCTTCGTTTCATATAGCATTACTTTTTAAATAGGAAAGACATAATGATTTCTTGAGAAAAAGAAATAAATGATATAGCGTAATCTAAATCATAAGAATAGTGTCTGCAAATTGAACTTTTTTATCGTGATGTCAACCTTATAAATTTAATTTTTTTATCAATGGATAGAAAATAAACATGTGATGAAAATTGTATGCGAATGACAAACGGAGTTATAGTCAGGCCACGTGTGTTCAAAACCTCTTCAGGCCACGTCTAATATATAGACGAAAATTATTGGGCAGTTTAGTCGAACTAGATTTTTTTATGTAACTTTGGTTTATTTACAAGTCGTACTTGTAAACTTGGAAGCTGAAAGCTTGTACCTAGATTTTTCGGGTGAAGACTAAGTAACAGCGTCTGCTTCCCTTGAAAGCTAAGGGCGTACTGAAGACAAACCTCGCTATCGCTTCTCACGTGACTACAGAGTGACGTCACGACTATGACGAGGTAGAACTCGTGGACATCATGGTTTTCTTTTCGTTGATTACGTTTGGTTTGAAAGTTTGAAAAGATGTTTGATTCAATTGAACGATTTCGTTCTTTGGTGTTAATTCATATATCAATAAACAGGAAAAGGAAACCTAGAAACTCTTGAAAACGTCCACCTTAGTAAAATCTTTTTAACAAGCAAAATTTTCGATTGTTTCAGTCAATTTATCACAGATCGTTTATCTTTGAAATGTTAATTGACAGATTTGAAAATTTAAATGATGTCAGATGCATCATAAATTTCAATAATATTAGATACATGTATATGACATTTTCAAAAATATGTATAATATCTTAGGTTTATGAAAAGATTAAAACTGCAATAATGATGAACATACATGTACATTACTTTTTCAGATATCTAACTGCCATTTCAAAACTACAAGCTTCCAAAAATAATTTTAATCCAACTCTTAAATTAATGCAGTAAAGCAGTGATCCAGATAACACTTGCATTAAGATATGAGACAGAACTTTTGACACATCATTAGGTTCAAAGGGTTTAATGTTTTGATGTGAAGTATGTCATGAATTAGTAATGTGGATCTAATGATCACGTAGAAAAACATTTATAATATTCAGTAGAAGTAAACTTTTGACATTTGAGTTCATTTAAACGCCTGTTCTTTAAGATCACAGCATGATTATCACACCAAAACACCCTTACATCAATAATGAATTAATAGCATTTTGTAGTACAACGGTAGAACAATTTGCTCTGAAGTCAGACCTAAGTGAATCAATTAATAACTAACCCTGTTAGTTGCTAGTAGTTTTCTCTGTTCATTTTACAAAAATAACGGTTTCCGTTTGGTTTTTACGCATCTCTTTGAAAACTGGATTAGCAAATGGTTATTTCATTTACAACCATCGTATTCGTCCTTTGTTTAATAGATACTTAATCAAAGTGTTATATCGTTTTGATGCAGCTCATTTTCATTACAAGTAATTTTAATAGCTTATGTCATTACAACATAAGATGAGGTTTTCCACTTGTTTAGTATCAATTTAGATGATGAGGATGATAAGTTCAAAGGATAAAGTTTGTTTTGCACATAACAGAAGATCGAGGAAGATATATTTAATGACCCTAAGCTCTTCGATCAACTTATTCGACTAAAACCTGCATGGTTTTGAGGTGAGTTTAGGTGATGTGGAGTTTAACGCCGCTTTCAATAGTATTTCACTTATATCTCGGCTGCTAGTATTACTGCAGTGGGAAAGCCGCATCACCATTATGGCTATGTATTGCTGTGAAACCTGCGACCATCGGCTTGAACTAGCAAATCATGTGTGGTACTGCGCTAAAATTCAGTGTAGTATTGCACCCAAACCCGACGGTGTGCAGAACAGTTTTTTACTGCAGACAAAGTTGCCGAGTCCCTGGCGGGATTCGAACCACAGACCTCTTGATCTGAAGCCGTACTTAGACTGGGTCTGGAGCCGACCACTGCGTTATCCCGCTCCGAGAAAAGCAGACTTATATATATGAAATGAGATTACGCCGATACTTTCCTCGTGATTCCTAATTTGAAAAAGTCCCGTTGACACCTAGATTTCCTTTTTGAATGATGCTGCAGATATTATGGTAGATATTAAAACATTATTATTTCAAGCACTTTACCTCTCAAGAAACTTGTTCATGGGTGATTATATTCGGTTTGATAAACATTTACCAGATGTTAAATTCAAATAGAGTAGGACGTTACGTTGAGTACATTTATTTATCAAACACTTTATAAACATGGTACATGTTGACGTTTAAAATTTGAGAAAGTTAAGGAACAGACGGTTTCCCGTGTTGGTATTTGATCGTTTTTTTATTTTCTCCCTTGCATTTAAGGCTATTCGTCGCCATGTGAAAAAATTCTAACTTTTGGATATGAAATCCCAGACATCAATTAATTTTAGTCCATGTTACAGTGATATGTATTCTCTCACCTCAGCACAGCCCTTATAAGATCAAATCAGAATGAACTATTTGCTTTTATTATTAATCAATGTCAATTAAATGTTAATCAATCTATGTTTACATCTCTGACAGCAGTTTATTCATAGCTATACACTCATAAGATGTATTTTTCTGGCAGTCATTTTCAATCTATGATGTTCCCTCATCTTGGTTTTGTTAATGATAAAAATGCTTTGAGTCATAAAAGAGGCTAGGTGTAGACGGATATAAAAGTTCCCCATAATTTACACGAACATTTTTCTTTGAAAATAGCCTTTAGGAGTAGTACAAAAGGTTTGCTACAATCAAAACTGTAAATCTAAAGTGAACTGATTTTAAAGTCAATTTCATTTTAATGATAACCATATAAGTAGTGCTTAAGATCAGAGGAGACAATTTCCAGCAATGATTTCAAATACTTTTAGCAAGACTAACTTTGCAATGAAACATGAATAATAATGTCTCAGAGGAGACAATTTCCAGCAATGATTTCAAATACTTTTAGCAAGACTAACTTTGCAATGAAACATGAATAATAATGTTCGACTTAGTTTTACATTTTATATCTATTAGCAACGAATGGTCCACAAAATATCATGATGCATTCAAATTTAAGTAATGATAAAACAATCCAGCAAATACGTAATGGAAACACACGAGGAGAAGTTCATTTGTCCGTATTCAATTTATTATAGTAAACATTCACTTAAGAAATTCACATGATATGAATATGATTAAAGCACTCTTACATGAAATTCATCATTTCTTTTCAATTTGAATTCGACAAAATGAAACTCCTTATAAAAACTGCAACTTCATTTTCAAGACATACACTTGAGCTAACTTTATAACTGGTAAACGGACATTAGTTCTGCTCAAATAGTTGAATTTAATGAATAATTTTTATCCAGGTTTTGTTTTTTTTATCAAAAAGGAAATTAATGTTCCTATAATGGTAATATCGATGCTAGTTATTTAAATAAATGAGTTTCGTGAACGTGGATGCATTTAATATATGGTAAATGTGCCATATGTAACCAACCTGCTATTTAAATGACTTTTTATTCCAATTTCAAGTGCGATTCTGACAGCTGCATATGTTTTGTTTTCGTACCTTTTTCAACTTTGCTTTTACGACTAAAACAAGATGTTGGCGTCCTTATCAGTGTTTTTTCTTCTATTCCGCCCCTAAAACGTTTTAATATGTATATTACGTCATGAATAACAACAACACAGATAAAGAACGTAAACATACTCTTTGAGTATTAAAGGAGACAATACTTGCGGGAACTTGCAATTATTAAAAGATAAACTGTCAAACAAACTTTAATATTAAGATGTCCAATGAAAGACAAAACTGTTAAAAAATCTAAAAATAGTAACCACTTTTAAATTTGGCCTTATTTCTGCTTAAAACGTCTAGAAAGAAAAGAAGTTGTGGTGACAAATAAGTGATCGAAAGGTTGTTTGTCAAATTTGAAACTAAACATGTTCTGTAAATTGGGTTTGTAGAGTTTTCCGATGAATATGGAATAATAACGATGAATGAAAACACATTTTTGGAAAGGAACTGGATTCGATGAGCTTTTCGGGATATCATTTTATTTAACAAGTAGGTGTTGATATTTAATTTCTTTTACAGTTAAGTCTTGAACCCTTTGATCAATATGTAACGTAAAATAAACAGTTTGATTAGATTTAATTTCATGTCATATTCTTTACAAAAAGACATACAAGTGATTGTAACCATAACCATTTCCAACGATAAAATTAATACAAATGAAGAATTGGCATTTACTGAAATACAGATTGGACGACTTCTAACTTACAAGTGAAAATACACAACCGTGGTTAATGTATCCGTTAAGTTAACAAGGGAACGGGATCGACAGAACAAATGGTTAATACTTTTCAAAAAGAACATTATGTTCACTCAAAAGTTTCTAATATAATATAAGATTAATTTCAAGCTCAACGATTTATACTAGCCATAGTGTCTTCTTGCCACGGAAGTTTTTTACACATAGAAAAGTGGTCGCAACTTCCGAAAACATCGAATGAGTATTTCAGTGCCAAAGAAGATAATTAGAAATGTTCTGAACCAGATACAGGCTGTCGTCAAGCAACACAAAACTGTCGGCGCATGTGAGAAACTTAAATTCTCATTAAGAAAACTCAGTTGGCGGTGTGAATAAAATTTTATTCTGCAAAATTAACCAGCAGTCACTGTGCTTAGCCGACTTATTTGAACACCGCGTTTACTGTTAAGTAAGATAAAATATGTTTGGGCTTGTTGGAATCATTTACCACTGTGATCCATGTCGATCGTTAATATTTGGAAGACTGTTAATAGCACCATATAGATCCAAAACAGTTGGCACCTGTTATTTACGAAACAATTATATACACTATCTCTTAGCATCTAAAACATATAAAGCAATAGCGCATGTCTTTCTTTTTACTATTTATTCATATGATACAGAGATAATGATGGTTAAATAAAGTGTTCATGTTGAGCAACATTCACGTATACATATACCTCTCTATTATTTATAACTTAAATACATTTCACTTTCATTTTGATGTATTAGCTGCAGTCAGACAGAATATTTTGTGTGATCCGCGTTCGCCCGACATACAAAACCACCGAGATGGCAAAGTGAACAAGAAAAACGTGAGAATAGCTCACATAGACCCGCAATCTACTTTACACTATAGGGCATATTGAAAATTGGGCTTCTGAGATCAAAATCTAATTCACCTGGGTATAATAGTGTTGAAAAAACGTAACACATTTGGACGTCAGTGTTAATCGGTCTTAGTTCAATTGAACAATCAAAGGCAATATATCCGTCAAATATAACATTTCGGAAATGGCTTTGAACTCGACCAAGAGTTTCCTCAGGTGTAGGATTACTACAGTGAGGATTATAATTTATAGTTTTCGTGACCCTGTCACCCCTTATTAGGGCCTGAAAACTTATTTTCATCTTCTCCAGAAGCATAAGGAGTGATAAGCTTAAGGAGTGAGTGAGTTGGCTTTTAACGTGTTGTCAGCAATTTTTCAGCTATTAAACACGTGTATGATGTCATCCAAAAGATAGTAGAGAGATCAGGGAGAAAGGAATCGAAAGGATGAGAGAAATGACGTAAAGAAAGGCATGGTGAGAGATAGAAAGCAAGTTTTAGAAGGACTCAAAAATCGTTCGACCTGTCCAGTTTTGATGACCCTACCACAAGCATGTAAGCTCCAGCATGCATAGCCCTCAGGGTCGCCGAAGCATACAAACCACCACACCACGATAAGGTAATGAGTCCAGTGGTGTCAAACTCATTCTAGATAATCCAGAGTTTTATATATGATTATATTTCAACTAAACTCTGGAACCAAGCAGGGCTTAATGCGATTCTTAAATTATCGGAACGTAAGCTCTGGATTATCGGGAATGTGGCAAACTGTAAGAAGTCATGATTGTGATTGTGAGCTTTTGTCGTCACTTTTTCCTTGTTTGTGTTTGCTAATTTTGTATGTACTTTTAATTTTCGAAGAAATACATGGAACAAAAGGTTTTTCATCTGAGATGTTTTAATAAATTTCAATGTTTAGTTACGGGAAATTGAAACACGATGTCACAAGCATCACGTAGACTGTCAGTTGTAAATGATTTAATAACTATTGAGAGGATAAAAAAGCTGTTTACCTAATAAATAAGATGAACAATGTACATACAAGAGACGTGATATCATAGAGGTGGACCGTCGTGTCATTCTACATGACTTTTGTATGTCTCAAAGCATTGCCATAAAGTAAACTGTAACAATTTTCGTAAGAAAACGCGTTTCTACTTGCACAACTTAACCATTTCCAAAACTACAAAAAAGTGATTTCTTCAATTCGTAAATAAAACTTTTCTCTTCGATGTATAACGATCTGTTACAATGTTGCACAATGTAGGAATAACTTTCGGAATTTTATATTTTTAAAGGTTTTATATTTGAAGTTTTATACTGAACTGCTGCTACTAAATAAGCACTAACAACAAACATTGACAGTCATATTTTCATCATTACTGATAATGTTTTTACCAGGATTGTATAAATACAAATGTCCAAAAGTAGCGAAGAATAACTTTTTGAAAGGAGTTAGACTGTTAGATGTTATGTCTATCATGAAATACAAAGATTTTCTGAAACCTTAATGACTTTTCTATCAGATTTTAGTGCGGGTATAGTGGTATTGGCTAAAATAAGATAAATGATTTTTATTCCATGAATATCGGAATTCTTAAAATAGGTAAAACAGTTCGGATACAACGTTTCCTTCATCAGTTCAAACTTCTAACTGTTCTTTACAGACGTGTTCTGTGCATAAAATGAATCTTAACCTTTGAGGGTAAGTGAGGGAATACGGGGTTTAGCGTCGCTTTCAAGAGTATTTCACTTATATCGCGGCTGCTAGTAATATTGCAGGGAGAAAGCCCGCAACGCCATTGTAGATATGCATTGCGGTGAAACCTGCGATCATCGGCTGGAACAAGCGAACCTTTAAAATGATGTCAATGCAAAATTTGCTTTTCTGGTGTAAGGTAACTTCGTTTGAAACGTACGAGAGTCTAGGTGAACTGGATCCAAACCTTTTTGCTACCTTGATCATCCCTCATTTTCACGCTTGCAATCAGAAAGTTGATGCAGAACGTTTCGTTAATTTCTTATAGTTGTCTGATATGGGGGGAACCTATTCTAAAACACGGAGTTGTATTACTGATGTAGCTTTCTATATGTCGACTTGTCGATTTGTAGCAACAGTATGGGTTCTGAACTTGCTGCATTTTTGCCCTCTTTCTGAATGTACATGTATACACTTCGGTTGACTGTTGTAATCCACGCCATATCTACTGTGTCCTATTGCAAATAAAAGCATTGGGATTCACATGTAATTTGTATATCATTTTCCAAACTCTATTCCGAACTGTTGCACGTGTTCATAATTAATGTCTTGCACTCATAAGATATCGATTGCTTATTCTCACAATACGAAACAAAGGATAAGAGCACGAACAAGCAAATGGTAGAAATGTAGATTATGGTATCAATAACAGTTAAGTTATCGTATTGTCGTGATGTTATAGGTGTAGTCACACACAAATTTCAGAAAGGGATCGCCATCGTATATCATAGCCAGTCATAACACTTGACATGTATATTAAGTTGAATTAATGACCGCTGGTTTTTGTTAAAACTGGTTTTCATTCTTAATGGAAATATCAACATTAGCCGAATATGAAAATGTTGAAAATGTGTTAAGAAAATAATGAATGGTGCCCAGCGTTAGTTAAGAGTAAAATCAATCCCTGAACAATGGTTCAATTCCTTTTTCAGACTACGCGCGTGCAGATATTAAACTGGCAAATTGTCGGCAATTATGTACCAGTTACCAACTGTTTTTTGTTTTTTTCAAATGCAAATAATACAAATCGTAAACAAACGTCTGCGAAACTTGCCAAAAAAACTGCCAAATGTAAAATTCCGTCACTTGTCACGAAAACATTACGTATTCACAGGAAGACTTTTGAAAGTGAAAACTTAAAAACCTGCACATTTTCTCTCAAGGTTTAGAAATAAAGAGCTCTCTTTCATGTTCTCACAGTTAAGGACAACTTCCATTCTCCTTGTATGCCTGTCAAGTTAAGATCTACGTGTAAGGCGTAATTTATGATAGGGCAGCTTTGCTTCGAAATTCATAGCATGGAATTCATTCTGTCAGATCAAAGACTTTTCAAAGTACCAATTGTATTGAAAAAGGTAATGAAGTAGGTATATATGTATTAATGTAAATGTTGGCGGAGCCATTTCATATTTTATTCATATTGGTTCAATCCTATAAACAGAACTGATATCGAATTAGTTATATATTTCTGAATATCTTTAGGGACACATTTCCAAAAGGACAATGTGGCGCAAAATAGAGACTATCGCCAACCATCATAAAAACATTATTACAGACGGGGAAACAAAAAATTCATATAATATTTAATTTGTCCTGAAGTTTTTTATTATACACAAAAGAAGCGTTACATTTGCACAAAGTGTTCAATGGTAAATGATAGCCCATAAGATATTCATATGAAAGTCAATTGGTAAGTATATATTTTATTTTGCAAATGTAATGGTCAACTTCTGATTCAAATATCTTAAAAATGTAAGTAAGAAAGTTCTGCAATGTTAATCTGCTTAATCAAATATTTCATTTCAAGAATAACAAAGATAACTTGGAGGATTATTTATGTCACATCAAACAATATTGATATCACTTTTAATCAAAACCCATTTGCTTGATGGAAATTCTTTCAGAAGTATTTTACTTTACTAGCGTTGATCAAAGTGATGTTTATCATTTGAAACATTTATTTTGACAACGTTGTCTTAGACATTTATTCTGCATTTGACAAGACATCAAGTTGAATCAATTAGGAATGACAAGTATTCTTTCATGCATGGATATACAATTCTCTATTCTTTGTAGGCGAACTAAATTAAAAACCTATCTACAAAAACACTATTTAGAGTGCGAAAACTGAAGGCTGTCAGCTTACTTGACCAAAAACCATAAATGAATTATTTAGATCTCATCCTTTTATATTGCAAAGGTATAAAGAAACGGACACTTTTTCATTATTAAAGACTTGAAGTTAAGATCGTAAAAGTTTCTCATTGTGGTGTTTTATCAAATCTACAATGTCAATTTGATTTCGGGAAAAACGATCGTAGTTTTTAAAATTATTTCAAACCTTAAAATGCATTAAATTCTGAAACACAAAATCAATAATGAAACGTTTTCTTTCTGATCCAAGAGCCATATTGAGAAGAATTGATGCTTGAATATGTTTGTTTTCAGATTGTCATGGTTGCAAGGTACAACAGTCTTCTCTCTGACGAAATAAACAAAGCGATGTAATTATTCCAATAAGAGGTCTGTCACATCAAAGAATTTTGGATATCTATGATTGACCGAACCTATACTGTGATTGGCTTTCTTTGTAAAACTTGTTAGCCGGTTACTTCACTTGATGAAGGCCTATAGTCATACTCAATCGAAAGATTGAAAAAGATTTTTGATTGCCTCTACTCAGTTGTCTTCCATTAGCACAGAGGCTCAATCAATATGACTTGATCTGACTTTGTTGGGAGAAAATGGACGTCTGTATGCGGTAAGGAGGGTATGAGTTCAGTTTTGAGGATACCTATTCCTATTTCTAGTCAGTTTTGATAATTTGTATACCGTTTGTACGGTAAGCTTACTGCCACTTCTTCTGTTCTTGTGAAATACTCCGATCCTTTTTGTAACTTTAATTTCCGATGAAATGCATTTTAGAATGTGTTTTTTCTCTCAAGAGTTTTATCTAACCTGTCATGTTAAGACGACGGAAATTGAAACAGTATGTTGCTAGACACATGCAGGCTGACATTTGCAAAAAGGTCTACACTTTATGTAGAGGGTCTACACTTGTACTTTATCACTAAGATGTTATGAAGATCAATATAACACAACCAATTAGTCCTTCACACACACCTACAAAATCAACATTACATCAGCAGTGAACTCATCGTGTTACAAATAAGAAATAGTGGAATCAAGGAACGTTTATTTTAATGAATATGTAAGTTTCAATACCTTCCCATAACAATTTCACATACTGCATGCGAGAAAATGATGTTTCTGTCACACATTTACAATAACCTATTCGTTTTCGAAATTGTACTTGCATGTAAGAGAAAGTATGATGGACATAAGAAGTTAGTTCAAAGATACCACCTTACAAACACATGTCATTCATTTTATATATGTATAGTATTATTCAATAAAAACGGCATCTATAGATAATATAAAAACATGAATACAATGCACATTTGAATTCACCCATATAACTTTATTTATCTCTGTTATGTTACTGTGTGATCATTTGATACAATTTCAATTTTGTACAATACAATAAACATTACATGTATATTGAAAGAGAAAACTCTTACTGCTGTAAAAAGGACAGCAATTTCGGTGAGATGATAATCATGTGGAATATTTATTTTGTCATTCAACAAATTGTATCCAATTGTCATCCGAGTTCTTGAAAGTAAGCATGACTAAAACATATGCCATTTTTATTAGTATGGGGTCGATTCACATAACATAATGACGGGTATTTTCTGGTTGTGCAAATGGTTGTTCTGTAAAGTTCTACACGTTATATAAGCTAACAGTCCTACAAGAGGACAGCCCACAACCCCGTAAAATGGCCCCTTGGAGATCGTTCCCTTGATAGTAACAAAATTGTCATACATGTAGTGTGATGTTAGTTGCACAATTATCACATTAACATCTATATTTCCTTTATGTGACATGTTCTCTTCTCCAATTAATATTTCGCTGTTCTGTATAGTTAAAATTAGCTTCATGTAACAGATGATCAGTGATAAACCTGAAAGGGAAAATGTGAAAAAAAATCCGAAACCAATTAATAAAAAAAAAAATTCATTTTAAGATGCAAACCATACTCCATTAAGTGGTTTCAGCAATTTAACTTGACATAATTTGCTTTCAACTGACAGCATTCTTCTGTAGCAGGTATCAGCAGCTTTTTGTTAATCATTTAGGTGAGGGAAACCAGGTTTTATCGTTAATCTAAAATTAATTGACACTTGCTTTGAATTTAAAGTGCGTTTGCCCTTTAGTTGCCATTAAGCATACGAATCTCCCTTGAAACTTTCCTAAACTTCATAAAAGATATAGAGTGCTGGTATTACTGATCTAAGGAAACCCTTATTCACATCTTGCCTAAGAGATCCAGGTCTCCAGGAAAATATATACAGTGAGGTATTTACATGGAAGAAATGGATATTGGAATATTTTTAATTAAGCCATTCAGATTGTTCCACAAAGAGGCAGCTGCGTATTGGAAAGATTTTGTTTCGTATGATGAAAGTCGGACGTTTGGGATAACAAGAAGCTGTTGATTCCTGGATCGCAAGGTGCGTGCTTGGATGTAATGACACAGAAGACTGAACAAACATTCTTTACAAAACAACAATTCATAATAAAGTTTCACAAGTACTTTATTAAGTTTTTATCAATAGTTACAAGCAAGAAATCGAATAGGACCCTTTATTGTTCAAATTGATATACCTTGATCCAGATAAGGGTTAATAGTGATAATGTTCAAAGATAAGTCTACTGTTTACTTGTTAGTGTCATATCATCATATACGTACGCAAGATACTCTTCAGATGATAAATCACGTGTTGTCACTTGTCTCTTTAAATGTTGACTTAGTTAACACACCAGTGAGTTCAGAAATAAAGATTTTACAGTGTCAAAACCGGGGGTGGGGGGGGAACTTACAGTAAGTTTATATGGAGATTTTTAAGAGGTACGAGTAGTGGTTTAAACCTTAGCGAGAAAGTATATTAATTGCATTAATTGCGTGCTGGTTAGAGTGTGTTGGTAATAACCTGCTAATGAAAAATCTGTCACATTTGGTTAGACGTCTAGAAAGCACTGACCTTTATGAGGATTAAGCTACATACTACTGAATCCTAGACCCATTGAAGACTACCTTTGGGGTTCAACATCCTCTGGTTGACGCATTCCTATTCATGAGGATATTGCTGATGCATCGTTTGTTAACATAAAGCTCTCAACAATCCTACAGTAAAAGTGATTGTATTGTAGCAATAAAATTCTGCCGGTTCTTAAATATTTTGAAGGGTGTGCTCATTGGTCATTCAATCGCCTTAAGTCAATATCTAATATTATTGTTGTACGGAAAATTATATGAAAATAATTATTGACCTTTTAATTTAAACCTTGTCAGAATAGAGTTTCATTAAAACATTAAAATTAAACTAATGCTTATTTATATTTATTATGATTTTAAAACATAAAAGTATACTCCAAAAAGTCAGACATATTAAAGTGCGTTTTCATTCTGTGGTATACTCAAGAACATTAAAAAACAATGCCTTTTTGCATGTATCATTAATTTTGATAATGATTGGCGCTGATGGAATATCCTTGGATATTAGCAGTTGTGTGCCCATATGTTCTTAGAGTACTCAAGTTTAACTACTTTTTAACTACTTTCATTTCAAATATGTACATGTCTCCAGCTCAATGCGTCTTTGAAACTATTTGATGAGAGGTTATAAATCAAGTAACATTTTTAAATCATGTCTCTTGGAAATAAATAGCCAAAGCCTCAATCATAAACTCAGATCTTATTCCATAATTATTAATTTCAATTCTTGGAGATCATTGATTCTGTGCTGAACTGACATTTCCTTCGTAATAATACATAAGTTCGAAAAACTTTTATCAATCAATTACAAAGAATTGGACGGATCTTGGAACTAGGGAGAAATATTTATTTGCTTCCAAACGTCCATCAAGATTGTTTTCATTCCATTAAAGTATTATTACATTCCAATGGTTTTTATATCAAGAACAATTTTGTTGACACGTCTAACTTGACACAAGCATGTTAACTCCGGCATGATATATATCAATGAACCTGTTATCTGTTTATCAAATGACACGATCTCATTAATCATTCAAATCGGCTTTGAACTGTTTTTCTTATTTCTTAAAGTATTTGGCAATGCTGCCATTGGGGATCGGTTTTTTACCATGGAAACATTAAACATCGCCTCTATGGGAATTATAGCTCGATATATGTCAATGTCATCCCAGTATCATTTGATTAAATCTGAATAACACTGACAGGTTGCAATGAGTCTTATTTGGGAAACTTGACTTCAATGTTATTGACCTTGTATCTTTCTTCGTGCTGATACTGACAAATACACTGACACATACTGACCACAACAAACTTATGCATATTACAAGTTACTGTAATGAATGATTAGCAACAGCGGTATTGTGATAAATAAAAATAAGGTAACCTCCAAGCTCACCATTCGAAAATATTATAAATGTAAGTGAAAGGATGTGGTCGAGTTGTTAAAGCTCTTTTTAACACAGAAGAACTTAATTCTTCGCTAGACATTGAATAAATACTAAATATACTTAAAAATAAATATTTTTTTATATAGCTGAAAATTATATTAAAAACTATTAAGTTTGCCCCTTAAGGCACATGCATACAAATAATAGGATATATTTAAAGCGATGGAAAATAATTTGTCCCCTTACAAATATTTAAAAATTCCAATTGGAGGTCAGCGAGTATTTCCTCCAGCCTCCACCAAGGTTCAGTAATGAAGTTAACAAATGGACCACCTTTAAAGGGGCAGTAGCGCGTTTTTGGATAATTTTGTATTTCAATTATTATTATTTAATTATAGTAACTGTACGTTGATGCTAAATGTATTATTTTGATAGTGTCAAAAATCGTATAGCACAAGCCAATTATCCAGAGTCAGAGGACAAAGTATGAAGATTCACCTAAAATCTATGAGCGGCTATTTTGTGTGAACACCTTTAATTCATTTTGTGTAAGAAAAGGGAATCACATTGCTAAACTTTACATTATATATTTGAATTATTACTGCTCCATTTAGTTTAAATGCATTGTCTTTCATTTAAATCCATCAATTGTAGTTTTTCTGACATAAGCTTATATACTCCTAAAAAACGTGGTACCCTTTAACATATCATCTATTGCGAATCCGTCAATCAAATGTCATCAATTTACAAATTTATGTTAAACATTTTTTGTAACAAGACTCTAAATTTCGAAGTCCTTTTTAGAAAAGAGAATTATCTTTCTAAATAACCTGCAACAGAAATGTGAGCTAATTTACGTAAGACCCATCTTGACTTTTATCAAGTCAATTCAACCTAACTTTCTTAAATGTTTTTGTATGAATCTCAACTGGTGAGTTTACATTAAAATCCTAATAAAACTTTAATTAACTTAATCAGCATGGATAATATCCAAGGCAATGAAAATAATTATGGTAATGTTTAAGAAATGATGATTTGTAATTTAATATTCCCCAAGTTCATTATAGCTTAGCATATGTCCGCTGCTACATGTGGTCACAAGCTCCTCCTGACAGTGAACATAATATTTGGCAGATGTAGACCAGACTTGGATCTGCTAACCTTTAATTATCAAGTTTATGCCATTTTGAAATTTCAGCAAATGGGACATATTAAGGAAATAATTATGTAAAAAAAATGTTCTCTCCCTCTTTTAAGAAAACAAGTGAAAACAAACTTGTATTTGTCTTTATGAAAGGGGAGAACATTGTATTTCTTATTCGCACCGTAATACACTATGACGTTGATATCATCTTTAAAATATCTTGATGTGATTGTGCTAAAAAGGACGAGAGTGGAGTAAACTGCACAGAAGTTTAAAATCGGAATGGGCCTCCTTATGTTCTATATTGTATTCATGAACCTAATCAAAGAGTGTTGTAAGTTGGTGTAATGATCATGGAGTCGAACTTGTGTATTTCATAAGTACTGCAATAGGATGGCTAATAGATTTGAAATGACTGAGGCTAGTTATTAACAATTATTTAATGTCGAGTGAAAACCTAAACCCTGTTAAGGTAATTGTGCTGTTTCTTATCAGAAAGATACACTTTTAGGCGTAAATTCATTTAACTTATTGACACAATATTCATTACACATTAGTTGAATGCATTACAATATTATGATGTATTTAATGAATTAACAAATTCATTAATTCATCAAGGTGAAAAGACAATACTCATCTTAAAAATACCAATAATTCATTCATCAAATATGTTCATACTTTGAAAAGGATAGGATTCACAGAAAGGGGCATCCATTCAAGATGAGGTACAGTTGAAGTATAAGGTCATTAACAACCAAGCCATTTGGCGGTCTCTATACAACATTCACATAAGGATACACTTTATAGTGCAATTTTCTTCTGCACTTCTATTCTATTGAATCCTGTTTGAGGTATTTTTCTCAGACAATATCATTCCGCCCTACAAAATCTAATTATTGATTTTCCAATTCTCCGGAAACCGGATTCACCGACCTAATTGGAACATTTAGAACTTTTTGCTATGTATTGCATAATATAAGGTTTTAGACAAGCGATTCTCTAAGCTCTTTGTGTCAGCGCCGAAAAGACCTGAGCTGAATAAAGAGAGCATTTCTTCAGCGATTGTTTTCTTGAAAGGGCCTGTTGCAATGCTTGAAGGTAATGACGAGGAGAAACAAGAAATGGCATGCATTCAGTTTCCATACTGAAATGAGAAAAGGAATAGATGTGTACAAGGCATATGAAATTAATCCTTATTTTGTCTGAGGAAATGTATTTTACTGCACAATTCTATGGAAGATTCATTATGTAGTTAGGGAACAGGGCGGCTGAACGTCTGCTTAATCTGCTGATAAAAGTGAAGACTAAACAGGCTATTATACCAGACTTCCGGTCTCGTTGCTATGGTTTCATTTGTTCTAACCGTAGGTATATTGACCGATACACCACAACTACTCTAATACACCTATTCTTTTTTGCACACCCACATTAAGTCAGGTGTAGAGATTTACAACTTTGTCAAATCAACAGCGTTGTAAAATTTAAAAATATTTTGAGAAATGTTAACGACCAAAGTGGGAATCGAACCAGGGTCCTTAATGTTGCGATGCAACGCCTCTATCAACTGAGCTACCGAGGCTTGATACAGGTAGTGGTCCTTTTTGTTGTGTCATGTCTAGGTTGTTGTATTTTCATATATATATATATGTATATGTATAGGTACTAGTTTGTAATGAAGTCAGTTTATGTTTTTTAAAACGTATTAAGACGAGTATTGTTTATATTTTGTTATCTAGTTAGGCCAAGACATATATACATAGAGAAGGGTGGATAGCTGTTTTTCGTCAAATAGTACTCGACCGCAGTGGGGTATAAATCAGATATACCCACCCTTCCCTCGGTGCATCACTCAATATACCTCCTGTTTGAATCGTGATCCTCGGCTCCGCTTCGTTGCGCCTCGTAGACTCACGATTCAAACAGGAGGTATATTGAGCGATACACTTCTATCTATTACTTATACTGTGCATATTGACCATCTTGATAGAATCCGAAACTCGTTTTAGTCTTCGATAAGTAACAGGAGTAGTCCCCTTGCTGTAAATGTTCTGCATGTTCTGTTTTTCTTTTCACATGAACATGAATACCGACATTTTAACCATGTGAAAGATATTTTAAAATGTGAACAGTTTAAGTCATATAACTTTTGTGAGACTGAATACTTTACATAATATGTTTTTATTTTATCAAACTTCATTGTGAGTTAACATGCTTTAAATCTTACTGCAAAAATACCAAAACGCGAATGTCCATAAAAATGAAGACAGTTGTAATTTCAAATGCATGTTTGTCAAATTGATTTCAAATTGATTTATCCAAACTTTAGATGTTGATTAAGATCTTGATGATTTGTGTAACATTTATTCATAAGCATTTTGTTTAAGTTTGTGCAAATATTTTCCTATTGAACAGAAAACTGTGTCGATGAATTGAATGCGAACTTACAGTTCAGCAATGGTCCAGATAAATTGTGGGCCTATTTGGTATTTACTCCCCCTTTTAGTTACAATTGAGTCATAGTATGCATATATCTGTCATGTCTGTATTTCAACTGGAATTGTTGAACAGTTTGTTGTGATTTACTTAAACGTTAAGACTTCTACATGCCAGCATGTAGACTGAAGGTTATCACAGTCCAATACCTAAAAGCTCTTAGAGGCTCTACTTTGCACAAACAAACACTGTTTTTTGAAGTCCTTTCTCGTTTACATAAGTTTACTAAAAGTTGACAACAGAGGGGTATCAGTGTACCTACCCATATCTAATATTGATGTACAGTTTTGTGATGCAAAGGTGATTATGAATTTCTTGTAAATGCATATCTCGCCCGATGCGCGCCGAAGATGAAACAACCCATTCCCATGCGAGAAGTGTTGTCATTTGATTAAGCATGCGCAATTCAAATGGATTGTGTGCATTTTTTCCGCCAGGGGAAACTGTCGGAACCCACGGATTTTGGCGAGTTAGGACTGAGGCTGTATCAACATTTCATGACTTGATCTGCCTCTGTGGGGAGAGACTGAAGTTTCAACAATGGTATGATGTCGCAAGAAAGTTCTCAATTCAGGGAGGTATGGACGTAATGTGGCAGTGTTGAAATTGTATATATATTTTATGATTAGTTACTCTAATTTAAGACAGTTAGAGTTGTGTTGTATATATTATTTTAGCAATATTTTAGTCAATGTCTTTAGAATAAGCCTTTACCATTAGCTTATTAAGTTAGTGTATTTCATTAAGTCAAGGTATTTTGACATTAAGTTATTTAATTATTGCCAACTACTAAAGTAAATCATGTATTCTTAGCTTTCTTAGATAATACTAACAATAGCCACTGCACACCAGGCCATGCCTGTCACCTGCACTCCACTCAATACCCAAGCTGTCTCCCTTTCAACTCTCTTCTCTCTTACAGCCTAGCTTACTATCTATTGTCTAGAGGTGTTTATAAGGTTCAGGTTTTACACTTTTAAGTTAGTCAGTCATATTTGGTTGGATTGTATGTTGTGATATCTGCTGTGTTTCCGAGATTTCTTTGAGGATTGTCATTCTTGGATGTTATTCGAGGATTCAGGATTTCATATAATGAGGTTAGTTTGTGTGCTCCTATTGTATTGTATGTTGTAAATATTATATTTTAATCTTATATCTAAATAGGATTTCTAGTCTAAAGATAATGCTTTAGATTAAGTAATATTTATGCTAAATTAAAGTATTGACCAATGAAATCATTCGGTCATATTACCATATTTCTATATGCATACATATCCATTTTATCTATCTTACATATATCATAACTAAAGGCATAAATACATTAAACATTTTAAAGTAATTCATTAAACTAATGTGTGTGTTTGAGGTGAGTGCATTGTTGAAAGTGTGCTAGTGTTTTCAAAGTGAGATAGGTTTTATATTAGCTTTTATTATTCACTTTTTAGATAACCATGTGATTCCCAACCTAACTGACTACCTGTACTGAAAACCTGCTGTCACGCAGCGGTGAGTTTCATGGTTTTATGTATTTTAATCATGTATATGCATATGTATTCAACCCGTTTATGTCTATACTTATGATGTATGTGACATCTTTAGGTAATGTTACGGGTTTAGTTTATATGTACATGTGTTTGCATATAATTTATGCTCTTGATACATGTAATGATGATAGTTAATGATAATGTTATGATGTAATTATTTATAACATACAGAGATGATGTAATGTAATGATTAACTTAAAGAAGATAAATTCATATGGCTAAACTATTTAAGTTTATCATGTCATTCCTTTATATTCATTTGGAGTGAATTATATGTGTCTGTTGGATACATTGATGTGTTGCAATTATGTGTGAATGATCATGTTTTAATTTGTTGTATTCCTGTATTGCAGGGTTTTTCTTTGATATTACTTCGGTAATAAATCGTGGTCAACCTCACACCCCCAGTAGTTCGTTATCTTTGGATAGAACAGATAACACCCAAACACTACTACATTTGGAGCCCCCAGTGAGGACTTGACCATGTGAGGAAGGAGAGAAGTACAATACCGCCTTCAGTGGGAGACTGTCCCACATCAGACTTGCATCAGACTGTTCGAGTGAGTTCCTCTTGTTCACGATGCCCTAGATACCATGTGACATGTGACTTGTTACCAGAGACTCTGATCAGCATGTAGCCTGTGATCGGCCATCTTGAGAGACTGTATCATGTGACGTCATAATTTTGTATTGTTGAATTGCTTTTATAATATGTAACCTTTGATTGAATATCTTTGTAAAATAACTGTAAATATTGTAACTATACATTTTTGAATTCATATCTTGTATGTGATTGTACTGTATTACATTGATTATTATTACATCATATTCTCTTGTATTATCATCACTTTGTATCAACTGGTATACCATTGTATTATTTTGTCACTGTATGTCATTGTGTGACATTGCCATGTAAACAAGCTTGTTATACTCTGTGCATATACATGTATTCATAATCAATGCCGGCTTAGTATTTAATTTTTTTTGCATTTACACTTCCATCATGTGAATGATTGTGTGATTGTGTGTTAAGTATAAATAAACCCTTATTTCCTAAACATTAAATAAAATGTAGGATTTATCCAATAAAAGTTAGAATTCATTAAACATTGCTTAGTATCTTCTTAGTTTAGTTTAGTTTATATCTTGGTGTAGCTTAAGTTGTTGTCTTGGATTTGCTTGTGTCTCAGGTGTTGTGTTCATATATTCATTTGGTTTCTGTGTTCATTCATTGAGTTGTCATGTAGCTGTGTAATTCATTCATTGTTGGTGTCTTTACTTTGCTATACCTTATCCTTCCCTTCCAGACATACACTTGCATATTCACAATGTAATTAGTCACTAATATTTGTTAAGTTATATATTGCCTTAGTAATTCTAGTATAATTTAAAGTATTTCAATTAATTTTGCGGGAGTTTAGTTAATCAACATGTAGCTATTTAACAATATCAAAAACTACTTCAATAAAGTATTAGGGTAGTATTACATTAATTATTTAGTAGTAGGTTAGCTTTAATTGTCTTCATTCATTTTGTGTTACCTTCCTTAGATACAACTTCAACTTGTTATCTTTTCATCATGCATTACAACAATACCTAAATTTTCAAAGCGCACATTACGGTATTAACTCACTAGTTATCACTTCACTTAGTTATACATCAGTGTCATTATAATGGCAGAGAGTAATTTGCAGGAGGATGAGATAGGTAAACTTGTTTCGTCATTAAACGAGCTTAACCTACATCCGAATGTTGAATCTCCTGCTGAGCTAATGGCATGGATGGCAGAAGTTGTGGGTAAGACCAAAGTAAAATCTGAGGAAGATGCTAAATCTTCTTCAGGTTCCTCTGGTCAGCCACTCTTCAATCCCACCCCTCAACAAGCCCCTGTCCAACTTGTTAGCACTCCTCAAGTCCCGCGTCTCCCATATTTCTCTGGTGATGGCCAAAAGGATCTCTCATACGACCTTTGGAAACATGAGGTCAAGTGTTTATTCAAGGACAAAGTTCACACTGAGGATTCAATCAAAAGATCTATTCACAACTCACTCAGAGGACCAGCAGCAAGAGTTCTTCTGCATTTGGGAACAACGGTGGATGTGCGCGCTATACTGGACAAGATGGACTCTATATATGGGGATGTTGAAGCCACTGAAACTTTACTTGCACAGTTTTATTCTGCAAAACAACAAGAAACAGAGACAGTGGCAACGTGGGCTTGCAGGCTTGAGGATTTGTTGTGTTGTGCTATCGATGCTGGAGAAGTTTCAGATAACAAGAAGGACCAAATGTTGAGAGCTATGTTATGGACAGGACTTCTCCCTAGACTCAAGGACATCGCTGGACATAAGTATGACCAGAGCCACACCTTCAGTAAATTACTTGTAGAGCTCAGAAGGATCGAACAAGAATTGAAAGGACGTGTTACAGGCAAGAGGTCAACAGTGTTAGGTATGGCAGCCATAGACAAGGAGAACAAGGAGCTATCTGAGATCAAGGGCATGATAAAGAAACTTACGACAGAAGTTGCTGAGCTCAAGAAGGATAAGGCTTCTCATGGATTATCTCCCATTGGCTCAAGGACACCAGGACAGGCACAGGCACAGGAGCCACCTCAGGACTATTACTCTCAACCTTTTAGAGGACCCCCGCCACCACCCCCTCAAGGACCAAGAGGATCTCACGGATCTCAAGGTCAAGGACCTAGACTGAGACAAGGATGGACTTATGATGACAGAGGCCAGTATGTTCCTATTTGCTATAGATGTCAGCAGCTAGGACACTTCAGCTATCAGTGTAACATCAGACTGGATCATAACTGGCGTTTAAACTAAAAGAAATCCATGGTATGGGACGACCATTGGATTTTAACCTCCATTGTCCCAAAGACAACTCTTGTCTTGTTGGTAGTGCCACTGAGGTAGAGGTTGCCGTTCAGGGAGTTACTGCTACAGCTCTCCTAGACATTGGGGCTACAGTTTCTACCCTGAGCGAGTCCTTCTACCGTCAGAACCTGGCACACATACCCTTGCAACCCCTTAAGAGCATTCATGTGGAGTGCGCTGATGGCAATCAGCTCCCCTACTCAGGATATATAGCAGCACCTTTGACCGTGACTGGCATGACACCGTCACAACACGAAGGGCTGTTGCTGGTAGTGCCGGACAGTAGCTACAATGCTTCTGTTCCAGTGTTGTTGGGGACTAACATCCTCAAAGCACTTATGCTAGAGTGTAAAGACCAGCATGGGACTCGATTCCTGCAGTCTGCTGATCTTCACACACCCTGGTATTTGGCTTTTCGGTGCATTTCACTCCGTGAAAAAGAACTGGCAAAGAGGAAACATCAACTAGCTATTGTCAAGTCAGCTGAAAGTCAACTTTATATCATTCCTCCTAACGCAGAAGTCAAGATACAGGGATATGTCGACAGGCCTCTAGATTATCCACCTACTTGTGCACTTCTTCATGCTACGGATTCATCATCTGTTCCGGACGACCTTGACATTGCGCCATGCCTCGTGACCTACAACAAGGAAAGGAGATCACCAGTGGAAGTGCATATCAGTAATGTCACTACAAGGACTGTTGCCATTTACCCCCATGCTTTACTGTGTGAGATTCAGCCTGTTACCATTGAGGATACTCCAGAAGCACTGCATAATAGGAAGGAATCAGCTCTTGACCTCATGGACTTTGACTTAGCAGCAATTTCAGAGGAACAACTAAGAGAGGGTAAGACTGTTATCAAGGATAACATTGACATATTTTCAACCGGAGATACTGATGTTGGCCACACAGACAGGATGGTACACCACATCGAACTTGAGGATGAGACTCCGTTCAAGCAGAGGCACAGACGGATCCCTCCATCGATGTACCAGGAAGTAAAGGACCACCTCCAACAGCTTCTAACTGCAGGCATCATCAGGAAGTCTTACTCTCCATGGTCCTCCAATGTTGTGCTAGCAAGGAAGAAGAACGGCAAACTTCGAATGTGCGTGGATTATCGCCAGCTCAACAATCGGACGATTAAAGACAATTATGCGCTTCCGAGGGTAGAGGAACTATTTGACGCTCTGGCAGGATCCAAGATGTACTCTACACTTGACATGAAGAGTGGATACCACCAGGTAGAACTAGCTGAGGAGCACAAAGAGAGAACCGCTTTTACTGTTGGCCCACTTGGTTTTTATGAATACAACCGGATGCCATTTGGATTGTGCAACAGCCCAGCAACTTACCAGCGTCTAATGAATGAGTGTTTTGAGGGTCTCCATCTTAAAATCTGCCTTATTTACATGGATGACATCATCATTTTCTCTGACAGCTACGAACAACATCTTGAACGTCTCTCCCTTGTGTTTGAACGAATCAGAGAATGTGGACTCAAACTTACACCAAGCAAGTGCTCATTTTTCAAGGACAAGATCAAATTTCTCAGACACGTTGTCTCCTCAGAAGGCATAGAAGCGGATCCAGATAAAGTCCAGCGGATCAAAGATTGGCCAAGACCAAAGACTCCAGAACAAGTCAGATCTTTCTTGGGATTCGCTGGATACTATAGGAAGTTTGTTAAGGATTTTGCTAAGATCACCTACCCCTTAACTCGCCTCATGCCAGCACCACAGCAAGTCAAGAAGAGTAAGAAGAGGATAAGCCCAACTACAGAACCATGGCACTGGGACTTGGAGCAAGAGGAGTCATTTGAACAGCTTAAGAAAGTACTATCTACTCCACCAGTGTTAGGTTATCCAGACTACCGGAAGAAGTTCGAGCTACACACTGATGCCAGCACTCATGGACTCGGGGCCGTACTGTACCAGGAAGACGACACAGGACAGAAGCATGTGATCTGCTACGCTAGCCGAGGGTTAAGTAAGTCAGAACGGAATTACTCAGCTCACCGTCTTGAGTTCTTGGCACTCAAGTGGGCGGTGACTGAAAAGTTCCGGGATTATCTGTATGGTGGCACTTTTACAGTATACACCGACAATAATCCACTGACCTACGTGCTCACCTCTGCTAAGCTAGATGCTACCGGTCATCGCTGGTTAGCATCTCTAGCAGCCTTCAGCTTTGACATTATCTACCGCCCAGGACGCAACAACGCTGATGCAGATGGACTGTCAAGACTCCCAGCTGTAGAAAGTGAAGAGAGGATCAACACAGATTCCATTGGAGCTATTTGCCACACCCTACACCATCAACCTTATGTGGAATCCCTGTGTATGTCAGCACAAGTTGTGGATGTAGAACCAGACCAGAGCCAGGACATTCGTAACATGACCACAAGAGACTGGAGGAAAGCTCAAGCCAGGGATCCTGTACTCCAGCCATGGATAGACTGTGTCAGGAGAGGTCAAAAACCAAGGAGGGACACAATTCCACAAGTGAAACCTCATCTCCTACTCTCTAGAGTATTCGACAGCCTGGAGCTAAAGGATGGAGTCCTCTATAAACAAGTCATCATCGGAGAAGAGAAGAAGCTGCAGCTCGTACTTCCCTTCGCCTTTATCAAGCCAGCACTTGAAGGATGTCATGATGACTTAGGACACCCTGGGAGAGACAGAACCTACTCACTGCTGAGGGACAGATTTTACTGGCCAGGGATGCAAAAGGACGCCGAGGAATGGATACAGCAGTGTGGTAGATGCTTAAGAAGGAAGTCTCCAACTAATGCCAGAGCACCGCTAGTTAACATCAAGACAACGCAGCCCTTAGAGGTTGTATGTATGGATTTCCTTTCTCTGGAGTCATCAAGAGGATATGAAAACATCCTTGTAATCACTGACCACTTTACGAGATATGCCATGGCCATTCCTACTCGGAACCAGACAGCCAAGACAACAGCCGAGGCATTCTACACCAACTTTGTCCAACACTATGGTATACCTCAAAGACTCCATACAGATCAAGGCGCCAACTTTGAAGGGAATCTCATGAAAGAACTGTGTGCTCTCCTTAACATCAAGAAATCCAGGACTACACCATACCATCCCATGGGAAACGGTATGACTGAGAGATTTAACAGGACACTCTGTGACATGCTTGGGACCCTATCACCAGACAAGAAAAGGGATTGGAAGAACTTCGTAGGACCTCTTGTACATGCATACAATTGCATTCGGCATGAATCAACAGGACAAACACCATTTTTTCTCATGTTTGGAAGAGAGCCCAGGTTACCCATAGACCTCGCCTTTGGGATAGAGCCAAGCCACAGCCACAAGTCTGTTCTGCAATACACAAAGGACCTGAGAGAACGACTAAGACAAGCTTACAAACAAGCGGCTCAGAATTCTGTAGAGGCCCAGGAGAAACAGAAGGCAGGATATGACCTAAAGGTACGAGGAGCTACAGTGCAAGTTGGAGACAGAGTACTCGTGAAAGTCCTGGCATTCGATGGGAAGCACAAACTTGCAGATCGATGGGAGGAGGATGTTTATGTCGTCTTGGACCAGCCCAACCCTGGGATTCCAGTCTACGTTGTCCAGAAGGAGAACAGTGAAGGACGAAGGAGGACATTACACCGTAACCATCTGCTTCCCATAGGATTTATCTCCAACTCTGATCCCACGCCAGCCAAACCAAGACCAGTCCCAAAGCCAAGAAATCATAAGCAAGTTCCTCCTGCTTTGGAACCTACAGTTTCGGAAGAAGGAGAAGATGAAGAAGATACAGAAGAAGAAGAGACATATATCTGGTAATTATGGAGCCGTCTCAAGACACAGCAGGAATCGAGGACACACCCGTCGTTGATGCCGAGCCTGCAGAGGAAGGTGATGACTCTGCCCAAGTTGTGATTGGTGACGATCATGATCATCTTGAGGTAGAGGGTATCTCTTCTGGTGGTGACGACCACATGCCTTCAACGCAAGAAGACACAGAAGAACACCCTGAAGAAAATCAAGACGCAACTGGAGACGGACAAGACCAGATCCCAGGGGATGACACTGAAGAGGAACAGACTGTTCCTAAGGACCAGGATCACCCTGAAGCCAATCACCCAGAGACAGAGACGACAAATGATGAGCAGGATGCCGCGCCACAGCTGCCAGACAATTCATCTCCAGAATCAGGAAGAGAGACTCCAGTGAACCAGTCATTTGCAGGAAGTCAAGGAAGTACACCGTCATCTGGACGAAGAAGATTGCTTCCTGCACCACCAGCTCGGAGATCTGGAAGGAATACCTACCTGGATGTCATCGGGGGAGTACCTGATGAGCCACAGAGTGCCAAACACAGAATCCAGGAATCAAACCCTAAAGGACATTCACCACATGCTTCATTCCCTATTTGGATTGGAATGACGAGGACGTCATTTCTTGGAAGGGGGAAGTGTGTGGCAGTGTTGAAATTGTATATATATTTTATGATTAGTTACTCTAATTTAAGACAGTTAGAGTTGTGTTGTATATATTATTTTAGCAATATTTTAGTCAATGTCTTTAGAATAAGCCTTTACCATTAGCTTATTAAGTTAGTGTATTTCATTAAGTCAAGGTATTTTGACATTAAGTTATTTAATTATTGCCAACTACTAAAGTAAATCATGTATTCTTAGCTTTCTTAGATAATACTAACAATAGCCACTGCACACCAGGCCATGCCTGTCACCTGCACTCCACTCAATACCCAAGCTGTCTCCCTTTCAACTCTCTTCTCTCTTACAGCCTAGCTTACTATCTATTGTCTAGAGGTGTTTATAAGGTTCAGGTTTTACACTTTTAAGTTAGTCAGTCATATTTGGTTGGATTGTATGTTGTGATATCTGCTGTGTTTCCGAGATTTCTTTGAGGATTGTCATTCTTGGATGTTATTCGAGGATTCAGGATTTCATATAATGAGGTTAGTTTGTGTGCTCCTATTGTATTGTATGTTGTAAATATTATATTTTAATCTTATATCTAAATAGGATTTCTAGTCTAAAGATAATGCTTTAGATTAAGTAATATTTATGCTAAATTAAAGTATTGACCAATGAAATCATTCGGTCATATTACCATATTTCTATATGCATACATATCCATTTTATCTATCTTACATATATCATAACTAAAGGCATAAATACATTAAACATTTTAAAGTAATTCATTAAACTAATGTGTGTGTTTGAGGTGAGTGCATTGTTGAAAGTGTGCTAGTGTTTTCAAAGTGAGATAGGTTTTATATTAGCTTTTATTATTCACTTTTTAGATAACCATGTGATTCCCAACCTAACTGACTACCTGTACTGAAAACCTGCTGTCACGCAGCGGTGAGTTTCATGGTTTTATGTATTTTAATCATGTATATGCATATGTATTCAACCCGTTTATGTCTATACTTATGATGTATGTGACATCTTTAGGTAATGTTACGGGTTTAGTTTATATGTACATGTGTTTGCATATAATTTATGCTCTTGATACATGTAATGATGATAGTTAATGATAATGTTATGATGTAATTATTTATAACATACAGAGATGATGTAATGTAATGATTAACTTAAAGAATTAGGATAAATTCATATGGCTAAACTATTTAAGTATATCATGTCATTCCTTTATATTCATTTGGAGTGAATTATATGTGTCTGTTGGATACATTGATGTGTTGCAATTATGTGTGAATGATCATGTTTTAATTTGTTGTATTCCTGTATTGCAGGGTTTTTTCTTTGATATTACTTCGGTAATAAATCGTGGTCAACCTCACACCCCCAGTAGTTCGTTATCTTTGGATAGAACAGATAACACCCAAACACTACTACAGTAACTCACCACATGTTCGACCACAGAGGCAAATAATAAACATAATATCTTCCATTTTCAGTCTGATATCACGGGATAAAGCTGATATTTTCACGAGTGGCGCAGCAAATATTGCGACCATTTTGCCTCATTCGAATATTTCAGTATTTTGGTCATGCCTTTTCTTTTTTGAGGAACTTCATTACTGCATGATGTTCACGTTTTGACAGTTTTCATAATTTCAATAGGGTAGCTATGTTCATGTTCAATGTAATGTTATGTAAATGTTCAATGGTGAGTGTTTTGCTTTCGAAAGGGCATATACAATGTAGCAATTGCTCATGGTTTCTATCGGTACCAAATTCATGGGGTAGAACTTATATTAATACTTAGTTATAGAAACAGTATCAACTCGTTACTGTCATTTTGACTGCTTTTGTTAAGTTTCCAAAATTACGTTTTACTTACTGATGGGTGTCGTTGTCCGCGACTGTTAACGACTTCAAATCTTCCTTTTTTTCATTATTTAACGTCGATTAGCTTTAACATGATAATTTCTTGCAACAGTTGATTCTTATCGATCAAATGACATTATTTATGAAAATTTGTCATCTGGACACCTAACAATTCACTGATTGGCTCTCTAAGGAGCATATTCTTTACTACACTATAACATAATGAACTTTGAGTCCCTAAAGAAAGTTCGAAAAATCACATCAGTTCTGCTCAAAAGATTGAACTGATGAGATACACATACAAACATGTGCCTTGCTCACACTGACTGTTATAGCAGAAAAATTATTTGATACTGCAGAGTTTTTAATACATTCATGTAATTTCACTTGGTCATTGTCTTCGTAAATGTCTGTCCCTTTTATTACTGACTGAATACTGTATTTAATCAGGACAATTTCGCTCATCGTTTGTCTATTCCAAGAAACATCAAAGCCTTATGAATGTTTCGTTATTTGTTTCTTCTGTAACGTTGCAAACGTCATACTTTTTGGGAATGTGTCACTTTATTGTTGGTCAATGTGTTCTTGAATTATAATGATTCTTTCTCTTTACAAGTTGTAATGTATACATGTATATATTGATCACAAAAATGACTTGATCCATATTTACAAAAAACACATCAAACTTGAAAAAGTTTCATATAATACACAGTAAAAATCTAGATGCGTTTTTCAAAAGTCAAAACAGAAAACTTTGTTTGTTTCATTCTGTGTGAAGAACTTACAAAATCTAATTTTCCAAAATCTGATGCAGCTTCAGAAACAGAAAAAAAATATTATTTGAATGAACTATTTGTTAGAAATGGAACATTTACTAGGTATTAATGCATCCACACAAGGAACCTCATTTATTTGAAAAACGAGCATCGATATAATGGTAAATTATAGGAACATAAATTTCCTTCTGTGTTAAAAATTCAAGCTTGATTGAAAAGTATTTGAAAACCGTCATTAAAATCAACTACTTGAGCAGAACTAACGTCCGTTTACAAGTTATTAAAGTTTGCTCAAGTGTATGTCCTTGAAATGAAGTTTCGGAATTTTCTATTCATTCTTTGCCAAAACTTTTGTTATCTGGATATCATGTTGGGGAAGTTTCATCATTATCGCGATTTGAGGGTACATGTATGTGTGTGTATCGATTACATGGAATCGAATGCCGACTATTGACAAAAAGTGATTCATTGAATCGAAGGCAGATTTACATACATTCTCAATATATCTAAATGTTTCGTTTCATTTGAATCAATGAGAATCTGCAAGAAGAAGACACATGATTAAGGTGTTTGTATATGAAACAAAGGTAAAGTAAGTTAAAAATTGCAGTAGTTTTACATTTATGATTTTGGCGAGCCATACTGTCTAACAAACGTCCATCCATAGAGGTGGTAAAAAATCAAGGTATTTCTTTGTAAAATAATTATTTATTTTGTAAAACTTCGAATGGGTAATATAAAGATAGAATACAACAACAAGAAACAAATGTATATCCAACGGTAAAATGGTTTCACTGATGTGATTCATACTATTAATATTGTATCTACAAATGTATTTCAATTCTGTTTATCATATCTATTATAACAATAGTAATGTTTAAAGATTCGAAAGCCTTGATTTATCCCCAAAAGCATTAAACAGGTTTACTCTTAATAAAGTAGTAAGCATAAATGATTTAATTTCATTGTCAAAACAATCTTATGATTTCAAAATCCATGTTTATTGCTTGATGCATTCTACCTATTTTGTATTTGCATTTATTGTTTCACCGCATCCAGAAATCCATGTAATAATTCTAAATTCTCATTTTAATTTGGTTCATGTTTTAAGTTCTTTATCATGAAAATCAAATATAAGCAAGTGTGCTTAACTAAGCATTGATTTCAAAAAACATCATTTAAAACTCTTATTTCCATTTCATAATTTTTTCTACAATTTACGTTTGAATAAACAACAATAATATAGGAGGAATTGATTTAGAGAGCCGTATTGAATGGCGCATTCTTTTATAAAGATAAAATGTTACATTAAAAATATGTAATAAATCACATGAATTAAGAAAATAAAAATGCATCCCCTAATTGACTTAAGGACATTGATTTATGAGACTGTCATGGATTGCAACTAGATTAAAAGGGAAAGGCGTACTTCATCACATTGTTAAAGAATAACGCCTTACATTGCAAACATAATCGCCAGTAAACTACTTAAAAAACAACTCGTGAGACTTTATGAAGTGATATATTAGATTATATGTCTTCGGCAGGTTTGTTTTCAGTCTACTCTGTAATGAAACGGACAAGAATCATTAAGCATTAACTATCTAGTAGTCCTCCAGGCAATACATTTGAGCATGGCCAATTTCAAGAAATATATTTAGGCTCACGCCATAACTTTCGTACTTTTTTTAATTCTCGAACCTTTGGGTATATTTATACATTATCATCCAGAGACTGTTACTTTTTAATATTCATTGTTTAAACCTTTAACCTTTTTTGATACTTTTTATTATACCCCGCATTACAGCTTAAACGGGGGTATTTAGCGTTCATTCTCTTCGTCCGTCCGTCCGTCCGTCCGTCCATCCATCACAAACCTCTGTCCGAAACAAATCTCCTACACTATTCATGCTAGCTTTACATAATTTCATACACTTATCAACCATGATCCCTAAATGTGCCTTTTGAGCGTACGACCAAGAAATGATTTAAATCTTTTGCGGTTTCCACGGACCAAAACCTGTGTCCGTTGCATTACTCCTAAACTATTCATGCTAGCTTCACCAAATTTCATACACTTGTCAACCATGATAACTAGATATGCCTTTTGAGCGTAAGACCAACAAATGCTTATTATTTTTTGCGGTTTCCACGGAAAAATTGCTAAAACAGTGACTGTTTGACCAAATCTTTTGTACTTTTTAACTATACATGCTAGCTTCAACACACTTCATACACTTATCAACGATAATCCCTAAATGTACATTTTAAGGGTTAGACCAACAAATGATTTTTTTGGGCAGTTTTCATGGAAAGATGACTAAAACAGTGACTGTATGACCAAGTCCTTTGTCCGGAGCATAACTCCTAAAAGTGTCATTGCAATGCAAAAACTAAACCGATTATGTTGAAGTTTGTCTACCAAAGTTTCGATTCATTGTACCTTTTTTGTATCATACCACACTGTTTACCATAACCAGGCCATTGAATGACCAGGGGTCAAAATTTCGAAACTAGTTTACCTCATCTATTATGCTCAAATAGCTTGGTTATGGAAAATGAGAACATCATTTGTCTGTTTACTTCTAAGAACCTTTTGGGGTTCATTATTCCTGTAAGACAAAAACGCTTCAAGATACTTCTACTGTTTCATACTACAGCCTTAGACTGTAAATTACAACCTTTCAACAAAGCTCGTTTATGAAATTCTTTTTATTTTCAAGTTATTTACAAAGGTGTATTAGACGGTGTATGTTCATAACAAATTGTTGAAACATTATTAAGACAACTGCATGAATCAAAGGTACCTCTTCCTTTGTTGAATGGTGTGGAAAAATCGAATTCTAATCATGTTGCTAAAAATATGAGTTTTCACGATTTCTCAATACACGAAGTTGAGTTATCGAATCTGTTTCACCTGTTCAATGTTTTTTCATAGCTTGATGGTTAATCTGACGTGCAAAACTATGAATAAAACAAACTGGTTTTGTCTTTATCTAAATCCTCTACACAAGATCAAAAATTGCTGTGAGATGGCACTTGACAGTTGCGATGAAGCAGTTTACAAGTCTTATTATAATAAGTACTGTTTTTTGGTTACACATTTTCCTTACGAATTGTCACAGGTTGCACAACTTGTACAGTATCAAAACACTAAATGATTGTCGGTCGGCTGATGACTTCAAAATGAGAAATACCGTTTTGTTCTCGTAGAACCAACTTATTATAATTAATGAAAGTTTTATTTAATACTTGTTCCCAAAGAATGTGATAATATGCATCCCAAAATAATGATGTCATAATTGTATCCTTTTTAGACGAAACAAAACGCATATTGTTTCATCGTCAGAACGTAACATGTAAACCTAGGTTTGGTGGAATATTATAAACCTTTCCTCTGACATCTATTAATATAACAAAGATACATATTTACTTTCAATAATCAATGGATGTTCATGTAAAGTCGTAATGTCTGTTATATGTATTTATCACCTCGAGCAACAGTTAAATGGATTTTCATTTAATGTCATCATTGTCAATTCGGTTGACAAGTATTTACAGTTTTGCCTAGACATGACTTCAGTCAAGTCAACAATAAAAATGTGAACCCTGCGTTTTGCTCAAAAACACGTTGTCAGTTGAAAGCAATTACTGCCATGTTCAATTATGTAACCATTTATTGGAAGATGTTTTGCGTCTCAAATCTTATTTTGTTTTTGTGATGATAAATAGGAAACAAAACCTTTTTTCACATTCCTTATTCATCTATCCTCTAATATTGTCGAACAAATATCTTTGCCTCAAGAAACAAATGTCAAATACTGAGGACATAGAAAAAATACTTCCACCAAACAATGTTAATCCTGTTTTTATTCACCTTTCTACTTTATATTATCGATAATGAATTTATGTCAGGCACTGTAATTTCTTATATTCTTATATTCTGTTTATGATAAGAATCATACGGACTGAATGTTTTATCCCTGCAAGTAATTAAGTCATGTCTTAAAACACCTTTTTCAAACTACGAGTTACCAGATAACTTTTAAGTGTAACATGTCTAAAATATAAAGTTATCATTAAAAACATTTATTTGAAGAACAGTGTCTATATTTGCTTTGGAAACATAGATTTGTAATTGGCTATAAGAGTTATCTCAACAAGGTCGGTTGTATCTAAAAAAGAAATGATTTAAAAAAACTATAAGTATTTAGATACAAGTTGTTTTGAGGATCATTAAAAAAAACTTCTCCGATATAATTATCCGGATACTAATTTAAGTTTAAATTGTAATGTATTCATTCTTCTTGCAACTTTTACTGCTATCGTCACACTTGGTTTTACAGAGATATTCCCGGTGAAATTTTGCTCTCTGTGAAGTTTCTGTTCCACATTTGTTATTATTGATATATCAAGTTTCGCTGTATATAAATGATAAAACTAATGATAAATGTGCATGCATATACATTTATATTCTAAACAATGACAAGGTAAGGAAAGTATATCACAAAACAAAACAGAGATAAAACATAACGAATTTCACATGCATTATGCAATATCATAGTTTCAAAATACTTAAACATTTAAAATATATTTTTCTAACCTGATTGGAAAGTAGAATTTAAATTGATCAACACTTTAATAAGTCAACACAAGCTGTCCACTTACAGAAAACTACTAATCAATTTTAAAGGGGCAGTAGCACGTTTTTAGGGGGAATATAAGGTGATGTCAGGAAAATGAAAATAAATGGTTCCCGTTGAAAGACTATGTATTGAAACTAAATGAATTAAAGGTGTTCACAAAAAATGGCCGCCAATAGATTTAATGTGAATCTTCATACGTTATCCTCTGACTATGGATGATTGGCTTGTGTAATTAGATTGTTGACACTGTCGATATAATACACTAAGCATTAACTTACCATTATCAGTGAAATATTTGAAATATAAAATTATCAAAAAACGTGCTACTGCCCCTTTAAGAGAACCCCTGTGCAATTAACAATTCAAGACTAACCTAGAATGTCTTAATCATTGACAAAAGATATTTTTTAAATTCCCATTCAACAAAATATCAAAGAGATTTTTATTATTGAAACTTATTTGAGATCATATTTCAAGGCAAATTTCTATTTAAAAAGATAATATTGAACGATAAAGGTATTACAGTCTGAAATTTAAGCTGAAACTATAAACTGCTGAGTTATTCTACTCTCTAGCTCATATTCACATTGAAAATCTTATTTATTTCCTATTAAATTCGAAATTTAGCAATAAAGGTACGTTTAACATTTCATGATTTAAATTTTATGATTGAAAAACTGAATATATTTATTTTATGATATTTAAAGTCACTGAAACAAGTTTTCCCCGAACGTCATTTATATAGGTTCTCCTGACTAAAATTTAGCAAATTCAAAATATTTAATCGTCAATGTGTCAATCATCTCATTACTTAATCCGATTATCTTTTTACCAGGAAAGTGTGAAGAATAAAGTGAAAACTGTCATTTTAGTCTGAACACTATTTTTTTCAATGTATTAACTAGCAAAAGTAACTATAGAGGATAAATGAAAGGACAAGCAGGAGGCCCCTTTGCCCGAGGACATCACGCCATTTTTTCACACCTTAGACAAAGTGCCTGAATTCCAGAACCCTCGATGAATTAGAATGATGGATGATTAAAAGACTTTTATGTAGAATTTGTTTGTGTTTGTTTGAATGTAAGAATGACATATTTGTTTCTTACGTTATAGAACGGGTTCATTGTGGTTTCCATTGAAACGTGCTTTAAATAGTAACTCGATGACCAAGTCCTGTGTCCGGAGTATATCTCCTAAACTATGCATGCTAGCTTCATCAAACTTAATACACTTATCACCATCACCATATTATATCTTATTGACGTTAGATTCTATTGAACATTTGTGCTATATCATACAAATGCATTTAACCATTGTAAATATAGCCTTTTGTTAACAAAACAGTTTCGAAAATAGGAATATATTGCAAAAGATGAAACGAAGAAAACTTCAAACCATCATCTAGACAATTAGCAATTTTATTTCAACTCTTTTGTAACTCATTTATCAATTGCAAATGTAAATTCTAAAAATGAAAAAAAAAAAGAATTCATTTTATCGAGGATAATTCATTGTCATGACACAAAAGAGCCCAATTATCGATATTAATATTTAGTATATGATTGAGGGTGAGATACTGAGAGGCAATGGGGTTTGGATCGGAGTGGACAATAAAATAAAAAATAAAATTTCAAAACCTGAACTTTTGCACTCATTAATAGTTTTCATATGTTGAGATAAACCTACATTTCAAATTTGAATGAAATTGGTCAGGAAAAAAAATGTAAGCGTTATTCTCGATCTAATATATAGAAAACACACGGGGGGACACTCCAGTCTCTATAAACGAATCGAAAACAGGACACAGCGACTATTTTAACGTGCGGTGTAATTAATACTAAATTTTATCGAATCGCTTCTAAATTTTGTACACTTACCCTCGCATTAACACCACACCTATCTTTGAACAAATGGCTGGCCGACTGTGGGAAAATATCGGCAATGTCCGTATTTCAAACACGCTGCCGTAAATGAATCGGAAATAGAAAACGCCTCTCATTGGTCAATTTCCACGTACACCTGTGTGTCATTTCAAATTGATAGCTGTTGGCAACGGTTACAAAGCAATTTGAAATGACAACATTAATGTTTGCTATCATATTTCAGTACAATTTGGATAACATTAAATTAAATTCCTCTCTTTTCTTCTAAAACGAAAGTTGTAATCATATTTGCATTTCATATTTTATATCATAATCAAATTTCAAGATTTTTATCTTACACGATAACAAATAGAGCCATTGACTCTATAGCTCATCGGGCTTTACATTTGATTTTGCTTTAGTGTGTGGCCAATGTGGTTCCCCACTAAGTAGGGGCCACCGGGTAAAAAATCTACAATTAGTAATTCTCATTAATCAAGTTTGCACACAAAGTTACAGCTTTCTAGGCATATGCTTCTGGAGAAGAAGATGGAAATAAGATTTGAGGGTGTTGCCCACCAAAGCTACAATTGATTATCCTCACTAGTTAATGAGTCTGTCCACAATATTTCAGCTTCCTAGGCCTTATGGTTCTGGAGAAGAAATGAAAATAGGTTGTAAGGGTGTGGCCTCTGTTATTAGGGGCCACAGGGCCACCAAAGATATGATTTATAATACTCACTAGTCAAGTCTGTACACAAAGTTTAAGCTTTCTAGGCCTTATGCTCCTGGAGAAGAAGATGAAAATAGGTTTATGGGCGTGGCCCTTGTGGCCCTTTTAGGGGCTACAGGGCCACCAAAGCTACAGTTTATAATCCTGACCAGTCAAGGATTTTGTACACACAGTTTCAGCTTTCTAGGCCTTATGCTTCTTGAGAAGAAGATGGAAATAGGTTTTATGGGCGTGGCCCACAGGGCCACCAAAGCTACAATTTATAATCCTCACTAGTCAAGGAGTCTATACAACAAAGTTTCAGCTTTCTAGGCCTTATGGTTCTGGAGAAGAAGTCGAAATTCCACAACGTTTACGGACGGACGCCGGACACCATGGCATGCCACAAGCACACCAGCCTAAAAACGAAATATATATATTATTAATTGAAATATTTGATCTCCTCAGTCAGTTTTTTCAAACAATTGAAAGGACATTTTCATGTTATAGGAAGCAATATTCATCTTGTTTCAGTATGAAACCCAAAAGATATAAAAGTTTTCTATTACAAATAAAACTGCTGCGAAAAACGATGAATTTGTGACGGGATGGTTATGAATGGATCATTTACCAATTACTAAATGAATCCACATTTCCGAAACTATTTGAATTGTCAATGAGATGACCATTATAGGAACATTTATTTCCTTCAGCTTCTAAAATGTTTTTCTTTATTTTTATACTTTGGTTCTAAATCTTCATTGAATTTAATCATTTAATAATAAGAAATGGCCGCTTACCAGTTATAAAAGTTTGCTCAAGGGTTAATCCTAAAATAAAAATACTGTTTTTTATTACAGTAATTCTTAATCATAACATCAGGATTTCAGGTATATTTTCATTGTCCTAAAGAAAACAAAACACGTTGTTCAACAGCAATTGTGGACTACATGGAAATGTGAGGAGGACTGAAGAGAAAACGTCAGAACTATTTTTTCACATCTTGGAAAAGGTCCAAAGTCATAATAATTGATAGCTGGACAACCTATCCAAGATTTGTAACTCATACAGAACTCATACGGCCTTGTATAGCTGGATATTTGCGCTATACAAATGTCTAGTAGTAGTAGTAGTAGTATATTGTATTGCAATAAACAAATACAACCAGGAAATGAGTTCATACCTTCAAACCTTGACATAACTAAGATGTTCATCATCAGTAGGAATCACACATCGGTATATATATGCATTCTCTCCTCAACCTCGCCGCTAATGGCTGCAATATTGCCCAAGCGGCGCTAAACAATAACTCACTCACTCACTCTCTCCCCAACAGAGGTAGATCAAGTCATGATATGTTTATCCAACCTCTGTTTAAAATAACCGTGTTAGCGGGCGAGAAAGGGAGAAGTCGTATTGGATGCAATCAAACTAAGTTGTGCAATCATCGACGCTGTTCTTCTTTTAGCGACTGAATCATGGTAAAGGTTTCTCAAATTTGAAAGTTTTCAAACGGTTTGTCGTGCAATCCTGTATGGGAACCTTATGGGAAGCCTCTCTAACAGAGGTTTGATCAACATTTTAAAGGAGCAGTAGCAGGTTTTTAGGGGGAATATAAGGTGATGTCAGGAAAATGAAATTAATGCTTCCAATTGAAAGACAATGTATTTAAACTAAATGGAGCAGTATTAATTCAAGTATAACGTAAAGTTTAACCATGCGACTGCTTTTTGTTACACAAAATGAATTAAAGGTGTTCACACAAAATAGCCGCCAGTGGATTTTATGTGAATCTTCTTACTTTGTCCTCTGACTATGGATGATTTGTTTGGGTAATGAGATTTTTGTCACTGTCAAAATAATACATTTAGCATTAACTTACAATTATCAGTGAAAATTTCAAAATATGAAATTATCAAAAAACGTGCTACTACCCCTTTAAGACTTATCTGCCTCTGTGGGGATCGAATCGTAAATATACTAAACGTGGTATTACATGTTAACAATTATTAACTTTCCCTAAGCAATTAAAATACAAAAAATTATAATCCTTGTTCGTTTTGGAGAGAAAATATGTCCACTCTGAAACTTTATTGTAATGTTTTGTTTATTTCTAGATCCCAAAAACTCCCTTCCAGCATGTGCATAGAAACATATATTCAGTAAATAACCGATATTAACAACAAAAATAGAGCCATTGCCTCTGTAGCTCATCAGGATTTACATTTGTTTTTGCTTTTGATTTAGGATGTGGCCAATGTGGTTCCCCCTCTTAGTAGGGGCCACAAAATCTACATTGATTAATTATTACAATTATTAATCCTCACTAGTCAAGCAGTCTGTACACAAAGTTACAGCTTTCGAGGCCCTATGCTTCTGGAAAGAAAGATGGAAATAGGTTTTTACGGTGTGGCCCCTGTGGCCCTTATTAGGGGCCAGTGGGCCACCAAAGCTACAATTAAAATTCTCACTAGTCAAGGAGTCTATTAAACAAAGTGTCAGCTTTCTAGACCTTATGGTTCTAGAGAAGAAATCGAAATTCCACAAAGTGGTTCCCCCCTAAGTAGGGGTCACAGAATCTACAATTATTAATACTCACTAGTGAAGGAGTCTGTACACAAAGTTTCCGCGTTCTCGGCCTTATGCTTCTGGAGAAGAAGATTGAAATAGGTTTTAAGGGTGTGGCTTCTGTAGGCCATATTAGGGGCTACAGGGCCACCAAAGCTACAGTTTATAATCCTCACTAGTCCAGAATTTTGTACACAAAGTTTCAGCTTTCTAGGCTTTATGCTTCTGGAGAAGAATATGAAAATAGGCTCTAAGGACGTGGCCCCTAATGAGGGCCACAGGGCCACCAAAGCTACATTTTATAATCCTGACTAAGTCAAGGAGTCTATAAAACAAAGTTTCAGCTTTCTAGGCCTTATGGTTCTGGAGAAGAAGTCGAAATTCCACAACGTTTACGGACGAATGGACGGACGCCGGACACCATGCCATGCCATAAGCCCATCGGATCTCACAGGCCAGATGAGCTAAACATTGAAAATCAATATAATTAAAGACATTGAGTCAGTATAATGTTATTCAATTACTGTAGATAAGTATGAAACATATATCCCATCTCGATTTGAGAATTTAACTTCAGAATAATTTATGAAAATAACGGTGATATAACTTTGGTCAGATCAAAATATCAAACGATTTTGCGAAAACTTTTTGAGTTTCTTTAACAAGTTAGATAAGATAAATGCGACTGCAGTCTACTGAATTAAATGACTCTTTTGAAACGATATAACGTATGGAGAAAACCATTAACAGATTTATCCGTGCAATTGGTTTATCGGATCTACCATTTTACATCTGCAGTCAAAGCTGAAATTCTATCAATAGCAAATAATCACTTGAAAGCTCAGCGCTCCCTGACGTTTCTGCATAACCATTCATGCTAAATGTCATCAAAGCTAATTTCCTTTCTTTAATCATTGTTTATATTTGATGTTTTTTATTAGAAAAACTCAGACCTATTGACACAAAGGTATCCTATTTGGATAGATTATTTAATATCACTTTAATAGATTTGATATGCATTTTGTGTTGATTTAATATACTTCATTTTAATCTAAATATTGTCAAATTTGTAACTGACAATAGCTTGCAATACTTCACAGAACAACGTTTATATTTGAGTGTAGCATATCATGCCAATACAAAGTGGCAACGTTAAAATCATTCTTCTGTTATTTGTCAATCAATGCTTTCTCCTGACTGTTTGAAGCAAACATGTTTCCGTGTTAATGATTCTTAAAGTGAACTCATCAAATCGACGTCAATAATCATTTGCTGTTTGCTTAAACCTACTTGATATTTTCACATTGACTTTTCAATGTGATTTAAATACCGAAAATATAACATCATTCATAAATGCACAGTGTTCTACGAGCAATATATGAACAGAGGTAACGATAGTTCTCCTGATAACAGTGCATTTGCTGAAATAGTGTTTAATAATATTGATTTCAATGAAGATTTGGATTCTAGTTTGTAAGGTATCTGATGTTCATTGAGACAAACTTAAGTATTTCTCTTTGAATGTTAAATTTATTAAAATAGTAAGAGGGAAAGATTGGCGTAGTTCAACGCACATGGTTTATGTATAGCTTATATATAGCAATTAAACTAGTTTCAATATGTGTGAACAAAATGAGCAAAACAAAGAAATTTAATTTTCTCAACTGGAATCACAATAATAATGTATGTGCATCATTATCATCATCCTCTCCTTTATTGCCAATTTCATATTTTCTTATCATCATATAAAGTGTATTTAAGAATAGGATAAAAATAAAGTATAAATTTTGATACGAAGTTTCTGCTGTGGCCGTTACAAATACTGCAAAAGTATGTTCCAAATCCACGGTCATTTGACAGAAAGACAAACCGCTTTCTTCTTTAAAACTGAACTTTACAGGAGATCTAGAAACTTCCAAGCTCCTAGATTTATGCAATCCAGGATATTTGATAAATCATCTACCGTTATCTGGACTTTGCTGTGATAATGCTAGTCATTTATCATGTAAGTAAAATACATCTGTAGTGTAGGAAAAATCCATTAACGTACTTTAAACATTATCTGATTACATTTTTACAGCATCCGCTTTTTGTCATTATTGTCAAACTTATCTGTATTAAGAAAGACTTAAAAGAAAGAACAAATTAAAAATGACCTTTGATATGTTCTAACTGTGTAAACCTTTACATTACATGAAAAAGTAAACAAACAAAACAGGGAAACATAAATTACGTTAGAAGCAATTGTAAAAGGTCTTTCAAAGAAGCTGCCTGACTTCAAAACACATTTTAAGATTTCAAATTATTAATTGCAAGCAAACGAATTAAATGGAAGCTTAGAGATTGATAATCAATGTTGTTTTGTAGACCACGCATGTCTTATTTCTTACTTACTTTTATCATCACCATCCTAATTTTTGAAATGAAGTATCAACAGAAAAGTAAAACATCAGTAAAATATTTAGCGAGTGAGTGAGTGGGTGGGTGTTTTGAACATTATATAAGTTATTAAACACGTGGATCTTGCCATTCAAAAGAGAGTGAATAGATCAGGAAGAAAGGTATTGAAATGATGACGGAAAGTAACGTGAGAGATGATAGAAAGCGGGCTTTGGAAAGACTCAAATTTGGTCTGGCCCCAAGTCATAGGGGAGATAACCCCGCCTCACTACTACAAACCTCTTTTCCTTATGATCGCCATTCCATGCCTCACCATCCAAAAAAATGTTTAGTCCTATTCCTAACAAGTCAGCCCCAAATGTGTGCAAGTATCTACATGTATTTTTTTTATTAAGAATTGTTTATGATCTGGTGTCATTATTTAGAACAACAAATATATTGTTTGGGATGAACAACAACACTAAATTTGTTGAAATTTCGTTACATGATCTACACGGAAACAATCTACCTAAAAAAGAAACTTTAATTGCTTTGCTTTTACTTTCATTTGAATTTATTTTGCTTTTAATCTTCTATTGTGATTTTAGACTTTAAGCAACAAAGAGCCATAAGTAAAAACAGTCTTTTACATTTAGGCTACAGACACTGTACATTATTACACAGTGCGCCATGTATTATTCTCAAGATCATGTCAATGATATGTGTTTGATATTCATCAAAACAATATAAGCAATGGAACATTAGAATAAGTGTTATAATTATGACTGGTGCTTGGCTGCACACACAGCTATCGGAGAGTAATAACCCGACAAATATGGTTTCTAGATTAAATTTAAACACAAAAAGACAACAAGTGAGGGATGTTTTGGAGATATCGATACAACACACTGAAAAGTTGTTAGATGGATGAATAATGTTGTATTGGTTTTTTTTTCATTTTGATTCACATCTATCCAAAAATTGGGATTTTAAAATGTGCAAAATACTTGCAAACATTTGTGTTTTTGCAAAATACGTTGGTAGAAAATACCAGTATTACAAAGTTTCTTGCAAACCAAGGTAATGCTTTACAAATGTACATAATATAACTCAAGAAAGACGGAAAACAATAGAAGAAGTACAACTTACTTGAACCAATGAAACATATGTTCTCTTTTACTCTTCTTACATATTCACATATTACTGAACAAGGACAAAACTATAAAGAAGTTTGATATTTGCATTCACATGTTGGAAACGTACATTGACCAGTAGTTAAGCATAAATGCAGATAACAATGTTTATTGCACAAGTGTTCTGTATATCTTCATTTGATAACTTAATTATTTGAAATAGGTGTTGTGTAACAAGTTGATAGGTATTCAACGAATGTTGTGTATGCAAATAAAGATATTCAACAATGGTGACGTCATAACGCCAGAAAACTTTTGCAATTTCATGATTGATTTTATTCTATTACTTTAAAATAAAGGATGTTATCTAGAAATGAAGATAAAGCTGACGTAGAACGAAAAAATATTTTTTTGTTGTTGCAAACTCAATTCATCCAGTGTAGTTTTATGCGTTATGTTCTACATGGTTTGGCCGTAATCTAGCATACTGACCCTTTGTAAATAGTTTTTAAAAATTGTGATTGTTGGAAATTTAAAACATTTAAAACCAAAATTTTCAAAGTTTTGATTTATTCACTCATTAATAGAAATCAGGTAATGTCTGAGTTTCTTTGATCCTATCTTTCGATATCTAAAAGTGTGCATTAAACCCCTTTAAGGGGATTTAGCCTGTCATCAGATTCAAAAGAACAAGGTATCGACTAGCATTACAATATTCAAGGTTGGTAAGGTTTGAGGTAAGATCAAAAGGGACAAGTAAAAAATATTTCATGTATCTATACAAAATCATCTGAAAAGTTTGCTTGCTTTAAAAGGAACTCAAACAACAATCTGAAGGCCTGACAATTTGTTTTGCTATCACCTAAATGTTTAGTGTTCTATTTCGATCAAGATCATATTTCTGATTTCAAGAAGAAATAAATCTTGTTATCATCGATGTTATTTGAGTTTGACAGCATCTGACATTATAAATTATAAGATCATCAACTTAAGATATTTCTTAAGTTCTACGTTAAGTTCTCAAAATTTTGCAAAATATATTGTCATTATGAAAGTTGTTTTTCGGAAATCAAAGCTTGCTGCACAACACCAAGTTTTAATTAATCAGCATCGAATTCATGTGTGTTGCGTGATTCCTTTTCAAATCATGGTATTAAATGATGTAAAATCTCTGATACATATAAGTAAAAGAATCGGATTCATGGCTTTCAAGTTACAACATTGTTTGTCTGAAGAGTTTTATTAACCCTTATTTGCATTTTGATAGCTACAATTTGAAATTGAACATCAAAATTAAATCAGCAATCCTCAGTAATCACTTATTAGTTACAACTGGAGGGGTACATTTTAAAATCCAAAACTGGATAAGAAAGAAATTGAAATTCGCCTTTCATGTACACAGAAAAAGCTGGTTTCCCATTTTCAACTACACAATTTACCGTCATATCATGGAAACTACACACTAAATGCAATATCAGAGGCTTTGACAAGAAAAAAATCACGGTCAAAGCTTGACATTCTGATTTAAGAACATTTTTGACAACACAAGAAAATAAAAATATCTTTTTTCAAGTAACAATTTTGCAAATCCGAAAAATGGCAGATTCATATATCTGCACTTAAACTTCTTACTGTATATCCATGTATCAGATTCATCTAGATATAAATCGTTACGTTCTTTATTTGTGAATTTAAACTGAGGGTTCCGAAAGGACATGTATGTTCGACTGACATATGATCAACAATGATGTTTTTGAACTGTTACATTAATCACATATTATTCCCAGGTATCTATTACGCGGACGCCTCTAGCAAATTAATGAGATAATAGTTTGACCACTATTACATTTTCAATTTATACTTTCAAGGAAAACCTAACACTGTTAATTTCCATGATAAATATTTGTCAATGAGAATGTGGCCATATCTTATATATTGCAACTGAAAACGATGTGAACATGTCCTAGATGGTTCTGTAACAAACATCATACACTTCGGTTTCGATCAGGACAGAACGGGCCGAAACGGCATCTGCCAAAAATGGCTGCAAATTGGAGAGAACGTCTACAAAATACATGGTGGAAATGGCTTAAACTCTATTTTATGTAGTTGTTTTTGCTTTCAGTGGGTGTTGCTTGCTTGTGATTTTGGTGAGATGGAGGTTGATGCTTGGTGAGGGTAGCGATGGTATGTAATGATATACGATGTTGGATGAGGGGAGTTTTATGTGTTGCATGTTGGCCTGTTGTATTAAAGTGTTGATGCGAAGTGAGATAGGTGCTGCCAGTGGTGTTTTGAGCCTAATTTTAGCAAGTGTGCGTGTAGATATTGTGGTAAATATACAACACATATAATAAAAGCGTCACGAATGGACAACGAATACATCAAAATACGTTTCACGTCGAGAGAATGTTAATTCTGATTATCTTGATTTTCATTACATAATAAATGCCTAGATAATCATTTTGACGTTTCATCAATTAACATTCTGACAAGTATTGATGCTATCGATTGTTTAGGGAGAAATCTAAAATTCATTATTCAAACATGTCAGGAGTCTGTCCACAACATGTCAATACAGCCCAACAACAGACTACACAACTAACAACTCTTGGCAGCAAGTCTAATGAAGAAGATACATTGTAGAATCGCCAATATAAAAAAAAAAATTTAAACCACTAACGAATCAATATACTTCCATACATCAATGTCAAGAATGCAAGTCTTGTTATTTAGAAGTACCTTCGTCGAATTCATTTGGACTGACAGGAGTAACAGAAACGTTAACCTTATTTAATATAGCTTAAGCATAAGCATCGCTATCAATATCTTTAAAAAACATTCACATACATGTCTTTCAATGTTAAAATGGAAGAACTCAGTGATCATGATAAGCATGTTTGCGGTGTTTATGCAACAAAACAATCAAATTTCAATTAGTTACAGACTAAGAGTACAGATATGATGACATTTTCTTAAAACATTCAAAATAATCAAAACTGTTTGCAAATTGTACACAACAATTTATAAACACTAGCACATCCGAACATAAAGTTTTTGCGAGTGCATATTAAAAGCTTACATCAATATTAGATACTGGTATGTAAACGGATATCTCTGTTGTTTAGTTTTAGGCAATGTAAACGAGAAAAGAGTTCATAAAACTTTACAGCATTGTTCATTTGTGCGAAGTAAAGCATCTCAAATTCTTAGTGCAGTGTGATAACCTTCAGTCTACAGTCTTCATGCTGTCATACAGTTTAGAAAACAAACGTTGTATTCAAGTAAATCTCAGCAGACTATTAAAGAATTCAAGTTGTTATACAGATATGACAGATATATGCATAATATGTCAAATAGTTTGTGTTAAGACAACATTCAAGTTCCCTTTATTCATTCATTCCTTTAAAATGACATTACAAAGTGAATTTACATATACATATCCCCTAGTATGTCCAAAAGCATCGTTATATTATAGAGACAATGTTTATATGTACATGTAGAGAAATACCATATCATGTAAAATCATGACTGTACAAACTCATTCAAACCAATTTGACCAGGGGTTTTTTCCACGACGATCCTTATCCTTGGGCTATCTTATAATATTTAAATTAATGTTTAGAAAATCTCAAATTATTTCAAAAGCATTTAAGAAATGTGTTTCCTTTCCTTGATATGCCCATTCGCGTATTAGTATTTTTGTTGTCAGATTTAAAGCATATAAATTCATAATGGAGTTTGATGAGATAAAAAAAATATTATGTTCAGGTTGCATTCTTTCAATAGTTATATGACTAAAACTGTTCACAATTCAAAACATTGACATGATTAAAATCAAGGTATACATGTAATTACATAATGAATCAAATTGAAACTTTCTGTAGAATTATGCAGTGTTTTTTGCAGACAAACAAGGGATTATTTCATATGTTCTTGCACACTTTTCCCTTTTCCTCACTGCAATAGGGAAACTGTATATGTACCGCTTCTTCTTTATTCTCGGCATTACCTTAAAATCTTGCATATGGCCCATTGAAGAAAGCAATTCCTAAAGAAATGTCCTCTTTATTCAGCTCAGTTTATTTCGGCACTGACACTAAGAGCTCAGAGAATCTCTTTTCTGTAACCTTATATTATTCAATACAAAGCAACACGTTCAAAATCTTCCAATTTGGTCGTTGAATCCGCTTTCCGGAGAATAGGAAATTAAATAATTAGATTTTGCAGTTCAGAATGATATTTCCTGAACAAAACACTCCAAAGACAATTCAATCGAATTGTAGCGCAGCAGAAATTGCGATTTTAAGTGTCTGTTGTCAAAGTGTTGTTTTGAGCCCGCCAAATGACTTGGTTGTTTATGACCCTTTTATTTCAAATGTACCTCATCTTTGATGGATGTTCCTTTCTGTTTATCACTCTCAAATAATTATAAACATATTTGAGTTAATAAATGGATGTGGTAATCGAAATACTTCATGTATGAACATATGAATGAAGATGTGGTTGCAAATCTGTAATAGGCTTTGAACTATTATGAATGATTAATGGTTGTGTATAAGAAGAATATTCTTTTGTCTTGCCTCCAAGATGAGCAATGTCTTTTATATTTCAACGAAAGATTTATGATTGTTTTAGTCATTAAATACATCAAAACATTGAAATGCATTCAACTGATGTGTATGAATATTGTATTAATTATAATTAATGTATTGTACATATTAAATTAATGTATTCGTTTCCTTGTGACACTTGCATGTACCATTCTGTCACCTTCGATTTGTTAGTACCTTCCTTTATAAGAACGGTAAATATTCAACAGGTTTTAGGCATGTCAGACATTGTGCATCAAGATATTAGATGGAAGCTTTGTCAACGTGTCTGCATTATTTGAAGCTTTTGGTCTCAGTTCATTCAGATCTTATAGTCATCGTATTGCAGAACTAATTAAAGACACAAACTTCGACACTTTGGATATCACACCTACATGCAACACTCTTTTTTTAGGCCCATGAGTACAATAAAAAACATAAAAGGAGGAAAGTTTCGTTTTTTCCTGCAGTTTCCTCCACCCACGTCCCTTTCAGCAGACTCACATCAAGATATTTTAAAGATAATATCTTATAATAAGTCTCCAAAGTGTATTACGACATTAATAAGAAATAAGCTTATCTCTCCTTTTTCATAAACTAAAAGTCTGTTTATACTAAACTCATAAAAGACAGAAATAAAACACATGATTAACATTATCATATCCTTGATATGCCTCGTTTGCTGAAGTTTCAAAATGGCATAAATTTACTTGATAATTTTAGCCAAGAAGATCCAAATCTTGTCTACATCTGCCAAAACTTTATTTGACAGTTAAGAAGAGCTGAAAAACACATGTAGCGTGGACACATGCTAAGCTATATTGAGCGTAGATAATCTTAACTTTGATTAAATTTTCTCCAATTAAAATTCTTCATTTCATAGATATTTAAATTGTCTGGGATATCATACATGTACATGTACACGCTACTTAATTTTAATCAAAATTTAAATATTTTTAAAAATTTGTTGACATCATTAATGCGGAGGCTGGAACGAATAACATGTATGTAAACTCACCCACCTATGATTTAAATTTTTTAACATATGTATATTTATATTTGTACAAAATCAAATAGATGTATATAATTTCTTTGTATGCATGTGCTTTTAGAAAAACAAAATAGCGATTGTAATATAATTCTTAGCAATATGAAAAGTTGTTTTTATCTCTATTTATTCAACGTCTAGTGAATAATACGATTCTAACGTGGTTTGATAGACTGACCACACTCATTTGCAAAAGTTGATAACATTTTTAAGCTGTAAAAGGATAACAGAAATGGCTGTTGAAAAAGTAACTATATCTTGTTCTGAGTGCCAAAAAGCGTGTTTAACATAAATCTGTTCAGCTCTTTAGGTGAGACATTTTTATAACTGGACACAATGTTTTTCACAATACTGCTGTTGTTAATCTTTCATTACAGTAATAAGTAATATGCATAACATCTATTCGCGGTCAGTATGTTTAGCACTTAAACAAAATGGTTGAATTAAGTTTTTAAAACAAGACTCATGGCCATCTGTCAGCGTTATTCAGATTTAATTAAATGATACTGGGATAACATTGAAAGATATTGAACGATAATTCCCATAGAGGCGATGTCTAATGTTTCCATGGTTAAAAACGTTTCCCAATTGCAGCAATGCCAAATGCTTTAAGAAATCAGAAAAACAAGTCAAGCCGATTTGAATGATTAATGAGATTGTGTCATTTTAAAAACAGATAACGGGTTCGCTGATATATATCATGTTGGAGTTAACATGCTGGTGCCAAGTTAGACGTGTTAGGTTGTCAACAAAATCGTTCTTGAAATAAAAACCAATGGAATGTAATGATACTTTAATGTAATGAAAACAATCTTGATGGACGTTTGAAGCAAATAAATATTCCTTCCTCGTTCCAACATCCGACCTTATCTGTGTAATTGATTGATAAGAGTTTTCGACCTTATGTATTACTACAAAAAGATATGTCACTTCAGCACAGAATGGATGATCCCCAATAATTGTCATGGAATAAGATCTCAGTTTATGATTGTGGCTTTGGCTTTTGGCTTTTTCTAAGAGACATCATTCAGAATGTTCCTGATTTATAATCTTACATCAGTTGGTTTCAAAGAAGCATTGAGTTAGAGACATGCAAAATATTTTAACTGAAAGTATTATTGTGAAAAGTATTTTAAAGGGGCAGTAGCACGTTTTAGGGGATGTCAGGAAAATGAAATTTTATTGGTTCATATTGAAAGACAATGTATTTAAACTAAATGGAGCAGTAATTATTCAATTACATAACGTGAAGTTAAGCCATGCGATTCCTTTTTCTTACGTAAAAGGAATTAAAGGTGTTCACACAAAATGGCTGCCAATGGATTTTATGTGAATCTTCATACTTTGTCCTCTGACCATGGATGATTGGCTTGTGTAATGAGATTTTTGACACTGTCAAAATAATACATTCAACATTAACTTACAATTATCAGTAAAAAATTTTGAATATAAAATTACTTTCAATCAATTTGTAAGAAAAAGGAATCGCAAGGCTGAGCTTTACATTACATATTTGATTTATTACTGCTTAAGTTAGTTTAAACATTTTGTCTTTCAATTGTAACCATTTATTTTCATTTTGCATCAACAATATCCCAATGAATAGATAAGCTTACTTCGGGAATTTGTCTTAGACCACGATTTGATGAAGATTTGTCAACCAGAGGACAGTTTCTTCTTCAAGTTATTCAGAACTACCGCATTCTTTAAGATATCGGTCTTTCAAACCAGTCTAGTTGTCCAAGTAGTTGTGTTTTGCTGGCTCCTCTAGATTCTACATCTGCAGGATTCTCTTCAGATTCAATGTATTTCCAATCATATTTCAGAATAGTCCCTTATCAGTCTCACACAGTTAGCAACAAACACTGGGTATCGCTTTTTATCATTGTTGATATAACGTAGGACAGTTGTCGAGTCAGTAAAGTTCGTCACACTGTCAACATCTGCATCAAGTTTTTTCAACATCAGTTGAGCTGTTTGAACTGAGACTGTTACAGCTGTCAGCTCAAGACGTGGGAATCTTTCAGGTTTTACAAGCGTCAGTCAGAATGATTGTTCAGTCTTCTTTGTCATTACATCCCAGCACGCACCTTGCGATCCCGGAATCAACAGCTTTTTATCCCAAACGCCCGACTTTCATAATATGAAAACATCTTTCCAATACGCAGCTGCCCCTATGTGAAACAATCTGGATGACTTAATTAAAATATTCCAATATACATTTCTTCTATGTAAATACCTCACTGTATATATTTTTTCTATATAAGCGCTATGAGCAAGGCTTAGTACCCGGATGTATTCATAATTCTGGGGATCTGGATCTCTTAGACAAGATGGGAATAAGGGTTTCCTTAGATTCATTCGCGAAAAAGGCAATACCACCACTCTATATCTTTTCTGAAGTTTAGAAAAGTTTTAAGTTCGGTTCTTATGCTTAATGGCAACTAAAAGGCAAATGCACTTTAAATTCTAAGCAAGTGGCAATTAATTTTAGATAAACGATAAAACCTGGTTTCCCTCACCTAAATGATTAACGCAAAGCAGCTGATACCTGCTACAGAAGCATGTTGTCAGCTGAAAGCAATTTATGTCAAGATAAATTGCTGAAACCTCTTAATGGAAGATGGTTTGCTTCTGAAAATGAAATAGTTTTTTTTTATTAATTGGTTTCATTTTTGTTCACATTTCCCTCTCAGGTTTATCACTGATCATCTGTTACTTGAAGCTATTCTTAACAATCCAGAACAGCGAAATATTAATTTGAGAAGAGAAAATTAGCCGCCATATTTATGTGATCCTTTTTGTAACTAACATCCCACTACTGTGATGTGTATGACCAAACATTTTGTTACTCTCAAGGGAACAATGATCCAAGGGGCCATTTTATTGCGAATTTCTGTAAAACGGGGTTGTGGGCTGCTCGTTCGTAGAACTGTCAACCTATATAACTAATGAATATTGATGAACAATAATGTGCAAAATCAAAATAGCTTTTATTATTTCAGAAACAAATTAAATAACAATAAACATTTCATATATTTCAGTCATGCTTACTTATGAGAATTCAGATGACAATTTGATAAAATGGTTGAATGAAAACGAATATTCAATATGATTGTTAACTCAACGAAATTGCTGTCCTTTTTACAGCAGTAAGAGATTTCTCTTTCAATATGTAATGTTCATTGTTTTGTTCAAATTCGAAATTGTATCAATGATCACACATCAACTGGTATTCGATTAAAAAGCTTATTACGAATTGAAAAAACGATTTTGGTAAATTCAACTGTGCATTTTATTTATGTTTTTAAATCATACATATACAGAACGTCATACGTGTGCATTTGGGTCGTTTGTATTGAACGAGTAGATGTCATTGACGCGGAGGAACAACGAGTTCGAAGAACGAGTTGTTTCTCCGCGTCCATGACATCTTCGAGTTCAATACAAACGACCCAAATGCACACGTATGACGTTCTGTCTTTATTATATACTCTCTTTTTAACCTTTTTAAAAGTAATTTTGAATTGCTTAAATAATCCGAGACGTCGCACTGCGCATTGATACATAATGAAAAGAAGGCGATTACCTATGACAAGCTCGACTGATGATTTGATACCTCAATTATCCGTTTATTTTCTCACTACTTTGCGTAGTTAAACGTAAGAGGCAATTTTCTCAAGTGTGAAAACTAAATACAGTGATAAAAGGTTATCCTTAGTAATTATTTATAAGTTCTGAATATGATAAACGTAAGTTCAGGATTCCGAGCGACGGGATCCTTTCAAACGACGTCACCATGGAAATGACGTCATAATCGTTGTAGGCTATGACGTCATAGGGCCAAATGTCGCTGGCGATGTTCTCGGAGTTTTGTTTAGGATTCCTATTTTATAGTGTTTTGCAGTTTCTTTACTAACGATAACACTAGTTTCTCACTTTATTATTCTTCGATATCATATTAAAAAGTAGGTTTGTTACAAATGCAGTTGAGATACGTCAAATCCGGTGTTCTAATAAGGAAAATGATTGTTACGAACGGAAAGTTGCGAGAATTGCCGAAGCTTGAAAAAATAGAACCGGCAGGCGTGCAATACGGATTCTGGAGTGCAATACGGAATTTGAAGACGTATTCCGTATTGCACCCTTGTATTACTATCATAAGATTACATGAGTATATAATAAATGTGTATATGCCTTTTCATTGAATAATATTACATGTCTTTATAGATCATGACATTTGTTTGTAAGGTGGTACCTTGGAATTAACTTTTTGTGCCAATCTAAATTACTTTTTCATGCAAGTACCATTTCAAAAAACGAATAGTGAAAATGTAAATGTACGACAGATACATCATTTACTCGTGTGCGGTATGGGACATTGCAAACCAGTTATGTAGGAAGGTAATGAGACTTACGTTTTCATTAAGACAAACACACCTTGATAGTTTCAAAATGTCATCTTTAGTAAAATTCATCCTTGCAATAACAATATGTGTTGTGTTTTGACATGTATATGATAACTATATATATGGCCCATTGTCTTTGGTATAAGACTTCTTACTAAACAATGTTTGAATTAAAGTCCCTTTTCTTTTAAGAAAAACCGGAAACTATTTCAATGCCCCAGTTCATTATGTGGAGGAAAAGAAATATTTTTAAAACTTGTCTGCTTGTCCCTTTTTTGTTTGGGTAATATGTTTTTCCAGTGTATCCAGTGTATTTAGTGAAATGTTTTCTGAACATAACGAGGACTTATAATAATAATAAAATGGTTGTGTAGTGTTAACATATTTTATTCAACAAAGTGAATATGGATCGGTAAACAAGCCGTAATGGCTTACATTTATATAAATACCTCTCCATTACATTTGTAAATAACAACAACATTAATACAAACACAATAAGATACATGAAGTAGACCAAGCAACCTGTGTAAGAAAAAGAGATTTTTTGTATCAAACCTATGTTATTCTAATATGAAAGTACAATGTATGAACAGATTTAAGTATCATACTATTACAAAAATATTTTCATAAGAAACCCCATTCAGAATGGAGTTTATATTGTTACCCTGAGTATAAAATACATGTCAATTCTTATGCTTGAATAGTTTGGACATATAAAGAACTGTAATGCGTCTTCATAGGGTAGACAAGAGGAGCAGGATGGACCGGGTAATACATGTCGTTCAAACATGTGTGCATTCAGTTGTAATCTATTTACATACTGTTGCTTTAGAGATTGCAATAGGCTTTTGAGGGTGCCCAAAGTGGGAGCACTATAAATTTTATCAGGTAAATTATTCCATTGTCTTACCGTATTACCTAAGAATTGTTGTACAAATCACTACGGCAGTGTACGTTCTGGATGTTATTACTTTTCTTGAGTCTATGTTGACTAATTTGAACACTCTTGCTGGTAACAGAGTACATATATACTCTGGTGCAAAATTGTAAGTCATTTTGTAGAGTGATAACAGTTTTCTTTTGTCTACTGTCGACTAGGGGCATGAATTAGTTTCATTATAAATCGATGCATGACTTGTCCCTCTAACTGCCCCGCAGATTCTTCGCAAACTTCTCTTCTTCTTTTGTACAATTGTCTCAAATGTGCGAGCAGTAATCAAATAGGGGCAATATGTAAGATTTGTACATTTGCTCTAATGGCTTCCTTGATAATCTTTATTGAAGACTACGAAGATAATTTACTAAAGGACTTACCCTTTAAACTAGTTCAGAAATATGAGAAATACCATTTACAGTCTGATTGTAACGTTATCAACTTTATTAGTATCTATTCCTTGTATTATAAGACAAGTAATCAGTGTTTGATTACTTTTTACGTGAGATTAAAATTGCATCAGTCTTACCTGGTTTAAAATCAACTTGCCATATTTTAGCGTATTCCAATATCTTTTAAAGTCATTTTTTAAAGAAACACACTTTGAATGGCTGTACTACTTGTGTAGCTGAACACACTACAACTGAAACACGACCTTTTTTAACTCAAACAAAATGAACACTTGACGCACGTTAGCTGAATAAGTTTGTGTCTATTAGGCTCAAAATAAAGACAAATTGTTTTTATTAAAATAACTTGTCATATTGAGATATTCCTTTGTATGTATTATGTATAGTATGTTTCTTTGTAAGTCCTTGCCGTCTTGGTATTTTTTATATAAACTGTATTGTAATTGTATCTGTCTCATGTACGGTGGAATCTTGAGAATAAAATGATGATGATGTCAACACCACTGATGTGGAAACACCAGCAGAGAAAGAATGACATACGTTTCACTGCTTGCTGTTGGTTTTAATGTATTTGTGATGTAATGATTAGTTATGATATGATGTGTTTTTTCATATATTTTTATTGATAAAATACATGTGTACGTCACGTTAGCTTCTAAATAAAGTGTAGACCTTTTGCAGATGTCAGCCTGGATGTGTCTAGCAACATACCGTTTTAATTTCCGTCATTTGAACATGACAAGATAAATAAAACCGCTTGGATGAAAAACACATTCCCAAATTCATCGGAAATTAAAGATACAAAAAGGACCAGAGTATCACACATGAAGACAAAAAGTGGCAGCAAGTGTTCACAGCCATCAGGCTTACTGTGCAAACTTATACAAATTATCAAAACTGAGTAGAAATAGTTTAAAATAACACAAATCACCGAAATAGGAATACATGTAAGTTTCTTCAAGACTGAACACATACCCTTCTTAAGCATACAAACGATGCGGAAACGGATAACTAATCGCTTGGAATGGAAATGAAACGAGTTGTTCAACAATTTTATATCTTTTATGTCTATCTAGTTATGTTTTTTACTTATTTAAGAATGAGTTTCACTTTATGTCTAGTCAATTTACCTTTGAATAATGATGAAAAGTGATGGTTTCATATTTAAGTTTTTTCTCTTTTCTACGTTAACATCAACTGCTACATGTATTAAATGATTATTAACATCACTTGCTCAATCTCAGCAAAGCTATATCCAACTAGAAAAAGTTTATATAACACACTGTACATATCTAGACACATGTTTCAAAAGTCAAAACTAAAACCCTTCTTTGTTGTTTCATTCAGTGTGAAGAATTTACAAAATCTACTTTTCGAAAATCGGATGCAGCTTCAGCAAATAGAAATACATTCATTTTAATGAACCATTTGTTACAATTGGAACATTTACTGGGTATTAATGCATCCACACAAGGAACCTCATCTATATGAATAATGAGCATCTATATTACCTATATATTAATATACTTTCCTTTTGTGTTAAAACTTTAAGCTTGATTGAAAAGTATTTGAAATCGTTCATTAAAATCAACTATTTGAGCAGAACTAACGTCAGTTTACAAGTTATTAAAGTTTGCTCTAGTGTATGTCCTTGAAATGGATTTTCGGATTTTGCTATTCATTCTTTGCCAAAACTTTTGTTATCAGGATATCATGTTGTTTAAGTTTAATCATATCTAAATGTTTCGATTCATTTGAATCAATGAGAATCTGCAAGAAGAAGACAGATAATTAAGGTGTGTATATAAAAGAAAGGAAAGATAGGTTAACAATTGCAGTGGTTTTACATTTATGATTATGGCGGAGTCATACTGTCTAAGAAACGTTCATCCATAAAGGGGGTGAAAATATCAAGGCATATTTTGTAAAATAATTATTTATATTTCAAAACTACGAATGGGAAAAGATAGAATACAACAACAAGAAACAAATTTATATCCTGTAAAATGTTTTCACTGATGTGATTCAAACTATTAATAATGTTATTTTAATCCGGTTTATGTTACCCAACAAAAGTGATTTCTAAAGATTCGCCAGTCTTCAATTATCTCCAAAAGCATTAAATGAATTAACTCTCAATAAAGAGGTGAGGCATAAATGATGTAATTTCATTGTCTAAAAAACTCTCAGGAGGTTTCAAAATCCCTATATATTTCTTGATACAGTCTACATACTTTGTATCTTGTTCGGTGTTTTGCGGCATCCAGGAATCCTTTTAATAATTTCAAAATTTTTACTTTGTTTATTTTTGTAAGTCATTTTCATAAAAATGACATATAAGCAACCATGCTAACATTGATTTAAAAAACCATCATTTCAAAACCTTATCTCCATTTTCATCACTTTTAACATTTGAATAAGATATAAACTTAATTTGAGAGGTAATGATTTACAGAACCGAATTGAATAACGCGGTCGTTCATACAAATAAAAAGATAACATTTAAAAGTATGCAATAAATCACTTGAATGAAGAAAATAAATACATCTCTTAAATGGCTTAAGGACATTGAGCTGTGAAACTGTCATTGATTGCAACTAGATTAAAAGGGAAAGCCGCACTTTGTTTAAAAATAACGCATATAAAAGCAAACATAATCGCAATAAAACTGTTAGAAACCAAATCGTGAAAGACTTTACGAAGTGATATATTAGATGATCTGTCCTCTGCAGGTCTGTTTTCACTCTACTCTGAAATGATATGGACAAGAATAATTTTAGCACTTTCTGTCTATTTGGTAATCCTCCAAGCAAATTTGCCCGTGGTCAGTTCGTATTTCAAACCCCTTTCAAGAATCAGATATAGGCTCACGTCATAACTGTTTTACTTCTTTTAACTCATCGAAACTTTTGATAACTTTTTGCATGATCATCCAGGCAGTGTTTCTTTTGAATTCATTGTTTAAACTTTTAGCATGTTTTAGACTTTCCATTGTCTATGTACGAACTATTCTGTTGTAACACACAATAATGTTGAAAATCTTCTAAGGACACTTTTGAAACATCTTTGCTGTGCTCCATTAATATTCATACAGCTGCGTTCCTAAAGTTTGTTCATTTATCTGCGTGTCCTTGTGCATATATCATTAATTAAGGATTCAGCCATCAGGGCCATCCCTTTCTCTGACTTTGAGCATGATGTGAGAGGTTTTTCTGATCAGCTCAGTGAAAAGATCTCTAATCTCAGCGTGGACATGGCAGTGTCGGAATACAACCAGGGTCTCAAGGATATCCTCGACAAATACGCTCCTTCTGTTGAACGACAAGTGAGAGATCGTCCTTCTGCTCCATGGATAACTGCTGAATTGAGAGACTTGCGTCGGAAGCGTCGACGTGCAGAGCGACGGTGGATCAAGAGTGGTCTAACGGTACATGGAGAGATGTTCAATAAAGAGAGGTCCGCTACAAAGTCTGCGATAGCGACTGCCAGGAGGCAGTACTACTGTAACAAGATCGACTCAACGTCCTCTTCAAAAGAACTCTTTTCTGTCCACAAAGAGCTGACAGGCAAGGCGAAATCCAAGCAACTTCCAACAGATACCCCAGTTAAGACGTTACCACAACGTTTCTGCGACTTCTTCTCAGATAAGGTTGGAACCATCCGCCAGGAACTTGATGCTCAGTCATGTGATTCTCCAACATTTGCCTCCCATGATGGTCCAATACTTTCTGAGTTCGATGTTGTGAGCGAAGAACTAATCAGTGAAATTGTCAAGGGCATGCCCACAAAATCCTGCGTAGTTGATCCAATTCCTACATCACTGACGAAGACATGCATCGCTGATCTTGTCCCCATCATAACCTGTATCATCAACATGTCTCTGTCAACAGGATCAGTGCCATCACAGTTCAAGGAAGCTGTTGTAACACCCCTCCTGAAAAAGGCTGGCTTAGATCCAAACATTCTTAAGCACTATAGGCCAGTATCTCAACTTCCATTCGTGTCCAAAATACTGGAAAAAATCGTACATCAGCAACTTCAGAAGCATCTATCTGCAGCGAACCTCTTGGAGACACACCAATCCGCCTATAGGAAGGACCATAGCACAGAAACAGCAGTGCTCTGTGTCATGGACAACCTTCTGTCCAAAGCCGACGACAGAATGGTTTCCTTAATGGCACTTTTAGATCTAAGTGCTGCCTTCGACACTATCGACCAATCCATACTCCTTGAGCGGCTGAAGACAACCTTTGGAATTCGAGGGACAGTGCTTTCCTGGTTTCGTTCCTATATCAGCGGTCGCAGTCAGTCAGTTGTAGTAGGAAGTGTCAGATCATCTTCTCATCCTCTCGTATATGGAGTACCACAGGGCTCTGTCCTGGGCCCTGTGTTGTTCACACTCTACTCCCAGCCACTTTCTGATGTAATTTCTACCAGATTAAACGATTTCCACAAGTATGCAGACGACACTGAACTATCTGACGGAGCACCAGCTTGTGATTTTCATTCTGTAAGGACAAACATACAGCTCACCATCGAGGACACACTGAAATGGATGACAAGCAACAAATTGAAGCTCAACACCGACAAGACTGAACTCATGCCAGTAGGCGCACCATGCCGTCTCAAGCTTCTTGACGTCGACTCCGCCATCATCAGTGATACTATTGTCTCATTTACATCTTGTGTGAAGTACCTCGGAGTCCACATAGACCAGACTCTAAGTATGCAGGAGCAGGTCAAGAACATCTGCCGCTCATCCTATATTGACATCAAGAGGATTGCTTCCATCAGGAGGTACCTGACAAAAGACGCCACAGCCAGACTAGTAAATGCCTTCATAACATCTAAAATAGACTATTGTAATTCAGTTCTAGTCGGGCTTCCAGCAGACCAAATAGGGCGTCTCCAACGAGTCCAAAACAGCGCTGCACGTCTTGTCATGAAAAGGAAGAAATATGACCATGTAACACCTCTACTGAGAGAGCTTCACTGGCTCCCACTGTCCTACCGCTGTCAGTATAAGCTTGCTGTCATGGCATATCGTCATTTCGATGGAACCCTTCCAGCGTATCTTACCAACAAACTGACCAAATACGAGACCACCCGTGTCCTACGATCCTCTGGTGAAAATTTGCTCCGGATCCCAAAGTACAACCTGAAAGCAGCTGGAGGACGATCCTTCAGCTATGTTGCCCCAACTCTGTGGAACTCTCTTCCCTGCTCTCTGAGGAGCACACCAACACTTGAGCAATTTAAAAGGGATCTTAAATCCTATCTCTTTAAGCAAGCCTTTCCATGAACTTTCACGTCCATTTCCCAATTGTGAGGCTCTTTTCCATAGCGCATTGAGTCTGTATCATGGAGTAATGCGCTCTATAAATACTATTTATTATTATTATTATTATTAATCCTAATTGTTATTGGCGTGGGTTTTTTGGGGGTTTTTTTCGTTCCCCAATATTTTGTGAACAAGATTCAGCCAAAACGGCTGAAGCTATCGAAACCAAATTTGACATGCTGGTAGACCTTGTTGAGAATACGCTACACGAAGCTTTTGGGCCAATTCGGCCCATAAATAAATGGTCCAGCAAGGCCCGAATTTTGGATTTTTAACATGGCTTTTTTTTCAAAATGCACTTAGAGACTGAGAAAAAAATCGAAATAGTTATTTTTATATAAAAAATTGCAAAGTTTGCACATTTTGCAATATTCAAGGGCCGATAACTCAAAAACCTCCCAGACGAATTTGATGATTTTTGCATGAGAGCTAGACATTGGCAAGGTCTTTAGGGTAAAGGAATAAAACCGCTCGCGAACAGTTATTTCCAGTCAGGAGCAGAGGTCAAACTTTGCATTTTGGAAATGTGGTGTTTTGGTGGGTATGTTTAAAATATCGTAGCGAATCAACGACGTACGATAACGCATTATTCTATATATCATAGCTTTCCAATACAAATTTATCTATAGAATAATTTATACCAAAAAAGAATCAATGAAGATGAATGATATGTGCACATTTTGTAAAACAACCTCAGAAGATTTTTCACATGTGTATTTTTAATGTGAATTTGTAAGAAAATTTTGGTATAACTTGGAGCTTTTTCTAAATGCCTATCTTCAATCAGATATGACACTTACAAAATTTACTAATTGTTTTTGGACACTGTTCAAATGATAAATTAACTAATGATATTATTATTTTGGCCAAGCCATTCATCTATGTTTCAAGTATAAAACAACATGTTCTTTCTTTTGAGGGATTTGTAAATTGTCTCAAGATTACTTGCACAATTGAAGGTTAGAATCTTTCTTTAAAAAATGGAAACAGTTACCTAATGTTCTTTTTTGAAGCAAACATAAAATGCTTAATCTTCATTGCCCATATACCAATCTTGTCCAACCCTGCATGTACTAGTTACATCTTAATACTCCACTCTCTCTGTGTGTGTTATAACTAGTAAAAGATTAATGATCTGAAAGTTGCCTGTATATGCAATATGTATTAATCGAGACGGAATAATAATAAAAACTTTCTCACGAGAATTAAACATTTGTTTGAAATGGCTAACAGAAAATGAACGTCGGAAAGTTATGGAGTGCACCAATCTTGGACTCAAACTCACAGATTTTATGTCAATCTGAACAAAATATGGAATTAAGTTGAAACGAAACAAACTGACAAATCATTTCATAACTGCCGATAACAGGTTACGACCGATCACGACTGATCGTCAAAAAATGTTATTCGATCAGCACACTTTTGGAACCGTTTCAAGCCAGTCAAGGCAACATCCAACTCTGAGCCAGGTAGCATCAGAAAACGTAACTCGTCGTTAACAACATCCTGCGGTTGTTGCTCAACGCCCATCAAGACGCCCATAAGCTTGAGTGGAATCATGTCCCCTTTAAATGATGATTCAACATGTCCTTTCCACAGAGTTGATGCCAATTCATCAGACATGTCAGTATTGACCTCGATTTTAAATGCCACAACGTCTTAGACTTGGAACACCTTCCAAGAATGATGTCAAACACGACTGATTACTTCAAACTGACAGCATTTGTTGCGTGTTTCATTTTACAAGTTGTGCATTCATATTGGTGTTCTATCTTTTAAAATAATACTTCCACAAACAACAACAAACCAAATGTTTGTTCGACGAGATAAAAACGTTTGTAACAATTTTATTTTGTTATTTATTTTCCTGCACTTCATTTAATGACGTCATAAGGTTGATTTTGGTAATTATATGATTACTCTGATATTGTCTACTATCACTTGATACCTTTTTCTTTTTTTATTTATGTAAAAGTTCTCTCTTCCAGGCTACTTTCATGTAAGCTTTTTCACCTTGTTGATGAGTTATCTGAATTTGGGGCATTATACGTATTATTTAAGGCAGACGTTGGTCGTTTATAGAGCGAGTAATATTGCCATTTACTAATTCAACTGTTGAACATTAAGTAATGTTATTTATCTTAAATGGCTTCTCAGAGATATTTTCATATAGTTATGGCAAAGAAATTATCATTTAAATGAATTTTTAAAATCTTCTCAGAAAACTTCTTTACTATCTTGTCTTCAAAAAGTGTGTAAAATGTGTAGATCACCTTACGTTAAATCTTGGCTACAAATTGATGATAAGGTATCCAATATCCTTCTTACTCGATGAGTTAAACTTTCATTTTGATCTGTGTAATTGCAGAATCATCTCTGACATACCATATTCATGTTCTTGTAATATGCAGTGTATTTATTCGCCCTTAACATGTGATACCTAAGTTTTGTCTGTATAGAATCCTTGTAAGTACTGAGACAAGTTAAAATTTTCAATTATTGGTTTAGCAGCAAAAGATTACCATGAAGTCGAGTAATATTTATTAAAGCGAATTTTTCAAATTATAAAGTCTTAAATGACCAAAAATCATAAAATTTTAATTGCTATGTAATCTTTGTTCTACTTCCATAAACGAGATTACCGTGTTTCTATATATACGGAATAATTAATCCCTTAATTTAAATGGCCGTCTTTAATGGCAATCTTTGTTTTATTGAAGGACATATAAATTAGTAAGCCATTCTTAAGACATTTTTAATTTTAGACTTATCTCTATTGATTAAAAATAATTCGTTGCTGAATGAAGATCTGCATCTTCCGCACGCATCAGGCGAGATATACATTTACAAGAAATTCATATTCACCCTTGCGACAACTCGACGGGAAAGTTGTGACTCTATCAGCGTCCCCTGTAGGACAAACAGAGTTACGTCCCTTGCGTCAGTCCATCTCGAACTCGAAGCGAAATTTAATTTCTAATTAATCCCTCAGTAACGTTGTGACAACAGTCATAAAAACGATGCGTAAATATAGGTCACCAAAATACTGCATACGATAAGGCTGTATCTCTCAGTTTCTATTTAAAAATCGCATCGTTTTATTACAGTTTTGTGTGCTCAATTGAAACATATCCTCGCTTTTGATTGGCCTACACCATAGCTCAATAATCGGGCTACTTCCTGTCACAACTTTCCCGTTTAGTTGTCGCAAGGGTGAATATGAATTTCTTGTAAATGCATATCTCGCCCGATGCGTTCGGAAGATGCCTTTTCTGAAAGGATGAATACTTTTAAAACAGATTTTAATTGTTTTTTAAATAAGGATGTTTGATGACCTATGTAACGAGCTATTGAGAAAGGCAACACAAGAGTGTGAAAATCAGTGCATAAACACGTTACAAGAGTTCAATTATTTTACGATTACTCACGTTAGTCAGAGAATATTTCATAGAACCATTTTGTCTATACTGATATTTAAGGACGATTGTTGAAATTATTGTATGTCATCGGCATAAATATGATAATCTATTTTTTTTATTGAAATCGTAAAATTATCTCAGAAAATACTCAAAATCAGCTTCCAAACACAGACGAACAAGCCAACGCCTGTCACATAGAACATTACGTCACAGTCGAACCGAGACGTCAAAGCATTTAGTTTTATGTTACGTCACAATGAAAAGGTGATATTTCGCCCTAGGTGATCGTTTGATGAATATGAGACCCGATACAACTGCACTCTTAGGTAATGATACATGAAACAAAAGATACAAAAAATCCACTTCATTAAGCTGGGAAGGAAATATATATGTTCAGGTTATGTGACATAAAACTACATAACTAAAATTTATCACGATCAATTGTACAATCATGTTGATAGCCATAATGAAAAGCTATCGAGAATTGTCTCTGTGTTCAGCATAATATAATTCTATAAAAAAAACTTTAGACTGTTTCTTAAGCTGGGACGATCCATTTAGATGTGCGTGTTTATCTTACCATGAGATCACTTTTGCTAAACTTATGAAACGTAGACAAAACGTGTTTTAATATTCTTCTCTCTCGTACATTTTAATAATTAGCTTTCCAAACATTATGTTGTTGTTTAATGTTTTGAAAATCCTGGAATTGTTTCTTTAAGCTGGGAATATCCATTTAGGTTTTCGTGCTTATCTTACCATGAAATTACTATTGTTAAACTTCCTAATTTTAGGAAACGAAGACAGCACGTGCTTTTATGTCCAGACTAATATTTTTTAAACATTATGTTTCCAAAATATGTATATTCATATAAAGTGTTAGTTCAAATGTTAATGTGCATTCAAATAGTCACAAACAAAAGACAGCTATTTAAATATTAATTAAAGTAAAATCTAACTAAGTTATTTTCACTTTCAAAGATACTTTGCCATACCATTTGGTGTGAAAAAATTAAAACTAAAATGAACAAAAACAAACAAGAAGTAAAGAAGATTTTATTATATTGTTTTCTTCGATAACGGCTGAAAGTTTGCCATGTCAACATATATTGCGTTTATTAATCACCTTCAAACTCCTCACTTGAGTGAGTGAGCTTTTATTTTCCTTCTTAGCTAAACAACTGAAAAAATATAATCATAACTATTCTGTAATCTAAATGTAAGTGTAATTTTCAAATGTACACAAACCTAAAGGCAAAATAACCAATATTGTTAAAATCATTAAACATATACTTTCGTCGTTTAAGTTTTCCCTGTCATCGAGCTAATATTTGATAATTTTCGAAAGTCTTCACTCTTACAAGAAGAAAAGGCGTTCCCATTTATTTGAAAAATATTTTCGTCAACATATATTTCAATTTAATCTTGCATCATAATTATGGTATTTCCTTTTTTGTCCACGGTTTTCTAAAGAAGAATGTTGAAATACGGCAGTTGAAGAATTTTCAAAGCCAATCGCGGACCCAGCAAACCATATTCAAATAAAATGATGATTTTTTAGAAGTCTCCGATGACAATCATCTCATGTTCAAAGATAAGCTGCAGAACCATGCTACGGTTTCAAATCACGCTTTGCAAACAATGGCTCTGAGCTACTACGGGTTTTATCAATTTCACTACGAGAGATATACGCAAATATCATCTCACGCCAGGAAAAAAACTTTATAACTCCGTTTTGTCATGTTGAATGACAATAAAATTTAGATTTCGTATTGTTACTATGATGTTAGAAAAAGTCAACATTCAGAATTAGATAGAGACTATTTCATGTTTTTGCCGAATATTATTTCTATCTCGAGTGGAGTGAGAAAGTGATATTTTCAAGAGTGGCGCAGTCACGATTGAAAATGTCACTTTCTCACTTCACAAGATGAGATAGAAATAATATTCGGCAAAAACAATGACCTAGTCTATTTACAATATAATTTTAAGGTCATAAAACACAGTCGGAAAGCAAAGTTTCTCTGTAGTAATGAATGACAGTCTAGCAACTCCATTTATCCCTTCTCGGTAAAAAATAGTTCGATAGAAATAATTCAATATTTTATCCAAAATTGTTTTTTATGAAAAAATATATAACTTGTAAATGACGAATCGGATATCAATAAACATTAAATGTTTATTGATATCCGATTCAAAATATGTTTTTGGTTATAACTAGGTGAAGCAAAGGCTCCTTTTAAATTTTTGAAAGCCAGTTTGACGCGAACTGATTGAGTAAATGAAGCGCTATGTCGGTGTGACAGATCTCTCGCTTCGTAAATTTATTTTGCGATAAATTGAACAATTATTAACCACAGCAACAATATATGATCTTCGGATGGCTTTTCGATATCGAAGGATACATCGGCACTGTAAAATCTTAACAGTTACATACCGAAAACTTCGTAAAGAGTGGGGTTTTTTCAGTCCTACGCCGTGACGCGAGGGGTGCGTTCGATTTCCTCAAAGGGAGATAATCGTGTTTCAAAGGGTGGTAATAGGTTCGGTCCTACTTTCCTCACCGCAGTGAAAATATGGATTATATTTTCACTGCAGTGAAAATATTACTTTCTACTGCTTTTCTTGAAATATGGATTATATTTTCACTGTATAACCCTATACTTCATTGCTAATTATATAATAAAAAAAACTTTCTTCATGTTAATATCTCCATCACACCAAACGCGTTATTTTAAAAACAACGGGCTAGACCTGATGAATAGCGAAATTAACGCAATTGCATATGTTAAAGAACTTCTTGGTCGTAGTAAAAGCAGAAGAGTGTTCCAGGTCGTTGGATATGTCCAACCATCTCCTCGTTCCAAAATTTGAACAGAACCAATTGTCTTTAAATGGTATATCCGAGCTTAGAACATAATTACAGAACCTCGACAGGTCGTGAAGAAACGTACTTCAATCTGGAATCGATTGAAATAAGTTAAGGTAGTTTCCACCATGCCCATGACGTATGCAAGCATATCAACAATAGGCTGTCTCTCATCCAAATTTGTAAAAACTATATCAATATAATGAATTCACACAAGGTCCTCACTACACATCCGCCATTAAAATGTTTGAAACATAGTTCTCACTACTCTGGCAGTGTGATATGAGCGGTAGATTCAAGCTTCGTACCATGTCACACAAACGGCAATCACTTAATCTATATCATAATCTCAATATGCAACATTTCTTGCCAAATGCATGGTTTCATTCACAGACCCTAATGTCTCTACTTCCCTTCATGGTAGTGTCCCTGGCATCAATGTGTCACTGTGTGAATGAGAACTACTCCAACTTGGTTTTGGGTCACCGTTTAGAAATAAAGCAATGTGAGAGGAAATGTTCAGAGAGAAGAGGGTGTACAGATTTGGGATGCTCCTCAGAGTTCTTGAACTGCACAACGTCTCACAAATAACTCATCTACAGGTATGAATGTATGTATTGTATTGTATGTAAATCCACACAGACAACTTCAAAAGCCTTGGATCCTGAAACTGTTCCAAAAAGACAATCTCTAGCCCTGGATGTTCAAGCTGCCTCAATACAGTCCAATATACACACAGTTTCATAGTCATGGGTTCTGAAACGGGCACATTGTGTCTCTATACTCTATGATCAATCGAAGATTTACTCAAGATATGTTCGAGAATGATCATTATATTGACAATGAATTAAAAGCAAAACTCTTGTATTTGACGTTAAACCAAATCCCCAATACAAGACACTTGCTCTGATATCCACAACTCAATAAACATGATTCTTTACATCCCACTTAGCCCTCGTCGTCCATGGCAACCATTCATAAAAGTGTCCTGTTCATTATCGATATCGGGAACTCTTAGGCCAAAGAGTCCTGCCATCTGATGCAAGGACACTTTTGTAAACCTTTCCTACACATGGTTTAAAACAATCAATCAACAACATAGACATAGAATTGAACGGAAAGTATCAATAATCAAATAAAACAAGCTGTAAAATAATCATAATACTTTGCACAATATCAAAAATCAAATCAAAAATCAAAATATTAAAATCACCTAATAACACTATAGACTTTAGTTGAGACTAGAAAAAAACGATACCAAGAAATAAACATTATATGATTTGTGTTGCACCAAAACTTTCGTTATGTAAGGAAAATAAGACAAGAAATATCCAAAATAATTTGATAATGATACATAATTAATTTATTTCATAGATAAGATAATATTTCTTTTGGCTAAACTTGTTATAGGAATGATTAAAGTACCTTTTCATTAGAAATCCAAGAGAAACGTTTCAAAAGTAGAAACCACTGTCAAAATTTAGCTGTCTATGAGGACTCTAATGACACGTCTTCTACCTTCAAAATCGAAACAGAAATGGACAACCTGTGAAACTTTGTTTTGAAACAGGCTCATATTCATGGAGTGCACGAAGTCTGCAAGCCTAAAACATTTACTTCGTGCCTTGCGCTTTGACACGCAAGAAGCACGTGCCTCGCGCTTTGACAAGCAAGAAGCACGTGCTCTTACACCATTCATAGTACTACAAACTTCATTCATAAAACAGGCTAGGGGCCCTTGGAAGGTTATCGAAAATTAAAATTGTATTTAAAAATATTAATTTTGTGGTTGATTGTACTCGGATTAAGTGAGATGTAAGTCAGTTACTAGCATAGTAAATTGTATGCATCGGATAATGGCAGGGAAACTTTGTCCTCGAGCCAGTACTCGGCTCCGTCTCGTACTGGCCTCTCGGACAAAGTGTCCCTGCCATTATCCGATGCATACAATTTACTATGCTAGTAACTATTACTTAAAGCAACTGTTTTGATAAGCAATAACAATAGCAGATATAACCAGTTTTGAACTTTAAACTCACTTTGTATTGACTGACATGCTTTATCTTGCTTTAATATACTATATAAAGAAACAGAAGCTCTCTTTTCTCCGCCTCGTTCCAGGACCTTCCAGCTTGTGTGAGACATTACTGCACTGAGCGCATGGTCCTGACAAGATCTAAGAAACAACGAGTGCTTGATGATTTCTATGGTAATTACTCAGTGTTGGAAATAAGCGTAGGCCCGTAGGGCCCAACACCGACAGTTATTCACACGGGCGCACACTTTTCGATATCTTAGGTCCTTCCAGGCTCACAGGTTTTTTCATATGATACTGTTCCTTTCTAACAATACTTGTTGTAAGACATATTTCCCTGCAAAACCCTCATAACTATCTCTCTAAACAGTTTTGTGTATTTATAACATAAATATACTGATACATAGAATATTATTACTTGTGAATAAGTCAAATCAGTCCTGATAATGAATGCCGACAGTTTCAGGGTTGGGCCCACAATTTTTCCAATCTGCGAATCCTTATTGACAAGCAGTTTTTGGATGCTTATTTTTCAAACACTGGTTTTAACGTTCTCACAAACTAAACATTAAATTGTCAAATAGTTAAATCAAGTGGCTTGAAAAAGATTCACTTTACCATTTGATTTAACTTCATTTCACATTGCTTGATGTCTTCAATGATCCTGTAATATAGATGTAAAAAGATACAAAACATATATCAATATGTATGCACAGTAGTCATATGACAGTCTGCTGGGATTAAGTTTGAAAGACTACGTTTCAGTAATTTGGTATATTGTCCGGTTCCTATGACGAATCAGAACTAAAACTTATAATTGGTCACAATACTTTTAGAATCCGTTTTTAGACGGAAGTTCTCCTGGATTAAATAACAAAGTTTATGAGGTGAAATGTTTGACCTCATAAACATATCTAAAACCTCTTTAAGATATTTAGCAACATATGTTTTTTTGATTAAACATTATATGTGATTGTTATTATAAGTCTTAACAGTGAAAAAGCATACGAAAAAGGACACAAAAATTGCCATCTTATACCTCAATTTTGAGCTTTTGAGACAAGAGACATGATGTCTGAAGCTTGATAAGCTGATACATATAGAGGATACTAAACGACCTTCGATTTAATACTATTTCGATTAAACGAGTTAACGATTTTGTATAAAACAAGAAGGGGGGTAATTAAAATAGTATTAAATGGAAGGAAGGTTGGTATTCTGTTTATTACGTGCCCTTAAAAATCACGCAAACTTGCCGAAAATGTGCTGAAACTAACATTTCCGCGACTCGGCAGCCATTGCGACAGAGCGCGTACATTGTGACGTCACAACAACCCTCTACTGTGACGTCATACTTGCATTGTGATATTACACTAGTTAAATATTTCCTTATAAATATTACACTGTGGTATCTTACACGGGCGAGTAATAATGTATGTTATCATAGACAAAAGTATCGCGAAAGGGCACTAGATTCACAAAGCACGCTCATCATTTCTGATTGGAAACTACAGAAATAAGCTTCTAAAATTGGTGTTACGGGTCTGTTACAGAAAAAGTAGACGCTACGATCTTCCATATTGCACAAAACGAGTTTAGAGAACACAGAAAGTCATTAATGGACACAGGGTTCAGAGACCCATTTATTGGAATTCTGATTTATTGGAATTGATGATGAAAATACACAAGATAACATGCAGAGTGGCATATACGGCCATTTGATTGCTTAAATCTTCAATGTATGTAAGTCATATGCGTAACCTCGTAAAACTAAAATGCAGTTTTAGTTCAGATACAGTGAGGACAGCCTTCATCCCTGTTGGTATGTAGTTTGAAGTTTGTAGCTTTTGATGAGGGATAACCTTGGATAACCTAACATATACACATAGCATAAATCCAACAACGGTTTTTAAACAACTGCAAACCTTGACGTTATCTCTTTTCGATTTTCCTTATTAGATAATTCAACAAGATAAAGAATTGGGTTTTGTTTTTTATATTTTGTTCAATAAATACCTTTAATTTACCTTGTCTTAAGACATCTGGGCAAGGGGCGATGAAGCTTGGCTGAGTGTGACGTTTTAACCAGAGTTGTACAAAGTGACACTTAGTTGTTTCAACTGAAATACTGCCTTATCTTTATTACGCAAAATTCTAAATATTGTTAAATGAACAAATTACTTATCTGTGTGAGTGGTAAATTTTTCCTTACAATCGTTAATTATTTGTTTTTGACCGTGATATTGTTACAGTTAAAGTATATATCAAGTGGCAATGATTCTGTTTAAACATTAATGTAAAATAGCAATAAACGCTATAAGTAGCATCATTTGTCCCTTACATTTTACAAACATAAAGTTTAGTAATTAATTTTCTTGGACCAGTTGCTGTTGTATTTGCTACTTTCACAGACCAATGACTAAATAATCATTGAATTTATGTTTGTATCTATTTATCTACTTTCATTCAAATATGCATACCTGGACTACCACTACTCATTTAAAAAAGAAAAATATTGTTTTACACATCAATTTTGTAATTTTGGAGCTTTTCATTACAATTAAAGAAAAAATAACAAGCCTTCATGGTTTTGATCCTGAATCATCGGATAGAAATAAAAACATACAACCACATAGAATTCTATATAGAAACTGCATAGTCATCGATATTCCAATCCATATTCAAAAACATATTAGCCTAAGCTCATTTAAGTATGTCAATGAAATATATATAAAATTTTCTTTAGGTTCTTGAGGAGTGACGCCGCTAATGGCTGAAATATTGCCCAAGCAGCGTAAAACAATAACTCACTCACTCACCCTTGAATAGTGTGAAACTATAACTTGACGGATATAACATATTCATAAAGAAACAAGAGTTTTGTATATCGATCTAAAACGAGATGAATTTCGATCGACATTTTTTCAGGTCATATAGTAATAACAGATATAACCAGTCAATCTAAATTCATTAAGATATGATATAACATATCAGTTAGAAACAGGGTACCCACAGTGTGCCCTTTCATATTCCACACACAAATATATAGCACATTCTTCTTGCAGGAAAATGATCATATTGACACTTCAACCGTGAAATACAGAGGTAACTCAGGGTCTTTTGAGTAGTGTAAAACTACTACTCAAACGATATAACATATTCATAAGTAATCAAGGGTATTTTCACATCAATTTATTGGTATGACGTCAGACAGTTATAACAGATATGACACATCTTTCTATATCAATTAGATATGATATAACATATCATTAAGAAACTGGGTGTTATGAGGAAACAACCAGTGTATCCTTTCATATTCCACATACAATCTAGCGAAAGTAAATTCTTCACACTGCATCCATAACACCCCAATGAAGAGGAAATTTTAAAACTAAACCAGGTATGGCCCCCTTGATGTTTTATTATGCTTACATGTAAAACAACGTCTCATCAATGCATACAACCTTTATGCTTTACATTATACATGATTTTGTACTTGACATTTTGTACTTTCTGAAGTGTTTCTTGTCTCCAAAGGTGATCAGTTAGATATTCTATTGGCTTCATATCCGGTCACTATGGTTGTTGCGGTTGTCGGGGTCATCGTGTTAAGTCGCTTTTTGAAGCCTCGTCCGATTCCACTTTAATATCTTTAATCTGTGATACTTTATCTCAACTCTGATGTTGTTTGCGGAATAATCAATAAGTTATACCTGTTTCTCCTAAACATTGTATGAGTTTGTAGACCTGTGCGATTTTTTGTTTGTGTATTTTATAGTTATCCACTTAATTGCATTTGTTTTATGTTTACTGGTTGTCAACAAACTTTATTGATTAAATGTAGGTTTGTTAAAGGGACAGTAGCACTTTTTTCCTCCTACATGTTTCAACTTTAATTTAACCTCAGGGAGGTTTACATTACAGTGATTGTAGGGATGCGCGGTGTTATCGATATATGGATATATTGTAATACAGGAACAACTTGATAGGAATCGGTACACAAATTACAAATATTCAATATATCGAACGTTTGAAAACAAGCTTTTTCCATCTAAGATTGCAAAAAACAAAAACAAATAAAACATGATTGACGAAAAGTTCTTTACAAAATTTAAAGTTGTGTTGAGAAAATAGCTTAAAATGTATGCAGATCATAAACAGTCATTGAAAAAATATCCCTTTCCAAAACGGCCCTAGCTGAGCAATGAGGATCGTTCTTAACGCTTAAGACAAGATAGCATGTCCATTCTTGATTAAAAAGAAGTACCAATATATTTCAGTACGTTTTTCTGTATCTCAATATATTGCAATAGAGAAATGAGGAACGATACCCATTCTTAAGTGATTGTATAAAGTGAGTGTTAAAAGAACAACGATGATTTCCTCCTACTTTACTCTCAGGGATATTTACATTACAAAACCTCCCTCTTTTAGATTGTAAACCTCTCTGAGGATAAAGTTGAAACGTGTAGCAGGAAATCATCGTTATTATAATATGAATTACAGTGATGCGAGTGAGTGTATATATATATTCAGCTTATGCTACAACTGAACATTTAACAAAATTACTAATTACGTATCATTTAAACAATCATTTTAATAGACCTAATGAGAAGCTAACCAGCACTGTCTCTTTTGTATTAAGCATGATATAGATACACCGAATCCTTAAAAGTTGTTTTAAAGCTGGTAAGATCAATTTAGCTTTTCATGCTTTTGTTACCAGGATACCACTTTTGCTGACATACCTCATTAACAGTCGAAACTGTTTTAGAATTGAAAAAAAAAGCTAACAAGAAACGGAAGCAGACTTAGTTATTTTCGTTTCGTTTGATAATGGCTCAAAAGGTAATTTGCAATACCAAATGTTCCATAACAATCAAAAAATGAGAATAAACAGAAGCTTACAAGAAAATATTTGAAGATATTTTCATTTACTCAAGTGCTCAAAAGGTCTTTTGTTATACCAACATTTAGCGTCTTGTGTTTATTCATTTTCTTCCACCTCTTGCCCAGAGTGAGTAATATTTTGTTCCATCTTGGCTAAACGATCGAAAATCTTTATTTTTCAGGTGTTTCTCTAGTTGGAAGTTATCGATTGAAATGTACAAAAACCTAAAGTCAAAATACTCAATATTATAGATATGTGAAAGAATTATATTTTCATCTGCTTAACTTCTAACTATCATTGAGTAGATATTTGATATCTTTTGAAAGTCTTCATGATCTAGCGAGGAAAAGTCTCCTTTTTTTTAATAACATTTTATTATTGCAGTTACATATTCCAACATAATCTTGCACCGTAAGTTTGGAATTTCCATTTTCATTGAGCCACAATCAGCTTAAAGTGGGACTACGTCGAACATAAATAAGTGTCTCATACTTATCGACTGAGGCTTCGTTAGCTCGCTAGCGAGTCGGCTAGCTCAGCTCACCGCAGCGCTAATGAAAACCAACGTGGTAAGGAGCTTAGAGCTCGTCATCGCAAGGGGCTTGATAGGGTTAATTGTCGTTGATTGATTGAATCAACTCTTAGACAATGAGTTGCTTTTATAACTAAACACTTCAGTGTGTAATCTTTTATGAGTACACAGGAGATTACTCAATCAAGATTGAGTCATCTCAATAACTTTGACAGTGATCATGAGTTTTATTTCGAAATACTTAAAAGCGTCAAAGGTGTATAATTATGAACCCGTTTTTGAATTTTCTCCAAACTCTTGAGAAATGGGGAGGGGGTCAGACTCGGCAAAAATGCGTGGTATTCGGGAAACGGTCAGGAGTAGAGATGCTTCAAAATCAACATTTATGAACAGTTTCAAAGGTGTACAGTAGGTGTCAGTGAAGGTACAGTACATTATTCAAAAAGAATTCGCCGCTTTATGATATTTCCATTGACTATTGCAGTTATTATAGTGTAGTCTAAATAGTTTTGATTGCTATCGTAAACTAGTATTGAATACGCATTTATGAAGAATAATTTGTGATACAAAATCATAATTTAACTTAAATTTCCATTGGTTACCTAGGGAACGACGGGAACAAATATACATAACATTTACATGTTTATGCACATTATGATGTAAATCAAATGGCATTTATTTAATATTAGTCAAATACATTTATTTGAATTATGTACTTCAAGCTGAGATAATTTCAATTCAACCTAAAATGTTTTACAACGATCCATTTAGAACTCATCTCAAATGACCTACTATTTATCATAACAGGGAAGATAATTGTCATGGATATTTTTATTTTAAAAAATTTGCTGTATTGGAAGCATACTTATCATGTCAAAACAAAACTTCTACACAATTTTACAGAATTATCAAATGAACACAATTTAATGAAATGTGTATTTATAAAGGTTGTACATATTGTATAATCATGTACTATTTAAAGGCAAATGCAATTCACATACACTGTTTGTGAATAGAATGGACCTATGGAAAATAAATGTAAAACGTTTCCTATAACTACATGCTACATGTTAGCTGCTGTTATGCAATATCATGTTCAAATATGATAATCGAGCCTGTATTTTCTCGGACAAATTGCTTCACCAGATACGATCCGACCTGTGCCGTCGGATACAGATTATTCGGTGCACATAACATATTTTAACATTTCATTGTAACAATACTTATTCTTCTGTGATTGCGTTCACACAAATCAGGGGGGAGCAACCTGAATATATCCACGGCTTTAGGTGGGTAAACATTAGTAATGTAGTGATGAGCTGAACTGAATATAATACCCTTCAGTAAATACCGAGATAATAATGGAACATTTACATTTTACATCATGTTGGTAACCAAAATGGAGGAATTCCTCCTCGTTTATTTTATCTTGAGTTATAAGTTGACAACCAAACACAACAAAAAAAAACATTTCTTTCCTCCAATTTTTTTCTTCTGTATTTTAATCAGCTAGTTTTCCGAAAGTATTACTTTTTCATCTTATAAATACAAATGCTGGGGCGACCACAAGTTTGAACCATTTGGAATCCAGTCACATGTCTTACGCTGATGGAACTCGATCTTCAGCAGGACGACAGGGGGGTAAGTAAAATTTTATTTGAAGTTGCAATATGATATTGATTTAATTTGTGTATGTTTCTTTTCATATATTGTATGCATATTGAAAACACATTTATAACTGTAAATTTGAAAGAAGTGATAATGACATTGAATAATTACAATATTATCTTACCCTGGAACTAAATGATAAGTAAATTAGTGTTTATTTAAGGTTAAGAATTATGCTGATCAATAACACCTACATCACAGTGTTGGAGCGGTGTAGGAGCAATTTGCAGTACTATGCAAGTGTACTCAATTTGACAGTACTGCTGCAGCTTGTATATAAGAAAATCATGATAGGCGGTCCCGGGTTTTTGTACGTAGCTGATTAAATCAAAACCCCAGAGCCAATTCAGATCTTAAGGTTTTCCAACCATTAAAATATAAACTTTCAGAATCCAAAACTGTCAAATAAGAAAGCTATCATGAAGTGAAAACCAATCAAGTTGTCATTTTCCCGTTTCTTTTGATTTATCATGTTTTATCGTTTATGAACATGCATGAGTTTTTTACCCAACTTTCTAGATATAGCTTTCTACATTCTCTGTGAATTTCACCATGATCAGTGCAGTATTTTAGCTAATGTATGCACAAATAGTTAGTACTCAATCATTCAGTACTGACGTGCGCGTACACAGTTCTGAAGTGCAGGTGTACTCAGTTATGAGGTGTCGGTACATGGTGAGTGTACACAGTTCTTGTGTACTCTCTATAGGACGACTAGTAAATTAACGACATTTTTTGTATAAATATGTTGCAGTATTTATCAAATAATAAATAAACTAGATTAGCGTTTGCGGGATACCGCAAAAGCAGAGCAGCCCCGGAACTTTGGGTTTCGCCTTTCCCTGTTCCGCCTTTTACAGGCCTCACCAAATTGGGAATTTTCTCGTGACCTTGACCTTTGACACTCAAGGTCACACAATCAATGAACACATTTCATTGAGTATAACATTATTGTAATGAAATAAAGTGTTAAAAATACAATTAATCCATTTTCTCCATATATGTTGACCTTGCTGTGACCTTGACCTTCGACAGTTAGTACCCAAAACTTTTTGAAAATGTTGAACTTCTCAAGAGATAATATATACAAAATCTAAACTTCATAGCACAAAAACTTTTCAAGTTATTGTGTTTACAAGGAATTGCAATAACTCATATCTCATGACCTTGACCTTTGACCTTCAAGGTCACACAATAATTGAACACTTTTTATTGAGTATAACAATCATGTATTGATTAAAAGTGATCATAGTTAAGATTAAGCATTTTCGCTAAACCATGCTTAAGTCATGACCTTGCTGTGACCTTGACCTTTGACAGATTGTAGCCGAAACCTTTTCAAAAATTTTTACTTTTCCAAGGATGATATATACCAAGTTAGAGCTTCATAGCACAAAAACTTTTCAAGTTACCGTGTTTACAAAGAATTTTGTGGTGATTTTATAACTCGTGACCTTGACCTTTGAACTTGAAAGTGAACATGTCATAATGATTCCCTGGAAGTATTAACATTTAGACATGTTCATGAGTTCTGAAAAGCTAAATGGGATAAAGTTATACCCCAATTTAGTGCATTTTGTAATAACTCATATCTCATGACCTTGACCTTTGACCTTCAAGGTCACACAATCATTGAACACTTTTTTTTGAGTATAACAATCATGTATTGATTAAAAGTGTTCATAGTTAAAATATAGCATTTTCGCTAAAACATGCTTACGTCATGACCTTGCTGTGACCTTGACCTTTGACGGATTGTAGCCAAAACCTTTTCAAAATTTTTTACTTTTCCAAGGATGATATATACCAAGTTATAGCTTCATAGCACAAAAACTTTTCAAGTTATCGCGTTTACAAGGAATTCTTAGTGTGAATACATAGCTCGTGACCTTGACCTTTGACCTTGAAAGTGAACGTGTCAAAATCGTTCCCCCGAGGTATGAGGAGTAAGGTATTAATAAGAGTTCTGGAAAGCTTAGGGGAAAAAAGTTATAGCTAGTAGTACGAGTGCGGCGGACGCGGCGGCGGCGGCGGCGGCGGCGATGGAAACTTCACAAAAACTGATAGCAGCCCCGTCCTTAGACGGGGCTGCTAATTATTTTGCGACATATTTGGACATATTGAAATGTTATTTCTTTACCTTTCTCAGTGATGTTTGTTTTCAAATTTGGCATTTTCAAATCTGACATTCGTAAAAGGTTTGTAAAATATGGGTAAGTGCATAAAATGGTTAACTGGAGGATATAAGAAAGATATACATGATCAGAACTAAATAAAGCCGATGATTAAGAAACAGAACCCCGCGCTTTTGGTTTGATGTTTGGACTACAAGCTATGATGTAACATGCTATGACATGAGGATTTTCAGAGACATTTTACAACGTATTTGAGAACCTACAAACTTTTTCAAATAAAGTCAAATATAAACAAAAACAAGCATTTGGGATATTTTGAAAAAAGGGTATCTCCCGTTTAGACTGATGTCGTAAACTGTTTATTACTGTAAATTTTTTACAATGCAACTTTCTTTATTTTTGAATAACACTGCTGAAATAAAGAAGTAAAAATGCCCAAAAGACATATGCAAACATTCTTAATACATATGAATTTGTTTTGATGAGCTAGGACATACAGTTTTAAGTAATGCTCTAGGAAACGAAATTCTAAGTTACGTTTCAAGGGAAACCCTCAAAATTCATAATCAAAAGAAGTTGAAGCCCCCAAAGGCACATCTACACATATCAGTTGATCCATATACAGTACCAAGTTTCGCGGAGCTACGTCTTACAGTTAAGTAGTTGGGCGGGGGATAGAAAGGTAATGTTTTTGAGACTCTATACACTTGTTATCTTTTTTTCATTTTCATATTTTGAAAATATCCTCAACCTAAATAAAAAAAGCTTACTGTTTCATCTACGAATTTGAAATAAATTGGAAAAACGACATGATATGTCTTCTTAGTATGTTTAAGGCGTTATGATTGCCATTTGAAACTGCTTTCCACAAACCGTACATCGTTGCATTTTCCTTTGTGAACATCATAAGTGTGTCTTTTGAGGCTTGAGGTATTGTAGAAGATCGACCACTGACTTTGCAGTTACATTATCCACTGCATCGGTTTGATACATTGCCTAACATGTTCTTGAATGTTTCGTAAGGTTTAAAATACTGTTCGCTGTCTTTGTGATTTTCTCCCAGCATGACGTAAAACGTGACCATTAGATGTATATTTTTGGTCGTAGGCCTTGTTACAGATAGGGCAACAGAAACGTCCAGTTTTCTAATGTTTGAGTTAGATATGTGACGTAAATCCAGTATGGCTCTTAAAAACCCTTCCCACAGTGCTCGCAAACTTACTTGAACGACTCGTGGCAAAACTGTTTTCTTTTCAACTTTTGTAAGAACAACCGCCACGCTGGTTGACCTTCCGCTGCTGCAGGAGGACTCTGTACTGTCGATATTCTGGTAATTGTTTCCACTTCTTATTTGCTTTGCAAAGCTTATGAACAAAAGATCTCAACATTAATTGAGATCTCAAAAATTTTGTATAATCATGTATTCTTGGTGGTAAACTTGAAATAAGGGTGAATGGTACCATCAAACATTGTTGTCTTTTTGAGTAAATTAAAGTGAAAATGTACTTAACACATTAGTTTCTCATCCAGTTTTACACTAGTACTGCGTACACACGCACATAAGAACTGAGTACACTCAATTTTATGAGCACGTAAGTACTGAATGATTGAGTACTATCAATCTTTGCATACATTAACTAAACTACTGCACTGATCATAGTGAAATTCACACAAAATGTCGAAAACTATATCTAGAAAATTGTGTCAGAAGCTCACAGGTTTTGATAAACGATAAAACATGATAAATCCAAAGAAACGGGGAAAAGACAACTTAAGTCGTTTTCACTTCCCCATAGCGTTTTTATTCGACAGTTTTGGATTCTGAAAGTTAATATCTAAATGCTTGGAAACCTTGAGAACAAAATTATACCGTTATTTATGCCTTTGGGTTTAAATGTTACTAGCTACGTACCAAAATCCGGGACCACCTATGATATTTTTCTAATATCTAAGCTGCAGCAGTACTGCCAAATTGAGTACACCTGCATAGTACTGCAAATCGCGAGTACACCGCTCCTACACTGTGTACATATCTCTTTTATTTATTCTGCTCGTCAACTGCAGCCAGGGAGGTGAAACGAGATTGCAGTGATTGTTTGAACCAGACCTTGTAAGTACTATAAACATAATTGATGTTAGGTTATGTTAATTGATATGACCATCATTTCCTGTTCTGAGGACAGCTGTGCTTTATTGCTATGTGGCTGAATGATTGATTATAACCTACCCGGTATTAGATAACACTTGTTATTTAGAACTGACGGTCTTTGCGTGCATGAGAGGACTTCTGACAAAGGAATTCAGCACCGGATACCCTAATTTATTGTGTATTTCAAAGCTCCACATAAGCTTTTGCCTATGTGGGTATATTACCCGAATTTTGAAAACTGAGTGATCTTTTTTATAGCAAGGCCACCAATTATCTAAACATAATAACTGATGAAAAAAAACTTTACTTTCGTTCTGATTGACCAAGAAACAGGATGGGAAAGTTTGTTTTTGTTCTTGAATAGCAAAATTATGATTATCATTTGTCTACTAATAGCCTAGCTTTCTAAATATAGAAAGGCAAGTTTTACAAACATACTGGAGTCATTATTCTGAAAACAAAGCTAGTTTCGGGTGTACATACAAAACTACCAGGCTTGATCATCAAGTAGCCTTCAAACTCCTCACACAACTGGCAACCAATAGGTCAGTGTTTCCGACGAGTGGCAAATTAACGTTTTTAATTTTTATCAGTGTCTTCAAAACTGAGATTTTCTCGTAGCTATTTCGATTGGTGTAATTGGAAGGATACGCATACTGATCTTGTTGTATTGCGTAAATACGCACTCTTATTTTTGAGTAGCGTAAACAGGAATATTTAGTGCTTTTCTATACGCAGACAATTATTTTTCTTGCGTAGTTTGACTTTTCCTTTGCGTATAATACGCAAATACGCAGCTTATCTGGAACTCTGCGAGTATTTATTATGTTCGAAATGAATCCATCATTAATTTTCTTTTAAATCATTTTGTTAATAAAAGGAAAGTTACTTAAAACATCTACATTGTACAAATATTTGAGTATCGGGAAGATGTATGGCAAATATTGAAATGTTTGTAAATTGCTAATAGCCTTATTTTGTACTTTGTACTTTGATCTTGGCCGTAAAGCGATGTATGCATTGTATTGTCAATTTGGCATCAGGATAAGTGCCTTTTCATTATGCACTCAAATGAATTATTTCATGTTTAGGGCCACCATTGGGGAGTCAGTTGACATTGCTGCTACAGAATGACGACCCTTTCATAATATCAACCAATCTCGACTCGCGGGGGAAATCCCCCACTGAGAAGCGAAGCCTACACCCTTCTCAGCTGTAAATAAGTTGGTGGCTTTTGTCCTAGGTGGCTTTTGTCCCGGTGGCTTTTGTTCTGCTCCCCCCTGTATCACAACAAACTCAAGAACAGTATTTACATGGGCATCAGTCTCACAAAGATCATCAGGCTGCCATCACCTAAATGCTCGATCGATGTCTAGACATATTATTCATCTAAACATGGAGCTGAATTTCTTTGCTTTAATGGACTTGAGGCCATTGTTTTGCCTACTATCACTCCGCAGTTCTCATGAGTTGATGAGTCAATGCCATACCGTTTAGGGGTGTTTACGCTCTGATTTTAACAAATACTCACTTCAGATTATAAAAGTGCAAAATTGGTAATTCTTTCTTTTAATTTTAATGAATTTAATGTTTTAAGAAATGGTGACTTAATTGGAGACATATGTCGAGTTTTCGTTCTTGAATAAGCAACATTACAAACGGTGATAATATTATTTGGACATAACACAACCTACTCTCGCTAATTACAAAACCATTCACTGTAATAAGAATAATATCAAGTAGGAGGCTGGCAAGAGGTTTTTAATATGTTTATATAACCAATTTGTTTTTATATATTATATTATTAAGCATGCCACACAAAAATTAGCAATGAGAAAAATAGATTTATAAACTGATAATGTGAAATCATTTTGCCAAATATGTTTTAAAGTTTCTGTTGACAGATCAAGATGTCTCTAGTCCCCTCGTTGCTAGCGTTTCTGACATCAATGTGTTACTGTGTAAATGTGGGCTGTTATAACGTGACGTGGTATCAAAATCTGGGAATTAAACAATGTCAGGAGAAATGTTTAGAGAGAAGAGGGTGTACAGATGATGGCTACTCCTCAGGTTCCTTGAACTGCACATTAAGATTCAACGTCTCACAAATAACTCATCTACAGGTATGAATGTATGTATTTTCTTACCCAAGCGGGCAAGGATATGGCGGGTATTAAAGTTTGCATAATGGTCATGGGAATTACTGTTTTTCTAAAATAACTCGCATTTTGATTGGTTGACGGAACTATTTTGCATCCATTCATGATTCGCTTGGATCTTCTAATTCAGTTGAGAGATATAGATTAAAGAGCTTATACTTAACTGCGAAAGTCACACATTACTACAACATTTTTAATGGGAAATCAATCCCTTCTGATGTTTTCTCTGCCGTAAATACAAGTTTAAAAGTTCAAGGCGGCGCTAGACGGGAGAGTCGCCGGCCGAGCTGTCGTTATGTCATAGCTCTATGACGTCATTAATCATGACGTCAAACAGTGACGTCATACATTCCTCACTAGGTTTGTCAAACGTAACGAAAGCTAACGACGTCTTACTTTTTCTTTCCGGTTGTGCGCAGTCAATAAAAACAATGTATTTATGATATGAGACAATAATGTTTTTGATATAATGTGACAACCATATAATAAACTATTTCAAATTAGGTCGTGAGTACAGATAATCCGTAATTCCTCGCAACTCGTTGATTATTCTTATAGTATTGTATGGTATGTTATTCCACACATACAACTTCAAATGCCTCGGGTCCCGAAACAGACACCTTCCATCCCAACACAAACTTATCCAATAGCCTTGGATCCTGAAACTGACAGATAGCGTTCTCAAAAGACAATCTGAATAGCCCTGGATGTTCAAACTGCCTCAATACAGTCCAATAAACAGACAGTTTCATAGTTATGGGTTCTGAAAACGATGAAATGTTATTGTAATGAAAGGCTTCTCATTTGTTTGATATTTGACTCTGTTATTCCTTATGTTTATTTGATCATTCAAAGATTCACTCATGATATGTTCGAGAATGATCATTATATGGACAATGAATTAAAAGCAAGACTCATACATTTGACGTTAACTCAAATGCCAAATACAAGACACTTGCTCTGATATCCACAACTCAATAAACATGATTCTTTAAAGCAACTGTTTCGATAAGCAATCAAAATTATATATAAATGAAAAATAAACATATTTTCGGACTTTAAACTCACTTTGAATTGACTGACATGTTTTATCTTGCTTTAATATACTATATAAAGAAACAGGAGCTCTCTTTTCCCCTCGTTCCAGGACCTTCCAGCTTGTGTGAGACATTACTGCACTGAGCGCATGGTCCTGACAAGATCTAAGAAACAACGAGTGCTTGAGGTTTTCTATGGTAATAACTCAGTGTTGGAAATAAGCGTAGGCCCGTATGGCCCCACACCGACAGTTATTCACACGGGCGCACACTTTTCGATATCTTAGGTCCTTCCAGGCTCACAGTTTTTTTGTATGATACTGTTCCTTTCTAACAATACTTGTTGTAAGACATATCTCCCTGTAAACCCCTCATCTCTAATGATATATAATAAAAATAATAAAAATAAATAATAACAGTTTTGTGTATTTATAACATACTGATACATAGAATATTATTATTTGAGAATAAGTCAAATCAGTACTGGTAATGAATACAGTTTCGGGGTTTGGCCCACATTTTTCCAATCTGCTGGTCCTTATTGACAAGAACTTTTTGGATGCTTATTTTTCAAACACTGGTTATAATGTTCTCACAAACAAGACATTAAATTGTCAAATAGTTACATCAAGTGGCTTGAACAAGATTCACTTTACCATTTGATTTAAGTTCATTTCATATTGCTTGATGTCTTCAATGATCCTGTCATATAGATGTAAAACGATACAAAACATTAAAATCAATAAGAATGCACAGTTGTCATATTACAGTCTGTGGGATTAAGTTTGAAAAATACGTTTCAGTAATTTGGTATTTTGTCTGGTTTCTATGACCAATCAGAACTTAAACTTTTATTTTGGAAACGGAAAGTTCTCCTGTATTAGATAACAACGTTTATGAGGTGACATGTTTGACCTCATAAACATATTTATCTTCACTTTAAAGTACTTAGCAACTCGGTTACTATATGTTTCTTTTCTTGAACAAAACATGTGATTGTTGTAATAAGACTTAGCAGCGAAAAAGCATACGAAAAAGGACACCATTTCAAAGAAGGTTTACCATTTTCTCCCTCTATTGAACTATTTAGACAAGAGACATTATGTCTGATGCTTGATAAGCTGAAACATTGTATGTTATCTTAGACAAAAGAATCGTGAAAGGGCAGCAGATTCACAAACCATGGTCATCATTTATCATTGGAAACTACAGAAATGAGCTTCTTATATTGTTACTACGGGTCTGTTCGGAAAGAGTAGAATTGTCCATATCGCACAATACGAGATAAGAGATTAAGTTTTTGTTGCAAATGGTATTTTTCTATTTTTCAGACACTCTAACTTTTAAACCAATCTCAAGCTTTAAGGAAATGATATGCAATATATCGGGGATATCAATCTTTAATGTTAATGACGTCATATGAGTAACCTTGTCAAACTAAAATGCTGTTTTATTTTAGATACCGTGAGGACAGCCTTCATCCCTACAAGATCTGTTGGTACGTAGTTTGAAGTTTGTAGCTTTTGATGAGGGGTAACCTTAGATAACCGTCAACACATACCATAAATCAAACAATGGTTATTACTAAACATCTGCAAACCTTGAGTTTATCCCTTTTCGATTTTCTTAATTAGATAATTCAACAAAATAAGAACTGGGCTTGTTTTTTGGTTGCTGGGCTGGGCTGAGTGTGACGTTTAACCAAGAGTCGTACAAAGTGACACATACAGGCAATCGTGCATGGTACATGTGGCTACTTATTAGAACGTGTACGTACGAATATGGCTTATACAAAAGTGTCAGTAAATTCAATTTCATTATCAATAAACTCATCATGTTCGTATCATAGAGCTGAATCCTAGATACTGTGAATCGATTCATATCTTCTTCACGATTCCATTGTATCCATTGTGCTAAATTATTCAATTACTGTCAGTTTGTTTAATTCATAGTATCTTTTAGTAAATGGTGTTCCATTAATAACATATTGGTATTACAAAGGATGAGGTCAATTATCAAGAAATGTATAATTACAAATTCAAAAAACAGTTGATTGGGGTAATCTTGTCATTTTATTTTTCATATTTGTGACCTCTTAAATCTTTCCTAGATGTGTACTTTGTTACGATTTAACCACCAATTAATCACTGATTAACTTATTGTTGCAAATGGTTATTTTTCTATTTTTCAGACACTCTAACTTTTAAACGAATATCCAAAAAGAATATACAATGCAAGATATCGGGGAAAGCTGGTAATATCATCGAATCAATCAACAGAAGCTGTATAGTGGGAAGTGTTCAAACCTTCAAAAGTAACAAAGCTTACTCGTGGTTACTCCGTTTTGAGCAAAAAGACGATATATGGAAACCTAGTATATTATGTGTTTATTTCGCGAAGGGTCCGAAGAGGACAAGCATCAGTATCAAACAAACACCTCATGGTTACTGTATCAAAGTGATGAAAACAAAAGTTACCATCGCTATCGAGTCTCCTCTGAGACTGAGGCTTCTTGTGAAGGGTACACTGGTCCAGATAGTAAGCTTGGATACTCACGTTGACTTGCCATCTGTTCAACTATGGAAAGGTGTATCTGATTTTTACCTTGTATTACGAATTGAGAAAAATTCAAATCTAAGGGTTACATTTAATGAGGAATAGACTCACGTTTACCCCCCGCCCCCTGTCTAAAACATTAATGTTAAATAGCCATAAACTCTATAAGTAGCATCCTTTGTCCGTTACATTATATTTGTAAATTAATTTTCTTGGACCTGTTGTTGTTGAATTTGCTAGTTACATGGACCAATGATTAAATAATCATTGAATTTATTTATGTATCGTTATATCTATTTTCATACAAATATGCATACCTGGACTGGCACTACTCATTTGAAAAAGAAAAAGATTGTTTTACACATTAATTTTGTAATTTTGGAGCTTTTCATTACAATTAAAGAAGAAGTGACAAGCCTGCATGGTTTTGATCCTGAACCATCGGATAGAAATAAAAACATACAACCACATAGAATTCTATATAGAAACTTCATCGCCTTCGATATTCCAATCCATATTCAAACACATATTAGCCTAAGCTCATTAAAGTATGTCAATTAAATATATATAAACATTTCTTGAAGTTTTGAGTATATTGTGACAACGCTAATGGCTGAAATATTACCCAAGCAGCGTAAAACAATAACTCACTCACTCTTGAATAGTGTGAAACTATTACTCGACGGATATAACATATTCATAAGGGTTCATAAGAGTTGTTTACATCGATCTAGATCGGGATGAATTTCGATAGACAGTTTTTTTGGGTCATATACTAATAACAGATATAACCAGTCAATCTTAATTGATTAAGATATGATATAACATATCATTTAGAAACAGGGTACCCACAGTGTGCCCTTTCATATTCCACACACAAAGATATTGCACATTCTTCTTGCAGGAAAATGATCATATTGACACTTCAACCGTAACACTTTAATGAAGATGAAATTCTAAAAATGTCCCAACAACATCAAACACTAAAACAATTATTTGACTGCAGTAAATTCAGTATATTTTTCCAATTTTAGTGATATGTCCAATGGATATATTTTCATCATTGTTCTACAGACAAACAGGCGTGATAAGGCTAAGAAAGAAATAATTTGTTTCTGGTTTCCGCGTATGTCAATTTAAACCAATTACTTAAACTTCTATTTCCAGATGTTGACAGGGAAAAACCTTATCCTTTGTACCCTATAAGAAAAACATTAAAACATTTAAATGCAATCTTTTCCTTCAAATGTGTTTTTTCGCAGTGAAGGTATCTTTACAACTCCGGTAGTTTGTTTACTTGCTCATCAATTGTAAACATATATAATATCAATTCTCAAACCATATTTCCGAATTACATTATGATTATGTTATTATTGTACAATGTGACGGATTATTAGGGAATAATTTATCGGAAATGGCTCATGAATCGTGAATAAATAATTAATAATAAGGGCATAGTTAGATGTACGTTTACATCTAGTTAGACTAGGTATGGCCCCTTGATGTTTTATGTATGCTTACATGTAATACAACGTCTCTACAATTCATTCAACCTTTATGCTTTACATTATACATGATTTTTCTTTTCATTGAGGAGACATTTTGTACTTTCTGAAGTGTTTCTTGTCTCCAAAGGTGATCAGTTAGATATTCTATTGGCTTCATATCCGGTCACTATGGTTGTTGCGGTTGTCGGGGTCATCGTGTTAAGTCGCTTTTTGAAGCCTCGTCCGATTCCACTTTAATATCTTTAATCTGTGATACTTTATCTCAACTCTGATGTTGTTTGCGGAATAATCAATAAGTTATACCTGATTTTCCTAAACATTGAATGAGTTTGTAGACCTGTACGATGTTGTGGTTTTGTATCTTACAGTTATCCACTTAATTGCATTTTTACTGGTTGTCAACAAACTTTTTTGATTAAATGTAGATTTGTTAAAGGGACAGTAGCACTTTTTTCCTCCTTCATGTTTTAACTTTAACCTCAGGGATGTTTACATTACAGTGATTGTAAGGACGCACGGTATTATCGATATATCGGTATATTGCAATATAGGAACAACTTGATAGGAATCGGTACACACTTCTACAAATATTCAATATATCGAACGTTTGAAAACGAGCTTTTTCCATCTAAGATTGCAAAAAACACAACCAAATAAAATATGATTGACGGAAAGTTCTTTACAAAATTTGAAGTTGTGTTTAAAAATAGCTTAAACATGTATACAGATCATAAACAGTCATTGAAAAAATATCCCTTTCCAAAACGGCCCTAGCTGAGCAAATATGATTGTTCTTAACGCTCATATCAAGACAAGATAGCATGCCCATTCTTGATTTTAAAAAAGTACCAATATATTTCAATACGTATTGCAATACACTTTTCTGTATCGCAATATATTGCAATAGAGAAATTAGGAACTATACCCATTCTTAAGTGATTGTATAAAATGAGTGTTAAAAGAACAACGATAATTTCCTCCTACTTTACCCTCAGGGATATTTACATTACAAAACCTCCCTCTTTTAGATTGTAAACCTCTCTGAGGATAAAGTTGAAACGTGTAGCAGGAAATCATCGTTATTATAATATGAATTACAGTGATGCGAGTAAGTGTATATATATATTCAGCTTATGCTACAACTGAACATTTAACAAAATTACTAATTACGTATCATTTGAACAATCCTTTTAATAGACCTAATGAGAAGCTAACCAGCATTGTCTCTTCTGTATTAAGCATGATATAGATGGCCACTAAATCACTATTGCTGACATTCCTCATTAACAGTCAAACTGTTTTAGAATGGAACAAAAGTTAACAAGAATTGGAGGTAGACTTAGTTATTTTCGTTTTCAATGATAATGGCTCATAAGGTAGTTTGCAATACCAAATGTTCCATAACAATCAAAAACTAAGAATAAACAAAAAATAACAAAAGAATATTTGAAGATATTTTCATTAACTTTTAAAATTGCTGAAGATGTCTTATGTTCTACCAACATTTAGCGTCTTGTGTTTATTAAGAATTCAGCCATAAGGAATCCTTTATGTTATTGGCGTGTTTTGGGGGTTTTTTTTATTATACCACGAATTTTGTGGTCAATTTTTAGCCCAAACGGCTGATGTTATCAAAGACAAATTTCACAGCATGGTAGACCTTATTGAGGAATGGCGACAATGAACTTTTGGGCCAATTCGGTCCATCAATAAATGGCCTAGCTAGGCCCAAAGTTGGCAAATTTAACATTTTTTTTTTTTTTCAAAATGCACTTAAGAGACCTGAAACATTTTTTAAAAGATGCGCAATAACAAATGCTGCAAAAAAAATAAATCATGGCAAATTCGTAGGTCACGTGGTTTGGCCGCCATCTTGCTTTTAGTGCATTTTCGACCTTTGCCGACCTCACTCGCCTTTGAAAATCTTCATCTCTAAAGATACTTGCACTAGAGAGCTGAAATTTATACTCAATGTAGCTGAAGCATTTTAGCTCTTAAGTGGCATTTAAGAAAGTCCTAACGTTAATACTTTTCTTGCTGTGATTTTTCAAAGTTGACCAAAATTTTAAAATCGCAAACTTCAAGGGCAGATAACTCAAAAACCAGACCATAGAAATTTATGATTTTTGCATGAGAGTTGGACATTGGCATGGTCTTTAGGATAAATGAATTAAATCGCTCGCGAACAGTAATTTCCAGTCAGGAACAGAGGTCAAACTTTGCATTTCGAAATGTGGTGTTTTGGTGGGTATGTTTAAAATATCGTAGCGAATCAACGACATACGCTAACGTATTGTCCTATATATCATATGAAAGCCAAAAGTCTATAACTTTTTTTTTAAATTAACAATAAATTCAGATTTTGTTTTTTTAATTAAGTTACGGAACTTTGAATATTGTCATCTCTACTTGTGTTTTAAATGTATATGATATATGTATGTTTCCAAAAATCGTAGCTCATCAACAGAAAAGCATAAGGCAGTGTTTATTAAATCATTAGACAGCTGAGAAATTTAGAACTTGGAAAAAATTACAATAAAATTTCATGTGTCTTTAAACATTGAAATAAATAGCTTTGAAATTTGTCAATTTACCGTTCGTTTTGAATGCAAATGGTGTATGTATGTTTGAAAAGTCGTAGCTCATGAACAACAAAACATACGGTAATGTTTTATATATCACCATACAGCTTAAAGAATAAAAAACATGGGAAAATTTACAATAAAATATGATAGGTTCTTATACATTGAAGTAAAGAGCTTTATAAATTGTCAATTTAACTTATGTTTTAAATGTTTATGATAAATGTATGTTTGAAAAATCGAATCTCATTAACTACAATGCATTAGGTAATGTTTTATTTATCACCAGACAGCTAAAAGAATGTAAAACCAAAGAAATTAAACTAAAAAATAATCTATGTAAATAAAGGTTGAAATAGAAAACTTTGGGACAATACTCATTTAGCGGTTTGTTTATATATCCACAACTACCTTACTAATTAAGCTATCTTACAATTTATAACACCTACAAACGCGCTATTTCAAGTACAACATTTGCTTTGTTACATTACATTATAAAAAGTTGATAGTTAAAGGCCTGGGAAGACTAACATCGAGTAGGGGTCTACAAATATGAATTGTTCACTTTTTCAACAAAGTTACAACAAACGTTACTTCTTTACTATTAAAGTCTTCTTAACATACTATACACCGATGGATACGCTTGTTGAAGACAAAAAACACTGTGTAGAACCTCATTATAAAATTATTCACAGTAAATGACTGATAAGCTAAATTATCTATTTCTTGAGATAAAGTTTGATATTTGCGATATATCACCGTTTCTTTACTTTTTCATGCTCATAAACAAACGATATATGCAAATAAAGACAATTTTCTCATCTACACGATAAGGGAAAACAATTCTGAAATATCTCCAGTGCTTCGGGGGGGGGGGGGGGGGGGGGGGGGGGGGGGGGACAAAAACAGAGGGCGCAATGGGATTGGTCATTTTGATGGAAAATATGATATTTGCGACAGATGTCGCATCGCTCACCATTTCTTTACGTTTTCATGCTCATAAACATTTTATAAATGGAAATAAAGGCAATTTTTCTCTCTACACACTTGTGAAAACATTTCGGGATATATTGAAGCTGAAAGGCGCGTTCCCTCAGTCATCTCGAGATAAAACTTTATATTTGCGACATACACTAAACCCCAAAAGAAACTATCCATTTTTAGAATTCAAATATATTCTTAATTTACTATAGCTAAATGTTAAGTTTTATGGAAACAGGGCGCCAAAACGTAACATTTCAGTTGTTCATCTCAGAATTGATTAGGTACGTGATTTTCATGACTTTTGTTGAAAACTGAGAAAACACGTTTTTCTTTGATCATTGTTTCGCACATTCATTATTGAAAGTGAGTTAGCAAGCAATCAATTCACATGTTTTTTTTGTTTTATTTTTCACATGTGAGCCAGGTCATATAAAACCAATTTTAAAATGCCTTGATTGACCCCAGAACAGCGCGGCAGGGCCTTGGGTATGAAGGACATGAGTGCTTCAAATGTTTTTATTGCAAGAACATTCGACTGTCATCGAAAAACCATCGAAAAATTGATGAACGTTATAGGGACAACATTAGATAGATTGCGTACATTGAGAACATGATGATTTTGTCTGTTTACTTCTAAGAACCGTTTGGGGTTCAAATTTTCCTGTAGGACAAACACGTTCCAAGATAATTCTATTGTTTCATAATACAGTCTTAGACTGTTAGTTACAACCTTTTATCAGAGTTCGTTTATGATATACGCAACATCTTTTTATTTTCAAGTTATTTGAAAAGGTGTGTTAGACGGGGTATGTTAAAAACAGATTGTTGATAACATTATTAAGATAAGTGCAGCAATCAAGGGTTAGTTCCAGTTTTCGTACCTCTTCCTTTATTGATAAAAATGTGTGATTCACGATTTTCAATACACGAAATTGATTTATCAAACCTGTTACCCCTATATAATCATTTTTTTCATAGCTTGATGGTTGATCAGATGTGCAAAACCAAAAATAAATCAAAGGGGTTATGTCGTTATTTAAATCCTCTACACAAGACATATTGTAGGAATACATAATATATAAGATAAATATTCATTTTTGATAACCATTGGATGATCAGGTAAAGCCATCATGTCTATTATTTGTTTTTACCAGCTCAAGCCACTTTTAAAGGGGCTTCTCATTTAAAATCATCATTGTCAATTTTATACATTGAAAATTATTTATAGTTTTGCCTAGATATAATCGCTTCAGTCAAGTCAACAATAAAAATGTGAACGCCGCTCAAAAACGTGTTCTCAGTTGAAAGCAATTACTGTCATGTTCAATTATGTAACCATTTATTGGCACATGTTTTGCTTCTCAAATCTTACTTTGTTTTTGTGATGATAAATTGGAAACATAATCTTCCCCCTTTTCACATTCCCTATTCATCTATCCTCTTATATTGTTTAGCAAATATCTTTGCCTCAAGAAACAAATGAATACTACTGAGGAAATAGAAAAAATACTTTCTTGAGAACAGCTCTAACGGCTTTAAACTGCAAAGCAGATGTTCCACCAAAGAAATGTATAATCCTGTTTTTATTCATCTTTCGACTATATCTTATCGATTTATTCATAAAGCCTTTATGCCAGATTATCCAGAATGGATTTTTCGAAAACATTTCTTATCTCCTGTTATCAGAATTGTAAATTGTATTTGTATAATGTATGCATATATCTTTGTACCTTTGTACCATTCGTATATGGGCCGGAGGCCTAAAGTACAATAAACTTATTCGACCTTACTTTGAAAACATTTACGAATATATAAATATATTGAAAAAGATGAAACGAAGAAAACTTCAAACCACCATCTAGTCATTTAGCAATTTTATCCATCTCTAACTTGTTAATCGATTTCAAATGTGAATTCTATTAAAGAAAAAACAGAATTCATTTTATAAAAGATAATTCATTGTCATGACACAAAAGAGCCAACTTATCGATATTGATATGTTTTTGCACTGAAATCTAGACTTTGATAAATACGATGATAACATGTCATGGTAATTGCAGATGGTTGAAACTGGAATTTCTGTAAGAAATTTGTTTTTTATTTTTTGGAATTTCTGTTTTTAAACATATTGTTTGTGAGAACGTTTTAACCTTTATTTCCTTATCACATTGAATATTTTTACTGTCACATAACTTCATTCTGCTTCTTTGAGATGTTAAGATTGATATTATGCATTATTTACACATATTTTATATGGAAGAAACATTACATAAGTAAAGAACGCATTCTAATGTGTTTTTGCTAATCAATCTGGCGATAATGTAAATATTGGAATTTATGAAGAACGCTATCATAATTCAGTACAATTGGATAACATTCAAAAATATTCCTCTCGATTGTTCTAAAACGTTAAGTTGTAATCATATTTAAATATACTTCATATCAGAATCATATTTCAATATTTTCATGTTATATGTTAAAAAACGAAATATATATAATTAATTGAATTAACATTTGATCTCCTCAGTCAGTGTTTTCAAACATTTGTTAAGGATATTTTCAAGTCATTTGAAGCAATATTCATCTTGTTTCAATATAAAACCCAAAAGATTGGAAATTTTTCTATTGCAAATAAAACTGCTGCGAAAAACGATGAATTTGTGACAGGTTTGTTATGTATAGATCATTTACCACTTACTAAATGCATCCACATTTCGGAACCTCATCTATTTGAGTAATTGTCAATAAGATGACCATTATAGGAACATTTATTTCCTTTCAGCTTCTAAAAAGTTTTTCTTTATTAAACTATGGTGCCAAATCTTCATTTAATTTAACCGTTTAATCATAAGAAATGACCGTTTATCAGTTAATTTCCTTTCAGCTCATTTTTTTCTGAAGTAGTTTTTAATTATGTCATCAGGATTTAAGGTCAGTGCATTTGAATTATATTTACGTTTTCCTCAGGAAACCAAATCATGTTTTTCAACAGCAGCTGTGGACTACATGGAAATATGAGGAGGACGTTTAAAGTAAATGTCAGAACTACTTTTTCACAATTCAATTTTCATTCAACCTCTTAAGATGACTTCAACTCATCTTGGAAAAAGGTCAAAAGGCAATGATGACATCTGATAATCAAAAATCAAGTCCTAACTTTTTTCCTGTATATCTGATACTGCATTGCATTTGTAATACAAAGAATATGATCATTTTGATGTCCTGTTTAAAATCATAAACAAAGATATCATTAGATTTAACAACTAAAGCATCACAAATGTTCTCTTCCCTTTGCTCTGTATATTTCACGATTTACATTTCAGAATAGAAAGGTGAAATGATGATTAATGTATAACCACGATTTCGTTTAACCTTATTGCTTGGTGCCCCAAAAGGCACCAAGCATTATGATTTGATTTTTCTAAAACTTTTCTGAATTCTCTCTATATTACTCTTGATATTTTCAAAGGGAAGCCGCGCCAATCACATTTGTTGTATCCAAATCAAAAGACCAATGACCAGAGTTGTAGCAAAAAATGCATTACGTCACCATGTGGGTAATACAAAATATTTGGCACATTAAATTGTGGAATATGATTTCGCTTTAAATGTTATATTAAAAGAGAAACAATGTTTTCTATTAAAGATGCTGATAAATGTTAACAGACTCAATCAAAAACATCTTCATTTGAAGAAGAGTCTGCATTTCTTCCAGATAACGCATTAATTATTTCGCATTCAATAATCGCAGAATCCACTTTTTTATAACCCACGCGATTTAATTTCACGCTGGGCTTGCCTGGCGAATTAAAGGTAATGTTTGGGTAAGTACATGTACGATGGTGACATCGAAATAAGACTTATGTTTACTAATAGGTAGATCACTTACGACCTCGTGACAAGTCACACTTAACGATGTCACTAAATGTTTACGTTGAAAACATTTATTTATTATCAGAGTACTGAAATTGACTCATGCTATATTTAGAATATGACCTACATCGCTGGTTGAAATCCCGTCAGATCATCGGAAAGTATTGTCTTTATTATCTGTTATACTACTGTTAATAATTAACCAGGATGACAAGGAGATATCGTTTTGGCAGTACGTTTTGCACAATTTCCTGTCATTGTCAACGCTACATGGCAACACAGTGCTTTTACTTCAAGTAACTACATCACAATGCCACAACATCATAAACATAGTGACCTCACTATGCAATGACATCACTGTCTTGAAAATCTAGTGGTGTTGTGTTCAGAGATTTAAATTTTTTTCTCTGAGATGTCAAAAAGAGTGAATTTGGATGATAAATAGATTGTCACCCTCGTGTATTTTGATATGAAATATACCAACAATCGTTGATCAATGTAAAAAGTATTCATAACTTTCAGCAATTCGTGTTGATAGAAATTAATTTTGTTAAGTTAACTTTGAGTAATACTTGTGTTAATATTAGTGCTGTTATCCAGTGTTGTATATTTCACTTATCCCCCGAATTGTTCGACAAATCACAATCTCCTTCATCTGCCTATGTGGCACCAAGCATGCCTTTTTAAAGGCTTTTCTTGTTACATATTAGTGTCGTATTCATATGTGTGGATCCTTGAAGTACCAAGGTAAGTAAACATGCTTAGTAATATTATAATTACTGTTCGTTTTGGAGAAAAATATGTCCACTCTGAAACCTAATTGTAATGTTTCGTTTGTTTCTAGATTCTAAAAAACTTCCCTCCAGCGTTTTCATTGAAACTATTCAATTCAGTAAATTGCCGAAATAAACGACAAAATCAATATTCTCAAAGCGATTGAGTCAGTTTAAGTACTTCAGTGTCTGTAGATAATTGGGAAAGATATATCCCATCTTAGAGAGTTAAACTTCAGAGTAATTCATGAAAATATAGCTTTGGGCAGATCAAAATATCAAACGATTTGGCGAAAACCTTTTGATTACAGTTGAAGATTATTGATGTAAATCTTCAAATTGAAAAGGTTGTTGAGGTTCCTTAACTGGAATAACACGTTCGAAAAGATAAATTCGACTCAAATCGACTGAATTAAAGGACTCTTTTCAAACGAGATAACTTATTGAGAAAACCATTAACAGACTTATCCGGGCAATTTTCGATCTGCAGTCAACACTGAAATGTTATCGATAAAGAATAATCACTTGTAAACTCCAGCCTGTCCGGACCTTTTTCCATAACCATTCATGCTAAATATCATCCATGCCAACTTAAATCATTGTTAATATTTCATGTTTATATTAGATAAAACCAGACCTATTGACACAAAAGTATTTGGATAGATTATTTAATTCCACTTTGATAATTTTACATGTTTTGGGGTTTTTTTTAATTTTATACTTTATATTTTATATTTTATTCTGAATATTGTCAAAATTGAAATTGACAATAGCTTGCATTGCTTCACAGAACAACGTTTATATTTGAGAGTAGCATATCATGCCAAAATAGAGTGGTAACGTTAGAATAGCTCTGCTGTTACTTGTCAATCAATGCTATCTCCTGACTGTTTTAGGCAACCATGCTTTTGTGTTAATGATTCTTAAAGTGAACTCATCAAATCGACGTCAATGATAATTTTGCTGTTAGCTTAAACATACTTGATATTTTCATATTTACTTATCAGTAGTATTTTAATACCGAAAATAAATCATCATTCATATATGCACGGGCAATATATGAAAAGAAGTAGTGAGACTCTCTTGATAACAGTACATATGCCGACATAGTGTTTAACCATATTGATTTCAATGAAGGATTGGAATTCTAGTTTGTAAATTATCTGATGTTCATTGAGACAAATTTAGGTATTTCTCTTTGGATGTTAAGTTTATAAAAATAGTAAGGGGGAAACATAGGCGTAGTTCAACGCACATGGTTTATGTAACTGACATATAGCTATTAAACTAGTTTCAGTATGTGTGAGCAAAATGAGCAAAAAAAGGAACTTAATTTTCTCAACTGGAATCACAATAATAATGTTTGTGCATCATTATCATTAGACATCTTCTCCTTTATTGTCATCTCCATGTTTTCTTATCATCATGTAAAGTGTATTAGAAAAAGGGGATACAAACTAAAGTTTAAATTTTTAGAAAAGTTTTTTTTATGGCCGTAAAAAATACTGAAAAAGTATGTTACAAATCAACGGTCGGTTGACAAAAAGACAAACTGCTTTCTTCTTTTAAACAACTTTCCAGGAGATCTAGAAACTTCCCAGCTACTAGATATAGGATATTTCATAAATCAACTACCGTTATCTGGACTTTGCTGTGATCAGGATAATGCTAGTCATTTATTATGTAAGAAAAAATGCATCTGTAGTGTAGCAAAATCCATTAAAGTACTTAAAACATTATCTGATTACATTTTTACAGCATCGATGTTTTGTCATTCATGTCAAACTTATCTGTATTAAGAAAGGCTTAAAATGGAAACTTCAAATGAAAAATGACCTGAGGTGAAAAAATAAACATACATAACAGGGAAGCTTAAATTACGGTAGCAGAAATTTTAAGAGTCACTTAAAGAAGCGGTCTCACTTGGCAACCAAAAGTGACACTTAGTGTAAAAAATTTTTTGTAAATGACGTATTGTATTCATAGTTTTTTAGGCGAGGAGTTAGGAAATCTTATTTGGAAGAACAAATTAATGACTTAAAGAGGTGCATGTAGATTCTGATACTAATTGTGGACAAACACATTCACTAGGCAAATTTCTTTCTTTTGTGTGTACATGTACATTAACATATCTGTCTGAAACTAGATTTTGAATTTAAACAAATTGAACATTGGCATTTTCCTGCCCATAGAATGAGTTATTTACAATGTCTTTATACTACTTTATTATCTTTGGTATAAAATTACTCAACATAACGAGATCGTTAAAAGAAACTTGACATTTTATTTTACATTTTGCCATGATGGAATAGAATTGCTCCGGCCAATATCATTAACTACTGATTGTACTTTATAAAAACTGCATACAACATTGCAGGTACCAATAGTGAATTTTAATAAACGTAATTACTCCTTTAACAAGGATCCTAACCTATTAAAAATAAACAAATGTTAGATTCAAATAAAAGCTAAGTTTAAAGTCATCATTCGCGACCAGGTTTATGCAATCATAACTGCCATTTGCAATCTCTTTATTATACTGACTCTCTGCAAATAAAGAGCAATCTTTATCTTTAACTACAGTCGTTTCAGAACATTTATGAAGACTTCAAATTATCAATCGCAAGCAAACGAATTAGACAAAAGCTTTGATCTTGATATTCTTTGTTGTTTTTGTAGACCACGCAGGTCTTATTTTTAACTTACCTTGATCATCACAATCCAAATTTTAAACAAACATAAACACAAACATGAAATAACTGTAAAATATAATGCGAAACATTATTGATACATCAAGTATAAATGTGTATAAATGATATGAAAAACTATTGTGTTGTCACTAAAAGCTTGATTTTAGATGAACAAAATGCATATGCATTTCATAATCTTATTGCTTATACGTTGTTCTTATTTTCATCAATTATAATTAAATTTCATTTCCAATTCATTCTAAGTCAGGCGCGCATGCAACCACACTGTTTATTCCAGTAGCCCAAGGTTGCGGGTCCATTCTCCTAAAACACAACTTTGCATAATCTACATCAACTAAACACTTTAACTATCGTTAAGGAGATTTAAGTGAAAAAAAATTGGTCCTTGTCATATGTATTCATAGTTGTATAATTTGTTCAGATAACTAATACTTATATAAACATATTTAAGAAGTAATGATTTTTGTAACTTAAATGAAAACGCAGAAAAATTTAAATTTTAGACCCCTACAAAATCTTTGTCTTTCTATGATAGTTTAGTTAGTAAGGGAATAAAAATGAGGATTTCCGTATAATAACAATATTCAAGAAACTGTCTGGGGAAATTTGTTTGACTTATTGTTAGTTTTGTTTGTTTAATGAATCTATCTGCTTTACATATTAACAATGATAATAGTTATGGAACTAAAATTCTGGAAGATGCATAACCTAAATAAAGAAAATTCGCAAAAAAATCTAACATATTTGTGTTTGTCTAATCATTTCGTTTAAATAGTACGTTTTTGATTAAACGTCAGTATTTTTACTTACCGTAGACAAGTGACCTTAGCCTGTTAGCCATATAACATGTAATCGACTCATTCCCACTGACGTAATGAAACATCATTACCCAGAACAATCAGAGTTATCCGCCCGTCACTAGCCCACTAGGTGGCGTGACCTGTCATCCAATTAGATTCATTCACATTACAGAGTCGTTAGTGTGCAGACGTGTTTCTGTATCTCTCCCGATTGTATTGAGCTATTTAACGTGTTTTGTTGTTTGTTGACTTACTTTATTCTTGTTCCTTTTCCCTTTGGTCTGTCTATCTGTCTCTTTGCAGAGTATTCAGCCCCCGTGGTTGAATACTGTGTGTTGAGAGTTTTTGGTTGACACAGCGACGTGTCAACTTAGAGGCAGGCTGTAGCACGTGCTGTCGATTTCGCTCGTGCTGCACATGCTAGGCGCGTGCTGCTCTGATATCCTAGTCGCTGACCCCATTGCCACCAAGAAGCACATCTTAATGGTGAGACGCAGCAACGTCGTGTCCGTCAGCGGCTTGTAGTGCTCAGATTTGAGGTGATTCAACACTATCGCCAGATCCCAGTCTGGCGGTCTAAGTTTCTCGCGGCCATCCACCTTTCTATATGTCGTCATGAGCTCCTTTAGGACCGGGATATCCAATCTAGGATCCTTCCTGCGAAGGACGGACATAATGGCCGCGAGGTTCGTGTTGATGGAGGAGGCCTTAAGCCCCCTCACTGTGTGTAGGTGGACCAGGTAATCCGCGACCTGGGGTTACATTATTTTGCGCACATCGAACCCCTTCCCTTCGCAAAAGGTCATTAAAGAAGCCAATTGAAAGTCATACAGCTTACGCGTGGATGACCGCTGCGAGGTAGCCACCGCGCTGGCTACCGCCTCCGAAAATCATGCGCTCCTCATCCCGTCTTGGAGACAACCCAAGCGTGCAGATGAAGAACCTGCGGGTTCTCGTGCACCCGTTTGCTCGGGTTGCTCCTGAGAAGGTCGGTAGGGGAACCGGCTCCTGAGCGCAGAGTCTTCGAAGGGAGACGTACCAGGGCCTCGCCGGCCACATCGGTGCGACCAGGAGCAGACGTAGCACTCTCGTCTCCTGGATTTTTGCTACTACCTGAGTCAGAATGGCAGGGGGGGGGGGGGGGAGCGTAAGGGTCCATCCCCTCCCATTCTTATGAGAGCGCGTCTAATCCCCATGCCAGGGGGTGGGGTACGGGGGACACGTATACCGGCAGCTGGTGATTGAGCCCTGTCGCGAAGAGGTCGACAAGCAGCCTCCCAAACTGGAGGCAGATCGCCTGGAACACTCGAGTGTGCAACATCCACTCCGTAGAAGGAGGTTTGTCTGGGCGAGAGAGAGCGTCAGCAAGGACGTTCTTTGTTCCCGGGATGTGCAGCCCTCTGATTGATCCCGCTTTGGTCGATCCTTGCTTGATCGACCAAGCTGCCGTCGAGCTGTCTGTTTGATAGCACAACACCTGGTTCTCCAAGCGGCTTGACCAATGATCGATCGCCAGGCTTATGGCGTCCATCTCCAAGAAGTTGATGTGACGTTCGGCTTGTGCCGGCGACCACACGCCTGCCGTCTGCTCGATCCCCAGGTGCGGGCCCCAACCCTGCGTATAGGCGTCCACGTACAGCTGGCTCCCGGCGGGGGATTGCCGGAGGGGCACCCCCGCCAAGACATTGCTTTCGTCCTGCCACCATTGGAGGTGGTGAATGAGGTTCTGCGGCATCCTGATGTGATGGCCGCGCGATACCTCCAGCATGTGCTCGTTCAGCACTACCTGGATCGGGCGGAGGTGGAGCCTCCCCCTCCTCGTGTAATCTTGAGCTGAGGTTAAGAACCCTAGGAGGCGTTGCCACTGTCGAAGCGAGAGAGGCCCTCGACACGCCTCGCTAGGAGTTCCCTGTAGCGCCCCATTCGCTCTTCTGTGACAAAGGCCTTGTCCTGAGTCGTGTCCAGTAAGATGCCTAGGAAGACGAGAGACGTCGTCGGTACTAGGTCCGACTTGTCTAGGTTGACAAGCCAACCCAGGCGCCTGAACAGAGCGATCACAAAGTCCCTTTCCCTGGCAAGAGTTGACGGGGAGCAGTGGCTCCCGAGCCCCAGATACATCGCGAACTGGATGTCGTGCCTGTGAAGGAACTGGACGATAGGTAGGGTCACCTGAGTGAACAGCCATGGCGCTGTCCAAATCCCCAAAAGACGTTCCACTGATCCACCAAGCGCGTGAGCCTGTCCCACTCTAGTGCTAGAGGAGCGCGAGTCACCAACCGCGACAAGACACCAAGCAAGAGGAGCCTGTCCAATCCTAGCGCTAGCAAACGCACGAGACACCAAGCGTACGAAACCGCAAGCCACTGTCCTATCCTAGCGCCAGCATGCGCACGAGACACTAAGCGCGTGGGTAGGGCAAGCGTCACTCGCCTAGCATGTGCAGCATGAGCGAAATCAACAGCATGTGCTTCAGCCTGCCTCTAAGTTGACACGTCGCTGTGTCAACCAAAAACTCTCAACACACAGTATTCAACCACGGGGGCTGAATACTCTGCAAAGAGACGGACAGACCAAAGGGAAAAGGAACAAGAATAAAGTAAGTCAACCTCCTGCAGTGTTACCTGGCACCAGTCAGCGATGGCTGCCATCCTCTCCACCTGATCCGGCGCCTCCTCCTCGCGATTGCCGCCAGTAGAGGACCACGGAGGAACACAAGAGGGGGGATCCCCTTCGGTTCTGTCCTATCACTGGCGCTCTGGCGAGGAAGGCACAGACGTGTCAGGCAGCGAGGAGGGGGGTGACACTAGTGTCACATGCCGCCCTTTCTTAGCGGGAGGCGCCGATGGAACGACCGCCTCGCGCTGATCCTGAGGGTCCTTAGACACGAACTCCCTCAACATGGTCCTGACGGACGCAAGGACATCGTCCTTAAATGCCTTGTGGTCGAAGGGAGGAGGCGTGGGCGCCTTGGAGCGCTTCTTAGCCTTCTTCACCTTCTTCCGAAGCCCCCCGCGTCGTGGGGAGGCGTCTGTGAATGAGGTTTGCCCATCGGGAGACGAAGCGTCGGACACATGCTCAAGACCCAGAGGGTCACGTAGAGACTTGTCCGAGCGCACAGACCCCACTTCCGACGCCAGGGAGGACGGAACGTCAAACTCGCCGGCGTCCTCGGTGATGATGAGGTCCGAGCGCTCAGGCGACACTCCCGCGGTGCCTGTGGCGAAAGACGCACCCGGGGCGGGGCGTCTGGCCGTCCTGGAGTGCTGTTGCGACTCACTCTTCCGCTTGTGCTGCTCCAAGGTGAGGTCGGCGCACTGGACGCACCGTTTATCCTCCGGGCAAGTGTTCCTGCACAGGCGACAGACCACGTGAGAGTCGTAACTTGCCGACTTGCGCGCTCCGCAACACCCGCAGAACCCCGCGTACGGGGACGCGGTGTCACAAGGGATTAGATCCATGCCGCTCAAGCCTGCGACACAGGCGAGACAGCAACTAGGTAAGGGGAGAGCGTCAGGAGCGCCTCGACCCAACAGTCACTAGCGACCAGTTAACACTTGAGCGTCTAGCGCTAAACCCCTCAGACATGCAAGCCAATGCTCGGCAGTCCTGTGAACCCGTACGACTGGCACGCACCCAGCACAACTCGTCAGTCAGCCGGTTCTCAAAACGGGAAACTCCCCTGAGTTAAGAGCGAGAGACACGCAGGCGAGGCGGGGGCCCGATCACACAAGCACACGTCCAACCAAGCGCCAGCAAGTCCACGTCCAACTGGCAAGCACCTGAAGCACCAAGCGTGACAAGTGCAAGCGACTGTCCAATCCAGGCGACAGCAAGCGCACGATCCACCAAGCGCGTGAGCCTGTCCCACTCTAGTGCTAGAGGAGCGCGAGTCACCAACCGCGACAAGACACCAAGCAAGAGGAGCCTGTCCAATCCTAGCGCTAGCAAACGCACGAGACACCAAGCGTACGAAACCGCAAGCCACTGTCCTATCCTAGCGCCAGCATGCGCACGAGACACTAAGCGCGTGGGTAGGGCAAGCGTCACTCGCCTAGCATGTGCAGCATGAGCGAAATCAACAGCATGTGCTTCAGCCTGCCTCTAAGTTGACACGTCGCTGTGTCAACCAAAAACTCTCAACACACAGTATTCAACCACGGGGGCTGAATACTCTGCAAAGAGACGGACAGACCAAAGGGAAAAGGAACAAGAATAAAGTAAGTCAACCTCCTGCAGTGTTACCTGGCACCAGTCAGCGATGGCTGCCATCCTCTCCACCTGATCCGGCGCCTCCTCCTCGCGATTGCCGCCAGTAGAGGACCACGGAGGAACACAAGAGGGGGGATCCCCTTCGGTTCTGTCCTATCACTGGCGCTCTGGCGAGGAAGGCACAGACGTGTCAGGCAGCGAGGAGGGGGGTGACACTAGTGTCACATGCCGCCCTTTCTTAGCGGGAGGCGCCGATGGAACGACCGCCTCGCGCTGATCCTGAGGGTCCTTAGACACGAACTCCCTCAACATGGTCCTGACGGACGCAAGGACATCGTCCTTAAATGCCTTGTGGTCGAAGGGAGGAGGCGTGGGCGCCTTGGAGCGCTTCTTAGCCTTCTTCACCTTCTTCCGAAGCCCCCCGCGTCGTGGGGAGGCGTCTGTGAATGAGGTTTGCCCATCGGGAGACGAAGCGTCGGACACATGCTCAAGACCCAGAGGGTCACGTAGAGACTTGTCCGAGCGCACAGACCCCACTTCCGACGCCAGGGAGGACGGAACGTCAAACTCGCCGGCGTCCTCGGTGATGATGAGGTCCGAGCGCTCAGGCGACACTCCCGCGGTGCCTGTGGCGAAAGACGCACCCGGGGCGGGGCGTCTGGCCGTCCTGGAGTGCTGTTGCGACTCACTCTTCCGCTTGTGCTGCTCCAAGGTGAGGTCGGCGCACTGGACGCACCGTTTATCCTCCGGGCAAGTGTTCCTGCACAGGCGACAGACCACGTGAGAGTCGTAACTTGCCGACTTGCGCGCTCCGCAACACCCGCAGAACCCCGCGTACGGGGACGCGGTGTCACAAGGGATTAGATCCATGCCGCTCAAGCCTGCGACACAGGCGAGACAGCAACTAGGTAAGGGGAGAGCGTCAGGAGCGCCTCGACCCAACAGTCACTAGCGACCAGTTAACACTTGAGCGTCTAGCGCTAAACCCCTCAGACATGCAAGCCAATGCTCGGCAGTCCTGTGAACCCGTACGACTGGCACGCACCCAGCACAACTCGTCAGTCAGCCGGTTCTCAAAACGGGAAACTCCCCTGAGTTAAGAGCGAGAGACACGCAGGCGAGGCGGGGGCCCGATCACACAAGCACACGTCCAACCAAGCGCCAGCAAGTCCACGTCCAACTGGCAAGCACCTGAAGCACCAAGCGTGACAAGTGCAAGCGACTGTCCAATCCAGGCGACAGCAAGCGCACGATCCACCAAGCGCGTGAGCCTGTCCCACTCTAGTGCTAGAGGAGCGCGAGTCACCAACCGCGACAAGACACCAAGCAAGAGGAGCCTGTCCAATCCTAGCGCTAGCAAACGCACGAGACACCAAGCGTACGAAACCGCAAGCCACTGTCCTATCCTAGCGCCAGCATGCGCACGAGACACTAAGCGCGTGGGTAGGGCAAGCGTCACTCGCCTAGCATGTGCAGCATGAGCGAAATCAACAGCATGTGCTTCAGCCTGCCTCTAAGTTGACACGTCGCTGTGTCAACCAAAAACTCTCAACACACAGTATTCAACCACGGGGGCTGAATACTCTGCAAAGAGACGGACAGACCAAAGGGAAAAGGAACAAGAATAAAGTAAGTCAACAAACAACAAAACACGTTAAATAGCTCAATACAATCGGGAGAGATACAGAAACACGTCTGCACACTAACGACTCTGTAATGTGAATGAATCTAATTGGATGACAGGTCACGCCACCTAGTGGGCTAGTGACGGGCGGATAACTCTGATTGTTCTGGGTAATGATGTTTCATTACATCAGTGGGAATGAGTCGATTACATGTTATATGGCTAACAGGCTAAGGTCACTTGTCGGAGGTTAGTAACTAAATAATAACATTTATATAATAATGATCTGTAGTGGATTAGTTTAACAAATAAAGCTTAGCAAAATGCAAGAAACAGATTTAACATCTGACATTTCCTAGCAGAGTTGCGCCCCTTTAAACGTTAGACCAGAAATCCTTTTTTTTCAAAAGATCTTTTTTGAAACTCCTGTAAGTGAAAAACCGATCAGAAGGAATGCCTTTTTGCGTTGTTTATCTGGCTTTAAATAAGCAACAGTTAGTAAGAAGATTTCAATGATGTACGAAATAGGGACGGGATAGTGCAGTGTTTAACGTCTTCAGCTTCAGATGAAGAGGTTAAGGCTTCAAATTTCACCAGGGGCTCGGCAACTTTGCAGTAGAGAACTATTCTACATACAGTACAGTGCATTTCACTGCAGTATCACCGATGGTTGGCTAGCTGTTTTATTGGGGTTTCCTTCATTATTTCGTTGTATTCCTAATTTAATTCTAAATTGTGCCAAGTATTGTGATTATTTGAAACAGGTGTTGTGTAACCAGTTGAAAATTTTTCAATGATGATGTCGTACTACGTTTGGTTCAGTTTATTGGGTGTTCCCGCACCGCTCTCCGCCTAAATTTAGTTTGGAATGAGTTATCTCCCTTGTTTTTACAATGTACACGTTTTGTAAATACTGATTTTGAGATATGAGTAAAAGTATTGAGTTAGGGAGTGGTTGTTTTTAAATGTTTTTTAGTCACAACCGCATTACATACATTAGAAAAATTCTAAACTTTATGTATATATTTTCAATGTTTTGATTTATTCATGCGTGAATAGAAATCAGATAATTCTTAGTTACGTTGACCTTATCTTTTAATATCTAAACCGTGTGCTTTTAAACCCCCTTAAAGAGGCAGTAGCACGTTTTCAGGGGGGGGGGGGTGTATAAGGTGATGTCAGGAAAATGAAAATAAATGGTTTCAATTGAAAGACAATGAATTTAAACTAAATTGAGCAGGAGTATATAATGTAAAGTTTTGCCATGCGATTCCCTTTTCTTACCAAAACTTAATTAAAGGTGTTCACTGACTATGGATAATTGGTTTGTGTTATGAGATATTTGGCGCTATCAAAACAATACAGTTAGCATAAACGTACAATTATCAGTGATAATATTGAAATATAAAATTATCAAAAAACGTGCTACTGCCCCTTAAAAGGTGATTTAACCAGAAAATTGGATTAAAAAGAATACAGTATCGAATAGAGTAGAGCTGGAGCTATGAGGAAAAGTAAAAGATATTGAATCGTCAGGTATGTATACCAACTTAACTTATAAGATTGTTTGCTTAAAATGGAACAAACAACAATCTAAAGGCCTGAGAGTATTTGTTTGTAATCACTTTATATTCCGAGTTATATTTCGATCAAGATAAAAAAATTAGATTTCAGGAAGAAATAAATCGAATATTATCGATGTAAATTGAGCCTGACAGCAGCTGACATTATGAATTTTAAGATTATCAACTAATGATATTTCTAAAGTTCTACATAAAGTACTGTAAACAATTCTGTAAAATTCCATTATGAAAAGTATCCATCGCTGTACAACACCAAGGTTTAAGTTACCGTTATCACGTTAGCTTAGTATATTTGTTGCGTGACACCTCTTCAAATCATTGCATTAAATGATGTAAAATATCTGATTCATAGAAGTAAAAGAATCGGATTCGTGGCTTTCATAACCTCCTTCAACTAATGGAACTGCTTAATACGTTGATCTGGTGAAAACCTTGAAGGGGCAGTAGCACGTTTTTTTTAAACTGAACTTTACATTATATATTTGCTTTATTGCTGCTTTATTTAGTTATAAAATCTTTGGCTTTTAACTGGAACCACGTATTTCACTTTCCTGACATTACCTCATATTCCCCCTAAAACGTGCTACTGCCCCTTTAATAGCTACAACATTGTAATTCATTGAATTATGATCTGTACAAAGTTGGAATTTCAACAATTGCTAGCTGTTCTTGTGGTTATTATATTGAGAATATATATCATTATTTATTGCAATGTACATTGTATAGCAAACAGAGAGAAAAGCTTATGATTACTTTACTTTTTAAGGCGCATTACTGGACTTACAATAGCTCTTAAACTTGTGCTTGAGGGAAGTGAAGACCTGTCAATAAGTCAAAACAAAACTTTATGTATGTTGGTACAAACATACATTAATGAAACAAACAGATTTCTTTGATGTCAATTAATTGTCAATAATGTTTGTTTCTTTCTGATTCTCTTACTCTACTCTACTCTACTCTTGTTCACTGTCTGCTGTCTGTATTCACTATGTATTATGTAAATCAATTTTGTACATACTAGGAGAGGGCATTTTAAGTTGGATAACTTGTCCCCAATCCTTTTCTTGTGAATAAAATATGTTTAAACTACAACATTGTTTGTCTTTAGAGTTTTATTCACCCTTATTTTCATTTTAGAAAACTTAAATTCCAAATTGTACATCGGATTGGTGCAGCAATCCTCTTTTATCATATTTAGTTAAAACTGAAGGGGTACATTTTAAATCCGACATTGATAAGAAAGAAATTGCAATTCGCCTTTCATATATACTGAAAGAGCGAGCTTCTCATTTTTCATCTACACAAGTTGCCGTCAGAGCACAGAAACTTCACACTGAATGCAATATCAGAAGCTTTGATAAGAAAATCATCACGATCAAAGCTTGAAGTTCTGATTTAAGAGAACAACAGAAAAATAAAAATATTTTGAACAAGTAAAAAGTGGCAGATTCATATAATTGCATCTCAAAATTCTGTCTGTATATTAATGTTTTAGAATAATATTAATATAATTTTTGAAGTTCTTGTGAATTTTTCAAAAAAATACTTATTTGTAGTAAAACACATGCCTACAATGGAAATTACTCAAACTGACACTGGTAAATTTATAAACATAACACATCGCTTTAATGACAGGGTTTTAAAAACATAATGATATGGAAAATATTCGTTTGAAAAAACAAACTATTTGTATAGTTTCAGTGATTGGAAATTAAGTTACATTTTGTACAAAAAGTAGTTTGAATGCCTCGAATGAGATTTTAACATATAAAAACCACAATACGACTTGCAATAAAAACAGACTCCTTGCAGAATTGAAAACGTGAAAATTAACATGACAGGTGAATCTTCTAATTATTAACAGATTGAACAACTTTATGTATGGTTTAATTGGGATTATAGGATAAAAGGTGGACACAGAATGACAGTTATTTCATCAACGAACTTAAACTATCATGCCTGAGGCAATAGAGAGTATATCACACACGCTCTGATATCAAATGCAACACATCATTATATAAGGATCAGTTATCTATAAATCTTCACAAAATGCTATAGATTTTTACAATAGTAAAATTGATATTTGTGTTACATATTGTCAACATCATTTTCATCGGAGTTGCATAGGCTTAACATTAAAGGGGCAGTAGCACGTTTTTTGATAATCTTATTTTTCACTAATTATTGTATGTTAATGCTAAATGTATTATGTTGATAGTGTCATAAATCTCATTACACAAGCCAATCAGACATGGTCAAAAGACAAGATTCACATAAAATCCATTAGCGGCCATATTTGTGTGAACACCTTTAATTCATTTTGTGTAAGAAAAAGGAATCGCATGGCTAAACTTTACATTATATATTTGAATTATTACTGCTTCATTTATTTTAAATACATTGTCTTTCAATTGGAACCATTTATTTTCATTTTTTCTGACATTACCATTTATACCCCATAAAAACGTGCTACTGCCCCTTTAAACACTATCTACAACTTAAAACAATTTTTCTTTATAAAAGTTATTTAATTTGAAATATATCTTGGCATTTAAAATCTAGATTTATTTAATTTCGCTTCTCAATATTGTCAAGATTATGTTCCTCATACAATCGAATCTAAAATCTCAGAGCACAATTTTAAAAAATGATTGTGATTTCCAATACCAGGCTATGAAAATGCATTCTTTACTACGTCTTGTTTGATTAAATGTGCATATAGTAATCTATTTATAAGAATTTGCTTGTTTCTAGAGACCTTTCATCACTTTAACATATTCATGTACACGAGTTGTTAAAAAACTGGCAAGCACCTGAAGCACCAAGAGTGACAAGTGCAAGCAACTGTCCAATCCAGGCGAGAGCAAGCGCACGATCCACCAAGCGCTTGAGAAGCGCAAGCGCCTGTCCATCTCTAGTGCTAGAGGAGCGCGAGTCACCAACCGCGACAAGACACCAAGCGAGAGGCGCCTGTCCAATCCTAGCGCTAGCAAACGCACGAGACACCAAGCGTACGAAACCGCAAGCCCCTGTCCAATCCTAGCGCCAGCAAGCGCACGAGACACTAAGCGCGTGGGAAGGGCAAGCGTCAGTCCCACCCAACCGGCAGCACGCGACAAGGAGATAGAGAGAGCGACGGCCCGTCACTCGGATAGCATGTGCAGCACGAGCGAAATCAACAGCACGTGCTACAGCCTGCCTCTAAGTTGACACGTCGCTGTGTCAACCAAAAACTCTCAACACACAGTATTCAACCACGGGGGCTGAATACTCTGCAAAGAGACAGATAGACAGACCAAAGGGAAAAGGAACAAGAATAAAGTAAGTCAACAAACAACAAAACACGTTAAATAGCTCAGTTAAATAGCTCAATACAATCGGGAGAGATACAGAAACACGTCTGCACACTAACGACTCTGTAATGTGAATGAATCTAATTGGATGACAGGTCACGCCACCTAGTGGGCTAGTGACGGGCGGATAACTCTGATTGTTCTGGGTAATGATGTTTCATTACATCAGTGGGAATGAGTCGATTACATGTTATATGGCTAACAGGCTAAGGTCACTTGTCGGAGGTTAGTAACTAAATAATAACATTTATATAATAATGATCTGTAGTGGATTAGTTTAACAAATATAACTTAGCAAAATGCAAGAAATAGATTTAACATCTGACATTTCCTAGCAGAGTTGCGCCCCTTTAAACGTTAGACCAGAAATCCTTTTTTTTCAAAAGATCATTTTTGAAACTGCTGTAAGTCAAAAACCGATCAGAAGGAATGCCTTTTTGCAGTGTTTATCTGGCTTTAAATAAGCAACAGTTAGTAAAAAGATTTCAACGATGTACGCTATAGGGACCGGATAGTGCAGTGGTTAACGTCTTTAGCTTCAGATGAAGAGGTCAAGGCTTCAAATTTCACCAGGGGCTCGGCAACTTTGCAGTAGAGAACTGTTCTACATACAGTACAGTTTGGGTCCAATGCTACACTGCATTTCACTGCAGTATCACCGATGGTTGGCTAGTTTAACTAGCTGACAAATGTTTTATTGGGGTTTCCTTCATTATTTCGTTGTATTCCTAATTTAATTCTAAATTGTGCCAAGTATTGTGATTATTTGAAACAGGTGTTGTGTAACCAGTTGAAAGTTTTTCAATGATGATGTCGTACTACGTTTGGTTCAGTTTATTGGGTGTTCCCGCACCGCTCTCCGCCTAAATTTAGTTTGGAATGAGTTATCTCCCTTGTTTTTACAACGAACACGTTTTGTCAATACTGATTTTGAGATATGAGTAAAAGTATTGAGTCAGGGAATGGTTGTTTTTAAATGTTTTTTAGTCACAACCGCATTACATACATTAGAAAAATTCTAAACTTTATGTATATATTTTCAATGTTTTGATTTATTCACGCGTGAATAGAAATCAGATAATTCTAAGTTACGTTGACCTTATCTTTTAATATCTAAACCGTGTGCTTTTAAACCCCCTTAAAGAGGCAGTAGCACGTTTTCAGGGGGGGTGTGTATAAGGTGATGTCAGGAAAATGAAAATAAATGGTTTTAATTGAAAGACAATGAATTTAAACTAAATTGAGCAGGAGTATATAATGTAAAGTTTTGCCATGCGATTCCCTTTTCTTACCAAAACTTAGTTAAAGGTGTTCACTGACTATGGATAATTGGTTTGTGTAATGAGATATTTGGCGCTATCAAAACAATACAGTTAGCATAAACGTACAATTATCAGTGATAATATTGAAATATAAAATTATCAAAAAACGTGCTACTGCCCCTTAAAAGGTGATTTAACCAGAAAATTGGATTAAAAAGAATACAGTATCGAATAGAGTAGAGCTGGAGCTATGAGGAAAAGTAAAAGATATTGAATCGTCATGTATGTATACCAACTTAACTTATAAGATTGTTTGCTTAAAATGGAACAAACAACAATCTAAAGGCCTGAGAGTATTTGTTTGTAATCACTTTATATTCCGAGTTATATTTCGATCAAGATAAAAAATTTAAATTTCAGGAAGAAATAAATCGAATATTATCGATGTAACTTGAGCCTGACATCAGCTGACATTATGAATTTTAAGATTATCAACTAATGATATTTCTAAAGTTCTACATAAAGTACTGTAAACAATTCTGTAAAATTCCATTATGAAAAGTATCTTTCGCTGCACAACACCAAGGTTTAAGTTACCGTTATCACGTTAGCTTAGTATATTTGTTGCGTGACACCTCTTCAAATCATTGCATTAAATGATGTAAAATATCTGATTCATAGAAGTAAAAGAATCGGATTCGTGGCTTTCATAACCTCCTTCAACTAATGGAACTGCTTAATACGTTGATCTGGTGAAAACCTTGAAGGGGCAGTAGCACGTTTTTTTTAAACTGAACTTTACATTATATATTTGCTTTATTGCTGCTTTATTTAGTTATAAAATCTTTGGCTTTTAACTGGAACCACGTATTTCACTTTCCTGACATTACCTCATATTCCCCCTAAAACGTGCTACTGCCCCTTTAATAGCTACAACATTGTAATTCATTGAATTATGATCTGTACAAAGTTGGAATTTCAACAATTGCTAGCTGTTCTTGTGGTTATTATATTGAGAATATATATCATTATTGATTGCAATGTACATTGTATAGCAAACAGAGAGAAAAGCTTATGATTACTTTACTTTTTAAGGCGCATTACTGGACTTACAATAGATCTTAAACTTGTGCTTGAGGGAAGTGAAGACCTGTCAATAAGTCAAAACAAAACTTTATTTATGTTGGTACAATTATACATTAATGAAACAAACAGATTTCTTTGATGTCAATTAATTGTCAATAATGTTTGTTTCTTTCTGATTCTCTTACTCTACTCTACTCTTGTTCACTGTCTGCTGTCTGTATTCACTATGTATTATGTAAATCAATTTTGTACATACTAGGAGAAGGCATTTTTAGTTGGATAACTTGTCCCCAATCCTTTTCTTGTGAATAAAATATGTTTAAACTACAACATTGTTTGTCTTTAGAGTTTTATTCACCCTTATTTTCATTTTAGAAAACTTAAATTCCAAATTGTACATCGGATTGGTGCAGCAATCCTCTTTTATCATATTTAGTTAAAACTGAAGGGGTACATTTTAAATCCGACATTGATAAGAAAGAAATTGCAATTCGCCTTTCATATATACTGAAAGAGCGAGCTTCTCATTTTTCATCTACACAAGTTGCCGTCAGAGCACAGAAACTTCACACTGAATGCAATATCAGAAGCTTTGATAAGAAAATCATCACGATCAAAGCTTGAAGTTCTGATTTAAGAGAACAACAGAAAAATAAAAATATTTTGAACAAGTAAAAAGTGGCAGATTCATATAATTGCATCTCAAAATTCTGTCTGTATATTAATGTTTTAGAATAATATTGATATAATTTTTGAAGTTCTTGTGAATTTTTCAAAAAATACTTATTTGTAGTAAAACACATGCCTACAGTGGAAATTACTCAAACTGACACTGGAAAATTTATAAACATAACACATCGCTTTAATGACAGGGTTTTAAAAACATAATGATATGGAAAATATTCGTTTGAAAAAACAAACTATTTGTATAGTTTCAGTGATTGGAAATTAAGTTACATTTTGTACAAAAAGTAGTTTGAATGCCTCGAATGAGATTTTAACATATAAAAACCACAATACGACTTGCAATAAAAACAGACTCCTGGCAGAATTGAAAACGTGAAAATTAACATGACAGGTGAATCTTCTAATTATTAACAGATTGAACAACTTTACGTATGGTTTAATTGGGATTATAGGATAAAAGGTGGACACAGAATGACAGTTATTTCATCAACGAACTTAAACTATCATGCCTGAGGCAATAGAGAGTATATCACACACGCTCTGATATCAAATGCAACACATCATTATATAAGGATCAGTTATCTATAAATCTTCACAAAATGCTATAGATTTTTACAATAGTAAAATTGATATTTGTGTTACATATTGTCAACATCATTTTCATCGGAGTTGCATAGGCTTAACATTAAAGGGGCAGTAGCACGTTTTTTGATAATCTTATTTTTCACTAATTATTGTATGTTAATGCTAAATGTATTATGTTGATAGTGTCATAAATCTCATTACACAAGCCAATCAGACATGGTCAAAAGACAAGATTCACATAAAATCCATTAGCGGCCATATTTGTGTGAACACCTTTAATTCATTTTGTGTAAGAAAAAGGAATCGCATGGCTAAACTTTACATTATATATTTGAATTATTACTGCTCCATTTAGTTTAAATACATTGTCTTTCAATTTGAACCATTTATTTTCATTTTTCCTGACATTACCATTTATTCCCCATAAAAACGTGCTACTGCCCCTTTAAACACTATCTACAACTTAAAACAATTTTTCTTTATAAAAGTTATTTAATTTGAAATATATCTTGGCATTTAAAATCTAGATTTATTTAATTTCGCTTCTCAATATTGTCAAGATTATGTTCCTTATACAATCGAATCTAAAATCTCAGAGCACAATTTTTAAAAATGATTGTGATTTCCAATACCAGGCTATGAAAATGCATTCTTTACTACGTCTTGTTTGATTAAATGTGCATATAGTAATCTATTTATAAGAATTTGCTCGTTTCAAGAGACCTTTCGTCACTTTTACATATTCATGTACACGAGTTGTTAAAAAACTGGCAAGCACCTGAAGCACCAAGAGTGACAAGTGCAAGCAACTGTCCAATCCAGGCGACAGCAAGCGCACGATCCACCAAGCGCTTGAGAAGCGCAAGCGCCTGTCCAACTCTAGTGCTAGAGGAGCGCGAGTCACCAACCGCGACAAGACACCAAGCGAGAGGCGCCTGTCCAATCCTAGCGCTAGCAAACGCACGAGACACCAAGCGTACGAAACCGCAAGCCCCTGTCCAATCCTAGCGCCAGCAAGCGCACGAGACACTAAGCGCGTGGGAAGGGCAAGCGTCAGTCCCACCCAACCAGCAGCATGCGACAAGGAGATAGAGAGAGCGACGGCCCGTCACTCGGATAGCATGTGCAGCACGAGCGAAATCAACAGCACGTGCTACAGCCTGCCTCTAAGTTGACACGTCGCTGTGTCAACCAAAAACTCTCAACACACAGTATTCAACCACGGGAGCTGAATACTCTGCAAAGAGACAGATAGACAGACCAAAGGGAAAAGGAACAAGAATAAAGTAAGTCAACAAACAACAAAACACGTTAAATAGCTCAGTTAAATAGCTCAATACAATCGGGAGAGATACAGAAACACGTCTGCACACTAACGACTCTGTAATGTGAATGAATCTAATTGGATGACAGGTCACGCCACCTAGTGGGCTAGTGACGGGCGGATAACTCTGATTGTTCTGGGTAATGATGTTTCATTACATCAGTGGGAATGAGTCGATTACATGTTATATGGCTAACAGGCTAAGGTCACTTGTCGGAGGTTAGTAACTAAATAATAACATTTATATAATAATGATCTGTAGTGGATTAGTTTAACAAATATAACTTAGCAAAATGCAAGAAATAGATTTAACATCTGACATTTCCTAGCAGAGTTGCGCCCCTTTAAACGTTAGACCAGAAATCCTTTTTTTTCAAAAGATCATTTTTGAAACTGCTGTAAGTCAAAAACCGATCAGAAGGAATGCCTTTTTGCAGTGTTTATCTGGCTTTAAATAAGCAACAGTTAGTAAAAAGATTTCAACGACGTACGCTATAGGGACAGGATAGTGCAGTGGTTAACGTCTTTAGCTTCAGATGAAGAGGTCAAGGCTTCAAATTTCACCAGGGGCTCGGCAACTTTGCAGTAGAGAACTGTTCTACATACAGTACAGTTTGGGTCCAATGCTACACTGCATTTCACTGCAGTATCACCGATGGTTGGCTAGTTTAACTAGCTGACAAATGTTTTATTGGGGTTTCCTTCATTATTTCGTTGTATTCCTAATTTAATTCTAAATTGTGCCAAGTATTGTGATTATTTGAAACAGGTGTTGTGTAACCAGTTGAAAGTTTTTCAATGATGATGTCGTACTACGTTTGGTTCAGTTTATTGGGTGTTCCCGCACCGCTCTCCGCCTAAATTTAGTTTGGAATGAGTTATCTCCCTTGTTTTTACAACGAACACGTTTTGTCAATACTGATTTTGAGATATGAGTAAAAGTATTGAGTTAGGGAATGGTTGTTTTTAAATGTTTTTTAGTCACAACCGCATTACATACATTAGAAAAATTCTAAACTTTATGTATATATTTTCAATGTTTTGATTTATTCACGCGTGAATAGAAATCAGATAATTCTTAGTTACGTTGACCTTATCTTTTAATATCTAAACCGTGTGCTTTTAAACCCCCTTAAAGAGGCAGTAGCACGTTTTCAGGGGGGGGGGGTGTATAAGGTGATGTCAGGAAAATGAAAATAAATGGTTTTAATTGAAAGACAATGAATTTAAACTAAATTGAGCAGGAGTATATAATGTAAAGTTTTGCCATGCGATTCCCTTTTCTTACCAAAACTTAATTAAAGGTATTCACTGACTATGGATAATTGGTTTGTGTAATGAGATATTTGGCGCTATCAAAACAATACAGTTAGCATAAACGTACAATTATCAGTGATAATATTGAAATACAAAATTATCAAAAAACGTGCTACTGCCCCTAAAAATGTGATTTAACCAGAAAATTGGATTAAAAAGAATACAGTATCGAATAGAGTACACAGCATGAAACCAGGGTGAATCCAAATATTGGATTCATGCCGGATACAGCCGGATACTTACCCATTTTAAATCCGCCTATCCGGCACCAGATACGCCACCGGATATGCTATCCGGCCGGATACTGCCATATACTCCACCGGATACTCATTTTTTCTGTTTCCGCCTATCCGGCACCGGATACCCCAACGGATATGCATTCCGGCCAGATACTGCCAGACACTCCACCGGATTTGCTATCCGGCCAGATACTGCCAGACACACTACCGGATTTGCTATCCGGCCAGATACTGCCAGATACCCCAACGGATATGCTATCCGGCCGGATACTGCCAGATACTCAACCGGATATGTTTCTCTGCGAATCTAGTTACTTACTCATAAATAATGGTCAAAATGATTTAAACTTATTCAATAACATTTACTATTTCCCTTTCCTTTCCTTCATTAAAAAAAAAAATGTTATCGGAACATTTATATACAAATTGCTTGAATAACTAAGTAATAATTTAATGTTAAGAATGTAAACTAGCAGATGTTCAATACCAATCTGTAGATTGATAATGATGTGAAACATTTATATACACCTGAAAAGATGAATTGCTTTTTAATTGTTTGCCACTTTGATGACATGAACTGTCGTCAGAAGTCTTGTTTATGAAATAGAAAGTGTCAGAAATTATATTTGTATATTGCTGTTGTGAACATATAACCCAAAATGTTGATTATGAAATGAAATGTATGTATGATATACAAATACAAAAATAAGTTTTACAATTTCAAACCCCAACGTGACCAACTATGATGTTGATCTTTCATTATGCCACATGAGAGAGTGTTGCAAACATAGGGGCAGCAATTATCTTAGTACACACCAATTTCTAGCCACTAAGAAAAACAAAAACAAAACCCATACAAAAATATCACTGTATGGTATACAGTATGTTTAAAAGCATTCACAAATAAACCAGGCCAATTTTTTTCAATGAGGTAATAATGCACTGATATGCAGAGACCTTCAATATTCTGCCTGTCACGCTTGAATACACATTAAACACCTGATGCATCAATCTCGTTAACAGGCCTCATTAACCACCTCATTAATTGCAATTAGGCGATAAGTGTATATTGCAGTAGCACAGTGGGTTGGGTAGTGTCAGAATACTCAAAGAAGTATAGTTGAGCTTATCTTATGCAGGTTTTTTTGTAAATTATACTTATATTTCGCCTTAGATTGTAAAATGCATTAGTTGTAAAGCAACATTTGTTTTGCTTAAACAAGATGTCATGACATCAATTAATTATATCGCCTCAATTGATAGATAAAGAAAAAAAGGAGGTCAATACCTCATTTGATACAGTCTTACAGAACTAAACATAAACAGAGAGTGAACAAACAAATTTAGGTGACAAAGACATTTACTGAAGATTCGTTTTTGGATAATATGAAAATATGTCAATCAATAGATTATACAAAAATAAATTTACATACTTTGTAAATAGATCATTGCAAATAATAAATAGTATATCAACAATATATTTGGCATTGAATATTGCCAAAATTCACAAACATTTTAGATATATGACAATCCTCAAACTTTCTCATTCAAGGCTTAAAGAGCAGTAGAATTTTTTTTAATTTTATATTTTCAATTGTTCACTTACAATTGTACGTTAATGCTTAATGTATTATTTTTAAAGTATAAACAATCTCATATCTCAATGCAATCTTCAAAAGTCAGAGAACAAATTATAAAGATTCACATGAAGTCTTTTAGTGACCATTTTTGTGTCAACACCTTTCATTCATTTTGTGTTACAAAAAAAAATGTTTGGTTGTACTTTACATTATATATTTGATTATAACTGCTTCATTTAGTTTAAATACATTGTCTTTCAATTGTAACCAGATGAAACTTCATTTTCACATTCCCGACATCACCTTATGTTTTTCAAAATAATGTGCTACTGCCCCTTTAATGATTTATTTCATTTTGTAAATAATTATTTAAGACTTATAATGATTAGCTCCTTTAAATTAACATTTAAGTACTTCATTGGCAAGATTCTAGTTCTGTCTTTATATTGACTTCAGCTTTAAACCATACTGAATTTTAGATACAGTCACTTTGATTTATGAATGTCTGTGATCCTGTGACCCCAAATCAGGACTCAATGCTTCCTGGCCTAATTAATTCTCACTTCAGAAGAAATTGGCCTAGAAACTGTGAATCATTAATAATAATATAGATTAATAAAGTGTCATGTGTTACATTGCTTAAAAAAAACATTTAGGGTACAGTTTAATACAAACACCAGGCCTTTGGATGCATAAATATCACCTTGATTAATGCATAAATATATATGCAGTAAAAGTATCTAAGAGACAAATTATTTACGTTACATACATGTATATAAATTTTCTTTCATAAATTCACTCATAGCGAAACATAGACCTCAGAACAGATAGACACAAAAATACACATATACATAATACATAATAGATACATACAAACCTACCCATACATACACACACATACAAACATATACCGGTACATACACATACACACATAGGGATATTCATACACAGAAACATACATGTACATACATACATCACTATCGATATCAAATATGTCAACACAAGTAGATAAAAGTTACAAATAGTTTGACTTTTATCAAAGAGTGTGATATATTTGATATATATCCATCATCTAAAATCTAAAGTTTCCATGTTAATTAACATCTCTCAACACTTCTCCGGTCTGAAAACTCAAATGTGGTGATGTCATAGCACTGTGACACCATTGCGTTTATAAAACAGGGTATTGTGATAATAATTCTCCAAGGAAATATCGCTTGAACTTCCACAGTTTGATGACAAATTCTTATCTATAGTTAGATGAAGCTCTGCTCTGCTTATGTACACCACAAAACGTGAAATGCTTTTTTAATCACTTGTCAATTGGATTACATGAAAGATGTTAAAAACCCATTTGTTTCAAATTGCCTTTCCATAAGAAACACACTTTGAGCGCTTTGAGCACGCTATATAGCATGGATTTGGCGCTATAAAAATTGACTATGACTATGACTATGACTATCATCAGGAGTCTTGTTGATAATGTGATAGAATGTGACAAACATAATATTTGCAAATCGCTGTTTTAACAGCCGTACGAGCCAAGTGGCCAACATGTTAATTATGAAGTGATATTGATCTAAGATTTACAAAAAGTTTTACAATTCTCACGAACCAACGTGATCTACTATTAAGTTTTACATTTTCTTAAATCTAGTTTTAGTATGCCATCCGCTGCCGACTTTGGGGAAACAACTCTCTTTCTACATACCAAGTTCCAATAGCTAATACAAAAACCAAAAACAAAAAATTAACATCACTGTTATGTAATGTTTTACAGCAACGGCCGCAAATATTCTGCCCGTCGCGCTTGAATACACATTTAACACCTGATGGCTCGATCTCATTAACAGGCCTCATTAACCACATCACTAATTTCAATTAAGACATTAGTGTTTATTTCAGTCGCACCGGGGGATTTGGGTTAGGTTGGGATAGGGGCCGAATGCTCAAAGACTTGACTAAGTGTTAGTGAGCTTCTCTTATGCATGTTGCAGTTTTTTTATTTATATTATACTTATATTTCCTTAGATTGTATATTGCATATGTTTTGTGTAAAGCAACCCTTTTTGGCTTAAAACAGATGTAAGAAATATGAATATAACAAACTAATAAAGTGCAAACTAACTAGAAAATAAAACATCTTATTACTCAAATTGAATGGCATTAAAGAATTGCCGGCTCTTCTAATAAATCCTTAAAATCCTAATGCAAGGTGTTTGATAGTTACGACCTGAAGCAGAATGTTTGAATTTATTATGGGTCAAATGGTTTGACTCCGAACAAAATGCGCATGCAAGTTTGTTCTTCATTGTCTTTATTCTTTTTGTCTAATTTCTTCAGGTATAGTATCGTTACATATCATTAATGTGTATAAAATGTGTTATACCTCTAACCTTTGTTTCTAGTTAAGTACATCTTGAAAAGAAGAAGCAGTTATTAATATGCCTGTGAAAGGAACTTTCATCCAAATTTAAAAGATGTCCTTAGCAATGTTATACACAAGTCCTTGTTCATAACTATAACAGAAAGTATAACGCTCAATATTGCTAAACTAACAAATACCAAAAACATTTTATTATGATCCATAAGGTGGCTTATTACTGTGTGCATTTATGCCAGAAGTGCCCATGCGAGATATTGATGAACTCTTCTTTTGTTATTATACCCCCGCTACGAAGTAGTCGGGGGTATATAGCGGTCAGCGCGTCCGTCCGTCCCGTCACACTTTTTGTTCCGCTCATAACTCGGATATTATTTGTTCACATGTCACGAAACCTCATATGTGTAATCACTATGGTCCCTAGATGTGCCTTTTGTATATTTCGATCAGATGCCCTCATTATTTTGTTAGATTTTAGACTTCTTTGTTGTAGAAGTGACTGTTTGATGAAGTCATTTTTTGTTCCGCTCTTAACTCTGATATTTTTTGTTCAGATGAGCCATTCGATGTACTCTCAGTATTTTTGTAAAGTTAACTTCTTTCTTAAGATACAGTCACATTGAAAGGACATTGAAGATTTTATTAATACAATAGTGACTATATAAAAATCATATATGTCTGAAAAAGAGCTTATATAGCTTACATGCAATCAAGAAGTCTATATCTGCATTTTCATTGACTTTTAAACAAATTAAAACAGTTTTGCAATTTTGTAGGAATCCTTACTAAGTGTAGTTGTATCTCAGTTTCTATAATCCCTTAGGGAAGCGGGGGTATAAAAAGTGAGCTTGCTCACTAATTCTCTTGTTGTGTCTGTAACGAGTGAATTCTGACTTATGTGTAATCTTGTGTTTGTGGTTGTGAGAACCCATGATGCCTCACATTTGTTATTTCTTTGGATTACAACAAAGGATGAAATGCATTTTAACTCTAATGTCATGATTCACGTCATTCTATTAACCAGTATCTTTACTTGGTGCAGTTTTTATTTTATTTGGTTCATTTAATAGTTATAATTTCAAGTGCACAGTGTTAATATTGCATTATTTTCACAAAGGTCATACAGAAAATATTGGTGAATAGATTATCACCTGACAGTCTTCCATAAAGAGAACATGAAATGCATCGGTATGAACTTGAAAGTAAGAACCAGTCAACTGTTACACCAGTTGTTCAAGGGGGGCTGAAATGGTTTATGGCCACTTTCGGGATTCATAAAAAGCGGCTTGCAATTTGAATTAGAGTCAACTTTGAATATTCGAAATCTAATTTAGCCCCTAATTAGCCCCGGCGAACAGAATCTGTGGTCACTGAAGCGTGTCCCGAGCGTGTTTACCTACTATGACGTAGCGGGAGGGGAGTAGTTTCACCTTATGATCATTTTTCAACTGGAAGGTGATGGTTTGAAAGAAAAGAAACATGTGAACGGTTATATGTTATTTATAATGATATTTTTTCTCTTATGAAAATATAGACGCCACATTGGATTATCTATGGTTCGTTATGATCAATCTCCCTATTTTTACAACACATATCAATAATACAATAATTAAACATTATTTACCAGTGGTTGTTCTATTCAAGATATATAATGTATCGATTCGTATCGAAAATGAACGTGTTATATTTGGGATCACACTGTTTTGCATATCACATTCTGCATATTGGTACAGTCACATCCATCAAAGCGATTCAAACAGACAACAAAAGTAGTACAGAGTATTTTCTTAGATATTATCGTACTTGCTTCTTGCCTTTTTTATAAATCAGAAATTAACACATAAATCGTTTGGTTTGAAGGAGGTTTTTCTCCAGACATTATGTTATATCCCAAAACACCTACGACCCATTACCCCTACAACCCAGTATTAGATTAGCAGTGCAATGCACATTAACTTTGTTTTAATAAGCTTTAAATGGGAAGTAGGGTTTTTGGTATATACCTGGTAGATACGCAAATGGAGACGGTCCAGTGGGCGGGGCGTCACGAATGAGTTTTCAAAACTTTCGCCTGTTAAATTCGGCGGCATTCTAAAAACCGGGTATAAAATAAAAGTCTAATTTATGTGTGTATTGTCTCAATTATATGGTCATTGCATTCTCATAAATAATGGTACTGGATATATTGATCTATCATTCTTAAAAAAATTCATTGCATAACCTCTTTCACAACTTTTGAAAATATATTGACGTAATACATGTTGTGATTGTTTACAACTAAATCTAATTTAAAGGGTTTATGAATAAAATCTGTTCAAAGGACTTTCTATGCCATATAACTGAAAATATAATCATGTTATACCCCTCCTACATGTTATTGTCAGTGTTTATGCTGTTGGTCCCGAACGCTGCCGACAGCTCAACTATTCCCTTAACCTGCTTTACAAAAAGTCACTCACTCGTGGACACGAATATGACATTGGATAATAACAATTGGCACATCAGAAGATTATAACACGACTTTCAATCTCCAAATACCGTGATGATGCTGTTTTATTTATGAACCTCATTATCTTGAATTTGTTAGATATATCATAGGGTGCATGTCTGCAATATGAAAAATATACAGTAAATGATCTACATTTATTGATAAGGCGGTACAATATTAAAGGATAGATTTCAAACAAATGGCTATTCAAATGAGGAAAAAAATGGCCTAATCATACTTATTATGATGTATTATCATTATTGGGAAGAAGTATAGTGTATATATGATAGTATTATGTTGTGGGAAATCTTGACAAAAGAGATAAAAAATATGAACATTTCTTCTATGGTAACTAACTATGAAATCTATGATAACAATTATAAAATATGACGTAACATTGATTATGAAACTTTCCCCTTAAAGGGGCAGTAGCACGTTTTTTGATAATTTTATATTTTAAAATTTTCACTGATATTTCTATGTTAGTGCTGAATGTATTACTTTGATAGTGTCATAAATCTCATTACACAAGCCAATTAGCCATAGTCAGAGGACAAAGTATGAAGATTCGCATATAATCCATTGGCGGCCATTTTTGTGTGAACACCTTTAATTCACTTTTTGTAAGAAAAAGAAATCGCATGGCTAAACTTTACGATATATTTTTGAATTATTACTGCTCCATTTAGTTTAAATACATTGTCTTTCAATTGGAACCGTTTATTTTCATTTTCCTGACATCACCTAATATACCCCATAAAAACGTGCTACTGCCCCTTTAAGTATAAGTAATAACCATGCGATTTGAACTCTATCCTTTTCAGATAAATCATTATGAAAATCACGAAAATCAGTTTGCTAAATGACTCCCACTCTTTGGTGTATTTTGGCGAATGTACAAAGTTTCAAATAGCTGTTCATATATTCATATAGTTCGAATATTTAAATTGTTACGTTCATTTGGTGGTTGTATGACATCTTATTTTCAAATTGTTTATCCCGTAACTACATGTCTTTGGGTATTTTTTCTTAAACCATTTGGGAGGTTTTTTTAACTTTGTTTTAGTAAAAGGCGATATGTTTCTGCCGTTATCATTTCTGCATCGGTTGGTTATCTCATAACCACCTTGTTGGGTTATGAAATGATGTACAATGATCTTCGGATTGATATCTGGAGGAAATAAAGAGATTCATTCATTCATTCATTCATTCATTAACTTGGTGAATTTTTATCAAACAAGAAATTCCAAATTTATGAAAGTGGTGCGAAATTGAAGCTATGTTTATAGAGATTCTACAAAAATGACTGTCAACTTGAATCGGTGAAGGATTTTTTCAAGTGCCATGGTTTGTATATCGGGTTATGGCTAGGGACCATATATGGTCCTGCGGCATTATGGGGAGTTTGGGGGGAGGGGCACATAAATGGTCCTGGGGCACTATAAGGGTTAAAGTATGATTCGAATCCGGGACCTTATATGTTACGCAGCGCCGTTACAACCGAGGACCGGCAACTCGATGTAAATTGTGTTAAACCCTGTCTGTACTATTACTTTCTTCTATAAATATTTATCTATTTTGAAATGAATTAGTTTTGATGCAAGAAACCTAGTTTGTGTCAAACAGGAGTGTGTTGTAAGTATTCTATATGTTTAGGTACGTCAGAACATATTAAACCCACAAAGTGTATCAATAAAACGGACCGGGTTATTATTTACTACATAATCATAGTTTTATTTAATATTTTTCCAGCGCAAACACATATTCAATCCAGAAACTTAAGGTCCTTATTTACATTGAGCGCATGTTTTATGTATAGGTGAATCAAAAATAAAGTGACAAGCAACGGAAATGTTTCTGAGCGCCACTGAGCATGTTAATGGTGTATATTAGGTGCTTTATAAATTCATTATTATTAGCATAGCCATGTTCGTAGCAAACATTTATTCAATAATTAATTTGACATCACAATTGGGTTCTTGTTAGCATACTTGCGAGTCATTTGCGACTGTGATATGCTCTGATTTCTCGTTGTACCAAAGTGTTATAAATATATATCTGATTGTTGTATGCAGATATGTCAGATTTGCCGCGTATGTTAGTTTGTGACGTTAGGTACTATTCAGACAAAGGTTTGCTAAGGTATATGATTTATGGAATATTCAAGTTTTCACTGAACTTTTTTTTATTTAGGTGTAAAAGATGTACAGACGATTCGTAAAGTGTTTCCCTGCGCATGCTAGTTATATGTCTTCATCAGTTACTAAATAACTAATCAGAATTCAGGATTAATACAGCACATTTGTTCCTGATCAAAAAAGACTTTTACTGTATAATGTTTTCTATGAAAATGATATCTTAGAAAGTGTGATAGCGTCACTTTTACTGAATAAAATACAACATGGTCAACATCTTTAACCAATATGTAAAGAGATAAGTTTACCCTATAAGACAGAGGGGTCAGATATGAGGTTGTCACATAATAAGAGGTAATTAACACTAAATGCTTTACAACATAACAAACACTTAAAAATACATTTGTACAGACAAAACATTGAACACGTGTCATCAATTTATTACATATTTTACTAAATCGTGATTTCAAAATCAGTATTGCAGAGAGATATGTGTTTTTAACGTCAAACATTTTGTATGCAACACGAATTCACTTCCCAATCGTGCAAGCTCCTTCAACCTATTTTATGACCCACAATAGCCATCGAAATCACCAGTCAAGTTATTGAAGGGACTTGTGTATTTGCGGTTGTTTATTAGCGAACTTTGATGTAAGAATTCTTCTCTTTAACCGATATGCGTATGCATAGACTTAACAGACGGTCGGCTCATTAAGTCTTGATCACTGAAGCCGAACGCCGTGGTCAAGTTAGCGGATGTTCAGTAAGCCGTGACTGACTAGCCTGAAATATCTATCAAAGTCCGGTAAAAGAATATACAAATGTATTTAGCTGAATACGGTTCAATCAGTGTTAACCTATCTAAAACATCAAATGGGTGTTCAAAAGGTATAGATACACATTTATAACATATATACATCTAAAAAAGGGCAATTCCAAAAATTGGAGACTATATTCAAAGTATACTTATGTAAAGTACACAAAAACTATATAAACCATTGTTGTCCTAAATGATGTAGGGATAGTTAAACAGACTCAAATAATCAAATAAACTCTCTCACTCACACACACTTTGTACAAAGTCCTGCTCATTTAGTCATCAATCATACATGACGACTAGTCAAGACCGGTATTCACTGCCATCATGTCGCTTGATAATCACTAATTATCACCTGTATGTTACGCAAGAGTATGTTGATAAATCTACGCCTCAACGGTATGTTACTGTTAATAGCTTTTCAATTTTCAGTTTATCCTTCCTTGAATCAACATTTCATTTTACATTTCAAAACAACAAAGTTTTATAAGTGAATGTGTTATGAAATCAAAGTCATGAGATTCTGATATATATACATATACGTAAATCTTAAATGACTGTGAGCATGTAGTAAGGCCCATTTAGCAATAACTTTATTGACATTACACATAACATTTGAAGTGTATGATTGTATGTATGAAGACTTAATGCGTTAAACTTCTTGTCATGATTGCTTTCCTTGACCATTACATGATAGCTTCTGATCAAACAAGTATTGTTCAAATTGTTATAATCTTGCAAGGTTTCCCTAGGGGCGATGAATCCTTATCACTGAGCCCTGTTGAATTCATTTGATAATTAAATACCCACCTATATTTCCATGGATCTTTGATCTCAATCGTTTAATGTTTGTTTTAGATGGCACTTGTCGCCTGTTTGCTTATCCTTTTTCGTTTTGTATATGATCTGAGTTTTGTGTATTAAATGTTTTCTCGAAATAATTACTTTTTTAATCAAAACTTCCTACTAACTTTATCATGATGGGGTACAGTAAAGCTCAGTCGGCATGAGCGCCGGTCTCACGGTGCTCGGGTCAGGAGTTCGAATCCCATCCAGGCCAAGGTGTAAACACCTAGAGTTCACCTCTGTTAGAACTCTATATGTGTCACCCTGGAGCCCTAGTGTGTAGTGCAACAAAAACTGCGCACCTAAAATCCCACGAACTCATGTTAGCGGCTGAATGGTGGATGCATGAACACGTGCATACGCCGAGCTGTCGGGTATCAGCGTTCAGCAGTGTTGGACAAACTGCCCTGATAATGTGTCTCAGTTCACCCAGCTGTGAATGGGTACCCTCTGAGGCATAGAATGGTCCCTTACCTGAGCGCAACATATTAATAAATATGATCAGACGGTGAAAGAATGCCACTGACCAGGAGAAACAATGTAAGCGCCTTGAGCAACCACGAGTACATGTATATGGATATGCGCGCTATATAAATATTCATATAATAATTAGTTGTATGGAAACTGTAACCAAGGGTGAAATTTTATTATTTTTTTATTTCTTGAAGTCTTTTATATACGATCTAGCTGACTAGAATGTACACGTGTCAACCATGTATTTCTGATAAGCATGCAGCATTATCATGCCATTCAGTAAACATCGAGTCAATTATTTTCGATCAGGTTCGTTAATCCGACATTCTCGTTAATCCGACATATTTCTCTGCAACCATGACGGTCGAATTAACGAGAGCTGACTGTATATGGATATGCGCGCTATTTAAATATTCATATAATAATAAGGTGTTCCACAATAAAACGAAAACAGATCATGTAATTAAAGAAGAACGGCTAAATCATCATGTATGGTCTTTTAAAGGGACAGGAGCACGTTTTTTGAAAATTTTATATTTCAAATTTTTCACTGATAATTGTACGTTAATTCTAAAATTCAGTGTAGAATTGTACCCAAACCTTACTGTGTGTAGTTCTAGACATAGTTGTTACTTATATGATATTGATGAATGTTATTTTCTTTGATTTTAAACTGAGTTTAAGACGCACCTGAAAACGTGCATGGAGCTTGCTGATTTCTTATGTTTATCGCAAATCCACTCACGCTATCAATGTGTCCCGAAGTGATTACACTATTCTTAAAGAAAGATTTTGTTTCTTTTGTAAATATGACGTTGAAGGTACAAGCTTTGCTTAAGGAGAGAGCTATCGGGGTTAACTATTTACAACAGTTAGTAAACACAATGATTTTGCAAACCCAAAAAGAGAGTAGTGAGATTAGAGAGAAAGTTGAACGTATGAGGGAAAAGACATAAGGAAAGGCATAGTGAGACATAGAAAGCAACTATTAGAAATGTCTATGTGAGTGGTCTAATTTATTGACAATATGTACAGCAAAATGCAACAGTTTAAGTGCTTTACATGGGGGCCAAAGGTATAGTAAAGAATATAATTTTTCGAATATAATAATGTTTATTTTAAGCAAACATTTTACTCTTTTTAGTTCAACATTCAAAACGTTAGTCTCTTATAATTCCTTACAGGGGTGGGCCATTTTTTAAATTCTTTTGCCTAATGTAATGTGTGTATTTTAAAGTTGAGGTGAAACTTTAATTAACAATCTGTCTGTCGGTAAAGTAAAAGTATACCTTTTATGGGATAATAAGACCCTTTGAGACCAGTTACCGCCGCAAGGTCAAGGGGGCAATAAATCACTCAAGCAGGACGGGGGAGATATGCAGATAGACAGACAGACAGGTCAACCCGTTTTTGTGTTCGTCAAAGCAAGCTTTACAATAGTGATGTATATTGCAGTATGTGACAAATTCATTGAAAGCTTTCAGCATGTTATTTCAAGAGAGATTTTAAAAGATTCATCATTTTAGCAAAGTGAAATTCACTTCATGAAATTTGGATTGTTACGAGACTCGCCCGATGAAGTGTTAATTTTGATGAAAATCTTTTTAATAGGATGTTTTACTTGTTTGATAAAATAATAACCTTGATGAAAAATATTTTGAGGAAGAATTGACCTTGTTTGGAAATGAAATTTGATTGATGAAATAATTTTAGAAAAATTATCTTTCATTAAAACAATTTTCAAAATGATTAGTTTTGTGGACGTTTAATAAAATATTGACTTTGATGAAAATTTTTATAAATTAAATTTTGTTGATGAATTATTAACTCTGATTAAAGAACGCCTTCTTCAAAACGATACACTAAAATGACACTGGAAACAGGCTACTTCATCAATATTGAGCGGAACAATTAGTAATGAAGCAGAGTTATAACTGGCTTCAACTTGGTGGTAAAATCTATTGCAGAGAAAGACATAATAAAATGTTTTGCTTGGAGACAATTTGTTATGATTCTGAGGGAAAGGTATAAATGTGTACAAGTTTAATTTAAACATTTCTAATATGTTTTGTTTGAGTTTAACTTCTCCTTACAATATTTGTAAATTTGCTAACCAAGAAAGGGGCAGAGATTTGAATATAACAATGTCATATGTGGAATGTGACAAATGAATTGGTGTCTGTAAATATTTAACGCTGTTATTCCAATTTCCTAAGAAATTGTGTACAGTGTTTTAAGTTGAATATTACTTTTTTCAAAAGACCATATAAATCTGTTCCTGTTTGGCACAGGGTTTGAGAAAGTTAAGTGAATTGTCTTACAACTAAAATTATTTTTATGCGTTTTGTCAATAGTCATTGCCCCGATTATTGGTTATACACTTTTAATAAATGGTTGCAGTATTGACAATTCATATAAATTTGCTTATGTTTATCTTAATAACTTCATGATTCACTTCTTAGTTTAATTTCTATCTGAAAATAAAAGTTGCTCTGATTTTTTGTTTCCTAAATATATTTGTTAACTCTCTGTTTGAGTTCAGCTTTGTAGGTCTGTAACAAAGATGGAAGTTAACGTGATATCATGCTTGACATTAAACTTATGCAATATACAATCTAAGGAAATATAAGTATAATATAAAAATAACAACTGCGACAAGCATCAGAGACAGTCAGCTATACTTAGTCAACTCTTTGAGCATTCCGACCCTACCCCAACCTAACCCCAATACCCCGGTGCTACTGCAATATACAATTATCGCCTAATTGCAATCAGTGAAGTGGTTAATGAGGTCTGTTAAGGAGATCTAGACATCAGGTGTTTCATGTGTATTCAAGCATGACAGGCAGAATATTGGCGGTCTCTTCATATTAGTGCATTATAACCTCATTGAAAAACATTGGCCCTGTGTACTGAATGCTTTAAAACATTGATAGTGTATATTGTACAGTGATATTTTTTGTTTTGTTTGTATGGGTTTCGTTTTGGTCACATTGTTGTCTTGAGAATTGTAAAACTTTGTTCTTTTTGATATTGTATATCATACACACCGTCCTCTTCATAGTTAACATTTTGGCCATTTGAGTTTTTGGTGACATGACCGGTATCAACATCAATTTGCAAATATCATGTCTGACAATTTCTATTTCATAAATAATTGGCAAACATAAGAAAGCAATTCATGTTTTGTGGTCTTTATAAATGTTTCTCATTGAAAAACGTTTGCCTTGCTTACTTGTGAATACTTTAAACAATTGATATTATATATCATACAGTGTTATTATTTTTTGTATTTGTTTTGTTCTTGTTTTTATTAGTGGCTAGAACTAGGTGTGTATTGAGAGAGTTGCTGCCCCTAAGTTTGCACCACCCTCTCCTGTAGCATAATGAAAGTAAAGTAAAAATAATGTAAAACTTAAGAAAATCAACGTCATAGATGGTCACATTCGGGTCTTGAGAATTGCTAAACTTTGTTCTTTTTGTTTATCATATATACATTTAACGTCATAATTAACATTTTGGCCATTTGAGGTTTAAACAATTGGCAAACAATTAGAAAGCAATTCATGTTTTGTGGTCTATACAAATGTTTCTCAATATAATAGACTGCTTTCGGACATGTCAACGAACATGAAGGATTTACCAGTACAGCTCATGCGTAAATTTAGTATGTTTTCGAATTTCCATTTGGATGCAGTAAATGTATTTCTTAGAGATAAATATCTCAAACTTTCAGAACTAAATTTAAAGAAATATGTGACACTATCAACAATTGATATGTTCAGTGCTTCCACCTCAGAGATAACTGGAATTGCACCCTCTGTTTGGAGTAGCTTTTCGTCAATACAACTTCCAGAAAGCAGTGAGTCATTTGTGAACCCCAATGATTATGATTTGAAGTGCCTCCAGACAGTTTACAGCCATCTGTACCAGGAGAACATTCATCTTGAGACACTCTCACGTGTTGCTCAACAAGTCACCTCACTCACGTGGAATAATTCATCCTTAGTTGGAGATAGACATGCTTTAAATGCAAATGGAATTGTTAGCGCAATCTGTGCAGATGACCACACAAGGATCTCTACAACCACTGGGATACGACCTGCCAAGATCAAGCACTTCATCATCCGTAACCTCCAGCTGTTAGCATCGTCTGTATCGCATGTCTTTGCACGTGTTGACTGGTTTCAACCCTCAGTCAACCAGTTTGGATACCTCAATCCCATATCAGTATGGTCTTCTAAATTTCAAAACGAAGGCTCAGCATCACTGCTACCAGTTCAAAGAATTGATGGAAAGTGTGCCTGGTTTCAAGAAACGCATAACATGCAGATATTCATTGTCTTATGCCCAGTGACAAAAGCATCATATTTGTAAATAATTTATGTTTTGGTCTTGAAGACATTGTATCAAAATGAATGTTTTATTTGGTAAATATGGTTGTCTATCTCTTACTTGTACCTTCCTAAGGAAACATCTACTACTAGGAGAATTAACATGATTGAGTGGTCATTTTTGTATAAGCTGCATACCTTTTTTCCCTTATGAAGTGAAACAGTTGGACTTTTGAAGTTAATATACTTTTCATTTTTATCTAAGACACACCGAATATCAAGAACAATATTTTAAAGCCTTTGATTTCATCAGTTTGGGTGTGTGCTTAAAATTTTAATGCTATTTTGGTTGTTTTGCCTTTATATTTTAATAACAGTAACATTAGTCTTATTTTTTCTTTTATCTTTTAAAAATAGAGAACTGTTTCGCATCAATCAGTTTAAAAAGTATAAAAGTTGCATTTAATAACAAGTGGTATTTGATTGAGTTTAACATAGTATTGATTGGATGCAAGAAATGAATTGTTTTCTGTACATATTTAAGGTTATTATTCAAATTTTCAATTGTCTTTTGTACAGATTTTTAAGATGAATATAATATAAGTAAACTGTAAACTAATGCTGTTTCCACATGTTAAGCCTTGAATGAGACAGTTTGAGGCCTAGGATTGTCTTATATCTAAAATGTTTATGCATTTTGTAAATAGCCAATGCCCAACTTGTTGTTGATATACTATTTGTTATTTGGGATGATTTATCTACAATGTATGTACATTTATTTATGTCTATTTAACTAATCTAATGATTTACATATATGTATATTTATCCAGAAATGAATGTTTATTAAACTTCTTTGTTACCCCAAGTTGTTTGTTCACTCTTTGTTTAAGTTTAGCCCTGTAAGTCTGTAAGAAATGGGGTATTGATATCATGTTTTTCTTTATTGTTCAATTGAGGTGACAGAATTTATTGCTTTCATTACAACTGTTTAAGGCATAACAAAGGTTGCTTTATAACTAATGCATTTTACAATGAGTATAATTTAACAACCCATATAAGATAAGCTCAACTATACTTCTTCAACTACGTGAGCAATTTGACCCTACTCCAACCTTACCCTCACCTCCTGTGCTACTGCAATATACACTAATTGCCTAATTGCAATTAGTGAAGCAATTAATGACCCTTGTTAATGAGATTGAGGCAACAGGTGTTTAATGTGTATGCAAGCGTGACAGGCAGAATATCTTGTTTGGGTTTTGTTTTTGTTTTTATTAGTGACTAGTTCTTTTTGTGTATTGAGAGAGTTGCTGCCCATAAGTTTGCAAAGCTCTTTCGGTTGGCATAATGAAGAAGAGTAAAGAGAATGTAAAACTTTAGAAGATCAACGTCATTTGTGGTCACATTTGGGGCCCTGAGACTTGTAAACCTTTGTTCTTTTTGATATTTGACATTAGGGTTGAGTATAATGGGAAATCTTATGATACAAGATATATCACGATACAGACAGGCGATACAGAATGTATCACAATAAATTGTATAACTTCATATACTCTTATAATCAGATGCTTCATGCTTACTGTAGTTACAGTTACAGCACAACACTAGCTGGTTTTATAGTGATCACTTAGTTTTTCTTTTCATTTTTATGTAAGTGAAATCTTTTTTTAGTGTATAACGATACAGGTAGCTCATGATTTCCCAAGCTACGATTGTATTGTATGTATCGATGAATCGTTACAGCCCTAATATTTGTACACCATCCATACATTTCACTTCAACACTCTAGCCATGTGAGTTCTGGGTGATATGACTGTTTACAACAGCAATTTGCAAATATAATGTTTGACACTCTCTATTACATAAAACAAGAATTCTGTCAACAGTTCATGTCATTTGATAGGCAAACAATAAGAAAGCAATTCGTGTTTTGTGGTCTATATAAATGTTTCCCACCCAACAAATTGGTATTTAACCTCTGCTAGTTTACATTCCCTACATTAATTTATTACATAGTTATTCAAGCAATTTGTATATAAATGTTCCGATAACATTTTATTTTTTTTATGAAGGAAAAGAAAGGGAAATAGTAAATGTTATTGAATAAGTTTAAATAATTTTGACCATTATTTATGAGTAAGTAACTAGATTCTAAGAGAAACATATCCGGTTGAGTATCTGGCCGGATAGCATATCCGTAGTGTATCTGGCAGTATCTGGCCGGATAGCAAATGCGGTGGAGTGTCTGGCAGTATCCGGCCGGATAGCAAATCCGGTGGAGTGTCTGGCAGTATCTGGCCGGAAAGCATATCCGTTGGGGTATCCGGTGCCGGATAGGCGGAAACAGAAAAAATGAGTATCCGGTGGAGTATAAGGCAGTATCCGGCCGGATAGCATATCCGGTGGCGTATCTGGTGCCGGATAGGCGGATTTAAAATGGGTAAGTATCCGGCTGTATCCGGCATGAATCCATTATTTGGATTCACCCTGGTTTCATGCTGTGGTAGAGCTGGAGCTATGAGGAAAAGTAAAAGATATTGAATCGTCATGTATGTATACCAACTTAACTTATAAGATTGTTTGCTTAAAATGGAACAAACAACAATCTAAAGGCCTGAGAGTATTTGTTTGTAATCACTTTATATTCCGAGTTATATTTCGATCAAGATCAAATTTTAGATTTCAGGAAGAAATAAATAATGTTATTATCGATGTAACTTGAGCCTGACAGCAGCTGACATTATGAATTTTAAGATTATCAACTAATGATATTTCTAAAGTTCTACATAAAGTACTGTAAACAATTCTGTAAAATTCCATTATGAAAAGTATCTTTCGCTGCACAACACCAAGGTTTAAGTTACCGTTATCACGTTAGCTTAGTATATTTGTTGCGTGACACCTCTTCAAATCATTGCATTTAATGATGTAAAATATCTGATTCATAGAAGTAAAAGAATCAGATTCGTGGCTTTCATAACCTCCTTCAACTAATGGAACTGCTTAATACGTTGATCTGGTGAAAACCTTGAAGGGGCAGTAGCACGTTTTTTTAAAACTGAACTTTACATTATAAATTTGCTTTATTGCTGCTTTATTTAGTTATAAAATCATTGGCTTTTAACTGGAACCATTTATTTCACTTTCCTGATATTACCTCATATTCCCCCTAAAACGTGCTACTGCCCCTTTAATAGCTACAACATTGTAATTCATTGAATTATGATCTGCACAAAGTTGGAATTTCAACAATTGCTAGCTGTTCTTGTGGTTATTATATTGAGAATATATATCATTATTTATTGCAATGTACATTGTATAGCAAACAGAGAGAAAAGCTTATGATTACTTTACTTTTTAAGGCGCATTACTGGACTTACAATAGCTCTTAAACTTGTGCTTGAGGGAAGTGAAGACCTGTCAATAAGTCAAAACAAAACTTTATGTATGTTGGTACAAACATACATTAATGAAACAAACAGATTTCTTTGATGTCAATTAATTGTCAATAATGTTTGTTTCTTTCTGATTCTCTTACTCTACTCTACTCTTGTTCACTGTCTGCTGTCTGTATTCACTATGTATTATGTAAATCAATTTTGTACATACTAGGAGAGGGCATTTTAAGTTGGATTACTTGTCCCCAATCCTTTTCTTGTGAATAAAATATGTTTAAACTACAACATTGTTTGTCTTTAGAGTTTTATTCACCCTTATTTGCATTTTAGAAAACTTAAATTCCAAATTGTACATCGGATTGGTGCAGCAATCCTCTTTTATCATATTTAGTTAAAACTGAAGGGGTACATTTTAAATCCGACATGGATAAGAAAGAAATTGCAATTCGCCTTTCATTATTACTGAAAGAGCGAGCTTCTCATTTTTCATCTACACAAGTTGCCGTCAGAGCACAGAAACTTCACACTGAATGCAATATCAGAAGCTTTGATAAGAAAATCATCACGATCAAAGCTTGAAATTTTGATTTAAGAGAACAACAGAAAAATAAAAATATTTTGAACAAGTAAAAAGTGGCAGATTCATATAATTGCATCTCAAAATTCTGTCTGTATATTAATGTTTTAGAATAATATTGATATAATTTTTGAAGTTCTTGTGAATTTTTCAAAAAAATACTTATTTGTAGTAAAACACATGCCTACAGTGGAAATTACTCAAACTGACACTGGAAAATTTATAAACTTAATACATCGCTTTAATGACAGGGTTTTAAAAACATAATGATATGGAAAATATTCGTCTGAAAAAACAAACTATTTGTATAGTTTCAGTGATTGGAAATTAAGTTACATTTTGTACAAAAAGTAGTTTGATTGCCTCGAATGAGATTTTAACATATAAAAACCACAATACGACTTGCAATAAAAACAGACTCCTTGCAGAATTGAAAACGTGAAAATTAACATGACAGGTGAAACTTCTAATTATTAACAGATTGAACAACTTTACGTATGGTCTAATTGGGATTATAGGATAAAAGGTGGACACAGAATGACAGTTATTTCATCAACGAACTTAAACTATCATGCCTGAGGCAATAGAGAGTATATCACACACGTTCTGATATCAAATGCAACACATCATTATATAAGGACCAGTTATCTAGAAATCTTCACAAAATGCTTTAGATTTTTACAATAGTAAAATTGATATTTGTGTTACATATTGTCAACATCATTTTCATCGGAGTTGCATAGACTTAACATTAAACACTATATACAACTTAAAACAATTTTTCTTCATAAAAGTTATTTAATTTGAAATATATCTTGGCATTTAAAATCTTGATTTATTTAATTTCGCTTCTCAATATTGTCAAGATTATGTTCCTTATACAATCGAATCTAAAATCTCAGAGCACAATTTTAAAAAAGGTTGTGATTTCCAAAACCAGGCTATGAAAATGCATTCTTTACTACGTCTTGTTTGATTAAATGTGCATATAGTAATCTATTTATAAGAAGTTTCTCGTTTCTAGAGACCTTTCGTCACTTTAACATATTCATGTACACGAGTTGTTAAAAAATGTGTATCCATGTTACATGATGGTGTCAATTAAACAAACAATTCAACTTGAACGGACAATGAGAAGTTCTTCAAATATCGTTTTTCAAAGACAGGCATGGAGTGTTTAGCTTGTTTTCTCTCAAGTTGAACTTGAATACACCAAAACTTAAATTTCATTTAACTGAGGTTTTGTCAGTGCAGATACCAACAGCTGAGGTAATATCGTTTCTGTTTCATGTATTATAAAATACAAAGCAACAAACTATTAATCTTCCAATTAAAATAGTCCAGAAAATATATGAAAATTTTCAATTAAGCGACGATACACGTATTCAGTGACACAATAATGCATTTTGCAATTGCAACGTGTTAAGTAAAATTCATCTTCAAATTTCAAAATCAGTCTGATTTGTAATGTGTTATGATAAATATACATTTCAAATTCAGATGACAACAGGAATGAGACCTTTATTAGTTAAGTGGTTAAAATTTTTTTAGCATTTACATTTAAACAGAGATTAAACCGTTTCTGTGATTCAATCAATAGTTGAGCTAAAAGGAGACGACTCCACACTGAAACCTTTCTCATACACATCCCTATATAGGCAGATCAAGTCATGAAATGTTGATCCACTGAGTTATGACATTGTGATATAAACCAACCTTTCCATACCTGAAGCTTTGTCATTTGCTGAAAAAGTTATATCTAACAACGCGTGATGGTGAGTTGTTGGTGAGATGTGACTAAGTTTGATCCTTCTTTGATATCGGAAATGACCTTTCGCGAGCAATGTTATTCCTTAATCCTGAACACCTTGGTGATGTCCAAGAGTCATGCAGACATCATGACATTCGTCCGTCAGGTTTTGAGTTCCCTGTCTTTAAAAGTTTATATTTAAATTCCAAATTTTGAAAGGTTGCTACACCTGTATTCCCAGGTACATCATGTATCATTTAAGTATTTCGTGATAAGTGATTTCCCAAATGCACATGACTCGAAATGTTTGAAAAAATCCAAAAATATCAATGTAGAAGTATTTGTTATTGCACTTCGTTTACGGACTGTAAGTTCATTTTGAAAAAAAGTCAATATTATATTTCCGAATAGACGTCGAACTAGACCTTTAGTTAATCAACCGAATCGGTCTGAAGCTTATTGTCGCTTCTCTCAACAAGGGCAAACAGCGTGGCAAATGTGTTAAGAATAGTGGAATTATAAATAAAGCACGGAAATAACGAGAATAGATTTATTCTGCAGAGCGAAATGATATTTACTCCGAGCACCTCGATGGAACGATAGTGCAGACGATATAGCCTTTCAGCGTGGTGTTTATGTGCGTGTTCATTTGTGCCTGTCCGTTAATCAAAACTAGTATTTACAATAGATGAAATCTTTAGAGAATGGACCTCTCTGTTAATTTTATTCCTTCAAACTTTGGATTTATTGGTGTTTATTAATCATCCAGTTGTACTTTGCTTATTAGATGAGAGATAAACATAATTATAAACAGATCTAAATTACATCTATCCTAGAAATTTTGGAAAATCATATATTTCAATGCAATTAACAGTTGTTTATAACGTTGAATATTGCATACAACTATTCTCAACGATAATCTGGGGGCTATTTGAAACTGATTTTAATTAATCAATGCCTTAATTTGTTTTGTAGGTTATGTAAAATAAAAAACAAAAAAGCTTATGTATGATGAGGATTTGACATCAAGATCGGTTAAGATATATGTTTTAGTGAAGTCTGGTCTGCAAGTGACAAAACATACTTAGATGTGTAATAGGACTTCGAGGCCATGTGTTGCTCTACAACAATCGACCTGATTAAGCATTCTTGAACCTGATTTATGTATGTTGACTTTCAACCCTCTCAAATTCCAATTTAACTTAATGGTTTTATGTTCTATTAATTTTGAACATTTATTTGAATGTCTAGAAGTTTTAATATTCTACACAGATTTAATCGAATGTCAACTAGGATTTAATTGTCATCAAATTGAATTGTGACTCATGAATAAACCCAGACAGAAAGTTAGATTACGCTGCCTTTATCAAATGAATTAACTCATGCCTTCTTATCACAAGTTTAAAAAACGCCAGATCTATCAAAGTGTGATTCATTTATTTCCCTTTTCAAAAAATCAACTATGTTCTAAAACAATTGAAATATAAAACTATAACCTAATGACAATTGATAGACACATGCATGAAGGATGCACTAAGCTGATTTACGATGTGTTTCACGTTCGTTAATTGAACTCATGAGGTTGTAATGTTACTTGGATGCGACGAATACAATCTTGTCAATTTCGAAGCATATACATTTTCCTTCTTAGTTTCTACACTCGTTCTTGATCGATGAGAGCTTTTCGAGCTTATGTTATAAATACAGAAGATAAGCTTGTCAGTTCCATTAGCACAGAAGAAATGATCTTAATTAATAGTTACGGATTAAGATCCAAATTAAAGTTAAATCCAATGTATTGCACAAACACATCAATTCAAACGTTGCTTGATCTTTTACCTAAGATATCTTTCTCAGAAGTATTGAGCAACAACCATGATGTAGTCATCGAAGTTGAATGCCTCGATTTCCAGAAACATATGGCAAAAGTGCTAGTACAACTGGAACCAAGGACACCGTCAATCATCTCAAAACCAGGTGTCTCAGTTACATCATAGGAAATACATTGCTTTGTACTTGCAAATTATGAAGTGTTAACAATTAATATTATGTCAGCATTTGGAAAACTCAGATAAAAACAGACACATGTACAAACTTTTATTGTTTAGTCTCATATTTTACGAAGGAATAGTATTTAGACATTATTACCCGAGCAAGTGTTGTCATTTGACTTTTACGAAACCAATGTAAATGCTTGTGAGAGCGAGCTAGAGCGAGGATTATACACAAATTTGCACGAGTGATATTACACACTTCCGAGGAAGATGATTTCTTTATTACCGATTCTATCTCAATTTAAATTCTTACAAATATCCAGAAAACGGCCTACTTTCCTTGCGACGGATTGGCTACAGTGTCGTCATGAACAATGGTTTATATTATGACGTCACACACGAAAATAAACGGGATGTCGCGCGGGAAAAAATCGTATATGTCACAGGGTATGACTCGCAATACAGGTGAAAGTAAAACTGTAATCACTGTTAAGGGATCAACGGCTAAAACAATGTTCAAGCAAAGCTGTAATTGTTATACCAACACACACATTTTGCCTTTGTAAACACTACACTTGAATGTTAAAACATAATAAATCATGTTTCGGCTCATAAAGTGTAAATCTTTGTTAAAGAAATATTATTGGCTTCAATGATAATGCACACATTATTTCACTATTTTTGTGGCGTTTGATGTATGAGAAGAGGAAAACACGTTTTAAACCTTTACTTATGGAGAAGATGACTCAAATAAAGATTTTTAGAATTTGATACCTGGTGCAAAAATAAGGGGTCACCCGGTCACAAATTATAACCATCCAAAATCGACCAGGAGAGTTTAAATGACATACACTCACCTTATCTCTGAGCTATAGTACTTTTTGACAATGTGTTTTTGTATCGTGAGTTATGGCAGGTGACAAAAGGCTGGTATCTCATGTAATTGTGGCCATTTACTTTCAGATACGTGTTCAATTGTTTCTTTTAAATTGGAAACTAAATTATCTTTTAGTAGACTTTAAAACGAGTATTTAATTACATTTATGTGATATAGTAATGTTTCTTTTGATTTCCAATTTCATATTACAATGTTTGCGTTATTATAGTGAATGTGTGCATTGAAAAGAAGCAAATTCCTACCGTATTCGACCTGATAAGCGCCCGGCTCCAATATTCAAGGAATGAACCAGTGATTTATTTTATCAAGAGTTATCTGACACATGTCTTTCTTTCTATGTTGATGATAAGATGTGGGAAAAGATGAGAATTATACCTTCTTTTGCATATCAGTGTCCTCTGCTTGATTGGATTTGCTTATTGTGAATGAGCCCAATGATCGAAATGTTCAATTGGTAAAGGCTTCTGAAAGAAGGAATAAACAAAGATATTGTCAACCAGGAGATTGCAAACCTTCTCTTTGTCTTTAATTTACCTTTCAAAAGTGCAATGAAGTGCTAACTACAGATTAGCAGTCTAAGTAAACCTAGCCTCAATATTATCCGTTTCACTTCTATACTGAGTCTAAAAAGGTCTAGTAGAGGGTCGCGTCAGCCGACCTTTCTGCGACCTATGACCTTCCAACGTTATACGTGCGAAGGCAGACTATTGTGGCTTGGTAAGCTGATCTCTGATTGGTCAATTCGATACGTGGGCTGACGCGACTCTCTACTAGGTCTTTTTAGACTCAGTATAGGAGTGAAACAGATGATATTGAGGCTAGGTTTACTGAGACTTACAGATTAGTGTCTCGATAATGTTAACCAGACAAATATTCTTCATGTTCCGTCTTTCAGAACACTGACCATTGCTTCTCGCAGACTGCTCTCCAGCATTTCAGAGACATGTAATATTACTTGCGCTTAACGTAGAACTTTTGGACCAAAACTTTTACTAGAAATTGAATTTCTTCATGGTAATCTAGTTGCTGATCTTATTTCTGTCGTCTCGTTGGTCCTACGACCAAATTCAGTTTTCAGTTTTTGAAAATTGGTCTCGTCATTATCATGAGATGAATACTGATTTTCTGAGTGGCATAGACAAATGCATTTAGCTACAATTGATTCTTATACGTCGGCATGTAAGCTTTTTATCATTAATCTAAAAATGTTAGGAACAAATAAGGCAATTTTCTATTATTAGAAAAGGATTTTTTACATTAATTTAATACGAATTGTTGTTTAGAATATTTAAGAACATTCAAATGTCTTATATTATGGACACTTCCTGCACCTTTCTACATGATTCAGTATTCAGTAAATACAGTATCGTTAGTGGAGTTGAAATATGTTTTTCGAATCATGGTTATAAGCATACATGTAGATAAATATTTGAAATTGAAATAAATTTTGAAATAGAAATTTGATAATATACGAAATAAATATGAATCAATTTCATCGTCTTTATTTAGCCAAGTGTATAGGTTAAAAACATACTTCAAAACGTGTGTTAGCTGGAGCTTACATGCTCCTGTTAGGGCCACCCAAGCTGGACAGGTCGACGGGTAGAAGCCAGACCAAATTTGAGTCCTTCTAAAACCTGCTTTCTATCTCTTACTATGCCTTTCTTTCCGTCTTTTCCCTCATCCTTTCGATCCCTTTCTCCCTGATCTGTCTACTCTCTTTTGGATGGCAACATCCACGTGTTTAATCACTGAAATATTGTTCAAAACACGTTAAACACCTTTTCACTCACTCAAAACGTGTGTTGTTTACAACGGCAAAGTAAATATTCTTCGGATACATGCACACTGAACTTGATAAGGATATTTAATTCTCAAGTACAGACAAATAATACATACTACAATCACAGAACATAATAATGATGTAAGTCGATTTTTGTGTAAGAGTATTCCCTTTAATAGAGATACAAAACTACCTTCCAACAACCTTCAAAAGCATATGCCGAAGTGTGTGTTTGTTACATTGAGAAGATATAATCAATGGATTGTCTGACTGTGACTCAATGTCAATAAGATCACAATCTCGTTTTAAGATAGCAAGGTACAAATTGTAGTCTAGATGGTACTTCTGAGAGATATGCTTGTACCACGAAACCCAATCCTATACATAAACCTATGCTTTATAAGAGTATGAACATTTATATATATTGATATTAACCCACAAAATAAATGACAGACTTCAACTATATCACTTTCTCCCTATTCTTGATGAAAGCACATATATGCTATTTTTAATTGTAATTTATGATTTAGAAATAGGTCAAGAGCTCTTGATCTACAAAGCATGAACTATTTGGTGTTTGATTCCAAATACATTGTAAATGCAATGAGTACGCTAAGCTTCCTATAATCATGCTGGTGTTGCTTCAGATAATATCATCAGTATACAATCTATATTTCATGTGAAGTTAAGAAGTTAAAATTTAGTTCTTATGTTTTTCGCAACAACCAAAACAAAAAGGCAATTGCACTTTTACGTAAAAACAAGCGTCAATTACTCTAAAAACATCATACGGTTTTTCTATTTTAGATCATATATTTTCGATTAACGAGAAAACCTGGTTTCTCTCAAGTCAATGACTTACACGAAATTTCAGAGACTTGCTTCAAAACAAGCCGTCAGTTGAAAGCAATTTATGTCATGTTCAATTATTAAACCAAACACTGAAAGAAAACTTGAATCAAACATTTTTTCAACATGTTTCGTATTTTCGTCACATTTCCCTTTAAGGGTTATTACTGATCAAATGCTATTTTAGGCCAAAACCAGATGTGATATGCCCGAGATTGTTCGTAACATTTACACTGATTACTTTTGTGACACAAGTTGCTTATACTTTTGATGTAATGTTGGTACCCTGAGAAAAAATTTAAAACCAACTGCTTTTTTTATTTAATATGTACATGTACGTGAAGGAATGATATGTAGTGGTAGATTTTCATAACATCAGACCTAGAAGTTCAGTGTATATGCACGTTAGCCAATGAATTTAATATATTTTGCAACTGTCAGTCTGCATGTGGCTAGCACCATACTGTTTCAATTTCGTCAACTGAACATTTGTAAATAAAAACCCTAAGGGTAAAAACATAATCCAAATTAATTTCTTCGTAAACTAAAGGTAAAAAAGACATGAGTATAACACATAAACACAAATGAAATGGCAATAAAAGTTCGCACCCATACTTCTTATATTTTGTACTTTACTTTCTCATCACATCTTAACGAGTATTGGACGTTGTATCGATATCCATTTCATTTTATTTTTTTACCGAATTTGTGATAAAAACTTTGAGATATAGATTTCATTTTATCATATGCTACATGTACCTTTCGGGCAGAACTGGCACACCTTTTAGATTAGTATAGATACCTTGACTGTGATTAATCTAAATATTTTTGCAAAAGCTCTTTCATGATGCTCATAAATTTAGATTGGCTACGGTTAAAAAAATTATTTATAAATTGTTTTTCCTGATAACAAGAGATACTGGATAAAAACTCATACAATTCATGTGATTCCACCGTGATTCGAACCAAGGTCTCTTGTCTGAGAGGCATGCATGCTCACATCTTTACCACTATGAACAAGTTAGGTTAAACACAGAAAGTCTTCAGGAAGGTTAGCAAAGTGACAGCTTGTTAATATTTAAAGTATGAAATTGTATTCGCGCCGCCAGTCGACTTTTGTTAATGAGAATTCAAGTTTCTCATATGAGCCGACAGTTTGTATCTGGCTCTGGACATTTCTAATTATCTTCTTTTGACACTGAAATACAAGCTAATTATTTTCAGAAGTTACAAACAATTTCATGTTCTATGAAAAGGCTAAGCTGTCCAGAGGAAACAAGTTTGTTTGTTAAATTTGTTGAATTAGAAACTGTCATATCTTGTAGAAACGTGGCATTATAATATATCATCAAGAGTAAAGAATAAGATTTAACTATTGAAATGATTAAAGCATGTATAAACGACAATCACTTACATGGTCATTCACCATTTCTCAAGAAAGTCGACTCAACTCAACTCTATTGTCATTTGTAAACTGCATCCCATTCATTACAGGTATAGCATTTCATCATAACAGGACTACCTTGCCAATTAGACGCTTTCAGTTCCTACCTGTCGTGTAAGTCTAAGGCAAAAAGAGGGATAGCACGAAACCTAAAAGAAATATAAGCAACTGCAAGACATTTTAAAAATTATAGTTGCAGTTTTAAAAGTGAACGTACAATGTTGATTAAGCTCGCAAATCAATTTCCGTAATTCATGAAATATTGCTCACAATAAGTTTCCATCTTGTTTGATATTCGATTCTTTCTTTTACAACTACGGATTATAGGGATGATGTGGACCCTCGAAAGGTAATGTAATTGGCATACGTTAATAACTATTGGAAACGTTTACTGCCCCCTTCAAACAATTATCTCAAGGACACTAAATCACAAGTTGCTGCCACTTTCATCATCGTGTGTGAAAATAACTGTCAGAAAAATCTACTTGTTGCAAAATCACAAGATCATGAACCTGAGAATCAGAACATCAGTTTTAATGATTGGACTCTTAGTTAAAAATGAAATAACATGTATGTGTCTTACTCACACCTACTATTTACACTGAAATATAGCCAAATGTATTTTGCAGCTTTATGAATACACTGTTAGTTTCTCTCCATGTCATCGATTTGTGAAAAAAACTATTGTAATTAGTGTTCCTCAAGTAGTGCTATGAAGATGACATTCCAAGCAATATCATTTCCATGGTCATTTAAATCATTTTCCTTGTATTACAGTTTAGACGGCATTGTATTGCAGAAGAAATTTGTAATGATAATAATAATACTTTATTACCCGGAGGGGAATTCATTTTGTACCAACACATTGTACAATATAAACAAGCATCATATACAATGTACAAGCAATACGTGAACAATCACGTTTGTACAGCTGAAAGTTCATTAAAACGGCGAACACTGCAAGGAATAAAGATATATTTGCCCCTATTGGTTTTATACAGTGGTTATAAATATCTCCTTCCAGAAGGAAGCTTTACAAACTCACAGTGTAACACATGATCTTGGTCAGACAAAATCTTCAAGGATAATTTTTTCATAAAGATGAGATAAATTTATGAACGAAACTCTGGCAATTTTACCGGCGATTAGAGCACCTTTTTATGCGAAGGAACCATACCAACATTGGGAGGAAAACGTTAAATGCTTTCAATGAAACGATGATGAAAGAGGGATCACATCACGTTCATTAACATTAAAAGATCGTAGCTTGCGCAAGACGTGTAGGCTTTGTTGACATTTTTGGAAACATGCATCAGTATTGGCATTCCGATTTAATTTATTATCTATTATAGTGCCAAGGTACTTATAATTATCCACAATTTCAACATTGGAACCTTTTATACAGACAGGGTTAGTATTGATGTCATTGTTCCTGAAATTCACAATACGTTCTTTTGTCTTTTATTACATTCAACATTAACAAATTGTTAAATTGGTATTAAAAAGTTATAAAATTGTTTTTGCACCAAGTCACGAAATAATTGACATTTTCTCTGTAGGAAAGTTCATCATCTTGAATGAGTACGACTAACGCTGCATCGTCAGCAAACTTCACTGAAAGATTGTTTGGGTGATTACTTATACAGTCATTTATGTAGAGAGTGAATAAAACTGGTGAAAGGACACAAACCTTGCGGGGTTCCGGTATTGGTAAACAAGATCGAGGAGGTCAAATAGTTATAAAGTTCTCAATCCATAATATTAGAGTGCAATTGACACCCATATTGAACACTTGTTTTAACACAATGTGCGATTTGATGGTATTGAACGCAGAAGAAAATCTACAAACAGAATTCTCACTTGATTTTGGAAGCTCTAAATGCTTATGAAAATAGAAACAGAGTTTGCAACTTGAACGCCCCTTCGTGCTCTGTACGCAAACTGGTACGGATCAAATAGATGTCCTACATCACACATTAAGAAGTTTAAAATGATACGCTCAAGACATTTCATTGCTATTGAGGTACGGGCAACATTACAATGTGTTTGTAAGTTGAGTTTCTGTGAATAATGAGTGTTCTTATTTGTATGATTTTAAAGGTTCAATAAGTAGTATACAACTACATGTACTTTAATACGATTTATTAGAAATTGTCTAAACGTATACAACAGTTCTTCATATACGAGCACCGATCAAGGAACGTTTTAAAAGAAAATAAAACAATGTTATTGTGTATGCTGTAAAGGGACAGTAGCTCGATCTTTTTAAACATAAATGTTTCACTGAAAATCATAAGTTAATGCTAAATGTTTTATTTTGATAGTGTCAAAATCTCATTACACAAACCTTTCATGCAAACAAATTATAAAGATTCACATAAAGTCCATTGGTGGCTTTTTTTTGTGTGACCACCTTTAATTCATTTTGGTAAGAAAAAGGAAACGCATTGCTGAACTTTACATTATATATTTGACCTACCACTGCTTCTTCCACTTAAAATACATTGTCTTTCATTTTAACCACTAATTTTCATTTTCCTGACATCACCTTATATTTTCCCTAAAACGTGCTACTGTACCTTTAAAGAGAAACCAAAAGCAGAAAATAGCTATTATAATTGTTTTTTTAATTATACATGTACAATGTCAACAAAAATTATATTATTCTCAAAAAGCATCCATTTACATCTCAAGACACGTTTGGAAGGTTAAAACAGAATACTTTCCTTAAAAACGATACATTTGTTTTAGTCTTAAATCTAGGGTGAATATTTCACCCAAATAATTCAAAACGCCTGCAGCTTCCAAGACACTGAATCTTTGTATCTACGTTCTACATTGGATCACTGCATCGAGAAAATCGTTAAATGAATTCAAAATTCTTACTTCGGTTCATTTTTGCATGTCTTTATCATAGAATAGCAATTATGCTGAACTTGGCAATGATTTCACCATCCATTCCTTCATAAACATTTCGAACACAAATTTCATCACTTTTTCTATAGTAAAAATTTGAATATGAAAATAACTTGATTTAAGAGGAACTTATTTAGAAAAGCTTATTTTAATCGTTCAGTTCTTAAGATAGCAAATAACAAGTGATTTTCACAGATAGGCAATAAATCACTTGAATTAAGAAAATAAATACACCTCTTAAATGTATTATGGACATTGAGCTATGAAACTATCATGGATTGCCACTAAATTAAAAGGTAAAAACGCACTTAATCACAATGTTTAAGAATAACGTCTCTTAGGCAATCATTATCGACGAAAATGATGAAATTTGCAAGCTAATTAAGGTATAAAATCGAGAAAGACTGTAGGAAGTGATCTATTTGATAATCTTTCTTTTGAAGGTCTGTCAGTCTTTTCTGATATATGATATTGACAATAACCATTTGGCACAGCCTCTCCATCTTGAATAATCCTACAGGCTATACATTTTGTTCGTCTGGTCATTTCAAAGTCTTTTCAGAACCCAATGCTCACTCCTCTTTAATATGTGTTTTACTTTTACTTTTCTAGAAACACATGATCAACTTGTCGAAAGCAGGAATTCTGCATTTAAACTTTTAGTAATGTTAATACGCTAACAGGATACTACTTCTTTTGACTTTCATTGTTTGAGATTTGAACATTTTTAGATTTGATTTTCTGTGGTTTTGGCTCTACTGTATAAAAGCTTCTGACAGTAAGAAAATGAATCATAAGTTCGAATGCAAAATATTAACTTAAGACATAATATATGGTGTATCATAAAAATATTCATAGAGCATAGATACAAATAGTATTTTCGGACATTAAATAACGAAAAGATGTCAGACTGGAGACTTTTAATTTCAACAACATTTAGCAGTTATGCTTTTATTCTTTAGAATACTATCATAAATTAGTGTCTTGGTATTCAGAGAAAAGTGATTGTCGTTATACTTAATAAGAGCCCAAGTATTTGATATTGCTGCTGTTTTTGTTTTGTTTTTGTTTTTGTCACAGAAAGACTTTGATAAATATAATGCTCGCGTATTGTACTTACTACATACGTGTTTGATGTGAATTCTTATGTTAAATGCTTCTTTACTTTCTGTAAAAACTTATTGATATTTCATGAGATTGCTCAAGGGAATGGCTACATTCAGTATGGTTTTAATTATATAATAAAGTCTAAATACAAATGTAGATCTAATCAGTTGAAACCAATCTATATTCCAACGTTTTATCATGAATGTGTATTTCTTAATTCATTGTCAATCTATAATGGTGAAAAATTAAGATAAAAACACATTGATTCGGAAATGTAAAAATTCTTTACCTAGAACACAGTGATTGTTTCTAACATACAAATTGGATATTATTGACAATCTACGAACTCCAAGTTTCTTGAATAACAAACGTCATTATGAAGTACATGTGTTAAAATAGTCTATATTAACATCTAAAGAATCAAACTTCTTAATACTAAATATCTACACATAAACAATTCAAGTCTTATGATGCTATGTTAATCGTCCATGTACGTAGAGTTTTAATTTAAGACTTCAACACTAATTTAACATGCATTTCACTTCATCGTACTTGTTTGATCTTTCTCGCAATATAACCTTTTTAATTGTTCTTATACATGTAAGACAAAAACTCTTAAAGACAATTCTTATGTTCCACCATAAAAGTCTAAGACTGTAAGTTTCAACTTTTATCAAGGCTCGTTTATGATATTCGTTTTATTTTACTTCACATGACACTCCTGCATTTATACAAGTAATAAAATGAGTATGGCACCCAGTTTATTTTTGCTGGTTTATTAATGCGAATTTTGTAATAGACGATGTCAGTTATAGACAGATCATTTATGTAATTATTAACATGAGGGCATGGTTTTAAGGCTTACCAGGACTGCATATATTTAAGCCCAGGGCTTAATTACGGATTTTACCTGTTTTGATGAAGTAACATGAAAAGTCAATTTAAGCCCCAGGCCTTAAAACGGATGATGTCCAAAACATACAAATATGTGTCATTGTATAAACAGATAATTAAATTTATCAACTACTGGGAAACTTCATTTTGCATCACATAAATATGTTTTGTTTTGAAGGGGAAATATATATCAAACGATGAATGATTGTTTTCGACTTGATCTTGCACATTCAAATGAACTGATGACCTTTTTCTATCCTTGTAAAAGGACAGCACGCATATTTGAATACCCTAAAAGATATGTTATTGTCTCCTTATTTCTAATTTCAAAGACAAATATGTGTAGTTCCTGTTTTTAGTAAATACATTGAGGTGGTTACTAACAGAAAGATAAGCAGTTTGCAATTATACAATACTTCTGGGTAGAATCGTCTGTGTCTTATGCTAAACTCCATGAAATGATGCTTAGTGTTTATTTTCTGATGCATGTAGCCAATTATATCGTAAACTATGAGTACAATACTGTAAATCACATTTTGCCTTTTTATCAATTAGAGTTTTACCTGATTTTGATAAACCTAATCACGCCCATGGGCTTAAAAACGGATGGGCTTAAATACATGCAGTCCCGTTAGTCGTATTTAACAGTATTTTTACAATTTAACTTTTAATTGTTTCACTGTAATAGTAATTGAGTTCCAAGGCTTTTACAAATCACATGGTTGAGTTATTACAACTGATTTACCATTTTTACATAGTACATGTATGATTAATAACTCGATATGTAAAACCACGAATTGTACATACATTGTATAACCTATATTGTTACTAGAGCTTATATTGTTATCTGAATCCGCAACTAAAGACCAACACGTGATATATGAGATTTATAGGTAGCAGTTAACAATTCTTACTCAACTCGAGGGCAGGTATTTTGGGTACATATTTTCCATATGAAACGTCCCAGGCTTATACAATGTAGAGTATCAAACCATTGAATTATTGTTATAAGCGTGATATATATACAATGTAGAGCATCAAAACATTAAATAAATGTTAGACGGATGACTGATCATGATTTTAATAACATGTATACAAGTATCATTATTTCTAACTACGAATCTATGAAATTTTCTCTACTAAATGATTCAAAACACTACGCTGAGTTTCGGACGCTAACGTTATCGAGTGAAAGCAATTTTTTGTATAATTTTTATTGGAAGATGAGAAATGGAAAACTGATTCTTGTTTGTCACTTTGGCTTTTTGAATTTTCCTATGTTAATGGTAAGCTTCATTCGACGTGATCATAGCCTCAAGAAACATTTATAGAATATTCGGAAATGTAACATGAAAGCTCGAGTTAAGGGCTTGCATCCTAAGCAGATTATGCAGCTTATATACTTTCATTCAATTCTACTTTTTATCATCTTAGCTATTTCATATCTTTTCAATTCACTCATGATACCTATCAAATGTTCTGCTTTCCCCACAAAAAGAACACCTGTTAGTACAACCTTTATCATCTGCTCCAAGTATATGAATCATATGGATACGACTGAAGGTTGTAAGATATTTCATTATTCCCAAAATTTAAAAAGATATACCTTACCAAACATTTTTAAAAAAAGAATACCAGATAATATTTTAGGGCATATGGTCTATATCAAGTCATCAATAACAGTTCCTTATTCAAGAACGGTGTCAACATACATTGTATTTAGAGAGAGTGGCCATTTTAATGAAGCAATTATTTGGACCAATTACTTGTGTGGTATATTCAGTTGCAGTGGTATCTTGAAACTTATAAGTATTAAGATACAAGTCGCTTTGAAAATTTTTTCGAAAATAACTTTTGCTAGATAATTTGTAAAGTATTCAGTAGGGAAAATGGTTTCTACAGTGCGTATAGATTAACTGACGTCACAGTGATTAAACCATTACGAATTATACATCTTCGAAGTTATGATGCTCTAAATAAAGACTATGTATATATTAATACCATAACTTAATCGTAAAATAATCTATCATTTAACATAGTCTTTATAACTTGACATAAAGCATGTTCCATTGAAAACACTTTGATAGATAACTATGGAATGATGCCATCTACCACTACATTCGGGAAATTATTCATAGATCTTCTGAGAACCGCTGTTCCTGTTCATAATGTCAAACAAAACTCAAACTGTTTTAATCATTGGAAATATGATAAACCAGAATTCTTCTTCAAAGAAAGATCAAACATACAGTTTCATTTGATGCATCCTATTCCTGATCATATTTCAAAGCATATTTTTATTCAAAAAGAATGATCGAGTACTTACATGTATATGTAATTGCCCATAAAGGTATTTCAGTGGGAAATTCAAGCTGAAACCTTTAAGAACAAGCGCATAAAATGAAATATCATATATTAATCATTAATATGTTCAGCTAATATTCACTTGGTAAATGTTATCTAGTTCCGTTTCTATCAGCTTTTCCAAATTTATATTAGTTCATGAAATGTCAGAAGATAAACTATCTCATTACTGTCTCGGATAATCCATAGTCGAAGAAGGTGTCCCGTTTCAGGCGAATACTGTATGAGGTCATTTCAGCGTGAACATCTTTTTTAATATTTGAGGTAGAACTGTTGTTTTTGATTGACACATTATGTTCCAATTCGCAACACTTACTTATGAGTTCCAAGTAATTTATTAACTTATGACAACGTGATGCTGCCCTTTGGAACCTAAGTGTACTTAGTTAGCATTGCATAAAACTACATTGCAAATATTCCAAGGCCTAAGGAAAATGAAATACTAAGGTCGCTCTCTTTTGACGTTATTCAAAGATGTCTATCTCATATATATAAGTGCAATTTTTGATCGGATTCGTATACACGAAATGTAGCGTCTTCACGTAATTGAATGTCTATGGTTATGAATTATGTGTATTCATTAAAGTCACAGGTCTTCAAATAAAACACAAGTTGCCATTGGACTGGCCCAGACAATTCGAAACCGATAAAGGGCTGCAGGGATCCATAACAGGTGTCCTGCTGTCGGACCGGCGTCACGCCAACGTCACGGAACAGCACGTCAGGGGTCATTTGAGATTGAACCGTGACCAATTGTCAGGAACACATATTGTAACGAGTCTTGGTTCACGTTGCAGTTTAAGAATGGAATTTCCTCTAACAGAGGTGATTTGAGGATGAAATGGCCTGCATATTCCCCTGATCTTGCTCTGATAGAGATTGTATGGGATATCCCTTGAAGGCGTGTCCGCCAGAATCACACTTTGCCAGTTAGCGCTGATGAGCTCTTCACAAACCTGGATCAGGAGTGGAAATCCATACCTCAAGCATCACTGCGGATTCTAGTCAGATCCGTGAGGTCCAGATACACTGAGTGTGTCAGAACTTATGGTGAACATACTACTGGTTGTGACTTTCCATTTGAACTTCGTGCTACAGATATATGGTGACCTGCTTTTCGTTATGGTATTTTAAATCACCCAATATCGTGTGATAAAGGCTGAGGCTTGATATTATATTTGTTTGTAATGAAATTAGGTCAAAGTGTTCCCATATTTCTTTGAATGAGTATAGATGGACAAAAATCGGGGATTGATTATGAAACTTTTAGTCTAATGATTTAACCTGTAAAAACATGTCCATTCTCCTAGCATTACTTATTGCCAAAAAACATCAGAATGTCAATTCTCTTTTTAAGAATCACAACCTGACGCCCATGATATTATTGTTGCTGCTTTGCTACAAAACACTGAGCAAAGCTGGAATCTCAGGAATGAGCTATGGACTTATAATTTGATATTTTCTAGACACCTTCAATGGATTTTAAGGATAGCATTTTAAGAATGTTTACTTTATAAGAATGGTTTACTTAAAGGGGTATTCTGTGAATTCATTATCAAGATCTATCAATCACTGACCAGTCTAAAAGAGCCATAAACGTGTTCTACGCTCTAATATCGAAAGTCACGAGCTTCACGTGAAGAAGACTACATGATGCGACTGAAATAACATGTTTATATTAACTTTCACAACACTGTGAAATGAAAACTAGTTCATGCGTTTGAGTATTATACCTTTTTCAAAAGGTTCTTTTCCACACCATAAAAAAAGTATTTGAATTCATATATCAGTCAAGTGAAATTGGTGAAGTTTATTTTCATGGAAGGTGAATGTTATTTTTTTCAAAATATAACTGTACAGAAATTCCCTTTAAATCCCAGGCTACCTCAGTTTATAAACCTGTAATCGTTCTTTGACTCGTTCTGCGTGCGTATAACTGTCTATTTGCACTACCTTAATTATTCTGCGGTTTTTCTATATGCGCCGAGGCATTGTCTTCGTATCTTAACTTATGCTTTTAATCATGTTATTTCCTACAAATGACAAATAAAAAGAAATATTTTCTGAACATGTTTTTCGTAAATATCTCAATATTGGAAAGAGAAAAATGAATAAAACTGCTTATCAATCTATACACATTTTGCAATCTTATTTTACCCCTTATAATTTATCAGTTTAGAATGTCAATTTCAATTTGTGTTTTGGATGAAATGGTGACTTAAATGTAACTGTCAATTAAGCATGTTCAACAGGAACTCCTTAAAATGATACTTACCAATCTAAATAAAATCATGACAATGTCAGTTATGGCGTTGTATCAAATCTAACCATTATATAGGCTTCAATGTAACTGGACTCTACTGGGTTTTTTCCATAGAGCAAATGAAAATGAAAATCTCATAATGAGATATTTAGAATAAGTTATTGAGATAATTTCGTTAAAGTCTACAATGCAATTCTTAAAGTGTACCCTTTTTTCCGCGCTCTTTTTTTTTTCCCGCGTTTTTCGTAAATATCTCAATATTGGAAAGAAAAAAATGAATAAAACTGCTTATCAATCTATACACATTTTGCAATCTTATTTTACCCCTTATAATTTATCAGTTTAGAATGTCAATTTATAAAACAACTCAAGTTATTTTATCAAAGATAAATCAGTGTCATAACATAAAACTGTTCCATTACGTTTTTGCACTGAAAGTACGACTTTGATAAATATTAGGATTGAAAAAATGGTAATTGAAGATGGATACAACGAGAAATTGTGAAAGAAAATGATTATTTCATGTTTTTCATCCTCATTCTATACACATGTAATGTTTGTTTGGAAAGTTTAGCTTCATTTGCCTCGTCACGTTTACTGTTTTTAATTTTCAAATTTTGATAAGGGAAATTCAGTTATCTTTTATATTCCTTAAATATACTTTTTTGATTTTGGCATATTGTATGTTATTTGCCTATAATATAAGGTAAGGTCAAGCAATATGTGTACTTGCCGGTGGAGAGGCCGATTGAGTTCAAGTTATAATGATTTAATGTCATTAAGAGTAAAGATACATGGTGTTTGTAAACATGGCAAAACACCCGAATATTGTGATGGAACGAAATAGCTTAAACATTGTGTGGTTATTGTTCTTGAATTCGCTGATATTTGGAAAGGACATCAACTTAACTAAATGTGTGTTTTGGATGAAATGGTGACTTAAATGTAACTGTCAATCAAGCATGTTCAACAGGAACTCCTTAAAATGATACAATCTAAATAAAATCATGACAATGTCAGTTATGGCGTTGTATCAAATCTAACCATTATATAGGCTTCAATGTAACTGGACTCTACTGGGTTTTTTCCATAGAGCAAATGAAAATGAAAATCTCATAATGAGATATTTAGAATAAGTTATTGAGATAATTTCGTTAAAGTCTACAATGCAATTCTTATTGTGTACCCTTTTTTCCGCGCTCTTGATTTTGTTTTATTTTATGCTTTATTTCAATGTTTTGTTTAGGCTATTACAAGATATAAGGCTGAATTATCATTTTTTTTGCAAAGCATGCACACAGCACGAATTTAAAACTTATATTATAATCGAATTCCTCAAAACATTTCCAAGATCTCGCTCAATTGGCTCATCACTTTCATATTCACGTCGCAGTCTTACAACACGCTCTACAAAACAAAAATAAAAGAAAGCAGCGTGAATTATCGATGTTAAAGTGCAAACGTCTGTGCAGAAATCTAATTCCTCATACAAAATTTGAGCATTTTGACGTTAAATGTTAAAGCTTAATACGTCTGTCTATGTCAAAGAGACAACTTGTAATAATGTTATCCACTTGACGGAGAACACGTTGAAAGTTCAAAGAGAAAACTTGACAGTGCTGAGCAAGTATGCTGTCACATCAAACGAGATTAGAGTGTCTTGGCTCATGGTGAATAAATATATTTCTTGTTGTCTCTTGAGATGCTTTCAAGCCTATATGACAAAATACAGGCGTGTTTAAGTACATATTTACACAAATGTACACATTATTTTTTAAATCCACATAACAAATACAATGTACTGACATTGCAATGGTGTCATGATGCTGAATCATAGATAAAGTGCTGTGTTTCTTGACACAAACGCCGCTAATGGCTGAAATATTGCCCAAATAGCGTTAAACTCCAGCTCGGTCCACTCATTCTTAACTCAAACTTTCAAAAATTGTCATGAGGTTTTTTTATTTCTGTTACCTATTGTGAATATGGTGTAAACATATCTGTTTCCGTAAGCATACAGAAGTGGATTTGCAAACAAGGCAGTGCTTACGTAAATGCCTCTCGATATATCATAACAAAATAATTCATGTGACGGACCAATCTCTCCCCACAGAGGCAGATCAAGTCATGTTGATTTAGCCTCATTTCTATTACGACGAGTTTGTGGGATAGAATGGGAGATGCCTGATTGGAGGCAATCAAAATTAGTTGTGCAATCAGCTACGCTGTTCTTAAATCATCATTTTGGCTACTGAAACAAGACAAAGGCATTCTGATATGAACCACCCTTTCCATGCGAGAAGCCTAGTCATTTGATAAAGAAATTCAAATGTATTGAGATGAAAGTTTTTTCCGCCAGGGGAAACTACCGGAACCCAGGGACTTCAGCGTAATCACTGTGTATAACCGTACACCGGAACTAGCGAGGTGTACGGCGGAGAAATGTTGTTAGCGAGGAGCGTGATCGCAAACGGGATCACTGAAAAAGCAATCATTGGCTTTTCATCAACTTTTTCTATGTTATTATCATGTCAATAGCTTTCCGAGAGATAACTATTTAATGTCATATCCTGTTCATAGTCAGAGATAGCAAATATGTTACTAACAACAGCATTACTCGCAACTGTCATTGTTAATGTCCCTTGGATACAGAATGACAAGCACATACATTTTACTAAGTATGTGTGCTAAAATTACCACATGATGTTGATTATTTGTAAGTTATGAAGTAAAATATTACCTAACTTTCGATTTCGCCTCCTCGCTAGCAACATTTCTCCGCCGTACACCTCGCTAGTTCTGGTGTACGGTTATACACAGTGGTAATAGAACAGAGGCTAAATCAACATGACTTGATCTGCCTCTGTGGGGAGAGAATGGTGACGGACATGACTTCTTCTAATCAATCTTTAATACATCAAATACCAAAAAACACTTCAGTAAAGGACAGTGAAAACGACAAGAAAACATCACTTTGGCTGAAGCGACCTGCTACTACATCTAGCTAGACTCAATATCGGAGTGAAGCGAGTATTAATGAGGCTAGGTTTTAGACTGTCATTATACCCATGATTGAAATAAAATGGAGTGTTCCTAAAAGCAGTCAAGATTGGACAAACAAAAAGATGGATTTTCCTATACGAACTTTTTTAACTTATGTACATCTGAATCACTGCATTCTAATAATTTGGCAAAATCTGTGTCCAATACTTATTTCAAACCCAAATAATTTTTAACAATTTCGTATAACTATATTTTTGAAATCATCTACTGTGTGTATTTGTCATCAGATAATGAGTTCAAAAGTTCATAATAAGGCTGAAATGAATTTGCATATGAAGGTGTTCTTACAGGATAGTTTGTAAATTTGATGAGTTTATAAGATTATATGGGTTTGTTTCAGAAATAGATTGTGGTACCAGGTTTCAATATTAAGCTGGTATTTTCTTGTCTATCATTTCATGAAAAAGAGTGAATTTATGTACGCATCGTCTTTCTGAATTTAGTTTCTGAATAGAATTCTTATGATTTATTTCCCATTTCCATTATTCTCATTAATGTTTTCAGTGCATCAAGCTGTAAGTTTCAAAGCATTGATGTCTGCGCTACGGTACACGTATTCCAAATACAACTAAAATAATCAAATCATTGTAGAATTAAACGGGATTTGTGCATGGTTTTTCGTGATAAAAGATATCAAAACCTTCTTAAACAATTTATCTTCTCATATAAAGAGCTGATCTCCACATTCCAGTTAGCGTCTTTTTTTAAACCAAAGGCCTAAATGTTTATGTTCGGAATCTTCATTTATAGGGTTTTGAATAGTATCAGCCTTTGAAGGATTAAATTTAACTTGCCATTTCTGAGTCCAGTGTGTGATCCGTTCTAACACGCTAATAAGGCGCTTAGCGTCTTGAATATTATCGCATATAATGACATCCGCAAAAGTATCATATTACAGTCTATATTTTCTACAGGATGAAGACAAGAAACAATAGTGGTTCAAGCAATGATCCTTGTGGAACGCCTGATAATACTGGTCTATACTCTTAATAAAATCGATTAATAACTACTTTCTGAACTCTCTCTTTGAGAACTGTCAAACCAATCAAGTAATCTACCGCGTGTTCCGAATGATTGCAGTGTATAAAGAAGTCCCTTATGCCAAACTTTATCAGTTTTTTATATTAACTTTGTGAATATTTATAAACAACACGGGAAACTATCAATAAATATACTAAATTACTATCTAAAATAACCTTATGACAAACACTTCTTAAAGGGGCAATAGCACGTTTAGGGGAATAAAAGGTGTGGACAGGAAAATGAAGATAAATGGTTCAATTGGAAGACAATGTATTTAGACTAAATGAAGCAAGTATAAATCAAATATATAATGTAAAATTCATCAACGCAATTCCCTTTTTAAACCTAATCATCTGACGCTGTGTGACTTTCATTTTAGACCGCTGCTTTGGTACTGACATGAAACTTCATTACAGAAACTGCATTTCCTAGCATTTGATAACAATAGCAAAATAGAATTGATTCGAGTATGCATTGTGCAGACAAGTCTTCTCGTGGGGAATAGGTCACTAATTAGAGCTAATGAATCATAGAGAGAACAATCAATTCTTTCAAGTGTAAAATATGCTAACAATGAACAAGATTGTTTTTTGGGTTTTTTTTGCCGTTTGGAGAATTTCTTGAAATCTTAGAAATGACTCGCTTAAAACAGTTTTACATGAAGTCAACTCCTTTGGTAATTTTAGAATGTATTTTATTAAACATGTCATAAACTTTCTGTGAAATACAACTAATTACCTTTAACAAACTTTACCATGTCAATCGAGTTTTGCACTGTCAAGAGTTGTTTTTCTAGTGTTTTCACACCGCCGACTGAGTGCTGTAATGAAACCGGGAGTTTCGCACATGTGCTGACAGGCTAGAGTAAATGAAAAATTAGTTCATCTCTGGCTCAGGATGTATTCATTCTCTGTGTCATCAACACAAATTGTCAAGTCTGATTTATCAGAACCTGCAAATTACAATTTCAAGAAAAAAGTTTACAAGAACCGGTCACCAATATGAATTACAAACTGTAGTAAACTTTTGAATGTTAACCTAAATCCAATTTGGAAAAGCCTTTTGCTTCGACGACGGTGACTGAAAAGATATGTTAGCAAGTCACGATAGTAAGACAGAAAGACAGATCGCCCTCTCAAAATAGATCTGTTTAACTGTTTTTAAACCGACAAAATTACTGGTGGATAAACGTATTGCCATACAGATCATTTATTACTTTAACGTTACATTTTCTGAACGTAGTATCTTCATCATATTTCCATTTTATATAAGCACGAAGTAAAATGAATCAGTACGGTTAGCAAAATCAATTGTCACCATCACCATCACCATTTTGTCATCAACTCTTTGTCATCCATGTCAAACAAATATCTGCTTAGAAGGGACAACACAAAAATACCGCATAAAACATTTTTTGTTTCACTGAGAAGACTTTTTCAAATTAACTTAAAGAAAGGTTTGCTGAGAACGTACATGTATATAACGTACATGTAGTGAAAGGACTTCAAACATCCACAGGTACAAATGAACTCAAAATTTTGTCGTACATTTATGATGAAAAAGCATCATAATACTTAATCTTTAAAGAGATATTTATTGAATAATGAACATCACAGAACATAATTTTTTATATGTCTATTCTGTTCCAATATTTTTGAGTCATTTTATAAAATTATTTTAAAGAAGGATAAACTTAATGACATCATGAAAGATATCTCCTTGTGATTGTACTTTAAATAATCTTTACATTTTAGTTTTGCATTGTTAACAAATTTTGATTAAACATTCGAGTAAATGGAATATTGCGAAACAGTTCTGCTTCTGGGTTTAATGTATGAAATTTGAAATAATGTCGACCTTTGAATTCCAATTATTTTGTTTACACTATAATCTTAACACTGTATCTGATTATTTGTAAGTTCAAATTCTACTTGTATCTAATAACTTTTAACTATCCATTGTGGACAAATGCAATACATTTTCATAACTGTCTTAATTGAGCTTCTGAGTTAACAATATTCGTCATTGACATTTTCTGGTACATATGATAAACTGTTTACAAAGTATTGGCATCACATAATTACGATAACTATGCCATTACTCAACATAACAATCTCATTAGGAAGAGAAATTGACATTTTATGTAACATTAAATCATGATGGAATAGGATTTCTACGACTCATATCAAGTATCACTTGCTACATATCACAACGAATGCAAACACTAGTGCTGCTTTATTGCCAACATTAATTACTTGATTATAAACAAGAGCGCTAAACAAAGAATAAAAACAAAAAATACAAATACAAAACAAAGAATCTACTAATTGGAATAGTTTGATTCAGATATAGATGTATTATTAAAGACATCCCTATATCAGACATGAACTTATGAACCCAATTTCTAAATATCCTCCCTTACATAAGAAAAGACATTGTCATCACACTAATACTGAAACCATTGTCACGTGAAAATATAATTGTTTTAATGAGAGTATAAATATTAAACATTCATCAAACTGATATATCTAATGAATAGTCTATTACAGATACATTTAGAAAAAACAGGGATTGATTTGACTCAATTCCAAACTTTTCATACTTTTGATAATTTTTTATATTTTGTCATTTTGGCCATAAAATAGATATTTAATAATAGTTAGACCATGAGGGCCTGTTGTCTAATCGTGTAAATGGTTAGTTAGACCACGAGCGCGTAGCCCGAAAGGTATAACTTACTTAGATCATGGCCACAAACGTAATTTATTAAACGCTTTGTTAAATCAAAAGTTGATATTATATTTGTTGAAATGATTGCGAACTATTTGATTGCGATCGTGTCACACATGTAATTGACATCAAAACAAAAACATATATAGCTCGTGAAATTTGAGTTAGGACGCATCCTCACGAGGTGCATGTGCAGCTTCACTTTTGACATGCGCATGCTGTGATTTTGTCATTTGGGCAAGGGACATGGAAGGGGTCGGACATATATTGACAGCTCTATCCTACGCATGTGAAGTTCAGAAAAGAAGCTGTGCTTGTGAATATGGTGAGTATTATAATGATAAACAAGTAATTAACACAAATCGTTTCAAGAAACAATAGTCTATTCAGCTGAGATATTTTTTGAAGGCCATATTACAATATTAGTGGGTGGTGACGTGGCGGACATCCTATTTTGGCTGCTGCTTGGATAATGAACTGTTTTAAACTGTTCGCAACGATAACCTCGCTAGTGTAAATTAAAATCAAACATTGTTAAAACTGGGTTGATATTCCATAACCGAATCAGGATATGAAAGTCTTCAGTCTTCTAATTTCGGTGTTTATTTCATGTACAGGTATCGGGGAAGCACCGGGCAAGTCATCTCAATGCTATTTTACACGAATGGCTTAAATACGGATGACGGATGCCGAAATTCGACGGAGATCAACCGAAATGCAATTAAAGGGTACAATTTGAACCGAAGCTGTACATGTGTTTTCCTACTTAATGACCTGAAAGGCTGCTCAATCTGTAAAATCAGCTTTATGTAATAAAATGCATATTGTTGTTATGTTGTTTCTAATATTTTTTTCCACGACAAAGTCTTGCTAATAAAAAGTAGTTCCGTCCGTGGTCTAACTGAAAATGAGGTTGGTTAGACCATGGGTCACAACAAAGCAGCCATGGTCTAATTAGTGTTATATGTATGGTTTCTCCCCCAACCATTCAGATAACGTAATGATAACTGCAAGCAAATACAGTGAATGGGAGCTTTGAAAAGGAAATAGTAAATCAGTGGAAGTTTTACGCCGCTTTGACAATATTTTAAGATAAATCACTGTGATACTAACAAGGGTCAAACATAAGACAAATATACTTGCATTTAACAATTTAAACATTTTATTTTAGAAAGTAATATATATTTTGAATGTTTATATATGATGATCAGGCTGAGCTGGGAAATTATTCATTTTGACAATATATAGGTGTGGGTGATGTACGGTTCGAAGATAAGACACTCATCCTAATAATAATAATATGATTATGTATATAGCGCATATATCCATCCACTCATGGTTGCTCAAGGCGCTTACGTTTTTTTCTCTGGTCAATGGCATTCTTTCACCGTCCGATCATTTTTCCAATTCAACTCCCTGGGGAGTATTCAACCGGCATCCATATGATGGTACTCAATACATGTTATTTACAAATAACTGTGTAATTCACATTCACATTCATATCTTAACCACTATTAGAAATAGATGTATATTTTCAGATAATTATAAATAATTAGTTACACAGTGTTTTTAAAGGTCGTACGGGTGTAATACCCTTGTAGAGTCGAAGGAAATACGAAATCTACAAGGATTTTACATTCCATCATTTCATTTTGCATTCCATCTAAGGTCAAGGTCATCCGTAAGATCCGTTCGGCTTGTCACGTGACTTGTCTCAATTTATCTTTATTAGGGTAATACATATCGATATCATCTATCAAGGTACAAAAAGGGATATTTTAGGTATATTTTTTAACTGGTGTGGGTTGTCAGAAACATGAGACTAGATACTGGATAAATAGCATTGATTTTAATAATTGCAATTTCGTGAGAAAAAAATAAAACGTGTCTATTACATACTAGTGTGTAACTTTCACTAAACAAACACAATGTCAATAATATGAAGAATTTAATGATAATGCATATATCTCGATAGTATTAACGATATCTTATTTCGGACATATTTAGATTTATTACCTACGAGGGCAGTCATACCGAGGTTAATATTTTTCATATGTTGCCCTAGGGCAAAATATCACTTTTTCATTGTGACGTCACGTAATAAACAATGATTTGACGTCATGGTTCACCTATGACGTCACAATCTATACGGGCCGCCGATCGCTAGTCTGCCTATGCTGAGAAGTAGGTTTTGAGCATTTTCTTCAATTTTGGGACTACGGTATTAAACAGAATATTATATTTTTGCCCATGACATACTATGTTTACGACACTCGTGCCTAAATATCAGTACATCCCTCGCTCTCGCTCGGGAAATACTAATATTTAGGCACTCGTGTCGTAAACATAGTATATCATGGACACTCATATAATATCCTCTATGTATGTATTCAGGTTATCAACGTAATTCTAAAACAGAGGAAGGATTTAATGCATCGTTGAATGTATATCACCCCTAAACTTCAGTATCGACAGTTTTCAAGTTCTGTTTACAATCTGTCAAGAATTTAAGGGACAATAATGTTTATACTGTCGGTGAAATAACAAATTTACCTTAACGGAATAGTTAAGATTTTGTTCTAAGATAACAAATACATGTATGTTTGAAAGATGCAACCAATCTAGCAAAGCAAATATCAGTAATTAATAATTCCAAACATGTTTTTATATATCTCAGTGACTCTGGCCGTCTCAATTTTTGTGCAAGTCAATAGTAAAAATACTATTTTACTATTGATAGAAAGCTAAAGTGAGTGTCTTCGCGTCCTGATTAAGCAAAGTTGACCGGGAAACTACTTTCATTATGACATACATTTTGCATTCCGAGGAAAAACATTTGGACAATCTATTATAAGATTTAAAATGACGTAAGATCAGAGAGTTATCTCCATGCAACGAATGTCATGTATATCCAAACAGTATGACAGTCTATTACCGTGTAGATCTTTGTTCACAATCTGCTCAGTGATTGGGAATTTAAGTTACTTTGTCCTCCTTTTTTAGCGTTAGATAACTCGAGATATATATTTTGCAAAACCGATTTCAAGGTCTTATGAAAATCACAATTTAGCTGTAATATTCTTTGCCTTATGACACTACGAAATAATTCAAACCAAATAGGAAAAGACATTTATACCACTTTATTTATAACCACATACTTATTGCATTAATCCCTATAAATAAATAAATCCTAAATAAATTGTTTTAAATGTATATACTCTTACTGTCTATTGAAGAGTTCGGTTTTTACGAAAAACACGATATCTTTAGAAAGAATGAGATATTAATCATGATATAACAAATTTCAAGATATGGCAAATAGTTGACGAGCAAAGAATGTCATGCTATATTCATACAACTTCTTTGATACTAGATTCATATATTAGCCCATTTGAAGCATAAATTGATGAGTTCAATAATTTTCGTACGGAATCGTATTTAAACAAAAATAAATTCAAGTATGAATCACTCCAAAGACAATCTCTATACCTTATTGGAATTGATTTCGAATATTAATTATCAAATAATAATCTTTATTATTAAATATCGTTTCAATATGGTACAAAGATAAAATCAGATATGATTCAAACCAGGGATCCTAAGAGGGGGCTACAATAGAGGATGAAAATATGTAATAAATCATGAATGTTCTGAGAAAATCGATATGCTCTTTGCAGGTTTTAGGACTATGAGCCGTTAGACATTCGTTGATGGCCTGAAAATACGTTACTTCTTCAGAAGCAATCCCCATGTTTTAGAATTTGTCACACAACAAATCAATAAATTTAACAGAATGACCATGTAATGCCGTGTTATATCTTTGTATTGATCAATAAATCAAATCCTTCTCTTTGTAAACGCTGTGATAATAGTGGATGTTTATTTTAGATTGTTGTTTCCAAAACGCAAAACCATATGCATCCAAACTAATCATATTTTTAAACAAAATATGATGAAGTAAAAGCAAATGACAAATGGAAGTAAACATATTACTGTTAGAGTTGATGATAATGAAGAAATAAAGAAATAATCTCTTCGTTTACTGTCAATATTTTTTGTATTCAAACGGCAGATGAATGAAACATACATTTAATTTCTGGTAGCCAGTATGCAAATGAATAATGGAGTACATGTGTCTTAATAGTGCATAAGGTTGTTGCCATTCAACCATGGAATAACATTTTAAAAGAGAAATTTTCTAAATACCTAATAAACATATGCTTTGAAGGCCGACGTTTAAACATAGGCAACTTTTTCAGAAATATAAAGGTTCCTCATTTCTGAATAAGGTTTAATAGTCCTGACTCAACTTCATTAAAATACTTCAAAGTCCTATGTTGGCTTGAAAGGGTTCTACATTTGTTTCAAATTAATTTATATAGGTTTCTGAGTGTTAACTGTTTCAATTTTGAGAACACGTAATCTATTGCTATGTTGACGAATAGCATTTCATAATATAATGTTCTCCCTTCTGAAATATTCTCAATGAGCAATGCCAAACAATACGATCTGAATATGCTTTCCGTTAATGCAATTTGTTTATATTTGTCTTTTATTCTTTCTCTGTAAATAAGCAGATATCTGAACCTAATTTGTTAAACGAATCGTAATTTTCCAAGGTAAAATAATTAAGGGCAGCAGCAATTTCTTTTATAGAACATTAATAACTAAATACACCGCAACTAATCAACATGTTTATAAATGGAATCAGATAGTTCAAATTGATCAAGAACCAGAGATCTAGACACTCGACAACATCTTCCTTTTAGATGTACCAACGATACACAATTACAATGGTTCCAATATATTTTTACACCATATATTGCCAACTGACTAAGACAAAGATTACTTTAAAGGAAACTTATTGACTGAAATGTGTAGCTCTTGTGCGAATCATATAGAATCAATCGCCCATTACTTTATGATTGTGGTAAGTAAAAACGCTTTGGCAAGAACTGAAACTTGGCTTTTCGATAAGATTCAAGAAAATCTAACACTTACGAAACACCACAGGGGTTTCCACAAACGAAATAATGATCTTATCAATTGCATTATTATCCTCCGTAAATACACCAAGTTCAATTATAGACCTTAAAAAGTACCCAGTTTCCGGTTCTTTTAAAGGGGCAGTAGCACGTTTTTAGGGGAAATATAAGGTGATGTCAGGAAAATTAAAATTAATGGTTCCAATTGAAAGAAAATGTATTTAAACTAAATGGAGCAGTAATAATTCAAATATATAACGTAAGTTTAGCCATGGGGTTCCTTTTTCTTACACAAAATGAATTAAAGATGTTCACAGAAATATGGCCGCCAATGGATTTTATGTGAATCTTCATACTTTGTCCTCTGACTATGGATTTTTGGCTTGTGTAGCGAGATTTTTAACACTGTCAAAATAATAAATTTAGCATTAACTTACAATTATCAGTGAAAATGTTTAGATATAAAATTATCAAAAAACGTGCTACTGCCCCTTTAAGAAGGGAGCAATAAATAACTTTTTGAGTAGAGCTGCTGCTTTTATTGGTCCTGGAATATATAAATTCTGGTCATCATGTCATCATCTGTTGATAATTAAATAGGCTTTTAATTCAAAAAACAATATTGATGTAAAAATATCTCATGTTTTAAAATGCAAAAAAATCAAAATCAAATTAAAATGGGTCATTTTTTAAGGCATCAAATCTAAAAGGACCATTTCAATAGTTACATGGGCTTATAAACTCAAGTTAGCTTTCTTATCAAATAGTATGTGCACCTTTAATAATATATGGTCGAAAGCATATCATAATGGTTAATAACTTGTGGATTGACCTTCTGTTAAAGAATCAAATGCAACATTTTTTATACATACTGGATCGTTCAGGTGATGCTCTTCTTTGTATTAGAATTCGAATTCCAGAATCTTTATTTGGCTAGCACAAAGAAGTAGGTTTATGTGTTTTTCAAGAATGAGAAAATATCCTGTTTAGATTGTCGTTCTGAATATTATCTGCAAATATGGTAAGACCTGAGCAAGCATTGGTTTCTGCCACCAACTTTGTTCGTTGAGTACCCTTTTCGATGTGAATGCATTGTTAATTTTACCATTGAGCAATAACAGAAGTTTAATTTTTGATGTTTTTAAACAATTTGAAATGAGAACTCCATACATATGCATTAGTGTAATGACATTTTCAAGTTGATGGGATAACACTTTTTCAAAGATATAATTATTATCTCTAAGCATGTTTTGTTTATGACCGCTTATAAGAAGACAACATGCATTGATAGATATCAAAATTGATTGACAAAGTATCAAATTACTTATAATATAAAACAAAAGGTCATTGTGATAAAGATTAGATTTTAATCAGCATTTTCTCTTGTTGACGTTTGAAAAAAGTTCGGCAAAAGGCAAAATAATATAATTGTTCATTTGAGGTGTCCATAACAAGAGCAAATGAATTGCGTTATTATCTGCTATCACTTTTATAAGGTCATGTTAAAGTGGCAGTAGCACGTTTTTGATAACTTTTTATTTAAAATCTGTCACTGATAAGTGTACGTTAATGCTTTATGTATTATTATGATAGTGTCAAAAATCTCATTACACACAAGCCAATTGTCCATAGTCAGAGGACAAAGTTTGAAGATTTACATAGATTCCATTGGCGGCAATTTTGTGTGAACACCTTTAATTCACGGCTAATTTTTAGATTACATATTTGAATTATCTTTGCTCGATTTAGTTTGAATACATTGTCTTTCAATTGGAACCATCAATTTTCATTTTCCTGACATCACCTCATATTTCCCATAAAACGTGGTACTGCCCCTTTAAGCTACATTAACTGCGGTAAAGGTTTAGCCGTACACAGTGGCCAAACACTTTAAAATTTAGCGTTACGCCTTTAACGGTCATTTTTATGACATAACGCATGGCGACACCTACATCTATATTGGCTGTACATTTAATATATTGTTTTTTATTTAAATAACTTAAATACCTTGCATAATGCATATTAAATTTAAATTGTCTTGTAGTTATAGTTGCTTATAGTTGCTTAATTACTTTGATGTCTTAGTTTTGCGGTGCTGTTGTTGGTAATTACATTTGGTAATTAGCCCCAAATGAACTTCAAATGATGAAAAGTGCCGTGACGTTAGGTTTTGATGTTTTTGGTATTCTGAAAATGACGTCATAGTGTGGAACAATCGGGGACACTCTCTTTTAATTCCTGAATTCGATTTTGTATTCCATTGATCACATCGTATTATATTTTTAGCAACATCTAAAATAGGTCCATCGCTGAAAATCCTGCGAAAGACAATAACAAAGACAAAAATCTCATTACACAAACGAATTATTCATAGTCAGAGGGCAAAGTTGGAATATTCACATAAAATCCATTGGCGGCCATTTTGTGTGAACACCTTTAATTCATTTTGTGTAAGAAGAAGAAATCGCATGGCTAACTTTACGTTATATATTTAAATTATTACTGCTCCGCTAAGTTAAATACATTGTCTTTCAATTGGAATCATTAATTTTCATTTTCCTGACATAAACCTTATATTCCCCCTAAAACGTGCTACTGCCCCTTTAAAGCAATACGTACACTTGTATTATATTTTAAATCTGCAGATACATTATACCACATACATGTAGCACAAATAACATCTTGACCATATCTAGTCATAAAATGTGTATAATTTCGAAAGCTGGGAAACAGACAATGTTAGAAAAAATCTTCTCAATTCAATTTTCCCTTAATTATGAATGATGCTTGGCCGCCAACATAGCTGTCACAAAGAGAAAAAATAACAACTTGATTTAGTAAATAAGTTTTTCTAATTAAATTTTAACACAAGGAAAAACGTGACTTGTTTTAGAAAACAATACATCGAAAGTGGATGGATAGATAACAAAAATGGCATTGTTTTCTTAAACGAGGTTTCTTTCGTCGATTTAAATGGTTTATCCACAACACGTTTTTACATGTTCATCATTCTCGAAAATTAGCTTAAGGATATGAAAAAAACTATTTGTACTTTGGTATACGATCTTAATAAAATTAACCAGCGAAACTATTAAGTAGTTTCTAAAATACACAACTCCCGTGATTTCTTAACCCGTTGATTTAATTGATTAATGATGCACCAATGCAAGTGTTAACTGTATAGAAATGCTTAAGAAACAAACGAAAATTATAACATAAATTTACTTTTACCAATAAAAGATGAGTCTTTACCATACCCCTTACTTTTCTGCAATATGTTCGAATGACTGGACAATGACAAGACCAAACACCCATTACAATTTATAAAAAAAATTAAAAAAATTAACAGTACAGCACGAACTACGATCTTAATAGTTTTAAGACCAAAGAAATATATTCATTCTCAATTAATCGAGGACAGTCTAATATTCATTTGAAATTGTAGATAGGTTAGATTGTTAGAAAACATAATGTAAGTTATGTCTTAAGCTAATGCAACAGGATGATATCTATATAATAATATAAGAGGACTATTCATTTAAAGTGGGAACTAATTGGTTTACTTTTTCTCTTATTCTATTGTTTGTCCCCATTTCTCTTTCTTGAAAGAGACATGTTTTCTTTGAATTGATGTTCCCTAAGATACGGCTTACAAAAACATGTTAAGTCATTTGTTTTGTGTACATTATCCTATTTCTCTGAAGAGATTACCTTGAAATGAACGTTAAAGAGAGCAATGAGAATCTTAAGCAGAAATCGGATAATGTTTTAAAGAATATAGACATTATCTTGCAAGATATGAATTAGTTTGCTGAAACCGTTTTACATGCATTTTTTAAAAAGAAGTGGAAAGAAATAAATGACTAGTAAAAGGATAAGGCAAAAATAATAGTTTCTTGTTTCCGCATCCGTCCCTTTCAAACCCACGCACCAAGACCTTTTTCCCCGGTTTTGACAAGGGGAAAGGGATGAAACTTTGTTCCCGTTGACCTTTAAGTTCTAACTCGTTCCTATTCAATTTTAATTTTTGCAATTTCAATTTCAATTTTTTTTAAACGTTCGTTGATAATAACACTGCTTTAATAAAAAAAATCCGCAGTTTTTTCTGTCTGCACATTCCAGACACATTTTGTTCTTTTCCGTCACTTTGTTGATCATAAAACATCAGTCTTCTAATTAGGCTAAAAATGTATCTCATTTTTATCTCAAAACATTTGAAATTTAGCGTCTTTCATTGAAAGATCACACGCATTGAAAGGCTTCCTATCAAAGAATTTCGTTGCCTCAATTTAACATATGAAGACTCCTTTCTTATAATCAAGCAAAAACATTTTTCAAATGTAAGAACGTCATGAAGGTTGTGCTTTTCATGAAAATAATAGCAACATTCTCACCTCAATAACTTGTAACAAAAACATACACAAAAACATCAAACATAAATATGTTTTAAAATAAATACGAAGTAATCGAACCTTTTTGCTCAAGCTCTCACATTTTCACTGTTTCAAGCGGATAAGTGAAAAGCTGATAAGCGAGCAAATTAACATATCATGCGAATTTATTCTGCACAAAGTTATTTCCTTTTAGATACATTGCAAGGGGAACATTGATCGTCTGTACAAATGCGTCAAATTTAAAAGATCAAAGCGTGTGCATGTAATTCCACCTTGTGCTTTTCAAAACATCAAATTCCATTCAAAATTCAATTTGACAGTTTCATGTTTGAACACACCAGCTGAACTTAGGATAGCAAACACTGAAGTAGTTATCAAAACTAACTTAAATAAAAGGGACAAATAAATTAACACAAGATGACAGATATTTCGCTTTGAATGAATGTCCCCAATCTTGTTCTGGTCCTTTCTTTAAATGTCCTTGTAAACAATTCTAACATATCTAGCGATACCTTGTTACTAACGCAAATGTCATCTCGGGTTATGCTAGTCTTCGGTTAAAACTATAAAATGAATCAGAATGACATGATGCGTTACACTTAAAGGAGCAGTAGCACGTTTAGGGGGAATATAAGGTGATGTCAGGAAATTGAAAACTAATGGTGCCATTTGAAAGACAATATATTTAAACTAAATAAAGCACTAATAATTCAAATACATAACGTAAAGTTTAGCCATGGGATTTCTTTTTCTTTCACAAAATGAATTAAAGTTGTTCACACAAAAAGGCCGCCAATGGATTTTATGTGAATACTTTGTCCTCTGACTATGGGTGATTGGTTTGTGTATTGAGATTGTTGACACTGTCAATATAATACATTTAGCATAAACTTACAATTATAAGTGAAAATTTTTAAATATAAAATCATCAAAAAACGTTCTACTGCCCCTTTAAATACAGTTTAGGTGAATGACAGTGAGGTAGTTGTTAAGTAAATGAAAGTCAGCCACGCGTTATGAATGTGCTTTGAGAACGACGAAATAGAAATATCAAATCATTGAAAGTTACTGTTATAGTGAGTACAGAAGGTTTTATCATTCATATATGTGTACATCTTAAAACAGAATTTGGATGACTGTGACAGAATATTAGTGTGTGACAACTCTGATAAATTGGTTTACAGGAAGTATGACAACCAGAAAGATATAATTACTACTGTTTTGATGAACTTCGTAAACGGAATCAAAAGTAATAAAGAAAATTACTTGTCATTCGGTAAGTTAAAGAATGTTTAAGTGAAAATAAATACACTTTCATAAACTGGATAGAACTTGGAATTAGCAATACTTTTATTGCTTTTAATTTCATCGTATGAGAGAATATTTCATTTTTGTTTACACAATTCATTTTGAGTTATTGGACAAGAAAGAAATTACATTTCGCCTTGAATTTATAAATTTATGGGCAATATCTCACTTTTCATTGACATGAGATGCTGCACCCTTATAGAAAATACAAACCAATTCAATTACAGAAGCAATGATAAGAAAATCAGCAAGATCAAAGCTTGACAATTTCTCATCTCTTATTAGGTTAATATTATTGCTTGTACTTGTGAAAACATCATACTCTTTGATCAACGTAAGAAGAGCATGTTCAAATGTCCGGATTTTGTTTTGAGAAACATACATGTAGTTACAAAAGTAAGATAAATCCCGACTTGAAACAGGCAAGAGAAAGTTAACACTTCAGTTGAATTTATCATATGTAAGATATTCAATTACAAACATGTTGAGTTTTTGAAAGAAAAGATTAGAGTTAATATTCAATATTTAAGTGTTTTTATCATTTGTTCCAAAAAATGAAATTTTATGTTGATAAATTGTTGCAAAATTTATTTTGATATAGGACAAATGCTCATCAACATATTCTATGTGAAAGTTGATAAATGTGCCAATTTTTAAACATGGTAAGGGGTCATGAAAGTGTAAATTCTATTTCTTACGCCTGCCTAAACTAAATACAAAATATCAACCAGACACCAATTATATTATTCAATTGCAAACTACTGCAAATACGTGTTTTAATAAACGTGCCATAACTTAATATACATGCATCACTTGTCTCAGAGATTTAAATAAATTTAAACAAACTATGGTGAGAACTTATTTTTTCCTCGCGGTTTAGATCAGTTATAACTTGAAACGGTACTTCAACTATAAAATCTAGCGATGTTCATCACCTATGCACAATATTTCGTGGTGACATTTTGAAATCTAGGTCTACATTGTATATTACATCAGTTTGTATCATACAATGTGAAATTAATGTGAATCATAACATGAAATTGTAATTGTAATTGCCTAACAGAATATCATTGTCTGTCTGTTAGACTGTTGATTATTACCTTTTAGATATTTTTTAGTTCAGTATAATGACACTATGGAGATTTTATTCAGAGACATCTTAAGAAAACATGTCATCTCTTCCTCTTATTTCATTTCCTAGATAACTCTATCCTTATTTAGAAACTCCTTCTGCAATATGACGAGAACCTATATCAATGTATCATTATTAATTAATTTCTAACAATAATACCAACTGGGCATTATTTTAGTATAAGAAGCAAGTTTTAGAAAATAATTCGGGAACAAAAATCTTTAGTTATAGCTTTAAGAGCATTTCTCAAAAATTGCTACTGTAAACTGTATGCTTTAAATGATTGAATCTTGTTAAATATGTTTTTAAATTAATAAACAAAAGCCCCCTACAAAAGAAACTTACACCCAACTTCCTCACGTGAGGGAAGATAAACTAGCGAACCATTTGATGTCTATCGTTAATGTATTGTGATGATTATTTATTTTTACATCCCATTTAAAAGCAATTATTTTAATCGTTTACGAAACTGAAAAGTCTATTACACTTATACATTGAAGGGGTGTGCCAATATCTCTGATTATTTCGTAGGTCAATATTGTGGTTGTCTTTGATTGCTACTGGGATAAATGTTTACGGGTTTCTTGATATAGGAAACTGTTTCAGAGTCATGAGTGTTCTTTATGGGGTTTTAGACAAATCAATAATACGTCGGGTAATTGAGTTCATGAGACGTTAAATGACGTAACCCGGTAGTCGTCTCAGCTCTTTATGAATCATCTTGTCAAGCTCATTTATGGTCTGATGTGGCTTATATCGTTGGCTTACTTGTTTGGTAACGTGGTCCCCAGGGCGATATCTCGGTGATATTTCAGGGGAACTCTTTGGCCGCGGCTAGACGTTTGCTAGACGTTGACTTGACGATTTGCTGGGCAAGGATATCACAGACAGTCTGGCAGTATGGGTTCTGATATTATCTAGGTGTAGAAACGGTCCGTGTGCAAATCATTTCTTGGCACGTTCTTTGCTATCATGGATGCAAACCAGAGATGGCTTAAGCATTTTATATCATGCTAGAACGTTTGCATTGCATTGCAATTTTTACCAAAGAAGTCTCCAAAATGCAAACAATGTTATTTTGGTGGTGATCAAACCAACTTTCCTAGTGTTACGTTATGATATCAAACTGTTTAATTAATTACAACCACTTAATATTATTCATTTAAATTATGCATATCAAGGTGTAAAGTTTCTTTTGTAGGTTGGTTTAGTTCGTGATTGTGTCAAAGCAGTCAGTTGTAAATGGAATCAAAACAACTGCATGTTAGATGTTATGTTCACAAAGCACTTTATTTGATAGAAGTGATTGTTAAAGGAATTTGTGGCCACCTGCCCAGATACCAAAAAATATCTAACAGCAAATAATGGCTTTGCAAATTGGTGCACTAATACGGCTTGTGCTAATCAAGACTTATAATTCAATTGTGCAAGACGAGTTTCTTTTAACAGAACTTTTCAGAGACATTCATTATAAAAAAAGTTAATACCGTTATTTCTCAAAGAGAATTCATTAACACTGTAATTTGAAGGATCTAACATGAACATGTGACATGTGATGTGTGGACCAAAACAATTAAGCATCACTTGCGAAAGGAGTGCATAATTCTTAAATGTTTTCTTCAGTTGGGAATGCCTGTCCAATTAAATGTTGCATTTATAAATTGTATATAATTTGAACTTGAAATCAAGCATCATTGTTTTTAAATACTTTAACAATTTTCGAGTAAAATATGTTTTTGTCGTCTATCCATTTTTGTATGTCTATTTTCAGTACTTATTCCTTCTTACAGGACCAAAACCCTCTATGTATATATTTGAATACAGTGAATGATTATGTTTGAACGTATAAATTGTTATTAATTAATTTAATGAACTTAAACTTTGACTTCCTCTAAGGGTTTAGGTAAATACTCGTCATTCTGAAAGAAATTATTACTCAATTGCTAGCATTGATCATTATATTCACGTCAAAGTTATAGAATAATAAGTGTAAGAAAAAAACACTGAGCACAGAATTCGACTACATTGACCCAAAGTGTATTAACCTCTCCAATGATAAGCATGGACCAGACGGTTCAGGCGTTGCAAGATGGGCAACGTTGAACGTTCACAGATGACGGTAAGTTTTCCTTGTACATAAATAAGAACATCCTCATTTAGAGACCAGCCGTGAATATTTGAATCAAATTGCATCCAGTAAGTCCATAAGTTTCATGCCAGCTTTGTAGGATAATATGTATATATGGTGTCTGAAACTAGACATATGACGAAAGTACAGGGATGATGTTTTACGACCTCCTATGTTCTCGTTTATCATACACCATTCTCGTAGGCGGCATTACTACCAACATAGGCTAACCTGACCACGCCTTTGAAATTGCAGTTTCACTAGCCAGCATGTCCTCTTGGCATGAATAGATATCTTATTGAACTACCAGTGTCACCTATCACAACTTAACAACTGGTATTACTTTTGCTACAATAACAGCAAGGAAATACGCCTAACGTCATCTCACATAGTCCATTCGTCACCTTGTTTTGGCATTTACTTTCACCAAAGGTTGTCAGTCTTATAATAATCTTACATTTCATAACATTATGAAATCAATATGTTTAAACATGTTGGTTTGTTTGAAATTTAATTTAAGTGTCGGTCAAACAGTACTTTTGACTTGTTATCAAATGCATTTCATATTTTAGCTCAACTCATCTCTAAATCACCATTGGATATATATATATTATTTCATTTCTGTAAAGCGCCCAAGAGTGTTTATAAAGAAAAACAAATAAGGTGCTATAAAAATGTTGTGTATTATGATTATTTGTATCTCTTATATGTCGTCATTTACTTGTGAATAGAATACTCTATTCATATCAAACAAATATACTTCTGTACATGTTTTTCTATGACCTCAATGTTGAGCACTAGTTCATTTAAGTATTTCCATGAACTGTGAAAGCCCCTTGATTAAGAAAAATTAATAAATTATCTACAATGAATGTGTCTCCTGTACGGTTAAAACTTTAAAGATCATACATGCAGATCATACCTTTATTTGCATATTGTAATTTTTCATGGTCTCATTTTAACAACAAAGCAGTATTCTATATAGTAAATACAGAGATACATGTATTCTTAGTTTTGCTCTTAACTAAAGTTGACGCCCATAATGTAACAATAGGCATTGAATTTCTTTTAACATCAGATATCTTTCATGTCAACCATAATTTTCATACAGATATCAGTTTAAATTGTCATTCAAAATTGAAATGCATTAAATGATGTATGTTGCCAGGAGCCAAGAAACCTTAAATTCTTGCAAAAGTATCCCTGCCTTTTAACTGTTTTTCGCGATTAGTATCATAAAACTTAACTTTTACTATTAATTTAATCGTTATTTCCATTTCTATAACTGTGTTCCAATGTTTGACCAAGAATAGATTGAAAGCTGAATATATAAAGTTAGCGAAATTGTCTCATTGATCATATACAACAGTTACTGACACCTAATAGAAGAATAGAACAAATTCAATAACATCAGCCGTGATTTAAAGCTCATCACTCTCTCAGCATGACAATTCTTATTTATATACTTCAGAGAAAGTGTTTGATCATACCAGAACATAATTCTTTCAGAAAAAAATCAGTGACACAACTCCCATCACATTGACTGGTCCATCTACTTCTAAGAAAATTCCTGAACTATGTTAACAAATAATAACATTTGAAATGAGAAACATATATAAACTACTGCTTATGATAATTCATAAGAATGGAGTGTGAAAATAATTTGAAAACTAGATTTGCGTTTGCGGGACACCGCAAAAGCAGAGCAGCCCCGAAACTTGGGGTTTCGCCTTACCCTGTTCTATCTTTTACAGGCCTCACCAAATTTGGCATTTTCTCATGACCTTGACCTTTGACACTCAAGGTCACACAATCAATGAACACATTTCATTGAGTATAACATGAATGTAATGAAATAAGGTGTTAAAAATTAATTTAAACCATTTTCTCCATTTATGTTGACCTTGATATGACCTTGACCTTCAACAGTTCGTACCCAGAACTTTTTGAAAATGTTGTAATTCTTAAGAGATAATATATACAAACTAAACTTCTAAACTTCATTGCACAAAAACTTTTCAAGTTATCGTGTTTACAAGAAATTGCAATAACTCATATCTCATGACCTTGACCTTCGACCTTCAAGGTCACACAATCATTGAACACTTTTTAATGAATATAACAATCATGTAATGATTAAAAGTGATCATAGTTAAAATTAAGCATTTACGCTAAACCATGCTTGCATTGACCTTGACCCTTTGACGGATTGTAGCCGAAACCTTTTCAAAATGTTTTACTTTTCCAAGGATGATATATACCAAGTTAGAGCTTCATAGCACAAAAACTTTTCAAGTTATCGCGTTTACAAGGAATTCTTAGAGTGATTACATAGCTCGTGTTAATTTAAAAGTGAACATTTTAAAATCGTTCACCCGAGGTATGAGTTGTAAATAATTAATAAGAGTTCTGGAAAGCTTACTGGAAAAAAGTTATAGCTTGTAATACGAGTGCGGCGGCGGCGGCGGCGGCGGTGGAAACTTCACAAAAACTTCACAAAAACTGATAGCAGCCCCGTCCTTAGACGGGGCTGCTAATGACACACCTGAAATATGATATTTACTTCTAAATGAATTATGTGAAATCGTCTTCACAGTGATAGCAATTGTATTATTCAGCAAAATTATTGTATGTGACTTGTATGGATAGTTATAATAAAATGTACAGTGCATTTACAAAGCCTTAGATAAAATATGCCTATGTTAGGCTCAAACACTTGACTTGATATGAGGTTTCCCAAACGTCAGTTTATTGAGGGGTTTCTATCATTTAGAGAAAATAACGATATCAAAACAATGTCACATTCCCAAGTAATATATGTACATCAATACAAAAATGCACATATTTAATGCGCTCTATCCTTACAGCGTAAATATGTCTAAAATCACTAAACACCCAAAGAGCTTTTGAGCTTCGAATTTTTTTGTAAAAACTTTCTGAATGTGCAATAGGTAACTATATGGATCAGCGAAGATTGAAATGTTTTTAAACCATAGTTCATTTAGCTTTTTACGTTATTATGATATTTTATTTCATTTTATAAGAGTTTTATATTATTTACTTAAAACATGACATAAAACATAAATGAATAAGAGGTTTGACAGGTTTCTTCAGGAATAACTTAACAGGCTTGATTGATAAAACGTTCACAAAGAGTTTTATAAATTGAAATTCAGAGAAGATATTAAATGTATTAATTGATTCCTTTCTTTTAATCTTTTACTCTTGGTTCAGAAAAAAACGTCAACATACTTGAAAGTGGATCTGTCGATCATTAATAACATTTATAAGAATAAATGAATGTAAACTCTCACCATTAATGATTACGTGAGTGTTAAATTGATCCAAAATATCCTCACTGAGCAGATGACAGCAAATAGCGATGAATGAATAGAAAGATTAAAGCTGGATATTTCTAAAAAATTCTCAAAGGAAATTTCTGCATTGTTTATAATATAGGGCAAACTGACCGGGGTTCGGACAGTGTTCCGATCCAAATACTTTCAAAGATCGTACTGTACATTATCATTGTAAGAAAATAATTTTAAGCCAATTATGCCATTAGGAATGAAATTTTGTATTGTATTACGATTTATTTTTGTAGAAATATTTGTAGAATAACTGAAATTAACGGGTTTAATTGTGTATATCAACTCGCCCGGGGTTCGGACAGTCTTGACCTAACCTCGGACAGTACCACTCAATGTTCTCGCATACATCACAGCTTTAATATATGCCTCAAAAAGGTTAATTTTATCACCCAACACACATTGACTCGTTTATTTACAATGAAAAACCGATAATTTGCAAATATGATTCAATGTTTTGATAATACACGGCTTCCTTTCCGAAGATAAACTTCTCAGCGGCTCCCGAATGCGCCGCTAGAATCTGATGACGTCACAATGGCATTTGCATGCATTGACGCTAAAACACTGTACAGGCTAAATTAAATGATTTAGGAGTAAATAATTTTGTAATATGTGTTGGTTGAATGCTTCTCTATGTTTCCTTAGCAGTTGTTTGATAATTTATATGTTTTACAATTCTCTATAAAGAAAATTTATAAGTGTCCGAACCATGGTCAAAACTGTCCGAACCAAGGTCATTTTCATATATTTCGAAAATCCCGATATCTACTTCTAAATTAACTTTTTATTGCAAATATTTATCGGAGTTTGATTGTGTAGTAGTTTCTCTTTTAAAACAAAAAAGCATATCATCTGTTGGCGCTTCTTACATTTCCTGAAATTTGTGCAAACATTTACATGAAAACAAATATTTCGCCATTTTCCTCCATGAATCGTTTTATTGCCCCTGTCCGAAAAAGAAAGTTGGGAAATAGGTACGATAATAAAATGTTTTTTTAAAAGAAATATATATCAAGACAGATTGCAAAGAAACATTTTGAAACAAATGACATGTAGTTTTTTCACGTATAACTGCGTCAGCTTCTAATCAAAAGTGTCCGAAATTCGGGCGACTTCGGGTGGTGTCCGAACCTCGGTCAGTTTGCCCTAATATCAAAAATATAACAACTCGTGAAAGATACAACATAATGATTTTGAATAAAGTAAGAATATAATTTCTATTTTGGCAGATGATAAGTTTTAAACAAAAATTTACTTGTGATAGCCTAAATATTAGATCTGCATGGCAGATTGTCAGTCAATGGTAAGGTTATTCTCTCCCCACATGGCAGATCAAATATAGTCAAACAAAGCTAGTTCTTTTATATATATATATATCTTTTGACATAATATATAAACAATGTTCACTATTTGAAAAGTTTTTTGTCAAGTTGGAAAAATGTGTGTATACTCAAGTGATAGTTGGTTAATGGGTCGCCCTTACTTAAGTAATGAAAGTCATATAAGAGTCATTAAATATTGGCTTAAATTTGCCATCATCGAGAGCCGATCAATGCCATAGATTACCTTTATCGCGACGAGCGTCCAAAACATTAATTGGTTGCAGATTGGAGAAGCATTTCCTTTTCCAGCGATTTTTCCAGTGCTTTATAAAATCAAGATGTTAGCAATTGGAAAACATTTCTGTAAATGTTTTAGGAAAACATAAAAAAAATTAAATTGTTTTGCAACAGAAAATTTGTACACATTTCTATGTCAGTATTCACGTTGTAAATTGATGTTGCTACCGGAATATTATAAACGTGTTCTTATTGACAAGTCACATTTAAAGAATAAAGAATTTCACTTCATGCTTTGCAAGTATTTATCATGATTTATCATGATTGTGTTTTCCTCCTGGTTAAAACAAAACATACATGTACTGTGAGTTTATGGCGCCTATTTTGCTTGTCAACAGAAGCACTGGAATAATTCAAATGTACCCGGCAAACAATGTCAACAACCTTAAAACAAACTGTGCTGCTCTCGTAAAATATGATGCCATTGTCACAAAACAGGTAATGTTCATTTTAAAATCAAGTCAGGTGAACAAAACTTTTCAAAATGAAATTGTGCCACGGGGTTTTCATAACTTAATCAAATCGGTCTGCAGTTGATAAAGTATTACATGTAAATATTGTTTGGGAAGTTACACAGCACCATGCAATTTAATTTTATGTCCTTAGTTGACCTTCCTCAGGGGTGTAATATAAGACTGATGGTAACGCATTTACCAAATGCCACACGGTAATCTTCAACAAGGTCTGAACTCTGATAAGTAATGAAAGTGTCATCTTAAGTATTTCCTTTCTGTAGGGCAGCCTCCTTTACAGCCTCTGGTTTGTGATCTCTTGACTTTAATTAAAATGAATTTGCTACAGCTCTGTTGCAATAATGCACTGAATTTACGTGGTGTTATAAAAAAGCTGATTTTATTTTTGCTGCTAACGATTTTGACATTTGAAACTAAAATGCGACGTGCTTCACAACTCTGTTTCATTGGGGAAAACTGTAGGAGTCAGTTTATCTATGTGAAAGAACAAAGGGAAATGCAAATCAACGCCTTTTTCGATAAAAATCTTTATTTAACATTTCAGGTAATGATTTATTCTCGTCCAATCCTGTTGTTCCACTGAAAAGTGCAGCCGGAGTTCTATTTTCTGAATCCAATTTCTATAATAAGGCTTCGTACTAAACATATTAATTAATCTTCACGAACTAACGGTCATTTTGGTTTATCTTTGCAGTACCAATTGCAACTTAGGGAGTCCACAATCTTTTTCTGGTCCTTAAAATATCCACATTGTTATTTGGCATATATACACACGAAAAAAAGTTAAGCACCCCCAAATAAAAGTTGAATTTGCAATATATGCTGAAACCCAAATTTAACCCTCATTATCGCAAATCAAAGATTGTTCTATTGGTGATAAAATAAGGTTTTAACTTTTTTGGTGTGTATAATTGTCAATTTTTTAAAGATGCCTTTTTACTAACGCAATTGTCCTGTAAACATGCAAGTTAGCTGTATTTTCATGATCAATAAGAATGACATGATGTGACACACTTACGAGATACATAGATACTTTTGAGAGGAATGACATTTTATAATCACGTGACTTAGTTATTAAGAAAATGAAGCTCAGTAACGCTTTATGAATGTGCATTGAGAGCGACTAAAATTATTTTCAAGAAATATCAGATCATTGAAAGTAACTGCAACATTGAGTAGAAAAGATTTCATCATTCATATATATGTGTACATTTTGAAAGTAACAACATGTTTGTTACTGTGAGAGAATATTAGTGTTTGACAACTTGACAAATTGGTTTAAGAGAAATAAAACACTTGACTAAATACAATTACAACTGTTTTATGGAACTTTGAAAACGGAATCAAAAGTGTCCAAATAATTTCTCATTGGGTAAGTTAAAACATCATTTAAATAAACAGTGGATGAATCCTTTAATTGCTTGTTATTTCGTCTTGTAGGCGAATGTTTCATTTTTGTCAACACTGAAGCAATACATTTTGAGTCCAATATTGAGCAAAAAAGGAAATTGCATTTCGTATTGATTTCATACAGTTATATCAATATTTATCTCATTCATCATTGCCTTTTTATAGAAAATTCAGTAACAGAAGCATTTACATGAAAATCAGCAATATCAAGCTTGATAATTTCGCATCTCGCTTGTTGGTTTACATTATTGCTTGTACTTGTGAAACCATCATACTCTTTGATCCAGGAATGACCTATAATATGACAAGAAGCTATATCAATTTATCATCATCAATTTATTTCTAACCATTATAAAAACTAGGCATTATTTTACAGAACAAAGTTTTAGAAAAAAAAAGCCATTGGCTCTGTAGCTCATCAGGCTTCATCATCAATTATGCTGTAGAGTGTGGCCAATGTGATTCCCCCTTGGTAGAGGCCACAGGGGCACCAATCATAAAATTAAGTATATAGGAGACAAGTTTCAGTTTTCTAGGCTTTATACTTCAGGAGAAGAAGATGAAAATAGATTTGAAGGACGTTCCTGTTGCCTTTATTAGGGGCAACAGGGTCACCACAGCTAATCCCCACTAGTCAAGGAGTCTGTACACAGAGTTTCATCTTTCTAGGCCTTATGCTTCTGGAAAAGACGATGAAAATAGTTTTTTAGGGCGTGGCCCCTGTGACCCTTATTAGGGATCACAGGGCCACCAAAGGTACAATAAATAATCCTCACTAGCCAAGGAGTCTGTACACAAAGTTTCAGCTTTCTAGGCCTTTTGGTTCTGGAGAAGAAGATGAAAATAGGTTTTTAGGGCATGGCCCCTGTGGCCCTCATTAGGGGTCACAGGCCCACCAAAGCTACAATGTATAATCCTCACTAGCCAAGGAGTCTATACACAAAGTTTCAGCTTTCTAGGCCTTATGGTTCTGGAGAAGAAGATGAAAATAGGTTTTTAGGGCATGGCCCCTGTGGCCCTCATTAGGGGTCACAGGACAACCAAAGCTACAATTTATAATCCTCACTATCCAAGGAGTCTGTACACAAAGTCTCAGCTTTCTAGGCCTTATGGTTCTGGAGAAGAAGATGAAAATAGGTTTTTAGGGCGTGGCCCCTGTGGCCCTTATTAGGGGTCACAGGGCAACCAAAGCTACAATTTATAATCCTCACTAGCAAAGGAGTCTGTACACAAAGTTTCAGCTTTCTAGGCTTCATGGTTCTGGAGAAGAAGATGAAAATAGGTTTTTAGGGCGAGGCCCCTATGGCCCTTATTAGGGGTCACAGGACAACCAAAGCTACAATTTATAATCCTCACTAGCCAAGGAGTCTGTACACACAGTTTCAGCTTTCTAGGCCTTATGGTTCTGGAGAAGAAGATGAAAATAGGTTTTTAGGGCGTGGCCCCTGTGGCCCTTATTAGGGGTCACAGGGCAACCAAAGCTACAATTTATAATCCTCACTAGCCAAGGAGTCTGTACACACAGTTTCAGCTTTCTAGGCCTTATGGTTCTGGAGAAGAAGTCGAAATTCCACAAAGTTTACGGACGGACGGATGGACGGACGGACGGACGCCGGACACCATGCCATGCCATAAGCCCGTCGGGCCTTACAGGCCAGATGAGCTAAAAATCTGGGATAAAATATATATGTCATCTAAAAGCAATTTTCAATAATTGTTAATGTCAAGTATACCGTATTTCCTCTAATAAGCACCCGGGCGCTTATTTTTTCAGCACCCCTTAACCCCCCGGCGCTTATTAGAGGCCCCGCGCTTATTGGAGACCCGGCGCTAATTTCTTTCAAAAGAGAATTGAACTTTGTTTTAAATCGCCTTTTACCATGAATACCTGTAAAATTTAGTGAGGGAGCATTTCTCTAACGATTAGGACCCGGCGGTTATTAGAGACCCGGCGCTTATTAGAGGCCCGGCGCTTATTTTCTCAACTACCTATGACCCCCCGGCGCTTATTAGAGGCCCGGCCCTTATTGGAGACCCGGCGCTTATTAGAGGAAATACGGTATGTTTTCGAGGATCGAATCTCGATGAATATTTTTTTTTAAAAACAAACTAGTTCGTTATTCCATCAAAGCAATCTGCAATACATGGTATCAACTGAATGTTTGATGTAATATTCACAAACGATTTATTTAACAGAATTGATTGTTTAAGAATTTATGGCCACCTGCCCGAATACAAAAATATTTAACAAGAAAGAACGTTTTTTCTAATTGATGCACTAATACAGCATTAGCTAATCAAGACTTTTAATTCAATTGTGCAAGCAAATTGACGAGTTTCTTTTAACAGAACTTTTCAGAGACATTCATTATAAAAAGTTAATACCGTTATTTCTCAAAGAGAATTCATTTACACTGAAATTTGAAGGATCTAACATGAAAATGAAGGTTTTTTCTGTTACATTTCTTGAACACAAGACATCTGTGATGTGGACCAAAACAATTAAGCATCACTTGCGAAAGAAGTGCTAAATTCTTAAATGTTTTCTTCAGTTGGGAATGCCTGTCCAATTAAATGTTGCATTTATAAATTGTATATAATTTGAACTTGACTGCACATTTTAATCAAGCATCATTGTTTTTTTATTCTTTAACAATTTTCGAGTAAAATATGTTTTTGTCGTCTATCCATTTTTGTATGATTATATTCAGTACTTATTCCTTCTTACAGGACCAAAACCCTCTATGTATATATTGGAATACAGTGAATGATTATGTTTGAACGTATATATTGCTATTAATTAATTGTAATGAACTTAAACTTTGACTTCCTCTATGAGTTAAGGTAATACTCGTCATTCTGAAAGAAATTATTACTCAATTGTTAGCATTGATCATTATATTCACGTCAAAGTTATACAATCATAAGTGTATGAAAAAACACTGAGCACATAATTCGACTACATTGACCCAAAGTGTATTAACCTCTCCAATGATAAGCTTGGACCAGACGCTTCAGGCGTTGCAAGATGGGCAACGTTGAAAGTTCACAGATGACGGTAGGTTTTCCTTGTATATAAATAAGAAAATCCTCATTTAGAGACTAGCCGTGGATATTTGAATCACATTGCATCCAGTAAGTTCATAAGTTTCATGGCAACTTTGTAGGATAATATGTATATAGGGTCTCTGAAACTAGACATATGACGGGATACAGGGATGATGTTTTACGACCTCCTGTCTTCTCGTTTATCACACACCATTCTCGTTGGCGGCATTACTACCAACACAGGAACACAGAATAAACTGACCACACCTTTGAATTTGTCAATTTGTTTACGTGGTCACCGGCCAGCATGTCCTCTTGGCATGAATATTAACATGTATCTTATTGGACTACCAGTGTCACCTATCACAACTTAACAACTGGTACTACTTTTGCTACAATAACAGCAAGGAAATACGCCTAACGTCATCTCACATAGTCAATTCGTCACCTTGTTTTGGCATTTATTTTTACCAAAGGTTGTCAGTCTTATAATAATCTTACATTTCATAACATTAGGAAATCAATATGTTTAAACATTTTGGTTTGTCTAAAATTTAATCTAAGTGTCGGCCAAACAGTACTTTTGACTTGTTATCAAATGCATTTCATACTTTAGCTCAACTTATCCGTGAAAATTGATAAATTATCTACAATGTATCTCTCTCCTGTCGGTTAAAACTTTACAGATCAAACATGCAGATCATACCTTTATTTGCATATTGTAGTTTGTCATGGTCTCATTTTAACAACAAAGCAGTATCCTATATAGTAAAAACATAAATATATGTATTCTTTGGTTTGCTCTTAACTGAAGTTGACGCACATAATGTAACAAAAGGCATTGAATTTATTTTACCATTTGAAAATGTCCTTCATGTCAACCATAATTTTCATTCAAATTTCAGTTTAATTTGTCATTCAAAATTGAAATGCATTAAATGATGAATGTTGTTAGGAGCAAGAAAACCTTAAATTCTTGCCAAAGTATTATTGGGTTATTGCCTTTTAACTGTTTAACCCGATGCGTATCGTAAAACTTAACTTTTAGTATTTAATCGTTATTTCGATTTCTAGATCTGTGTTCCAATGTTCTACTAAGAATAGATTGAAAGCTGAATATATAAAGTTAGTGAAATTGTCTCATTGATCATATACAACAGTTACTGACACCTAATAGAAGAATAAACCTATTTCAATAACATCAGCCATGATTTAAAGCTCATCACTCTCTCAGCATGACAATTCTTATTTATAAACTTCAGAGAAAGTGTTTGATCATACCAGAACATAATTCTCCCAGAAAAAAATCAGTGACACAACTCCAATCACAATGACTGGTCCATCTACTTCTAAGAAAAATCCAGAACTATGTTAACAAACAATAACATTTGAAATGTGAAACACTTTTCTTATAAACTACTGCTTATGATCAATCATAAGGATGGAGTTTGAAAATGATTTGAAAATGACACACCTGAAATATGATAAAATTTACTTCTAAATGAATTATGTGAAATCGTCTTCACAGTGATAGCAATTGTATTATTCACCAAAATTATTGTATGTAACTTGTATGGATAGTTATAATAAAATGTACAGTGCATTTACAAAGCCTTAGATAGGTTTCCCAAACATCAGTTGATTGGGGTGTTTTTATCATTTAGAGATAATAAGGATTTCAAAACAATGTCAAATTCCCAAAGAATATATTTACAGCAATTACAAAGATACAAAGATTTAATGTACTTTATCCTTACAGCGTGAGTATGTCTCGAATAAATTATCGCCAAACACCCAAAGAGCTTTTGAGCTTCGAATTAATTGCAAAAACATTCTGAATGTGCAATAAGTAACTATATGGATCAGCGAAGATTAACATGTTTTTAAACCATAGTTCATTTTGCTTTTTACGTAATTATGATTTTTTTAATTCATTTTATGATATTTACTATTTACTAGTTTTATATTATTTACTTAAAACATGACAGAAAACAAAAATGAATAATTAAATTATTTAATAATATTATTAAATAAATGTTAGCTAAGGACATTATAGCCATCACTATTGAATTTCAAATGATTGAATATAACTGTTCTGAATAAATGCAAAAACATGTTCAAACGTGTTATTCACTGGTTGTTAAACTAATGATACTAAATCCTTCTTATTTTTTACTTAATTTTCTACATAGAACATTGTCCATTAAAACCAGATGTATCATATTGTCGAATGTAGAATCAAACCTTCAGCTTTTACCTTGGATAGAACAAGGAGCATAATTTGTGCATAGATTTTTAGAACATAATGTAATTCTAGGGGTCTATGAATAGGCTACAATAATGTATCAATCGCTTGTTAACTTAGCTTTTTACGAAATTTTCTGCTATGCTATTAGCAAATTGTAGAAAAGAAGTCATAGTAATTTATAAACAATATGTCTAGACAAATTTAAAGCCTTTATCGTTTGAAAATAATTTGGATAACTAAAATCATTTTGTCTTTACACGTTGTCAGTTTTCAAAGGTATGTGTTTTTCTTTGCAGCAATTGCAAAAAAAAGGAAATTGTTAAATTTAAGCAGTTTTACACCATGACGAACTTCAAACACTTGTGTAATGAATTCTTCACATTACAAATTATTCAATAGGAATGTATTGTTCTTGACTTAATGACCACCTGCACAAATACACATGCTTTTCTAAGACAAAGTTTTGCAATGCCAATTGATGCACTGAATTTAAAACACCTGATGCCAATTAAAACATAGAACTCTATTCTAGAAGCAGTTTGACAGGTTTCTTCAGGAATAACTTAACAGGCTTGATTGATAAAACGTTAACCTTGTTAGTACACAAAGAGTTTTATAAATTGAAATTCAGAGAAAACCTTAAATGTATTAATTGATTCCTTTCGTTTTATCTTTTACTCTTGGTTCAGAAAAAAACGTCAACATACTTGAAAGTGAATCTGTCGATCATTAATAACATTAATAAGAATAAATGATGTAAACTCGCACCATTAATGATTACGTGAGTGTTAAGATGATAAGTCTTAAATAAAATGTTACTTGTGATAGCCTAAATATTAGATCTGCATAGAAGATTGTCAATCAATGGTAAGGTTATTCTCTCCCCACATGGAAGATCAAATATATTTAAAGAAAGCTACTTTCTTTTATATAGATCAAATTGACAAATTATATAGACAAAGTTCATGCAGCATTATTTAGTCAAGTTGGAAAAATGTGTATATACTCAAGTGATAGTTGGTAAAAGGGTCGCCCTAACTTATGTAATGAAAGTCATTTGAGAGTCAATAAATATTGGCTTAAATTTGCCATCATCGCAGAGCCGATCAATGCTATAGATTACCTTCATCGCGTGATGAAGGTCCAAAACATTAATTGGTTACAGATTGGAGAAGCATTTCCTTTTCAAGCGATTTTTCCAATGCTTTTTAAAATCAAAATGTTAGCAATTGGTAAAAACAAAAGATGAGTTTATCATACATGTATTGCGAGTTTGTGGCGCCTATTTTGCTTGTCAGCAGAAGCACTGGAAAAATTCAAATGTACCCTGCAAACAATGTCAACAACCTTAATACAAACTGTGCTGCTTTCGTAAAATATGTTGCCATTGTCACAAAAAAGTAATGTTCATTTTAAAATCAAGTCAGGTGAACAAAACATTTCAAAATGAAATTGTGCCACGGGGTTTTCATAACTTAATCAATTCAGTCTGCAGTTGATACAGAATTACATGTAAATATTTTTTGGGAAGTTACAAAGCACCATGCAATTTAATTTTATGTCCTTAGTTGACCTTCCTCAGGGGTGTAATAGAAGACTGATGGTAACGCATTTACAGGGGGCAAATGCCACACGGTAATCTTCAACAAGGTCCGAACTCTGATAAGTAATAAAAGTGTCATCTTAACTATTTCCTTTTTTTGTGGGGCAGCCTACTTTACAGCCACTTTTTTGTAGGGCATCCTTCGCCTGAGATGTGATCTCTTGACTTTAATTAAAATGAATTTGCTACAGCTCTGTTGCATTATTGCACTGAAGTTATGTGGTGTTATAAAAAAGCTGATTTTATTTTTGCTGCTGATCCATTATGACATTTGAAACTAAAAATGCGACGTGCTTCACAAATCTGTTTCATTGGGGGAAACTGAAGGAGTCAGTTTATCTATGTGAAAGAACAAAGGGAAATGCAAATCAACGCCTTTCTCCATAAAAATCTTTATTTGACATTTCAGGTAATTATTTATTCTCGTCCACTCCTGTTCCAATGAAAAGTGCAGCCGGATTTCTATTTTCTGAAACTTTCCAATATCTATAATAAGGCTTTGTACTAATCATTTTAATTAAACTTCACGAACTAGCAGTCAATTTGGTTTATCTTGGCAGTTCCAACTTAGAGAGTCCACAATCTTTTTCTGGTACTTAAAATATCCACATTGTTATTTGGCATATATACACACCAAAAAAGTTAAGCACCCCCAAATAAAAGTTGAATTTTCAATATATGCTGAAACCACAATTTAACCCTCATTATGACAAATCAAAGAGTGTTCAATTGGTGATAAAATAATGTTTTATGTTTTGAGAAAAAAGTGTCTCACGAACTCAATCACATGCACGTTTATCCCACCATCCATGTGTTGCACAAAACAATCACAAGTATTGGATATTAAAGGATCGAATCCGACTTCATTACCACTTGTTTCACTTCTTATTGAAAAGGGCACGAAGGAGAATTTCAAATGCATTGAAATGGGCAGGACTTTCTTACAAGGAAATTGCTAGAAGAACTCACTTCCACTACACCGTCATAAACCGTCTGGTCAGGTAACATGCACAAACAAATTATGTGAGGGACCTCCCACAATCAGGAAGACCAAAAGCAACTACGCCCCAGGATGATAGAGCTCTGTTACGATATGGTAGACGCCTGCCGTTTGCTTCAAGCATCCATCTGAAACGAGTATGATACCTCTTAGCCGCTTGAGCCTCCAAACTCTGAGAGGGCCAGAAGGGTCATTAGGTGTTCAATGCTCACAAATCACCACAGACGTGAGCGTAGGTTAAGGTGTGTGGACAAGCAGAGGTGGAACCTGAGATCATGGAGGAGAGTACACTGGACCAACGAAAGTCGTTTCCTCCTGTATGATGGTTGATGGTCGAGCCCGCGTATGGAGGACCAGGAATACACGTCTTGCCCCCAGGAACATTTAACCAAGGGTACCATATGACGGGGAATCCGTGATGGTTTGGGGAGCCTTCTCCTACGACTGTAGACTCGATTTGGTGAATATACAGGGTTCACTCACAGGAGTTCAATACATTCAGGCGGTTCTGGATCCTGTAATTATTGATCATTTTGATGATCACAGACTTGCCACAAGACCCTTATTCATGGACGACAATGCCTGACTCAATGTCACTTGCTGTAACCCAAGATCTGGAAAATAATAGTGTAACACGAATTCCATGGCACCTGATTTGAACCCAATGGAGCATGTTTGAGTAGCATACCATGGAACAATTAACCTGGTTAGGGGTATGCCAGGAAGAGTGGCTGCAGTTATATGGGCACGTGGTGGCATCACACGTTACTGATGTTTGATGATTCTTGAAACACTGATTTTCTTTATTTAAGCTGCTTTGATCGGGTGGCACACACCAAGAGCTTGTAGTGACAATACTTAACTACATGTATCCATTTGTTTTAGATGAAATCCATGTCCATTTCCCTCTTTATTTTCATGCGCTTTTAGTGTCCACACGATTACAAAACCTCTCCTGCAAATGACCAAATGATTGTTCTCTCAATAAATATTGGTTTTGCTTATCTTCTTTTTCTCAGTCTCATAGCATACTTCAACGAAGTACAACCCTCTGTGAAAAAAACAGGGGGTTGCTTAAATTTGTTTGGTGTGTATAATTGTCACATTTCTAAAGATGCCTTTTTACTAACGCAAATGTCATGTAAACATGTAAGTTAGCTGTATTTTCATGATCAATCAGAATTACATGATGTGACACACTTACGAGATGCATAGATACTTTTGAGAGGAATGATATTTTATGATCACGTGACGTAGTTATTAAGAAAATGAAGCTCAGTAACGCTTTATGAGTGTGCTTTGAAGAAATATCAAATCATTGAAAGTAACTGCAACATTTAGTAGAAAAGGTTTCACCATTCATATATATGTGTACATTTTGAAAGTAAAAAGATTTTTGTTACTGTGAGAGAATATTAGTGTTTGACAACTTGACAAATTAGTTTCAGAGAAATATAACACTTGACTAAATAGAATTACAACTGTTTTATGGAACTTTGAAAACGGAAATTATTTCTCATTGGGTAAAGTTGTAGCATCATTTAAATAAATAGTGGATGAATCAGCTATCCTTTTATTGCTTCTTATTTCGTCTTATGACCGAATGTTTCATTTTTGTTAACACTGAAGCGATACATTTTGAGTCCAATATTGAGCAAAAAATAAATTGCATTTCGTATTGAATTATACAGTTATATCAAATATCTCATTCATCATTGACACCAGATACTGCCTTTTTATAGAAAATTAAGTTACAGAAGCATTTACATGTAAATCAGCGATATCAAAGCTTGATAATTTCGCATCTCGCATGTTGGTTTACATTTTTTGTTGTATTTGTGAAAACATCATACTCTTTGATCAAGGAATGACCTATAATATGACAAGAAGCTACATCAATCCATCATCATTAATTTATTTCTAATAATAATAAAAACTTAGCATTATTTTATTGAAAAAAGTTTAGAATATAATAAGGGAATAAAGGGTATATGTCATCTAAAAGTAATTTTCAATAATGGTTAATGTCAAGTATATGTTTTCGAGGATCGAATTTCGTTGAAAATCTTTTTTAAAAAACAAACTAGTTCGTGATTCCATCAAAGCAATCTGCAATACATGGTATTAAACCAACTGAATGTTTGATGTAATGTTCACAAACGAATTATTTAATAGAATTGATTGTGTAAGGACTTTATGGCCACCTGCCAAAATACAAAAATATCTAACAATAAAGAACGGCTTTTCTAATTGATGCACTAATACAGCTTGTGCTAATCAAAAATGTAATTCAATTGTGCAAGCAAATTGACGATTTTCTTTCAAAATGTTTATACCGTTATTTCTCAAAGAGAATTAATTTACACTTCTTGCAACACAAGACATCTGTGATGTGTGGAACAGAACAATTAAGAATCACTCGTGAACGGACTCTCTCCTCTTCAGGAGGATCATCGTGTTGTACTACTTTAACTATTTTTGATAACAATATGTTCTTGTCATCTATCCATTTTTGAATGATTATGTGCAGTTCTTATTCCTCCTATCAAGACCAAAACCCTATATGGATATATTGGGATAAAGTCAATCATTTCACTTCTCCTTGACTTGATTAAGAATTGACTTCTGTTAAGGAAGACATACAAGTAACCCTACATTCGTGAAAAAAAATACCAGCCGTAAGCCGCGAGTTCAATGTTTTACTTGAAGGTTGTTACGCGTATGCCATCTGACTAAACATGAAGCCTAGTTAATAGAATGTTTCCACAATCTTGAGCTTATGTTTTATGTGATTAACACTCCAGTTTATAGGACATAGAAGTACACAAAGGCAGTTTTCAATTAGATATTCCTTTAAAACCTTTTGAGAAGCCCCAGTCGGTTAACCAGCTCATTCCGAATAAGTTGTCTGAGACACTTGCGTGGTAACCACGTGTTCCTCGCCAACGCATTGTAAATGCATGTGCGTCTGATCACCTACAATGACATTCATTATGCATATGTAAGCTGCACTAGTTCATTTCAGTATTTGCATGAATTTTGAAAGTCCCTTGCTAATGTAAGATTGATCAATTGTCAACAATGTATCTGTCTCCTGTTCATTTATGACCTTACATGTCTATACTTGCATATCGTATTCGTCCCATTGAAACTACCAAGCAGTATCCTATATAGTAAATACATATATATACATTTACCCTTCGTTATGCATAGACATTATTTTCTGAACTTTCACTTCATATGGTCTCATATTAACCACCGAATCAATTTGCTATCAAATTAAAGTTGAATTTGTCATTTAAAAATGAAATGTTTTAAATGATGAATGTTCTCAGGAGCCAATTAACCTAAAATTCATGCAATAGTGTTACTGGGTTGCCTTTTTTACAGTTGATCCCCATTGGACCATAAATCTTCTTTTTTACGTTTATTTCATCTTGTGTGCGATTTCCAGATTTGTTCAATATTCGACCAAGAAGAGATTGAAAGCCGCCTATATACCGTTAGCGAAATTGTCTCGTAGATCATATACAACAGTTACTGACATGTAATAGAAAAATAAATCAAATCCAATAACATCAGCCGTGATTTAAAGTTCATCAATCTCTTAGCATGACATTTCTGATTTATAAACTTCAGAGAAAGTGTTTGATCTTATCAGAACATAATTCTCCCATAAAAAAAACAGTGACGCAACTCCCATGATAATAACTGATCCATGTACTTCAAACAATTCCTTTTGAAATGTTTAACCACTTTTCGTATAAAGTACTGTTTATGATAAATGATGACAATGGGGGAATTGTTTGAAAATGACACACCTGAATTATGGTAATATTTAATTGAAAATCGCCTTCACAGGGAGAGTACTTGTATTGATAAAAATAGAACAATGTACAGAAACGGTCACATTCGCAAAGAAAATATTTACAAAAACTCGAAAGATAGAGTTAATATGAAACAAACATAAATACTTTAGTGAAATGCTTTATTTAGTGGAAAATATATAACCTTAACTCAATGACGTTGTGCAGATCTACTACAAGTTTGATATATGTAAATGATTACACTTTTGTAATAGATTCAATACGCTCTATCCTAACAGCTTCAATATGATTCAGATAATCGCCAAACGCCCAAAGAGCTAAGCTTCAAAATAATTGAAAAAAAGATTTATGAATAGTTTCAAACGAGTGGGGTCTTACACATTGGCTTACAACATGAGATGACAAATAAATGAACAATACAATTATTTTTTGATGAATTGAGACATAACACGTCATTTGAAAAACTTCTTATAAAGGACCTTTTAGCCATATGTTTTGTATTTCAAGCCAATTATGATTGACTATCACTCTTGTGCATTAATGCATGTAATTGTTCAAACGTGTAACTCAGTGGTTGTTAAAAACTGATTGTTCCAAACCATACTTGTTTGAGAGCTAATGTGTCATATAGAAGATCATTGCATCAAAAACAAACCTATCTTGTTGTAGAATAAATGTAGAATCACACTTTCAGCTATTATCTTGGTTACGACAAGGAGCACAGTGTTGTCCATACATTTTTTAACAACAGTGTGCGTTTTGGGGGTGTAGGAATAGACTTCGGTAATGTATCCAATATATATCAATCACTTGCTAAATTAACTTTCACAAAAGCTTTTGATTTAGCAATTAAGTTGATAGTTTAAGCATTCCAGATATGTCTGAAAATGAGTACAATAAAGTTCCTTTTCGGTCAGCGTGGGAATGCAAAAATGTATCATATTCGTAAATTGTAGAAAAGAGGTCAAGGTAGTCTTCGAACAATACTTCCAAGATGAGCCCTGTAATTCATCGTTTGGAAAATAATTTGATTAATATGTCTTTGCAACATTGTCAGCTCGCAAAAGTGCGTGTTGTTCTTTGCAGCATTAGGAAAGAAGGAAATTATTACATGACAGCGGTTTTACACCTTGACAAACTTTGTGATGAAATATTCACATTTCATTCAAATTATTTTAAAGAAATTTATTGTTTCCTGACCTTATGGCCACCTGCACAAATACACATTTTCTTCTAGGAACAAAGCTTTGAAAGGCCAATTGATGCAATAAAACACCTGATGCCAATTAAAACGTCGAATTCAATTCTTGAGGCAATTTGACAGGTTTCTTAAAAAAAATATCTAACAAGCTTGATTGGCAAAAAGTTAACCTTGTTACTTCACACAAAATTTTATCAATTGAAATTTAGAAAGGATCTTAAATGTTTTAATTGACGACGAATTTCTTCCTTTTTTAATCTTAGTTTTTGGTTCAGAAAAACGTCAATAGATGTCGAGCTGCTGATCATTAATTGCATCAATTGGGATAAATGAGTGTAAACTATTAGTCATTACGTTAGTGTTAAAGTATTCAAAAATGTGATGAGGAGATAACAGAAAATAACGATGAATGAATATGAACTTAAAGCAGGATTGTAATTGCTTAAGTTTATACAATAATATCAGAAAAATAACAATTCGTGAAAGATTATGTTTTTCTTATGATACAAACATTACCATAAACGTTCATTGTATACTGGTCAAAATAAGATTACTAATTCATAAGGTGGTAAATGTATAAATAAACTGCCCTTCAAAGAGAGTTTACCACGTTTCATTAAAGAACAAAAAAACGACAGAGGAATCAATCATTTCTTAATCAATAACAGTTAAAGGCGAAATAACCAATTTTACACTTACTTAATCGAAAGGGAGCAGAAAATCTCTGGGTTTTCAGACGTTAGTTAAAATTATTTTTATGTAAATAAGTTCTTAAAAGTTATAAAATGTGTTACTTTAGTACCAGGTAGTGATCATTTCCAACTGCAAAACTGCAATATGTAACGATAAACTGTAATCGTCAAATATCTTCTCATTGAATCTCCATCAAAGGTTGTCCATGTCCAAAGTGGGACAGTGTGAATAGAATCTCATTTTGAAACGTCTGTGAGTTGTTCAATCGCAGACCAGCCTTGAGAGGTTAACAATCGCAGATATATCTTATATATCATGACAACATAAGCTGTTGTCTAACGTTACAGGTATTGCCCCTTATGCCGTGTAACGACATCTTTTTGTGTGTTAAGGGTTGTCAGAGATTCACACAACCTCTCTGTATAGTCACAGCTTGTAACCAATAGAAATGAATGAAGCTATTTCTGTCACAAGTTTTTTATCATTTTTTTTAATTTTCAGAGGGGATTTGCAATGTTTTTGCTTCGGAATTGGTATGTTTTTAAGGGATTTTTAATGTTGACCAACATTTTATTATGAAAGGTTAAATAGATTTTCGTCCCACACTTAGCACCAGTACAAAGTAACTTGAAAATGACCTTTTGTGATGTTTTTATCAAAATGCATGAATATTGCTCAATTAATGAAAAGTTTAGGTTTTATTCATGTAATTTCCAAATGTACTGACAACCTCAATATCAGATATGTCAGTTAAACGTTAGTAAAATTTCTACCATTTTATATTGTCATTCATAATTTAAAAATTCATTGATCTACAGATGATACTGGGATTTACAACAGATCAAATCGGTCCATGACATGTAAAATACCTGGAGCACAAGCCAAAAAAGCAATTTTTCCCAATTTTAACTCTTTTATATAATAGTTTCTCTCTAATGATTCTGCCGGCTAAATATTTTACAAAATATACAAAAAGTACTGCTTTCATCAAATGTTTTTGCCAATGGGTCTTCCTCACTGAATCAAATTTGTCCGTCTGACAGTTGAGACTGAATTACATGTAAAGTGACACAGCACAATGCGGTAGCTTCATATTTTTTTCAAATTAATGAAATGTCCTCTCCTCATTTGAGCTTTCTCATGGGTGTAATATAAGACTGATGGTAATGCGTGAACAGGGGGGGGGGGGGGGGGGGGGGGGGGGGGGGGGGGGGATGGTACACGGTAATCTTCAACAAGGTCCTAACTCTGTTGAGTAATGAAACTGTCATCTAAACTATTTCCTGCATTAACGCCTCGGTCTGTAGGGCATCCTTCGCCTGAAATGTGATCTTTGGACTTTAATTAAAATGAATTTGCTACGGCTCTGTTGCGATATTGGACGTGGACTGGTGTTCAATAGTGAAAAAAACAGTGAATGTTACTTGGTGTAATAAAAAAGTTGACTTAATTTTCGCTGAGGATCGATTTTGACGCTGGCAGCTAGCATTCGGCGTGCTTTCACAAATTCGTTTCGTAGGGGGAAACTGTAGGATCATTTGAAATGGGAATTGCAAATCAATGCCTTCTTCCAAAAATATGATTATTTGACACTTCAGGAAATTATTTATTCTTGTCCATTTGTGTTGTTCCACTGTTCAGCAAGAAAGTATAATTTCTAACGAATGCACCGTCATCCTTGCAAGCTTGAGGAAATTTAGCAATTGAGAAAAGAAATAAGTAGAAAAATCGTTCGTCGAAAGATCGTCGTAAATTTGGCAGTCCAAACTTACAAAGTGATTAACATTGTTTTCAGAAATACTATTCTGAGGAAACATATCCTGCAAGAAGCAAAATAACTAGGACTAAAAGAAGCAAATTTGAGTTGCTCACAATCAGACCAACTCTCTCAACATAAAAGAAAATGTACGTACCCTGATATCCTTTAAGCTAAATGCCGTTATTCGAGGCGATTGGAGCAAACCGCTGTGACAGGATGACTCAATTCATATATATGGATTATTACTGAAAATCACACCTCCTTCTTGACTACAAAAACAATTCAGTTGAAGGTTTGAATTTCTGCGCTAATTGTATTTATAGAAAGAGAGATTTTATTTGCTTTTTTTTGTCTGTGTGAAACTGAATTTATTTCAAAGATTATTTTACTACAAGGGTAAGTTAACTATTTTCGTGAAAAGTTATTTTTTTGTCTGGGAAGGTTTCATTAGAAATGCACTTTTTATAGAATGTTGCTCAATGCCACAATAAGAAAACAAAGGGGAAACTTTTAATCCCACTTTGGTTACACTAACGACAAACTTCTATCTTACATAATACATAATTAAAATGTGCTTATGGATATTCTGTTTTGGAAATAAAGCAAAGTATATCCAATCCTAAATAGTTCAAATGAGAAAATTCCTTGCAAGCGAGATTTAAACCTTATACGACGTGTTATTGTTGCATGCTATATGAAGACGTATTTTTCTCATCTAGATTTATTAACCAGTTTCACATTACCTCATCACTCAATTGGATTTATGATCCTCTCCCCAATTATTAGATGCTATAATGCGAATTCCATGATTTATAGGGTTAGGGAATGGAATTGTCGTCGTGTGATAGATGAATAACATTAGGCCTACCTCAAAGTTATAAATCTGTCAAAGACTCAAATACTGCTTTCAGGTTAGGGGTTTTGGTATCATATTGGTTTTCTCAATGACATTATTATTTTACATTATACATTTTATTTAAATATACAGTTTCATATTAAAAACATGGATAACATAAAAGCAATTAATCAGTAAACAAACGGTTAAAATTATCGACTTATATAAAAATCATACATGATTTATATACCATGTTGATAAGGATACCAAAACAAATTTAAAAAGTAGTATCTGAAAATATGAAAGTTCATTTAATAGATAAATAATGAAATTAGTGTAAATCACATCTTTTCCCTGTTTCCCTATTGTCATTTGCAAAGTTGAGCGATTTCTACACGACTAGTCACCATTTATCAACTATATAATCACAATTATCATTAACGTTTGCTTTCATGCATCTGCTTTGTTACATGTATTTGACCAGTCTGTTTTAACTTCTAATATTTGACGGATAAAAGATTGCAGTCAAACAATGGAGTGCCACATTCATATGCCTATACTCAAAAGCTGTGATATGGACTCTAAGCTTGACATGGTTGATCATATATATACTTAAGAAAGCATTATTGAAAATATTGAAATACAAGAGTCATCAGAAGATGACATATTTCACCGGTCCCAATTAAAGTCACGTTTAGTCAAAAAATTAAGAAGTTTAAAAAAGGTACACCTTCACGTGCTGTCTACTCCAAGTTTTATTGAGCTTAGAGTTTTCCTTGGAAACCACCAATGATAGAATCCGAAGAATTTGAAAATACCACAAGGCACATCTCCATAAGCTGACTAATCCACATACTAATTAAGTTTCATTGAGCTAGGTCTAAGAGTTTTCTAGTTCTGCAACCTCAAAAACTAAAAATCCTAGGGAGTTCAAAATACCAAAAGGGACATCTACAAAAAGTAATCTTAATGTTTAATTGAGCTAGGTCTGACACTTTTTGAGTACTCCGGCAACCAATTCTAAGTTACATTTTCATAGAAACAGCTAAAAATAAAAATCCGAAGAGGTTGAGAGTACCAGAAGGCACATCTACATTTGCTTATTAATTTGCATACCAAGTTTCATTGAGCTAGGTCTAACCCTTTTTGAATACTAATCAGGAAACGACATGATTACGGACGGACAAACGGACGGACTGACAGACAGGGCAATGACTATATCCCATGGTATTAGATACCGGTGGGATAATAACTTTACAAGAAAATACAGTATACAAATTCAAAAGATAATGAAACCTGTAACAACACCACAAACAAACCTATTTGAGAACAGTTGGATGTGTTATAGATATCAACAATTCAAAACGATTATGACACAGCAGCTATTTTTTCCAAAAGCTCAACATGTATGAATAATGATAGGTAATTTGTATTTCTAAAATGATTCTCTTACTAAACACTTGACACTTTAAAATAAATCTTATTTTCCAACGATAAAGAAATATATATCAAAGATGTATTTATAAATTAATATTTGAAGATACTGATACATAATTCGTTTGTCTGTGTACGATATTTTGTAAGTCTCTAATGAAAAATATGAATTTCAAAAATACTTTTAATCTTAAATTAATCAAAAACGCAATCTATAATGAGAATATATTAATATGATTTCATAAGATATAGTCGGGGAAAAGATGACCATAACTTATCATGAATATTTTTGATAAGATCAGGTTAATATTAAACGGCATGTATGGTGTGATATTCACTTGGCAAATTATTTATGTGAAACTGATTGTTTACAGGACATTACTGCCATCTGCTCAATTACACATTCTTTTCTAACAGCAAGGGTTTCTATACTGATTGATGTAATACATCAAGCTGGTGCCAATTAAAATATTCATTTTAAATCAAAGAGCAAAGAATAACTATATACTTTAAATTTGAATGCCATAGAATTAGTCTGGTTATTTCCCAAAGACCTTTTTCACAAAGTGCAGTTTACATTGGATTCGTTTATGCAAAAAAACAAACTCTTTGTAAAAATTGCTGAACAAGACAAGTATATATGTGAATTCTATATATTTTATCATCACCAATTGATTTCTGTCTAAATAATCACATTTACTATGAATGATGGTATTAGGTTACCACTCATACCATATATAAACGGAGGAATTGAATACAGAACTAGTACTGCGGACATCTGCACAAACACAAGCGGTTTTCTATCAACAAAGCTTTACTATGCTAATTGATGCAATAAAGCACCTGGTGCCAATTAAAACATCTAATTCAATTCTAGAGGCAATTTGACAGGATTCTTCAAGAATAATTTCAAAGAGACTTGATTGACAAAAAGGTTAACCTTGTTACATCACACTTATTGTTTTTTACAAACTTCAATTTAGAAAGGATATGAGAAGAATTCATTTATGGATAAATTGTGCTAATTTTGTTTCGCCAACTTTCTTTCCATAGAAGACTGTTAACATGTGCCAAACATTAATAAGACTTTAACTTTTAATTCAATTACACCATCAAAAGGAAACTTGGAGTTAAATTCATCAATTACATTCATCACTGAAGTGATAAATAAATGATAAATGTATCTTAAATGAATTATTATTGTCGTTTTAAACAAAATTTGCTATACTACTCGCTACACAGTTGTTTCCGTATATAATAACTACAGTTTACAGACTACTTACACGTTTCGTCAATTTCATAATTGAAATGTGCAAATGTTGTATAAACGCTAAAACAGACCCTCAGTGACAATTTCAAGGGAATGTTTCTTATTAGAATATTTAATATTTAATAGTCGATATTTAGGAATGAGCGAGTGAGTTATTGTTTAGTGCCGCTTGGGCAGTATTGCAGCCATTAGCAGAATAATTTTTTTTAGGAATGTCCATTTGTTATTTCATATTTTTGTTCAGGGAAGTATAAGAACATCTTAATTTGGGACATAACGTGAAGAACATCTGAAAAGTTGTTAATTCGTATGCTCTATGAGAAACAAAACATTCCAATCTCTTTCTAAAGATCCACTCAAATATAATACGAAATAAAATATAATAAACAATATAAATATTAAAAGAATTTCAATATCGTGATTTCAATTATTTTCGTGAACGTTTTGGGTTTTTTTTATGTTTTTTATTTCACCAATTCTCTAAACAAAGGGGCGACAATTAAATCTCATGCTGTTAATCTAATTAACTCAATCACGTACTGAAAAACGTTGAAGGTGATTAAATATTGTCTTTCGATTAAATATGTGTTTAATGAAATAATATGAAAATATGCTTTATAGTTAATCGGGATTTAGATAATTATGCAGTTGTCAATTGAACAGCAATAATCAGTGGTACAGCAATGGGTCCCTTAATGGACGGAAGTCAAAGCAAAGAAATTGTGGCTATGCATCGCGGTGAAACCTGCGAGCATCGGCTGGAAAAAGCAAACTATTTGAGGTTGTGAGCTGAAATACCCAAACCTCCACCTTGAACTAAGTTGACACAATGTTGGTGTAAATGAAAGGAAATTGTGGTAGGTTCTCGCAATTCCAATTACAGACTTATTACATTTCTAACCTTCCTCTAGGAAGTAATGAAAATCGACGAACAGGATGATGACAGAAAAGCAGACACACGTTAATCTCCTCTACATTGCTCACCCTGATGAGTAATGAAACTGTCATATTAACTATTTCCTGCATTACAGACTCTGTCAGTAGGGCATACTCCATCGACACTTGACTTTAATTAAAATAATTTTGCTTTAGAGATGATCAATATCAGGAAGAATAATAATACTGAGATTCCATTACAGCTGCTGATCGATTTTGACACAAATTTAGCTGATCGATTTTGACACAAGTTCCTAACATGTAGCGTGTATCATTGCTCAGTTTTTAATGGTAAATGTGTATGTATTGATATTTTTAAGGTGATCAAAAAGTAACGCTTTCCCCCATATCAAAATGTTAGATGATTAAGAGAATAATTGCCTTTTATACAATTCATTAACATGGTTTAGAACCGTCTCTTGAAAATAAAGTAATAAAGCTTTTCAGGTTCCAAAATATTATAAGATACACCATTCAGAGGCGGGGTACATGGGGAGATATTCGCCTCGAGCTGGGTGTTATGCGACGAGCCGAAGGCCGTTTTCGCCAGAAAAAAATATTGCCGTTTTGCCCGGGTGCCATTTTTGCTAAAATCAGTTTCGCTGACGCAATAAGGAAGACGTGTTCCATATGCGTTCAAGGAGTACATCATATACAGTTTTGATTCCGGTTGATTAGAAAACTATTCGTGTCAACTTCTCACCTATCAAGCAACGAAAGTAAACATAGAACTCTCAAATAACAATACTCTTGGACTATTCTCTTCACTTTTAGCATCCGGATTAGATACTCCATGTTGACTATATCCTCGTGTGTGATTAAAATTTATAATGTATGTGTGAGACCCGTTTTCGAAACTTTCAAGCTGTTATACATTTTTTATATATTTATCACCCTCACGTGATTACGTTACATGCTTTAAGTTTCAAAAAAAATATCTCTGCCTTTTTTTTATTATTATTTATACATTTTTTGTAGACTTGTTTCTGATTATCATTAACTTAAATATGTCAGATCAAAAACCATCACATCGATTACCTTTAAAGTCCATTACCGATAGGCATATGGTATGTTTGTATGTAAGTATGTATTCAATATGCAATTGAGTCAAGTTAATTTGTTAAAATATATAGCATCTATTTTGACACATTACTTAAATGATTCATATGAAATTCAACAATCTGTATTTCCTAAATATCAGACTAAAAAGGCGTAAAAATTTGATGTGAGAGAAAGACAACAGGTTTAGAACGACTAAAATTTGTTCTGGCTTCTACCTCTCCACCGTCCACAGTCCAGCTTTGGTTACGTGACCAAACTCATCGTATATTGTTCTACTTCATGAGATTACGTATCAATTAATGTTAGCTGGGTACGTTGTAGACGTTTTAGTGAACTGCAATTTCGTCAAAGGCTCCATTGATATTGCAGCTTGTAAAACGATATTGATATCTGAAACATGTCTTCCCCAAAGTCAAAGAATAACATATGAGTTCACTCTGCATGACTTTCGTGTGTATCCTCAAACGTAAGGTGATGAAGGAATAAATAAGAATATTTTTAAAAACTCTTTCGACGTGCAGAGTTATTTCTATGTCCAAAAAATGTTATAGGGAAAAGGCATACTGCGGAATCAAGGAAGGCGACGCTTGCAAGACTTAACCAACTTACGAACGAAGCGTTGCAAGAGACCTGCAAGCCATCAAATTAATGATCCCCTGCCTCAAAGTCTGGAACTGGCCTGGTGAAATGTTTCAACGTTAGAATACAACTAAAGACTTCAAATATACTGTTTTGGGAAGTTTAATTTACGAAACCTACTGGTTTTAATCATTTATTACATCGAAGTCTTGATTTGAATAGGTTGAACACAATCATCTGAGGAAACAATTGGCCGCCATGAACAACGCAACCGAAAACTGAATATAGATTTGTTTTGATTATGAGTCTATACGACCAAGAAGCATTGATAGACAGGTGTGTGAAACTGACATTATTCCTGAAATTGCTACGAAATGTGAAACCCCAGGGAACAGGTCCTATTATGGTTAGTTTTTTTCGATTACTCACTGCAAACTCTGTGCTTTAGCCACGGATCACAATCCTCTAGCTGTGTGTGTGTCATTTTGTGTCTTTTCATTTAGATTTATTCCGGATTGAAAGGTACATTAGGACTTTGACTTTTTAGATGATAGATTAAAATCAGCTGTGATCAGTTTCGGTGAAACAAGGTGTAATGAGTGAGGTAACCGATGAGATTGTAGCTCAGTGGTGGAGTGTCCGCTCGTCAACCGGAAGAACAGGGTTCTATTCCCGGTCGCGTCACACCAAAAGACGATAAAAGGTGGAGTTGTTGCTGCCGTGCTTGACATTAAGCATTGTAAAGGAAGAACAACGCATTAACTGGCGCTGCAGTGGCTGCCGGGTGCAAAATGCAATAAAACAAATTTCCAAAATGTACATGTACTAAGGACAATAAAGTGTTATTATTTTTTTTATTTATTTACAAGTTATGCACTGACCGCAGGGGAGTTTTAGCCCTTGGAGACTATAAGGATGTATATGTTCTCATTTAGAAGTCACTTGACAAATTTATCAAAGGAACAATGGTTGGTAAGAATGCAGTGTTTGTGATATTCGACAAATCCATGTTAGGTTTAAAGTCCATTTTGTGGCAAATGTTTATATTTAAGTGGTTCATCCAACTCCACCTAGAGTCAATGGGCAGCCAACATGCAGTACCGACTTACCAGGAGTGTGCGATCCATTCAAGTAACCCGGATATCTTTATATAACGTGAGATTACATCCACATACTCCACCACCATCAGAGGTGTTCCTTTCAAAAGTTCATAACTTCTTGCCTATTTCTTTCTTTGCAATCACTTGTAATCTCTGCCTTAACACCCCGCCATTTTTTGGTTAACTCTATTGCGACATTTACAACAACTTGATTTAAAGTTTTAAAAATAATTTTAAGTAGCACAGTTGTTTTGTTAAGACCTTGCATGTATGTGTTGTCAAAATAATTTTAAAATATGTTGGTGTCACTACATCCTTTTTGAAAAGAGTCGGATTTCAGAAAGATTTGTTATATAAGTTTCACATTACCTCATCGTTTAAATTGATTTATGACCCTCTCCCCAATTATAAGATTCTATGATGTAGAGTCTGTGATTTATAGCACATTAGTGAACATACTTGGTAACACTTGATATTTAACTCTCAACAGGCAATGAATTTTGTCATAGGTGACTTATCTGAATATGAGCAACAGTTATCAGATCAAGTGGCAAGAATTCAGGATTCCGGTCAAACATAATTTATTATTGATGCTTGTTAGTTTTGACGTATTTTTATCAATGAAATATACAGAGTAATTTGAATTTATGTTTAATCTTATACAGGTTCAGTTAAAGCTCCTCAGGCTTATGATATGGAATGTTGTCTCTCTGTCCATCGATAAATTTTACACTTTTGACTCCTTCTCAAACTACATCGGCCTCTAGAAAACTCAACTTGCATGCATATCCTTAGCCAGTGGGAATTTTAAATTATAATTACATGGGCCATGCTGTATAAAGATTGAATGGTTTGTACGAATTCCGTAGCTGATTGGGATTGTAATTTGAAGATTTGTTATCCATGTGACCTCTTACATTTGGCCACATATTTTTCTGTTTCTCCCGGAACAAACATCATCAATTGAATTTAAATTTCAGAGTCATAATGATGAATCTATGTTGCATCCTGTGTATAATAATGTCGAAATGATTTCTTTTTTCTTTGCACATCTCCATATGAACTTCGCATATAGTGATTCGTTCAGGGCTGTTCTGATAGGTGTAACATTCTCTGGGCATTTCAGAATTGTGCATGTACATGTACACTTAATTTTATAACCAAATTCGTTCAGGACTGTTCTAAAAAGTATAAGCATTCTTCACATTTGCAATTCAAAACTTTGACATGTACACTTAATGTCATATCCTGGGAATTCAAGCGAACGTCGATCTTCCTAAATGGCAGATTCTACTATAATCATCAATGACTTAATGCGGTGGATAAAAAATGGGAACAGTTTTCACAGATTTCCGATCACATTTAAACTGGTGATACAAGTGTTTGTCAAAGTCATGCTTTGGGGTACAAGGATTCCAATCTCTTAATTTACCTAATACAAAATTTAATAATCTATGATTATATCTTATATGTTGTAACATGCAGACACATTTTCCAAATCTAGATCTGCAATATATAACAGAAGGGAGGACAATTTGACCTGATCGATATCCGGTGACGTCGACTTTTTAATGTGCGGTTCAATTAAAACCAACTTGCAATGCATTGATATCGTAGATTGCTGCAACGCTTGCCTTATTTTTCAGACAATTTCTCACTGATGCTCAAAAACCTTTAATCTGAGAAAACGTTAGATTCGAAAATATGTAAATACATATCATCGTTTAGTACTTTAGAATACTAAATGACATTAAAGTGAGTACAATGAACCAAAGTTACGAAAAGTATTTTTCAATTCGATCTAAAACGTGTATTTATTCTTAAAGTATGCATGAAAACTTAAAATGAAAAAGGTTTTCAATAACCTAACCGACAGCTATATACTCACTTTTATTAAATTGGGGACCTATAACTTTGTTCTCAATTTACATTATCAAAGCAAAATCTGATTTCAAGATATTGGATGTTATGACAACGTTTTTGATTTATTGAATTTATAGAACGGTAGTAATAACTGCCTTAGAAGTTTATGAGATCTTTTAAAAGGCAAGATTGAAATAGCCGAGTCACAAATATAAATGTTGTCAATGTTGATCCTTATTCAATAATGTAAAAAGTAGCTTGTGATGTTGATATGAATATTGTTCAAATTTACATTTGAGTATTTTATTAAGTCCAATGTTTCAACCTGCTTATAAGCATAAGATAACATATGTCAATTTTGTCGTGTGTTTGCAGGAGACTGAGACAAGTGTCGGGCACTAAGAATGATAGGTATAGTTACCAACGTTCGATGAACGAGTATCAGGTTTGTCTACATTTGTACCCAGGACACAAAATCAGTCTGTGATATTCTTATACTCCATTCGAACAAATTAAATATACAACTATAAAATGGACTTGAAATCGGTTTCTTCCCACGGTTTGGGTTACAAGTGGGATATTTGGCATGGTTTCATATCCATGATTTTACTGCAGTGTTTTATAGTAGGTAATGTTCTGTTAATTCTTCAATCTTGAGACCACTATCCAGTTGATGGACAGTGTTCATTGGTGCTGTTCTTCATGTTTGTAGAAGATAACAATAACGGTTAATAAAGAACATAATTCATCTTCCCAATTTATTCTTATCAAGTGTATTAAAAAATGCACTTCTTTCAGTTTGAACCTGTAGTGTACTAAACATAATATGTTGTACATCCTATAGTATTCCGTGCTTGCCGTACAGCGCATCACGTGACCTGTAGCGACTGTCAGAATAAAGCGGGTGATTGAAACGACCTGTACGTCTCCGTGTTGTCTCTCCCAGGCCTGAACCCATGAATACACTACAATGGCGACGAGGATGTAAGCTGAAATAATGCTTAACAAGGTTTGGAAGGTAGACACACGTCATGAACTATGTTAGTGATACGAACTCTCACTAATTGTTGGAACTTTCATAAAAAATGAACTTTTGAGTGAGAAATTTTACACTCGTCGACGCCATTTTTTCTCGTGCATTACATGAATCGCCTGTCACTCTCTGCCAGCGTTACTGCAAGGTTAGCCAACAGTCAAGTCACCATGTCTACGGTATTTCAAATAACATGAACATTATTCAACAATGAACTTGGTGCTTAGAACATTTACTATCATTTTCCAAGTCGTACTTGCCTTGATATTCATAAACTTTGACTTTTATAAATTGTGTCAACTTCACGTTATTGCCACTATGGAAGGAGAACAAGAAATAGAACAACATGTAAACAATTTCAGTCTGCATTTACGTCCCCCACTAAGAATGATAGGTATAGTTACCAACGTTCGATGAACGAGTATCAGGTTTGTCTACATTTGTACCCAGAACACAAAATCAGTCTGTGATATTCTTATACTCCATTCGAACAAATTAAATATACTACTATAAAATGGACTTGAAATCGGTTTCTTCCCACGGTTTGGGTTACAAGTGGGATATTTGGCATGGTTTCATATCCATGATTTTACTGCAGTGTTTTATAGTAGGTAATGTTCTGTTAATTCTTCAATCTTGAGACCACTATCCAGTTGATGGACAGTGTTCATTGGTGCTGTTCTTCATGTTTGTAGAAGATAACAATAACGGTTAATAAAGAACATAATTCATCTTCCCAATTTATTCTTATCAAGTGTATTAAAAAATGCACTTCTTTCAGTTTGAACCTGTAGTGTACTAAACATAATATGTTGTACATCCTATAGTATTCCGTGCTTGCCGTACAGCGCATCACGTGACCTGTAGCGACTGTCAGAATAAAGCGGGTGATTGAAACGACCTGTACGTCTCCGTGTTGTCTCTCCCAGGCCTGAACCCATGAATACACTACAATGGCGACGAGGATGTAAGCTGAAATAATGCTTAACAAGGTTTGGAAGGTAGACACACGTCATGAACTATGTTAGTGATACGAACTCTCACTAATTGTTGGAACTTTCATAAAAAATGAACTTTTGAGTGAGAAATTTTACACTCGTCGACGCCATTTTTTCTTGTGCATTACATGAATCGCCTGTCACTCTCTGCCAGCGTTACTGCAAGGTTAGCCAACAGTCAAGTCACCATGTCTACGGTATTTCAAATAACATGAACATTATTCAACAATGAACTTGGTGCTTAGAACATTTTCTATCATTTTCCAAGTCGTACTTGCCTTGATATTCATAAACTTTGACTTTTATAAATTGTGTCAACTTCACGTTATTGCCACTATGGAAGGAGAACAAGAAATAGAACAACATGTAAACAATTTCAGTCTGCATTTACGTCCCCCTTCTCCTCTAAATATGAATTCCACTGATTTGAGTAATGAGTTTACTGTTTGGATGGAATCTTTTTCGATTTATGAGGTTGCTAGTGGTTTAGAAGTCCAGCAAGATAAGATTCGTAGGGCTACTTTGTTGCATTGTTTGGGTACTGCTTGTCAAAGAATTTTCCTTTCATTACCTGGTGAGAAAGATACTTTTGCTAGAGCTAAAGCTGTTTTGAGTGCATATTTCATTCCAAAGAGAAATGTTGTAGCAGAGCGTTATAAGTTTCGTTCTAGGGCACAAGGGTCTGATGAAAGTATTGACAATTATGTCACAGATTTGAGAGAACTTGCAAAAACTTGTAATTTTGGTGCTTTGCATGATGAGATGATTAGAGATCAGATTGTTGAGAAATGTGCATCAAGACATTTGAGAGAGAAACTTTTGCTGAAAGATGATTTGACATTGGATTCTGCTCTAAAGATAGCTCGGTTATATGGAATGGCTATGGAGAATTCTAAGGCTATCGCAGGAATTTCTGTAAACAAAGTTGATTCTAATTTTGCTCAGTCTGGTAATTTGTTCAATGGCCAATGTTACAGATGTGTTTTTTCAGATCACAAGGCTTCTGATTGTGGTGCTATCAATGCTACTTGTCTATATTGTAAAAAGAAAGGGCATCTAGCTAGGGTTTGCAAGGCTAGGCAGTCAGGTAGTAGGTCAAATTCAGCATCAAGGTCTCAGTCAGGTCAGTCAGCTTCTGATAGAGGTTCTGCTCATACCACTAAACAAGGTCAGTTTAAACAGAGAGCTAGTAGAAAGAAGAAACGGGGTAAAGTTAGGTTTCAGCAACAGAATAATAGACAGAAGTTGAATGCAGTTTTGGTTGATGAAACAAGTTCAGAGTCTGATTCTTTTTCAGAAGATGCAGAGTTTGTGTATTATCTAGATTCAGATTTGTTCACTAGTGTGAATGTCAATGGTAGGGACTTGGACATGTTCTTAGATTCAGGTTCATATAGGAACATCATTTCAAAGTGTACCTATGATAGATCTTTTAAAGATTTCCCACTTTCTCCTACTGGTAAACATTTCAAAGCTTATGGTCAAAAGCAGCCTATGGATTGTCTTGGTTATTTTGATGCTGTCTTGAAAGTTGGTGATAAGCAAGTTGAAGATAGAATTTATGTCATGTCTGGTGATGAGGTATCTTTGCTTGGAAGGAAGTCTAGTATTGAACTCTCTTTACTTCAAATAAACATCAATAAGGTCAGTTCTTCTGCAAATCTTGATCATCTCTTTGATGAGTTTTCGGATGTTTTCGATGGCTTAGGGAAAATCAAAGATTTCACACACACAATCAAGGTTAATGAGTCAGTCTCTCCAGTTACACAACCGCTTCGTAGGTTACCTTATTCTATGGTGGAAGCAGTCAATTCTGAGTTGGATCGAATGATTGATGATGACATTATTGAAGAGGTTCATCACGCAACACCTTGGGTTTCAAACATTCATTGTGTTCCAAAGCCAAATACTTCTGAGATCAGAGTTTGCTGTGACCTGAGAGAGGTAAACAAAGCAGTTGTCCGTGAAAGGTTTCCCATACCTACGGTAGATGATACACTCTATGCCATGAGGTCTGCTCGCTATTTTGCAAAGTTAGACTGTAAACGAGGTTTCTGGCAAATAGAATTAGCAGATGATTCTAGAGATTTGACAAGTTTCGTCACACACAGAGGTATCTTTAGATTCAAAAGACTCCCTTTTGGCTTGAATTCAGCTTCTGAGGCATATCAAAAATCCATGAACTATGTTTTCCATGACATTTCTGGTTTGGAGAAGTATATAGATGACTTGATCTGTTATGCAGATTCTATTGAAGAACTTGCAATTCTGCTCAGAAAAGTTTTCAAAAGATGTAGAGAGTACAATCTGAAGCTCAATAAGGACAAGTGTAAGCTTGGTTTGACAGAAATAGAGGTTTTAGGACATGTAGTTTCTATGGAAGGAGTTAGACCTAATCCCAAGAAGGTTTCAGCTGTTGAGTTAGCTAATCCTCCAGAGAACGTTGCAGAATTACGATCTTTTTTAGGAGTGTGCAATTACTTGATGAAATTCATTCCTGGTTTTGCAGATCTTTGTGAACCTTTGCGTCTTCTCACTAGAACTGGTGTGAAATGGAACTGGGACAATGTTTGTCAATCAGCATTTAAGTCTCTGAAGAAGGCTATAGGTAAAGCCACATGTTTAGCTTTCTATGATGTGGATGCTTCAACTGTTTTGGTATGTGATGCTAGTCCAGTTGGTTTGGGTTCAGTTTTACTTCAAGAGCAGGATGATGGTAGTCTTAGACCAATTGCTTTTGCTAGTCGTTCTTTGACAGACACTGAGCGTAGATATTCGCAAATAGAGCGCGAGGCTTTAGGATGTGTCTGGTCTGTGGAACATTTTCACAAGTATCTCTGGGGAAAGAAGTTTGTCTTACACACTGATCACCGTCCATTAATTCACATGCTTACTCAGGAGAAAACAGTTCAGTTACCCCCTAGAATTCAGAGATTCGCTTGGAAGTTACAGGGTTATGATTTTCAGATTAGACATATAGCTGGCAAATCAAATATTGCAGATTTCTTCTCTAGGCAATCATTATCTTCTAAGAGAAGTGATAATGTGGCAGATTATTATATCAGATCTGTAGTTGACACATGTGTTCTAGATATTGATTCAATAACACTTGATGAAATCAGAAATTATTCGTCAAAGGATAGAGACATTGCCAAAGTGTTACATGCTATAGAAACAGATGACTGGAGTGATGTGTCAGTGCATTTCCTGAAGTTCAAGGACGAACTCTCAACGTTTGATTCCATTCTTTTGAGAGGAGAGAGAATAGTGATACCTAGTGAACTGAGGTCAAAAGTTTTGAGTATTGCTCATGAAACACATCAAGGCATAGTACGCACTAAGCAGTTCCTTCGTGCAAGGTTTTATTGGCCAAATATGGATGCTGACGTAGAACATCTTGTAAACAACTGTTCAACATGTGTTCTTAATCAACCGTTGAGAAATGATACTCCTCTACAACCTGTTGATCCAGCACCAAGACCCTGGTCAAAAGTCGGCATAGATATAGTTGGACCTATTGAATCATCCTATGTGTTAACACTGATTGACTACTTCTCTTCATATCCTTTTGCTGTTGTGATTAAAGACACAACTTCAAGTGCCATAATTGAAGTGTTGGAAAGAATATTCTCTGAACATGGATTCCCAGAAAGTATTGTTTCGGACAATGGTAGGCAATTTGTGAGTGCAGAGTTTGTGAAATATTTAAGAAAGGCAGGGATTGAGCATATTCGTTCATCGCCATATTTTCCTAAAAGCAATGGAAAAATAGAACGTTTTCACAGGTTCCTGAAGAAAGCTTTCCGTTCTGCAACGTCTGATGACGAAACGTCAACTACCCAGAATTCTACAAATGTACAGAGCTACTCCTCACAGAGCAAGTGGTGAAACTCCAGCCATGTTGTTGTTTAATAGAAACATTAAAACCAAATGTCCAGTAATGAGTACATCGAACTTTGACCCTCTTTTGGAAAGAAAACTAAATTATGCAGATAAGATGAAATCATATGCTGATGCTAAGAACAGTGCAAAATATCATTCGTTTTCTATTGGTGATATTGTGTATGTTGCTAATTTTGTGCGTGGTAAGTTAACCCCAACGTACAAATCAGTTAGACATGTTATCATCAAGAAGAAACAACATGATACATTTCAGATAGTGAACTGTGACACAGGTGTGATAAGTGTAAGAAATGTTAAATTCCTGAGACATGCTCCATGTGAAGATCCTGTGAAATTTGACAACGTTGTAACTTCTGAAGATGTGACGCCGAGAAATCTGGTAGTAGAAAATACTGGATCACTAGTACAATCAGCTTCAGTTACTACAGAGAACTCTCCTGTTCGACATGATAATGTAAGTTCTGAATCCGCTGTAGATCTTGGTACTAATGTGATTGATCCTGAAATTGAAGATGAACTGAGTGGATCTGCTATGCAACCAGCAGATACTGCTTGTTTGAGAAGATCTCAAAGAACACGTCGTTCTCCTGCATACCTGAACGACTACGTGAAGAAATGAACATTTTAACACTTTTCATGAAATGAATGAACAATTCCAAATTAAGTCATTATGAGTGATTTATCATTTACGGTGAATGTTGTATCATAATGTGGGATATTTTGGTATATAATCTGTTGAATTTACTATGTTACATTTTGAACATTTATGATGGTGGTAGATTTTAATATTAAAAATCTTTGGGAATTTCAGTATTAATTGTGGGAGGATTGTAGTTTACTAAACATAATATGTTATACATCCTATAGTATTCCGTGCTTGCCGTACAGCGCATCACGTGACCTGTAGCGACTGTCAGAATAAAGCGGGTGATTGAAACGACCTGTACGTCTCCGTGTTGTCTCTCCCAGGCCTGAACCCATGAAGACACTACAGAACCAAATCGAGACAGGGAACCTACAGTTTCTGTAAAAGCACAAATGATTTATCGCCGATTCATAATGTTGATTACCATTTGTATCATACCTCTATTCTATCTATTTCAATGTTGTTGTTTAAGCAACTCCCAGGTTTAGGTCCCAATATAGAAGCCAGAAAGGATTCAAGTCGCGTCGTTTACAGTTACCGTGATTGTCTCATTTATCATCTACACCATTTACTGACATCTATTAGAAAAATAACCCACATTAAATAACACCGGCTTTGATGGAAACGCAGCACTCTCGAAACTTGACATGGCTGATTTATGTACTTCAAAGAATGTTTATCATTATATCACACCATAACTCTTCACGAGTGCTGTGTCTCATACGATAATAACAGCTTCAAATACTTCAAAAAATCATACAGTTTTCAAGACTAAAATCAGCCAAACTTTGAGTTGCAACAATTTTTATTGAGTGATTGCTACATTTCAATAAATGTTTTACCATTGACACTTATTAAACAAAACTGATGATACACTGCTGATAACTATAATTTTGGTTTTAATCTAAAACAAGGATTTTCTTTGATTCATTCAGCTCAGCTTTAAACCACGATGTGTTATCTTGCTGTCGATTTAACAGTCTTTGCAATAGCAATAAAGGCGATTTCAAAAATGGTTTAACATCTTTTTGGCTTAAAATATTACCTAACCGACACTTAACTAATTCCTTGAAATAACATAACTTTCTTTATCAATGAATACAATCAAATGTAGCTTGGGTTTATTCAAATGATGATCTATATATGTTGAACTTAAATAACAGTCCACAAAATCCTAAGTTAGATATAATAGCTGCACATATAACACATAATGCACATAACATGCAGATAAACAGTGGATATTTTTTGCAATTTGTTTTTTGCAGATACGTACACTGTACCCTTGGCATTTAAACTTACACCCCTTGGGCGGTTAACCCTTCTTTTTTTCATTTGGTTTTCACTCGTAACTACCTTTCTGTAGGTGTTCACCCTTAACACCCCTTGGGAAGTAATTGCCTTTATTTTAGTTGAATGTTAGTTGCCATGAGCTCCATCCGCGTAGGTTGGTTATCTCCTAACCACCTTGGTCGGTTATAAGATTGTAAACAATTGCAAACAATTGGACTTTTGAATTTGAAAATTTGAATGTTAAATAAAACAAGAAGGTTACGATTTATGAACAACGAAAGTGGGATTCGAACCAGGGACCTCTATATTGTCAAGCAGCGCTCTTACCTGTTGAGCTACCGAGGATCCATGCCAGTTGATATAAATTTTTAAGGGTCATGTTTTTTTTTATTATGCCCTATAAATATATATTTATATTGCAATAAAATAGCTTTTAATGTAAGGAATCAAGTTTTTAGTTCTAAAACCTTCAGCAGGGGGTATTGTAAGTAGTCTGAAATAGTATTATTATCAAGACATATCAAACCCGCAAAATGGATCACTAAAACGTTTTTCCAATTATTCGTATGTAAATCAATTTAGTTGAAACACCGTAATAAAATAATGCTGAGGAATATATTGATGACAACTTCTTTGTTCATTGTATGCGACGTTTCTCTGCTTGAGAACGACACAAGAATCTGTGACGAAACGTCGCATACAATGAACAAAGAAGTTGTCATCCATATATTCCTCAGCATTATTGTCATTCCAACTTCTAAAATGCCTCTCAAAGAACGTAATAAAATAGTTTTTATTGTAAGAAATCAAGCGTTTATTTCTAAAACCCTAATCTGGGTGTTTTTAAATTTAATTTCTACGCCCTTGCGGGGTTATTTTCCATAACCCCTCGGTACCGGGTTATTATTTACTACTTGTTTCAAGTACAGTAATAGATTTTTTTTGTAAATATGAATACATGATTATGCTTTAACACATAATCTTTTTTTATTCTTCAAAAGGACGATTTTTTTATACTTCTTGTTTATGATTTTTTTTTCAATTATGAGATATTTAAAATCGAGTGTAATCGTTTATGTTTTTTCAGAAATCAGAAAAGCACGTTGATAGGAATGCATATCATTTTACCTCTTTTTTAAACTGTTATTTAAAATTGACAGAACGTTTTTAAATTAAATAACAGAAAACATGTCCAAAACATACCAATTCTTTTGTGGATACATTGTTGATATTAAAAATGTCTGAACTAAAGATTTTACTCGTCCTCAATATTACCAATAAACAGCTTCAATTTCATTCTGTGCCCTTATGTAACCTTTTTCCATGATGAAATGTAAAACTAAATGTAACAAGTTGACAGGAAAAAGTACCACATGTAAATCTCTCCAACATCTTAATGCTTCTGTGTAATGAAGCTAAAACTATTTCCTGCGTTAAAGCCTCTGTCTAAAGACTTTTCACCATATGAAATCTGAGTACTTGGCTTAAATTAAACTTTTTTACGGCAGCCCTGGTGAAATATCAGACATTGGCAAGTAGTCAATAAGTTTAGAAATAGTGCTGAAGGTTACGTGGTGTAATTTAAAGTTCGTTAAGTTTATTTGCTGATCAACTTTTCAGCCTGTAGTTGAAAAGTGCCACATTTACACGACTTCGTTTCGTTCGGTTTACGTTAAGTTATTTCACAAATAAACAAAGTTAACAGCAAAAGCACACCCTGTCTTATAGTAAAACCTATATGTATAGGCACTTCATGGTCTTTATATATTTTCTCAATAGTTTCGTACAAATTAAAGTAAGGCCTACTCCTGCAGTTTTAGAAGATTCCTAAAATGATGCAGAGGTTTAAGGCACTGAAGTGTTTCTTTAAATTCATGGACTTTTAAGAAGGAAATGAACTGCAATCACCTCTTGCCTTCTTCTGCTAAGTTCCAGCAACCAAAGTTGATGATATAATTATGTTGACTTCAGACTTTTTATCGTGTATGTGTTTTTCTTCTTTTAAATATGTCCAAGCCCTTTTATCTTGTGACCACTTGTTCGAATTTATTGTTCACATTTCATATATTTAAGAGTACCAGTAAACCAGTAAAATAGGCAAACTCAATAACTAGAACACTAAATGTAAGGTATGCATATACTTTGAAAATGACAGGACACAATGCATAAGAACAATAGTAAATAAATAAGTCGCTTATTTGTATACATGTAAATAGAAACCATCAAATTGTGAAAAATCTTGTTTCACTTTCTGCGTTTATTATTTTCATATAGAAGTCTTAAAGTTCTTAAATTGTCAATAAGGAAAATTATATAAGCTTCTTTATTCTATGAAAGCGACGTTTCAGTAAAGATTGTTATAACGTGACACAAGAAAGAACGACACGAGGATCCATGCCAAACGTCACTTTCAAAGAATAAAGATTGGTTATCCTTAAATGATTTACTTTATTGATAATGACACAAACTTCTAGAATGCAAATTAAAAGAATTATCAGAGATAATCAGAAATAAAAAAAATCCACTCATGTAACTCATTTATGATAAACAAACAAAGGCATATCAATGAAACACCATACACTTGAGCATGCTAACAAAACGCTTAGAGCTATTTTGAGACCTGTGAAGAGATCTGTGTACAAGGAAATCTGTGTATAAGGAAACCGAAACATCCAGATGAGATTTTTGATGTAAAAAATGAAGGAAAATATAAAATCCTCTTTCGCTTACTTTTGCATATATCATTCACAAAGTTCATAGACAGGGACAATACTTGTACTCTTTTATCCTATTGGAAATCGTTTTTCCAACTTGTTATCAGCTATGTTCAAAACTTATTTTTATCTAATTTCTGATTATCTAAAAAATACATCAAACCCTTTTAGTGGTTTCTGTTTTCTTTTCAAATGGCAGTTTCCCTACTGTTTCCTCAAACAACATTATATTATTTGTAATATAAGTATAATTCATCCCTGCTATATACATTTATTTATTTACCAGAAACGCTACAGCAAGTAAGACACTATGTAATGTAGTACAGCCTGTATCGAATATTCTTTTTCATACAGCTTCTACAAATGGAGGAGACAAGGTTATGTTTTTAGCTGTTCGTGTCACTGTGAATAAACATGGCTTGTCTTTTCTCAGAACTAATCTGTAGAAAACATTGAAAACCTTTTACCATTAGTGTGTAGTGAAGGGTATTAGACAAAACAGAAGTTTGCATTTACTGAGCTGAATACAACAAAACGAAATGACATTCACTTCGGTGAAATAGTTATGCTCCTTGTACTGTAGTAGTTCATGTTCGGGTTTGTAAAATATATCTAAAATAATCATCAAGACTTAAATAAAATTGATAGATTCTTACAAATCTATGAATTAAAAACAATAAGGAAAACAATCGACTGAATTCATTTTACATACTGATTACCCTTCCATTCAGTTATTTAGAAATATAAGTCGTACATAACTGAGGCTGTAGGCATAGGGATACTGTAATGAAATCAGATTATTACTTAACTTCTAAAACTAACTTCTAACTAAACTTCTCAAAGCTCAGCAACGTTGAAAAGAATGAATAGACACTTAATGTTTCGTCACAAATGTTGAATATAGGTGGTGACATCTACTGTGAAAAACTGAAATATTGAAATGTAGTGGAAACATTTAATAGAAAAAATATAAATATGTCTCAAACAAGAAACTCGTCCATTCTAATATACTGCTCAGCCTCGAGACGAATTTGAGGGCCTTATTAGATGCAAACAAAGTTATTTGTTAAATTTAGCAAAATGGTAAAGTTGTATGACAGTCGAGCATACGAGTTCAGATGTGTTTCTACTGGTATCAACAAGTGATTTTTCATATATATTATTCATAATCCCAATAACTTGTAAAAAAGGGAAGAAAAGTCAGTACAGTTGTATAGCATGTGTGATTAAGGGGATATGCTTCGGACAAACTTTCTGGACTAGGGATCTACTTGCATAACAGTCACTTGCTAAAGGACATTTTCCCCTGAATGGTTGAGTTCTTAAAAAATTCACTTCGGTTCTGATCGATTTTGACGCATGTAGCAGCTTGCCCAAGTTTTAAACACTTTTCAGGACAGGGTTAATTTTGGAAACCTCTATAAATTACTTCATAGCTCCTATAGGAAAGTGAAAACAAATCAACGCCTTCTAAAATAAAAATGTATTATTATTCCCAAAAAGATTATTCCAACTTATATTTTACGCCAGTCTTCAGACTGTAAGGTAGTATTAAGTATACAAAACCCGGAACCACTTACATCTTGCGTTGACTAGTGGGTTTTTTTTCAAGCTGTTCTTCAAATGAGTGTTCCATAAAAATGTAAGCATTTTTCAACTAAGATAAGGTTTGTTAATCCGATAATGGGAAATATGTACAGATTGCTGCTCAGATCGAATCAAGGCTTTCAAACTGACGAAGAGATGCCAGAAGAAACTTTGTATATAAAAGAAAGGGCATTATCCATTAATTGATAGAACAAGAAACAAGAAGTTCAGTTCAACCAGATATCAGCAAGTCAATAGTCAATGATCTCGTTGAAACAAGTTTATCATATCCGTTGGTATCATGTTGCCGTCGGTTGACGACAATATGTTACAGTACTATTTGTTCAGCAGATACATTTGTGCATTAATTTGCATCGAAATTTCTTTTCTTTTAAACCTCATATGACATGAGGTCGTTAACGATCTATTTCATATGAAGTTTGTTTGCCATGGTGATTGTCTTTAATCAAACTCGGTACAGAAGTACAAAAATGCCAAAAATATTTTAAAGTAGAATCAAGAATGTTCGGCAATATTTCAATTGACAATAAGTTATAATACAAAAAAGGGCATTGTTAAATAACTGATGCAGTAGATTTGCCTACTTCTACTGATTTTACACCAGTCTTCGTCTTTTCAGAAATCACAATCAGTTATCAGATAACCAAGAGTTAAATACATTATGTATCAGTTGAAAAATCCATAGAACTCTCGATTTTTTATTGTCTGCTTAGTTCGAAAGAATTGCTTTTTTGAAACTGAAAAACCTGTTCTTAGATTTATTCCGCAGTTTATATACATTAGGGCATATATCATCATTATAACAATTGATACACTGATCTAAAGTATCGGTTTGGCTGATTAAAACCACTACATAAATATCATAAAGAATAATTACTGTTTTTTTTTTATTTACATGACATTTTATTACTTGCGATAACTGTGTTTAATAATGATTAGACACATAATGCTTGCAGGAAAAAACTCATTTGTAAGTTGATCTAAAAAATAAAATACCCAATACCGAAGAGGAAAAAGAAAAAAAAATCAAACACATTGTATATTGATATTTTTTTGGTGTTTGGTTTATACTTGAACCGTGTTGTATTATTGTATTGTACATTTAAGCAGATTGAGTAATTGGGTGGTTCTTCGTGCTTTTGTGTTAATATAACTATGTATGAAGTCTAATACAGGTGTGTACGATTATTCTTGTGTTTAGTGTTAATAAGTTTGAAGCTAAGGAATCCGACTGAACATAGTGGAAAACATTATGACTATGATCTTCTGTTTCACTTCTCAACTTGTATGATCAGTTTGATCACAACTTATTTATGTACGTTAAATGTCTATATCACTTCATCACTCTAATGTTCCAAAGAGGGTTATGTTTTATATCTATAGCCGCTCAATTTGAAGTTTGAACACTTTGAAATTGATTATGTGACTTTTGACTTACTTATGTAAGATGAATAATGGTTCAGCATATTGCACAAGCTGCTCAACAATGCAACACAAGTAATTTTGAAATAACAAAAACATAATTGATAATAAGTTAGGATAAGACGATAAAGTTAAATTTGTGTTAACTTTCACCCTGCTTAATCAGGGTATTTAATTATGTGCTTATCTCATTCTAATACATAAATATTCTGTATAAAAAGCAAAAATGCCTCCTTCGCTAACAGGGGGCTAATCACGTCTCTAAGCGAACTGCCTTTCTAAAATGTCAACATTTGGAATTAAAAGAATGAGAGTGTTTGAACAGTGCATCTGTTGCGGCGGTTTTGGAACCCTCTTCAGAGATGGAATATTAACTAACTATGACGTGATGACAGAACAAAATGGTCCAATTATACCTTGCTATAAATTTAGCTTGCTAATAAAACTTAAACTACTTCCTGCGTTTATGCCTCGTAAAGGCTTTCCTACACCTGAAATGTGGGTCTTAAATTTGATTAAAATAATGTTGCATCAATTAGGTTGCAATTTCAGACACTGATTAGAATCAACAAACAGATACATAATGCTGAGGGTTACGTGATGTAAAGATTTACTTATTTTACCGGCTGATTGATTTTGAAACCTGTAAGTAGTTTTTCTAGTTAAACTGTGTCATGTTTTCCCGGCTCTGTTTTTTTAAAGACTCACGAATCTATGTAAAAGCAAACAATCAAGAAAACCCATTTGTTCTTTCAAAGTTTTTTCAAAGTTTTAGAAGAATCAGTATCGGAATCCAAGTATAATCAAGAGGTATGAGGTGTTCCCAAGAGTTCACATGAAAAGCACGATCTCTATGTTTGTGAAACTAAGGATGTAAAGGGGCAGTAGCACGTTTTTGATAATTTTATATTTTAAATTGTTCACTGATAATTGTTGGTTGACTGAACAGATAAAGAAACGTCGTTTTTTAGATAATAATTTATATATTACAACACCAAAAACTTATTCTTTCGAACTGTGGGATTGAAAGTGTTCGACATGAAGGTCACTATGCCATGCTGGTCAACCGAAATGCCCGGATGATAACGTTTGGGTATGTTGTGCAACTCGCTGCAACGCAACGCCAGTGGGAACATCAAGCACGTGATTCACCAGGGAATTTCATTGCACGTGCAGATCATGATTGAATTGGGTATTAAATGCACCATCATTGTCTTGGGTATCAGTTGTTACGTGCATCCAGCAGCCATGCCACGACTTAGCACTATCCAGAAAGAACAAGCCATTGGACATTTGGCCGCCGGACAACACCCCGAAGCCATAGCAAATGTCCTCAACTGCAATGTACGCACCATACAACGCTTGTGTCAGCGTTTCAACACCACCAACAGCACTAACGACCGTCCACGAAGTGGCAGACCCCGGTTTACAACTCCACGACAGGATCGCTTCATTCTGCGTCAACATCTGCAGAACCGCTTCACGAGAGCAACAGATACTGCCCGCCAGACCGTTGGCACCCATCAGCGACCCATTTGTGTTGATACGGTTAGAAACCGCTTGACCGCCAACCACCTATCGTGTCGGCATCCAGCCAGAGGCCCCGTGCTCACCCCTCATCACCGCCTTGAACGTCTGAATTGGGCTATGCATAGTCAGCATTGGCGACATCAGCAGTGGAGGACTCACCTGTAATGAGAGCCTTTATTGTGTGTCCATCGCGGATGGGCGTGTCCGAGTGTGGCGCAGGAGAGGTGAGCGTTATGCTGACAATTGTGTTGTGCAAAGGGACCCGTGGGGAGGACCAAACATCATGGTTTGGGGAGGAATTGGAATCGGTCAGAAGGGTGGACCTGTTGTCTTTCAAAATATCGGTCCTGGCAGGGGTCGAGGGGTCACAGCTGTCCGGTATATTGACCAAGTGCTCCGGCCCTATGTTGTGCCTCATTTTGCAAGACTCCAAAATTACACCTTTCAACATGACAACGCTCGTCCCCATACGGCCATAGTCACTAGGAACTTCCTCCAACAGCATAACATTAGAGTCATGCTTTGGCCTTCCCTCAGTCCGGACTTGAACCCAATTGAGCATTTGTGGGACGAGATCCAGAGACGTCTCAATGAACTGTGACCGCAGCCAAGAAATGCAGCAGAACTGAGTGCAGCCTTCCGCAGGGTCTGGGTTCAGATTCCTATGGCCTTCATAAACCGTCTTGTGCATTCCATGTATAGGAGATGTCGGTCTATGATCAACGCACAGGGTGGACACACACGGTATTGATCTTTCCCTCAACTGTAACGAGCCCGTATTTCACAACAGGAAAACAACGAGCCAAAACATTCCTGATACTTGGGACATTAATCGTGCCAACTTTTGTTGTAATAGAGTCTTTAAGGTTGAAGTTGTGTATGTTTGAAACTAAAGTTGTGAAATCAACATTTAATGCGACGTTTCTTTATCTGATCAGTATATTTTGATGGTGTCAAAAATCTCGTTACACCAGCCAATCATCCATAGTCAGAGGACAAAGAATGAAGATTCATATAAAGTCCATTGGCGGCCATTTTGTGTGAACACCTTTAATTCATTTTGTGTAAGAAAAAGGAATAGCATGGCTAAACTTTACATTATATGTTTGAATTATTACTGCTCCATTTAGTTTAAATACATTGTCTTTCAATTGGAACCATTCATTTTCATTTTTCTGACATCACCATATTTTCTCCCTAAAAACCTACTACTGCCCCTTTAAAGGGTACATTTGTTTACTTACTTTTAATTCAAGAGTTCTAATGAAAGATGTTAAGTAGTAAAATAGCAAAACCCACTAGTAATAACAAGCAGTCGGAATGTACACTTAATGTTAAGTATATAATCACATTGAACATAAATGCATTCTTTGACTTCATCTCCCTCTGTCGAAAGAGAATAAATATCTTCCTGACTTTCAAGTTTCGTCTTAAAAGAGTCCAGGATCGTAAGACATGAAGTGAAACTGTTTGTACAAGTTTAATCATTTGTCTTTCTGAAAGAACAAAATGCTATGTTGTTAAATTGTTTCAATGCATTTGACATTTGATAACACACGCCTCCTTTAAGTATCACATAAGCAAACATTATTGCTGTCATTATTGGAATGACATGAAAGCAATCACCATTACACCACAAGAATATACAATTTAACATTATAAGGAGAAACGTGCTCTATTTCTTAAGCTTATGTTAAACAATTACTTTACCAAAGTTGATATATTATTTATTTGAATTCACCTGAAGTAGCACGTTTTTTTAAAGTGTTAGGTTTTAATTTTTCACTGATAATTGTACGTTAATTCTAAATATATCATGTTGATGGTGTCAAAATTTTCATTATGCAAACTAATCATCCATAGTCAGAGAACAAATTTTAAAGATACACATAAAGACAATTGGCAGCTATTTTTTTCACATGGCAGATCTTTACGTTTTATATTTGATTTATTACTGCTTCATTTAGTTTAAATGCACTGTCTTTCAATTGGAACCAATTATTTCCATTTGTCTGACATCACTGTATGTTCCCTCTAAAACGTGCTACTGTCCCTTTAATCTTCTCGAAATAAATCTCTGAACAGAGTTCTGATATTGTCAAAGATATGTTTGTGACACGGTTTGTTGTATTATAGTCAATAAAACAATAGTATGTTGATCCTATGTATTGATATTGGAAATTGTTGACCAATATCTTGATAAGAATACATATATTGCAAGAAATTAAAACTATGGTTTCTTTGTGGATTGTAAAATTCATGTTCTTTCCTACAACTAAGCGTCTTAGAGTGATTTATTGCTATCTCGCTATATAGATGCTGTATATTATTATTATTATTGTTAAAAGAATTGAGAATAGTTCAGTGGTAAATCAATGTCAATCATTTCCCAAGCACAAAAACAATAAAACTAAATTAATATTCAGAGACTTATTTCAAATCAATATCATCATTTCTTAAATTGTATTAAACAGGTCTATTAATCATGTTCATAAATCAGAAGATTTTAAATGTCTGAAATTTAATCTATTTGACATGTCAATATTTCAACATAAACACTGAGTGTAAGTGAAACAGAAAACGGATATCGTCAGTAAACACCTTTCTTAATTGCGAAATACATTTCATTGAAATAAAGACATGTTCACTTATAAAAGAATTTATAAAGGACGTGTCCTCAGTTCAATCAGAAAGAAGTACAACATGCATGGACAATTGACTGTATCTAGATACTCACGTGCAGTATTAATGAAAACAGTACTTCGATGATATTCTGAAGAATGTTTTGATAACATATCGTAACTAAAGTAGTAAGGTGCAGGAAACATTAAAAAGAATGTCTTAACTTTTTCTAAAGATGCTTTTATTTTGCTGCAATAAAGCGTCTGACTATAAAGAATCATGCACTTGAAATTGGATCTCTTTGACTTTCTTTAATTTAGTTTGTTACTGCTGTGTTGTAAATTCAGTCCTGAACAGGGCAGAAGGGAGGAAAGTAGCGCCGTGGGTTATCTTCTGTCATAGAAATAGATTTTATTATAGCTGCTGGACGATTTTGACACTCTATATCAAACATTAAAACTTTTTCCATGACAACGTTTCTTCGGAAAAGCTTTACAAGTGGCTTCATTGCTCTGAAAGAAACAAATTGAAATGCAAATAACACCTTCTCAAATACAAGTGGTATTATAATTCCCATAGAGATTCTTCCAACTTCCACTTCACTGCAGTTTTAACACTGTCTCTTGTATTGCTGTAATATAAAGTGCACTGAACTTGGAATCACTCAAGTTACGTTTCCAATTTCATATCGTGCTTAAAAGTTTTTGCTAATGTTAAAGATACATTGATTATAGCAGTTATAATGATATTCACATATAATGTATTCCAGAGTACTGCAGAATTATTGAACATTTTGGTGAACTATCTAGCATCAATAAAAACATCCAGGATTTAATTCTAGAAGTTATCAGCACTCTGTTCTGCTCCCTTCAGTTTTCAGATTCCTAGAAGATAATCGACTTCTGTTTGCGTTAAATCATGTAAGGATTGACTGTATTTAGTTCTTTTCAAGCTGTTCTTCGGATTGGTTTTCTATTTGGGTAGACTTGATAAGAATCTGTCTGGTCTTCGAGGGGAAAATGATAAGGTAGAGGAGAGGTCGCGTATCTCGATAGCTAGGAAACTCACATGACCATGACATGAAAGGTCAGTCTGAACAAATAACACTAAAAATACAACAGAACATTGCCAGTGGATTAAATATTAAACTTGTTGGAGTAGTCATGGTTACTATATTATCCTCTAACAATTGACCTTAAATTACTTCCAGGCAACAAGGTTATATACAACTGGTATGTTGGTGCGAGGGAAAACTGCCCGTAATTAACTCCTAAAATGAAAAAATTATAAGAATAAGCTACTATCCATTAACTTTTCCCTGCATTAAAGTTTTTGTCCCATGACAACCTCCATGTGATAAATTAACTTTCATTCAAATAATGTTGTCATGCATGTTGTTCTGGTGCATTGCATTACTGCACTAACAATGGTTGTCAAATTGTAGAGGTAGAGTGCAAAAAATATAGAAATATATTCATTTTAGCTGCTAATCGGTTTTAATGTAGTCCTAAGTACAGCAAGTTCCTAGAATGCTCTGTGTTTTCAAGGCTCCGATCCCTGGGGAACAGTACAGTCATCTTCTATCTGTAAAAAGAAACAGGCTAACTTTACCAATGCCTTGTCCAATGAATAACTCTTGTATTCTTAACAGAATGAATCTTTCATAATTATCAATTTCATATAACTATAGAATTTCCTGAAAAGTTTCTTACTTCTCCTTCTACACAATAAATATTTGAGTCTTTGAAATAGTGATTTGTTAATGTACTGAGAGCCATTTTGGTTGTAAATAATGTTCTTCAAAAATACCTCACCAGCTGGGGAAGCCATGACATAAACATACAAGCTCAAAAAAGGAATTCCATCTTCACACTCTCAATGCTTATTACACGCGTCTACAGACTCGCCATGCTTATCATTCCATTTTTGTTTTCCACCCAGGAAAAGCCATCACATCGTACTAAGGAATTCCATTTTCATATTTTGTTTTAATGTTCTAGAAAACTATAATTATATCATATTTTGTGTTGAAGGCATGTAATACCATTAAATTGTATTTCTATAACGATAAAGAAATTCAACATTTTCTCATGTTTTCGCTGTTCTGATGGATGTGTTCATCACTAATGAAAAGCAGAAACTTGATCAGATTAATGATGATATATTGTCTAGCATATAAGAAAACGTATGTATACCTCTCAAACATGTCGTCATCTGAAATTGAAAAATTGACAGAACTTACATTTTCAAATCAGTTGTGTTCTGGATTGGACACGGTGTCGATGTATATCTGAAACTGAAGTTTTTATATACTGTCAAGCTTCCAATTTCTAACTTCAATATTTTCCGGGATTAAATATCTAACTGACAGAAAAAGACTGCCACATGTTAAGGTTCACCAAATTTAAAGTTCCATCTTTTCAAAGTATTGCAGCAAAACAATGCCATGCATGCCTCTTTGATATGTGGTCTCTCGAATTTGAATAAAATACTCTGGTTGCGGCTCTATTGCAGAAACTGACATGAAGTCAGAATTTACAGCAAATACATGTATACTGAAGGTTAGGTGGTGTAACAAAAACATTGATTTATTTTGGCTGCTGATTACGTTAGACGTTCCAAATAAGTTTAGTAAGTTCTTTACATGATCTGTGTTTTACGGGCTCTATTTGTTTTAGAAAAAGGGATAATTTAACTTGTTTTCCTGATGAAGAATTGAAACACAAATCTTCTTCACTTTCTTAGTTAAAAACTCCTTGGTGGCTTTTCTCATTTTGTTAAATGATTTAACACGTCAAAGGCCAAATTTATGAGGTTTAAGGTTTTCCATGTGCTCTACGAACTGGCAGTCAGGAATTCGGCAGGCCAAAACCGCGGGATTAAGAAACTTTGTTTTAAGAAAAAGTATCCAGCAATGAAGATAACATACATGAACTTTACTTGTACACATTCCGAACTTCCCGCCAAAGCTCAAGCATCTCCAATTGTTTATAGATGTTCACTTCGAAATATCCTTAATCTACGTGTATTGCTGGGTTTAGACATTTTAAAACTTAACCCACCATATGACTGTCAAAGAAGCTGTTTTTACTGTAACTGTAAAAAAAACATTAAATATCATACTGACATTGATTAATTGGTAATCAGTTGGTATTAAACGTTACATGGCAGCTATAACGTTTAGTATGTAAACAGATTGTCAGGAACATATCTTCTATGGAGACATCATATAGCTGTGCACAATGCTGAATAGAACAGTACCTAATCCTGAAAATATGCACACTTGACGCTTTTGATCTTGTTATCACTGAAATTATTCCCGTAACGAATTATGTTTGATTAACAGATACTTCATCAGCTTTTCTTCACTTCACCACAGTAGAAATAAAATATGAGTGATTGGTGAAAACCTCAAAAACAATACAGATCACTCCCTTTTGATCTTGTGTTGACTTATATTTGTCTAATCACAAATTACGCATCACTTCCTATTGGTCTTGTGTTGACTTATATTTGTCTAATCACAAAAACGGCACGCAGTTTGCAAATCAAAGAAACTGTTTCTTGACATTTTGTTAGGTTGTTTGTAGAATAAGTCCTGCTCAAGAGAATATCAAGCATGTACTGTTTCAATGTACACATTTCTAGAGGAATTCAATCAGAACACAGATTGCCACACAACCTGTGTTTTTTCTATCTGGTTTTCGGGCTTCAAAAGTCGATAAACTTCAGCATTTGTATACTGAACTGTCTTGTGGATAAGACATGATTCTCGGACATTATTGAGAAAGAGAATGTTTGGCCGCGGGATTTTGCCAAAGGGACGTAAGCGTCCTGGTAAATCAAGAGAGCATACAAAGGATTTGGTAAAGGTTCGACTTTTTAGTTTAAAGCAACGGGTTTTTTTTCATTATTGCTTTGCTAAAAAAAACAGGATATTCCAAAGTTAATGTTTTATAACCAAGAAAACCATAGTCTTTAAAGGTTTTATCAGTATTTGCTTGATACATAATCATTAACATGCAGCCTGTATATATTAATATATATTTATAGGGCACAATGTGATCGGTAAACAATTACAATGAAGATGAAAGTATCGAACAGAGACTTAAATCAATATTCATTACTTGAAAGAGAATTGAATCACTCTTTCTACCATTTTCAAATTTGTTACTTTAGATAAATGTCAAACCATCAAAAATTGTCTATTTTTATCATTTTATAAAGTATTCATATATGTGTCCCCTTCTACTTCCATATAATTATCACAAATAAAACAATTGCAACATTATGCAATTGCATGAAACATGTATGGTAAGATGTTGATAGACGTAATTTAGTTTTCAGGAAATAATAATTCAAGTTCAATTTAATTCATCATCAGTTTTCGCAAGCATGTACCTTCACGTTGATGCTTACAACATTTTGCATTTGCATTCTTACGACAGTCAAAGGGAGATAACTCAAATTATGATTTCTGCAGGTAAAATAATTGACATGGAACATATCGAATCAAGTCAGAAATTTAAAATATTTTTGTGTAGGCAACGATTTTGTAAAAGTTGAAAATAGACAAACTAATGATTACTTAATTACAGGAAACTAACAATCCGATTGGAAATGATTATACTGATTTATTAGGTTATTTTGATTAAAATTTATATCTTCCTCAAGGAACAATACTAAATAAAACGATCAAAAGCAGTCAGTCAAGCGATGACACATAAAACATGTAGGTGGTTTCACACGTGGAAGTATGTTCAACGGGATTAATTTGTTATATGATAAAAACGCTTTTTATAAATGTACAGGTCATACAAACATAGTCCAAATCCTTGTATCATTTTGTTTATTGGGCTTTGCATTACACCATCTTTGGTAAGCCCTACTTAACCAAAGGTCAATGAAATTGACAACATGTACTCTATATAGTATTTGACATATTTTGATTTAATTAATTATTTTAAACATTCTATTATAAAGAAAACATATGCATGTTATATTTTGTGCATAAATAAAAGTTGCTACACTTGAACTGTTGTGTAGTTTTGCAAAAGAGAAAAACTATAACAAGCTTCATACTATGTCCTTTTTACAACTTTTATCAAGGAAAGTATATCAGATAGAGTCTACGAATGCAGAAGACAGGAATATGTTTTATAGCTGTTTGTGTCTGCATGAATAAACATAGCTTGTCTTTACCTAATCTTATCTGCAGAAAACATCGAAAAGCTTTTTACCATTTGTGTGTAACGAAGGGTTGTAGACATAACAGAGGTTTGCATTTAGCAGACAGACAGACAGACAGACAGACAGATTCTTTATTAGACCAATCGGTCAAAAAATACAATTTGGTAAATCAACAATTTCTCAGCATGGTGAACAGAATACATATTTTTAATGATAGTTAGTATATATAGCAAAGCCCAAGAAATGCTATGGTTTAACATATTATTTGAATGACTTCAGTACAAGATACACATATTTCGCTAAATTAAAATTAACACTTTTACAATCACTATTTAGAAGTTCTTGGAATGTAAACAAACTAGGACGTCTATGGTAGTAGCTAGGTATATACATATTCCTGACGTTATTAAAAGTAGGACATATCAATAATACATGAAACTCGTCTTCTACTTCGTTCAAGCAGTATCTACATATTCGTTGAGCAAGTTCTAATCTATTCTGGGCCCATCTACCCTTCTCTATCATTAACAAATGAGAACTCAACCTAAATCGTGTAAGAGCAATTCTAAATTTCTTGTTGGTAATATCATCTAAATACATTTCAAACTTGAGACAGTCCTTTATATTAAGATAACAACGAGTATCACTTAAACTGCTAAGCTGGTGATGCCACTGTTGGGAATGTACATCAATAACTCTTTGCTTAAATTCTATTAAAAAGCCATTTGGATTAATCAAAAATTGGTTCAACCACACATACCCATATCCATAATTAAAAAGTAATTTCTTAACAAGTGTTACCCATGTCTCTATACTAGGATTTGTTTCTGCGAGATCCAGAAGATACTTATATATTAACACTATATGTCTATTTGGGTTACATAAAATAATCTTAATAGCTGAATACAAAGTTAACATAACAAACATCACCTCTATGAAATATTCTTGCTTGGTTTAGTCTGTATTTATGTGACGCCATTCAAAATTAAGATTTGTAAAATATCATAAACAAATTAAAAATCAACATTACAGGATCTGATAAATGTCAAAAAAAGTATTAAAAATTCAAATTAGTCATAAAACTAGTAGTATGTTGAACGTGTTGATTTACATAGAAAATGGTAAATTATTTGCTTGATAACGGTGTTAGTATATGTAAAATTATATCACCATTAACGAATTAATTTGATTTTCTTCATTGGATGTAAATTCTTTCTTTCGCAGTTCAAAGGTTTTGAAAGGAAATTAAATATCAATGTGAATGATCAAGATAGTTAAGTAGTCTTATACAATTACTCCTGTAAATCATATGCCAAGCATTAAAGCAAGAAAACTAATTACGTAAAGAAAAATAAAGCTATTTCAGTTCAATCTTTTCATGTCTACAAGAAGAAAATTGGAACTGACAAACAAATGTTCGGTAATGATGTTCATAAATCATAACTTTCTCGTTGGCTGGAATTAAAACCTTTGTCAAGTCGAATATAAAGAATCAAAAGCTTTGTCATACAATAACTATAAATCATGTGTAAAGCAATTCGATAAACAAAAAGATGAAAAAAGAGAATTGGTTGTAGACGAAGTAGGAAACAAATGTGAGGATTTTTGCATCACTGCTGTCAATCTTCATAACCAATGTGCTTTATGGAAATGAAATTAAAAGGAAATATGTTTTTTCTATAACTAAAGTTTACACTGAACAAAACATTTTAAGCAAGAAAGGTATTTGGTTTAAGTAAAAACTCAAGAAAAAACATTGTCAACATTTTTTGTAACAATACAACTATTGAATTAATGATAATGTACGAAGGAAATATTCCATAATATCAAAACATTGAAAAGGGGTTATCCAAAAAAGGCGCATTTATGACAGTTTCAGTTATTTTTTAGAATATTTGCTGTAGATCATGTTCTTGTAAACTTCAACCTTATTTGATAGTACTTTCCTCATACTCCTTCAAACGTTTTAACACTAATATCATTTCTTTCTAACCCCTGTAATTTGAAACTCAGATATATTTTATTTGAACATATTTTCCATTGATGAATGGCAAAATAATGTGAATCTACGCGGAATAATATTGCAGCTTGTATGGACAAGTTTCAGATACATTATGCTAATGTACAAAATAGTCAAAAACAATAAATGATGAAAAGAAGCAGTATTTTACAATTTATGATAATTTAGTGTATGCTTTGATAAATTATGATGACTTTAATGGTATGACATTTTGATAGATGCTGTGACTATATGGTAAAGGTTAGCAAAGTTGAATAGGATACTGTAGCTATGAGTTGTGCTTGTTAATATGTGAGATGTAATTTATGTAAATCAATAACACAAAGGTTTGAGTTATTATTTGGTACCATATTTTCACAAGTTAAGCAACACTAACTATATCAATTATTAGAAATAAACATTACTTTATAGTATTATTTCCTTCAGACAGTTTGTTACAAACCGTCAGTTAAAACAGTCGCATCATCATTTGGAAATTTCACCACCCCGGCACTAGCTAAAAAACGATTGAGTTAAAAATCAATTATCAAAAGTCTGAGTACGCTCTGTCTGAGCATCAATGTATTTGCTGATCAAACGACCACACGGCCACACATTGACACAGTGCTGATGTTAAATTATATGATAAAAATCTATCGAATAAAATGTGACCTACATCGGATATGTCCCTTACCTATCAGTAAAAAGTGATATATTTTTATCATCACCGTTTTTTAGGTTCAAAAACGTCTCACGCGGAATAACTTTCTCTTCCTCGTATGTAAAGAACCACACACTTCCGGATTCGTCAGGCTACTATTACGTCACTGGTTCTTGTGCTTATAAAAGTGATGCAGCAAGTCTGACGTTAGGGAAAAAATCGTTGGCGGAACGAAGTCGCATGATGAGTAATATGATCAAGATTTTTTTTTATCTCAAATACTGCTGAATGGGTTTTTTAAATCGGTTAACGTTTCGGTTCCTGTCCCGACAGCTAGTGCCGTAAGCTGTTCCATACAGTTTACACCTATAGGGCAGATCAGGACCAATATATTCGTATCGTTACTGTCCTTCTTATTAGTGTTTGAGAAACATCAACATTATTTTCTCAACCATCAATCAATTTGCTATCAAATTAAAGTTTAAGTTGTCATTTAAAAATGAAATGTTTTAAATGATGAATGTTCTCAGGAGCCAGTTAACCTAAAATTCATGCAATAGTGTTACTGGGTTATTGCCTTTTTTACGGTTGATCCTAATTCGATCATAAATCTTCTCTTTTACTTTTATTTCAACTTATGTGCGATTTCCACATTTGCTCAATATTCGACCAAGAAAAGATTGAAAGCCGCCTATATACAGTTAGCGAAATTGTCTCGTTGATCATATACAACAGTTACTGACATGTAATAGAAAAATAAACCAAATCCAATAACATCAGCCGTGATTTAAAGCTCATCAATCTCTTAGCATGACATTTCTGATTTATAAACTTCAGAGATTAAAGTGTTTGATCTTATCAGAACATAATTCTCCCAGAAAAAAAAAGAGGACACAACTCCCATGATAATAACTGATCCATGTACTTCAAACAATTCCTTTTGAAATTTGAACCACTTTTCAAATAAAGTAATGTTTACGATAAATGATGACAATTGTTTGAAAATGACACACCTGAATTATGGTAATATTTAATCTTCAATGTATATTTATTATTATTCACAGTGATAGTACTTGTATTGATAAAAATAGAACAATGTACAAAAAAAGTTCACATTCGCAAAGAAAATAATTACAAAAACTCGAAAGATACAGAGTTTATATGAAACAAACATAAATACTTCAGTGAAATGCATTATTTATTGGAAAATATATAACCTTAACTGAATGACGTTGTGCAGATCTACTACAAGTTTGATATATGTAATTAATTACATCTTTGTAATAGATTCAATATGCTCTATCCTAACAGCTTCAATATGATTCAGATAATCGCCAAATGCCCAAAGAGCTGAGCTGAATTAATTGTAAAAAGATTTTATAAATAGTTTTAAACAAGTGGGATCATACACTATTGGCTTAAAACATGAGATGACAAATAAATGAACAATGCAATTATTTTGATGAATAGAGACATTACACTTCATTTGAAAAACTTCTGATAAAGGACCTTTTAGCCATAACTTTTGTATGTCAAACCAATTATGATTGACTACTACTCTTGCGCAACTAAATGTTCAAACGTGTAACTCAGTGGTTGTTAACAACTGATTGTTCCAAACCATACTTGTTTGAGAGCTAATGTGCCTTATAGAAGATCATTTTGATCAAAAACAAACGCCTATCTTGTTGTAGAATAAATGTAGAATCAAACTTTCAGCTATTATCTTGGTTACGACAAGGAGCACAGTGTTGTCCATACATTTTTTTACAACAGTGTGCGTTTTGGGGGTGTAGGAATAGACTTCGGTAATGTATCCAATATATATCAATCACTTGCTAAATTAACTTTCACAAAAGCTTTTGATTTAGCAATTAAGTTGATAGTTAAAGCATTCCAGATATGTCTGAAAATGAGTCCAATAAAGTTCCTTTTCGGTCAGCGTGGGAATGCAAAAATGTATGGTATTCGTAAATTGTAGAAAAGAGGTTAAGGTAGTCTTCGAACAATACTTCCAAGATGAGCCCTTTAACTCATCATTTGGAAAATAATTTGATTAATATGACTTTGCAACATTGTCAGCTTGCAAAAGTGCGTGTTGTTCTTTGCAGCATTAGGAAAGAAGGAAATTATTACATGACAGCGGTTTTACACCTTGACAAACTTTGTGATAAAATATTCACATTTCATTCAAATTATTTTAAAGAAATTTATTGTTTCTTGACCTAATGGCCACCTGCACAAATACACATTTTCTTCTAAGAACAAAGCTTTGAAACGCCAATTGATGCAATAAAACACCTGATGCCAATTAAAACGTCGAATTCAATTCTTGAGGCAATTTCACAGGTTTCTTTTAAAAAATATTTAACAGGCTTGATTGGCAAAAAGTTAACCTTGTTACTTCACACAGAATTTTATCAAATGAAATTTAGAAAAGATCTTAAATGTTTCAATTTACGACAAATTTCTTCTTGTTGTTTTCATCTTACTTTTTGGTTCAGAAAAACGTCAATTTATGTCGAGCTGCTGAGCATTAATAGCATCAATAGGGATAAATGGGTGTAAACCATTAGGTATTACGTTAGTGTTAAAGTATTCAAAATGTGATGAGGAGATAAAAGAAAATAACGATGAATGAGTATGAACTTGAAGCAGGACTGTAATTGTTTATACTATAATATCGGAAAAATAACAATTCGTGAAAGATTACCATCAACGTTCGTTGTATACTGGTCAAAATAAGATTACTTCATAAGGTGGTAAATGCATAATTAAACTGCCCTTCAAAAGAAAGTTTACCACGTTTCATTAAAGAACAAAAAACGATAGAAGAATCCATTTTTTCTAATCAATAACAATTAAAGGCGAAATAACCAATTTTACACTTACTTAATCGAAAGGGAGCAGAAAATTTCTTGGTTTTCAGACCTTAGTTGAAATTATTTTTATGTAAATTAGTTCTTTAAAGTTATAAAATGTGTTACTTTAGTACCAGGTAGTGATCATTTCCAAAACTGCAATATGTAACAATAAACTGTAATCATCAAATATCTTCTCATTGAATCTCCATCAAAGGTTGTCCATGTCCAAAGTGGGACAGTGTAAATAGAATCTCATTTTGGAACGTCTGTGAGTTGTTCAATCGCAGACCAGCCTTGAGAGGTTAACAATCGCAGATATATCTTATATAAATCTTGACATCATAAGCAGCCAGTTGTCTAACGTTACAGATATTGCCCCTTATGCTGTGTAACGACATCTTCTTTGTGTGTTAAGGGTCGTCAGAAATTACACAACCTCTCTGTATAGTCACAGCTTGTAACCAATAGAAAAGAGTGAAGCTATTCCTGTCACAAGTTTTTTTATCATTTTTGTTAATTTTCAGAGGGGATTTGCAATGTTTTTGCTTCGGAATTGGTATGTTTTTGTGGGGTTTTTCACTGACATGTTGACCAACATTTTACTATGAAAGGTTAAAATTATTTTCGTCCCACACTTAGCACCAGCTCAAGGTAACTTGATAATGACCTTTTTGTAATTTGTTTGCAAAAATGCATGAATATTGCTAATTTAAACGTTTGGGTTTCATTTATGTCATTTCAAAATTTACTGACTATCTCAATATCAGATATGTCAGTTAGGCGTTAGTAAAATTTCTACCATTTTATATTGTCATTCAAAATTTCAAAATTCATAGATCTACAGATGATACTGGGATTTACAACAGATCAAATCGGTTCATGACATGTGAAATGCTTGCAGCACAAGCCAAAAAAGCAATTTTCCCCATGTTTAACTCTTTCATTTAAGTTCCTCTCTAACAATTCTGCCGGCTAAATATTTTATGCAAAGATAGAAACAATTTTATCATATAGATCAGAAATTTGTGGTTCTAGCATTAACATGTACTTAGTGATAGTAAATGTTCAGGAAGCATACTGGTTTTTATGATGTTGAAAATGTGCTTCTAATAAAGCGATAAGTGGTGAAACAAGTTCCCATTTCTAAGGTAATGAAAGTAAAATGAATTTTCCCTGATTATCACAAAGCCCTTCAATGATATTGATTACTATTATCTAATTTTATTTTGAAGCATTTATGCTTATGCTTGATTAATTAAAGATTTTAGCGATAGGAAAATATTTATGTCAATGTTTCAACAAAAATATAAAGATATGTTTTATTCAAAATTAGTTAACAACAGGGAATTAATCCAAATTTCTAAGTCATTATTCACGTTGTAAATCGATGTTCGGATTGGAATATTATTTAAGTGATCTCTCTTACAAGCTTAAGTCACTTACAGATTTTTTTGAAATTAAGAATTGAACTCCATTCCTTGAAAATACAAAAGCATAGAAAAGATAAAGATACATTTGTTTGTATGTATAGTCCTGGTCGTATTTTCGCCTATGCCTTGAAAAAAAAAGCATAAGAAAGATAAAAGTACAAACAATATACAACCTTAGTACCAAAAAATGCTGCTTTCATTAAAAAAAATTGTTTTTGCCAATTGGTGTTCATCACTGAATCAAATTTGTCCGTCTGTCAGTTGAGACTGAATTACATGTAAAGTGACACAGCACAATGCGGTAGCTTCATATTTTTTTTTTCAAATTAATGTAATGTCTTCATTTAAACTTTCTCATGGGTGTAATATAAGATTGATGAAAATGCGTGTACAGGGGGGGATGCTACACGGTAATCTTCAACAAGGTCCTAACTCTGTTGAGTAATGAAACTGTCATCTAAACTATTTCCTGCATTAAATTCTTGGTCTGTAGGGCATCCTTCGCCTGAAATGTGATCTTTTGACTTTAATTAAAATGAATTTGCTACGGCTCTGTTGCGATGTTGGACGTGGACTGGTGTTCAATAGAAAAAAAAACAGTGAATGTTACGTGGTGTAATAAAAAAGCTGACTTTATTTTTGCTCATGATCGATTTTGAGGCTTGTAGATAGCACAAATTCGTTTCGTAGGGAGAAACTGTAGGAGTCATTTCAAATAAGAATTGCAAATCAACGCCTTCTTCCAAAAGTATGATTATTTGACACTTCAGGAAATGATTTAGTCTTGTCCATTGGTGTTGTTCCACTGAAAAGTTCAGCCAGAAAGTATAATTTCTTACGAATGCACCGTCATCCTTGCAAGCTTGAGGAAATTTAGCAATTGAGAAAAGAAATAAAACACTCAGTAGAAAAATCGTTCGTCGAAAGATCGTCGTAAATTTGGCAGTCCAAATTTACAAAGTGATTTAACATTGTTTTCAGAAATACTATTCTGAGGAAACGTATCCTGCAATAAGCTAAATAACTAGGACTAAAAGAAGCAAATTCGAGTTGCTCACAATCAGACCAACTTTCTCAACATAAAAGAAAATGTACGTACATGTACCCTGATATCCTTTAAGCTAAATGCCGTTATTCGAGGCGCTTCGAGCAAATCGCTGTGACCGGATGACTCAATTCATATATATGGATTATCACTGAAAATCCCACCTCCTTCTTGACTACAAAAACAATTCAGTTGAGGGTTTGAAATTCTGCGCTAATTGTATTTATAGAAAGAGAGATTTTATTTGCTTTTTTTTGTCTGTGTGAAACTGAATTTTTTTCAAAGATTATTTAACTACAAGGGTAAGTTAACTTTTTTTGTGAAAAGCTATTTTTTTGTCTTGGATGGTTTCATAATAAATGCATTTGAACGATTTATAGTATTTTGTTCAATGCCACAACAAGAAAACAAAGGGGAAACTTTTCATCCCACTTTGGTAACACTAATGATAACTAGACAAACTTCTGATAACTAGACAAACTTCTTTCTTACATAATACATAATTAAAATGTGCTTATTATATTCTGTTTTGGAAATAAAGCAAAGTATATTTCAATTCTAAATAGTTCAAATGAGAAAATTCCTTGCAAGCTAGACTTGCCTTATACGACGTGTTATTGTTGCCTGGTATATGAAGACGTATTTTTCACATTTAGATTTATTAAGCAGTTTCACATTACCTCATCGCTCAATTGGATTTATGATCCTCTCCCCAATTATTAGATGCTATAATGCGAATTCCATGAGTTATAGTGTTAGGGAATAGGCTTGTCGTCGTGTGATAGATGAATAACATTAGGCCTACCTCAAAGTTATTTTAGATATACAGTTTCATATTAAAAACATGGATAACATAAAAAAGCATTTAATCAGTAAACAAACGGTTAGAATTATCGACTTTTATAAAAGTCATAAATGATTTTTTTTTCCATGTTGAAAAGGATACCAAAACAAATTAAAAAAGTAGTATCTGAAAATATGAAAGTTCATTTAATAGATAAATAATGAAATTAGTGTAAATCAAATCTTTTTCCTGTTTCCCTATTGCCATTTGCAAAGTTGAGCGATTTCTACACGACTAGTCACCATTTATCAACTATATAATCACAATTATCATCAACGTTTTCTTGCATGCATCTGCTTTGTTATTTGACCAGTCTGTTTTAACTTCTAATATTTGACGGATAAAAGATTGCAGTCAAACAATGAAGTGCCACATTCATATGCATTTACTCAAAAGCTGTGATATGGACTCTAAGCTTGACGTGGTTGCTCATATACTAAAGAAAATATTATTGAAAATATTGAAATACAAGAGTCATCAGAAGATGACATAATTCACCGGTCCCCATTAAAGTCACGTTTAGTCAAAAAATTAAGAAGTTTACAAAAGGTTCATCTTCACGTGCTGTTTAAGTTTTATTGAGCTAAGAGTTTTACTTGGAAAGCGACAACGATAAAATCCGAAGAGGTTGAAAATACAACAAGGCACATCTACATAAGCTGACTAATCCACATACTAATTAAGTTTCATTGAGCTAGGTCCAAGAGTTTTTAAGTTTTGCAACCGCAAAAACTAAAAATCCTAGGGAGTTCAAAATACCAAAAGGCACACCTACAAAAGGTAATCAAAATGTTTAATTGAGCTCGGTCTGACAGTTGTTGAGTACTCCGGCAACCAATTCTAATTTACATTTTCATAGAAACAGCTAAAAATATAAATCCCAAGAAGTTGAAAGGACCAAAAGGCACATCTAAATATGCCTACTTATTTGCAAACTAAGTGTCATTGAGCTAGGTCTAACCGTTTTTGAATACCGTCAGGAAACGACATGATTACAACACTACAAACAAACCTATTTGAGAACAATAAAATATGTTATAGATTCAACAATTCAAAACTAATATGACACTGCAGCTATTTTTTCAAATATTAAACATATATGAACAATTATAAATAATTTGTATTTCTTAAATGATTACTCTTACTTAACAGGATGACCTCTATGAATATAAATGTTATTTTTCAAAGATTTAAAAACATATATCAACGATATATTTCTAATTAATATTTGAAGATACTGACACATAATTCCTTTGCCTGTATGCGATATTTTGTAAAGTTTGCAAGTCTCTAATGAACAATCTGTATTCAAAAATTCTTTTAATCTTAAATTAATCAAAAACTCTATCTATAATTAGAACATGTTAATATGATTTCATAAGATATAGTCAGGGTGAAGATGACCATAACTTCTCATAAATAGTTTTGATAAAAAACAATCTTTTTAAAAGGCAACTTCAATGTGCATGACATAGAATTAGTCTAGTTAATCCCAAAGACAATTTTCACAAAGTGCAGTTTACAATTGATTGAAGATTGATTCGTTGATGAACAAATACTTTTTGTAAATATTGCTGAACAAGACAAGAATATATGTGAATTATATATATTTTATCATCACTAATTGATTTCTGTCTTTATAATCACATTAACTATGAATGATGGTATTAGGTTACCACTCATACCATGTATAAACGGAGGAATTGAATACAGAACTAGTACTGCGGGACATCTGCACAAACACAAGCGGTTTTCTATCAACAAAGCTTTACTATGCTAGTTGATGCAATAAAGCACCTGGTGCCAATTAAAACATCTGATTCAATTCTAGAGGCAATTTGACAGGATTCTTCAAGAATAATTTCAAAGAGACTTGATTGACAAAAAGGTTAACCTTGTTACATCACACAAATTGTTTTTTTACAAACTTCAATTTAGAAAGGATATGAGAAGAATTCATTGATTGAGAAATTGTGCTAATTTTATTTCGCCAACTTTTTTCCACAGAAGACTGTTAACATGTGCCGAACATTAATTAGACTAAGTTTTAAATCAATTACACCATCAAAAGGAAACATAGTGTTAAATTCATCAATTACATTCATCACTGAAGTTATGATTGTAAATAACGATTTATGAAAAAAAAAAGATTAATGTATCTTAAATGAATCATTATTCATCGTTCTTGTTATAAGATCAACTAAAATTGTCATTTTAAACAAATTTGTCTATACTACTACGTACACTGTTGTGTCCGTAAGTACTACTACAGTATACAGACTACTTACACGTTTCGTCAATTTCATAATTAAAATATTGCATAATTTGAAATATGCAAATGTTTTATAAACACTACAACAGACCCTCAGTGACAAAAAGTGTAAAGGAGGATGTTTCATATTAGAAAATATTTGTTAATTTAATGGTCGATATTTAGGAATGAGTGAATGAGTTATTGTCTAGTGCCGCTTGGGCGGTATTGCAGCCATTAGCGGAATAATTTTATTTTAGGAATGTCCTTCATTTGTTATTTCTTTTTTTTTCAGGGAAGTACAAGAACATTTTTATTTGGGATTGAAACATATTTTATTGACAAAAGGTCAAATGGATTGGGCAAAAGTGAAAACACTAACTGGGCCCTGTCCAATACAAAATGGATTAATATACATATGTTATAAAAATTTTAAAATTTTCAAATGTTAACACAGGTTTTACAATTAAGGTTTGTGCAATTATGTACAGTGCAGCTTTGTAAAATATAATTGATTACAATGTGAATGATGATTCTATTTACACAACAGTAATACAATTTGACACAGGTATATACAACAAGAGAGATAACAAATTATAAATGGATAGTACCTGAAAGTGAACATTACTGGAATCTATTAGTTTTACTGATATAACTCTGTACATATTTGAAGAGGAGGGTATTATCTTCCACGGTTAACCTATCATTGCCTTTCAAAATTGTTTCTAATGATGGAGTAACTCCGAGATCAAGGACTTTGGAGAATAAATGTTGTCCTAAGTACAGCATGGTCCTAGAATGCTCTGTGTTTTCAAGACTCCGTTTCCTGGGGGAACTGTACAGTTCTGTTCTATCTGTTCAACTAGACAAGTTGTGTCCATGGACAGATGCTCCCGCTAATAAAAAAGCCCTCAATGTTTTCAATCATAGAATTTAAAACAAAATAAGAGATGCACAACTTTAGCTTCATTTAAGTTCAAACATCCATTAGAATGTAGAAAATTAAAAATACCCAAAACATAATATAAGGTGCACACCTTTAGGATACCTATAAAGCATGTTTGGAAGAATAGCGCAGTCTATTCAGTACTTTATAAGGAGAAGTGGATAAACAACGTCCCTTAGCATACCAATATGAGCTTTCACTTACCCAAAAGTTCACCAAAGTTCAACATGACAGAAATTTGAAAAAAAATCAAAAATTGAAAAACAAAATATGAGATGCACACCTTTAGGATGCCTAAAAACCATGTGTGCGATTTCAATTAAATCTGTTGAATGGTTTTTGAGGAGAAGTGGATAAACAATACCCTGTATAGAGTGGTTAAGTACGTACGGACAACCAGGGGTGATCCAATATGCCCTGCCATATATGGAGGGAGCATAACAAGAAGCAGGCTAACTTTACCAATGCCTTGTCCAAGGAATAACTCTTGTATTCTTAACAGAATGAATGTTTCATAATTATCAATTTCATATTACTATACGATTTCCTGAAAAGTTTCTTACTTCTCCTTAAATACAATCAATTTTTGAATCTTTGAAATAGTGATTTGTTAATGTACTGACAATCATTTTGATAGTAAAATTCTGTAAATAATGTTTTTCAAAAATACTTCACCAGCTGGGGAAGCCATGACATAAACATACGGGCTCAAAAAAGGAATTCCATCTTCACACTCTCAATGCTTATTACACGCGTCTACAGACTCGCCATGCTTATCATTCCATTTTTGTTTTCCACCCAGGAAAAGCCATCACATCGTACTAAGGAATTCCATTTTCATATTTTGTTTTAATGTTCTAGAAAACAATAATCATATCATATCTCGTGTTAAAGGCATGTAATACCATTACATTTTATTTCTATAATGATAAAAAAAAATCATATTTTTCACGTTTTCGCTGTTCTGATGGATGTGTTCATCACTAATGAAAAGCACAAACTTGATCAGATGAATGATGATCTATTGTCTAGCATATAAAACGTATTTATACATGTACCTCTCAAACATGTCGACATCTGAAATTGAAAAATTGACAGAACTTACATTTTCAAATCAGTTGTTTAGTGGAGTGGACACAGTGTCGATATATAGCTAAAACTGATCAAGTTTTATATAGTGTCAAGCTTCAAATTTCTAACTTCAATATTTTTTTTATTCAACCTTTTCCGGGATTAAATATCTAACTGACAAAAAAAGACTGCCACATGTTAAGGTTCACCAATGTTCAATCTTTTCAAAGTAGCAAAAAAATCCCAAGCATGCCTCTTTGATATGTGGTCTCTCGAATTTAAATAAAATACTCTGGTTGCGGCTCTATTTCAGAAAATGACATGAAGTCAAAATTTACAGCAACTACATGTATACTGAGGGTTACGTGGTGTAACAAAAACATTGATTTATTTTGGCTGCTGATTACGTTAGACGTTCGAAATAAGTTTAGTAAGTTCTTTACATGATCTGTGTTTTACCGGCTCCATTTGTTTTAGAAAAAGGGATAATTTAACTTGTTTTCCTGATAAAGAATTTAAACAGAAATCTTCTTCACCTTCTCAGTTAACAACTCCTCGGTGGCTTTTCGCATTTTGTTAAATGGTTTAACACTTCAAAGGCAAACTTGAACAATTGTATAGTTTTGCACAAGACAAAAACTATAACAAGCATCATACTAAGTCCTTTTTACAACTTTTTTTCAAGGAAAGTATATCAGATCTACGAATGCAGGAGACAGGAATATGTTTTATAGCTGTTTGTGTCTGCATGAATAAACATAGCTTGTCTTTACCTAATCTAATCTGCAGAAAACATCGAAAAGCTTTTTACCCTATGTGTGTAACGAAGGGTAGTAGACATAACAGAGGTTTGCATTTAGCTGAATACAAAGTTAACATAACAAACATCACCTCTATGAAATATTCTTGCTTGGTTTAGTCTGTATTTATGTGACGCCATTCAAAATTAAGATTTGTAAAATATCTTTAAAATAATCATAAACAAATCAAAAATCAACATAACAGGTTCTGATGAATTTCAAAATAAGTATTAAAAATTAAAATTAGTCATAAAACTAGTAGTATGTTGAACGTGTTGATTTACGTAGAAAATGGTAGATTATTTGCATGATAACGGTTTAAGTATATGTAAAATTATATCACCATTAACGAATTAATTTGATTTTCTTCTTTGGATGTAAATTCAAAGATCTTTCTTTCGCAGTTCAAAGGTTTTGAAAGAAAATTATATATCAATGTGAATGATCAAGATAGTTAAGTAGTCTTATACAATTACTCCTGTAAATCATATGCCAAGCATCAAAGCAAGAAAACTCATTACGTGAAGAAAAATAAAGCTATTTCAGTTCAATCTTTTCATGTCTACAAGAAGAAAATTGGAACTGACAAATGTTCAGTAATGATGTTCATAAATCATAACTTTCTCGTTGGCTGGAATTAAAACCTTTGTCAAGTCGAATATAAAGAATCAAAAGCTTTGTCATACAATGACTATAAATCATGCGTAAAGCAATTCGATAAACAAAAAGATGAAAAAAGAGAATTGGTTGTAGACGAAGTAGGATACAAATGTGAGGATTTTTGCATCATTGCTGTCAATCTTCATAACCTATGTGCTTTATGGAAATGAAATTAAAAGGAAATGTGTTTTTTCTATAATTTAAGTTTACACTGACCAAACATTTTAAGCAAGAATGGTATTTGGTTTAAGTGAAACTCAAGAAAAAAAATTGTCAACAATTGTTTTGTTAGAATTGAACAATACAACTATTGAATTTATGATAGTCTACGAAGTAATCCATAATACCAAAACATTGAAACAGAGTTATCCAAAAAAGGCGCTTTCAGGGCAGTTTAAGTTGATAAAAGGTTAAGAGTTATTTTTAGAATATTCGCTGTAGTTCATGTTTTTGTAAACTTCAACCGTATTTGATAACACTTTCCTCATACTCGCACAAATGTTTTAACTCTAAATATCATTTCGTTCTAACCCCTGTAACATTGAAACTCAGATATATTTTATTTGAACATATTTTCAATTGATAAATAGCAAAATAATGTGAATTTACGTGGAATAATATTGCAGCTTGTATGGACAAGTTTCAGTTACATTATGTTAATCACAAAATAGTCAGAAACAATAAACGATGAAAAGAAGCAGAACTTTACAATTTATGATAATTTAGTGTATGCTTTGGTAAATTTTGATGACTTAAATGGTATGAAATTTTGATAGATGCTGTGACTATATGGTTAAGGTTAGCAAAGTTGAATAGGATACTGTAGCTATTAGTTGTGCTTGTTAGTAGACGTCTTTGAACCTCACGAGGAATAACGTTTTCTTGCTCGCATGTAAAGAACTCCACACTTCCGGATTCGTCAGGATACTATTACGTCACTGTTCTCTTGCTTATAAAAGTGACGCAGCAAGGTTGACGAGAGGGACAAATCGTAAGTGGAACGATGTAACACTGAAAGAGGTTTTAAAATCGGTTCACGTTTAGCAACAGTTAGGTCCCCATCTCGACAGCAAGTGCCGTAGGCTGTTTCATACAGTTTACACCTATAGGGCCATTCTCTCCTTTGATTGCCTCCAATCAGGCATCTCCCATTCTATACCATAAAGTTGGCGTAATATAAGAGAGACTAAATCAACACGACTTTATCTGCCTCTGTGGGGAGAGAATGCTATAGGGCATATCAGGACCAATATATTCGTATCGTTACTGTCCTTCTTCTTAGCGTTAGAGATACAATAATGTGTTTTAACATATGTTGCTATATTTTACCATTGTGGGTTTAATGTTAAGTGATGCGGATTAAATGCATTGTTCATTATTGAAGCTGTTACACATGTATTCTTTACAACCGTTACTTAATATATTAAAGTTTAACAACAGGGAAGTCTCCGTTCCAATAGCAGGTGCTGTGAACCGTTTCATACAATCTTCACAATCCCTACCGTTTTCAGTTTCAAAATAGATAATGCTGTTGACTGTGTCCACGTTTTCGTTAATTATGTAAAGATCGTCTGATTTAAGTTCTTCTCAAGCTGTTTTCAAAATGAGTAATCTATTTGAGTATACTTGATGACGAAATTTTCGCATTTGTAATGACTCAGGTTACATTTGGTAATCCAAGATGACAGTTCTAACTAAAAATTAATCGAATTGTTATACTTAGAAGTACTGGCATATTGAATGAATCTGTAAACAGCGAAATATTTCAAAACTTTAAATCGTTTATAAAGCATTTTCATTTAATCTGCTAAAACCTGTTCTCAGATTTGTTTCGCATAATGTACTTTAAGAGGATCTGTCATTATTTCCGAAAATGATCTATTGAATCTAATGTATTCGTATTGCTAATTATTGCCATTGCAAAAAGATCTTTAAGAATTACAATAGTTTTTACGTAAATGACATTTAATCACTGGCTTTTTCTTGTACTTAATGATGATTAGAAACAATTTTTTTATCTGCTTCGAGAAAACAACAATTGCAACCAAATATCAACAGATTACGAATTAATCTACCTAATCGATAGATAAAGGTCATCCTTAATGTACTGCCCAACGGGGTGTATTTCACAACTGAAAGGGACTTCATACAAATGAAATTTACTTTAAAATAATCTCTAATAAGCAGTTTTGAAATGAAAGTGAGAGTTCAGTGAAGCTACGTGAATCAATTTCCCGTATCGAATTCACAAACATTTTCACTAGAATGGGCACTTGAAGTGTTTGCCTAATTGTATGTCGATGGATAACCAGATTGAGCAATTATTACCTGTTTAACTGTCTGGAAATCATTCCATAATGATGTTTGTTTTCTGGGAATAAACTATGTTTTCATTGATTGGATGACGAAACATACTACATGTATGTTGTATCTTTAAAAAAAATTGTGAGAGTTCGAAGTAAGAATTCAAAGTGATTTTTTTTTTACATATTAAAGTTACATTAAACTGTCCTAATTATTGTATTTCTCATGGTGATAGCAGTGTACATCTCAATTGGAAAGGTGAATGTGGGGCAATATTATTGAAATACAGAATAAGGATCATGCACGTTTCATGATTAAACTGAAAAAGATAATTTCAAATCTGGCAGTGAATTGATTTTGATACGATTTATGTGACTTATAAAAACGAATGATCGTGCAACTTGTCACAATTTGCTCAGCAGCTACAATGATGATTGAAAATAAACTCAGTCAGTATTTTTGTCAAAGATTGATACACATCTATCCCATCACGAACCCCCGAGTTTCAAATTGCACGAATTTAAAGCCATTTCAGTTCGAAATAAGGAACCTAAGACCCTGATACAGTAAAAGTGTGAAAGCAAGCATGAATAAGTGGTTAAATGAATAAGAAGGAATTGTAATGGTTTTCTGTCACTGATCATTTATTACCCGAAATGCTTTATTGAATTTAAAATGTAACAGAAAGAATACACAAACTGCCTAGAGCTAACATTGACTTACTTTAAAGCAATGAAATTGATTTCATTGAATCAAAACATCAAATTTCACATTGAAAGAAATTGCCTAAGGACTTGGGCTTAAAAAAATTAGTAATTATCGTTCGAATTCAGTCGAAGCAACATAGCACTCAAGCTTAACTAAGCAGTAAATGTTTATATGCATATCTTCTCTAATTTTCACATTTAAAAGAATGTGTACATAATTAGTGTTTTTAATCATGAAAGGCAATTATATCCATATGGTTATAAACTCTTTCAAAAAAGATACGCAACCCCTCTCTCAATATCTGACAACAACCTCTGAACAAAAATGATGAATGTGAATTGGATATTTTGTCATGTATTCTTAATATGTTCTTATTTGATTAGTAATAGCTCCCAAACGCAGCCTTATTAACGCACACTGACTTTTTATCCGATTTTGTTTTCGAGAATGTGCGAAACAGTCATGTGCATAATGCTAGAAGTGAACTGCACGTACAAGTCAAGGGAATCACAGTTTTAGCCAAGGTATTTAAAAGGAAACGTTGTTTGGCAATATATTCAATTTGTTTACTCCGAAAATCAAGGTCGAAAATGCCCTGATTGAATATTGCAGATCGAAATATTGCCATTGGTCGGATTTAGGCCGGGCAAAGTTTTGGAACAGTTGCCCGCCAGTTAAATGTCCATAAAACAACGATCTCCCGACTTTGGAATCGCTACAGATAATTCCAAGCAACCGAAGACCGTCCTCAGAGTGGAAGACAAAGGATCATCACCACACCGGCTCAGGATCGTTTAATCCGGGTCACCTACCTGCGTAATCGGCAATTCACACCAACCGTCACTGCAACACAAGTGCCTGGTTTGAGGAGATTGCCAAAACCATCAGGAACCGTTTACGTGAGGCTAATATTCATGCATGACGACCATTTGTTGGACCTGTTCTGAGACGCCAACATCGACGTCAACGTCTCAGATGTTGCACTTACGTGAGGATATGGACCATAAGGAACGGGATATGTGTCTGGTTCAATGACGAGTCCTGTTTTCTACTTCACAGACGTGGCGGCAGGAAACGTGTATGCAGACGAGGAAATGAACGTTTCTCACCGAACTGCGTTCAACAGGTCGACAGATTTGAAGGAGGGAGCGTCATGGTGTGGGGAGCCATGTCTTACAACGGACGATCACACCATGGCATCATTTCCGGCAAGTTGACGGCCCAACGCTACATCAATGATGTTTTACAGCCACACCTCCTTTCGATAATCGACCCATAGAGGGAGCTGTTTCAACAGGACAATGCCCGCCATCGCAGAGCTCGTGTAACAGTGGATTTTCTACGGAATTCCAATGTCGACTCCTTGCCATGGCACTCCAGGTCGCCCGACATCAACCCCATCAAAAATCTTTGGAACTTTCTTGATCATCGTATCCGTGCACGTACACTACAACTGTAGCACTAAAGGATGAATGTTGAGCAATACCACAAGAAAGGATCTGTAGCCTGATCCGTTCTGTTCAGAGGAGGTGCAATACTGTGATAACAGCTCGTGGCGCTCATACTAGATACTGAAGAAAGGGCCCCTAGTTTCCGTCGAATGTATAATAGTGACCAATGAAATTGAGACGTTACACTACACATACATTTGTTTCACCATGTAAAATTTCATTGTGTTACCTTTGATAATCTATGTGTTATAAATAGTTAATGACTGATAACAACACTGCATAAAATCAGGGGGTGCGTTTCTTTTTTGAGAGAGTAGAGTATGATAGTAGATGTTCAGGTTCAGTGGGTTAATCAATGCAAACTGTCACTATCCTTCTTCACAAGCATTATTTTATTCCACTTTTCACATTGATCACAACATTTGCAGTTAAGTTTAAATACTCACCCTCATCAACAGTATAAGGGAAATAACTCCAAATATGACTATTTAACTACGCCAGCAAAAATTTAACCTGTCAGTCCATCTGGGTTCACATTTATCTTTTTAAATTTCCATTATAAAAACAAATGATTATGCTGTTCCACGACATTAACTATTCATTAGAAACTTCAATAATCACATGAAAATTTAAGTTTCCCACTTTCTTACATTGAAAATTCGTTCACATAAAGATTCCAAAACGTACCTGATTGATTCCTTTTCTTCAATTGAGAAATACGTTCAAATGAATATAATGAAGAGAGGATGTATTCCTTTCCAACAGATTTTAATATTTTTGATATACATGTAGACAGCCCTACCATGATTTAAAATAGAAATTAAGAATAAATAGTCTTTGGAATATTCGCTCTTATCCTTCTTAAGCCTTCACTTTATTTATTGAGCTCTATAAACATTTCTGTCTTATTCCAAAGATGTCTCTTTGACTGTTGAAACTTGACATGACATATGTCATCTGAACTAAATGATCTTTAGTATATTTATACTGATCAAAAGTTAGGTGATCCTGTTTATAACCGCTTTAAGTCATATGCCAAGTGCTAAAACAATACAACTTCTTATGAGGAAAAACGCGACATCAATTCTAACGATTTAATTCTACAGTAAGAAGATACGAATTGTGACATATCTACAATATATTCATAAAGCATGAGCTTTTCTCATATGTGAAGTCAAATATAAAAAACGGAAGCTTTATCATACAATCAATATTAACCATGGGTCAATCAATTCAATAGATAAAAGTTTAAGAAACGTATTAGTTTAAGATTAAATGTGATTGTTGAGTATTATTGGTGTTTCTTCTACCTAACCAAAAACCTTACAATATAAGGCATTATTTCCCTGGAATGTTTGCTCTTGGTTTTCTGGAAAATTTCGTTAAGATCTTTAAGAAAGTAGTACTGGACAAGACTTAATAAGAGAAAACTGGCACTGCGGGTCAATGAACGTGCTGATCCATTTTGAGGGGTATAACTTAACAAATTCAAAACACGCTTTTCATGACTGCCTTTCTTTGGAAAACGATAACAAGTAAATATATAGCTTTCAAATAACAAAGTGAAAAATAAACCAACGCCTTCTCAAATAGAATAGCGCCCTAACTCCCAGAGTGCTTATTTCAATTTGACTTGAGTATTAACACTGTCTCTTAAAGGGGCAGTAGCACGTTTTTTGACAATTTTATATTTTCAATTTTTCACTGATAATTGGACCTTAATGCTAAATGTATTACTTTGATAGTGTCAAAACTCTCATTACACAAGCCAATCATCCATAGTGAGAGGACAAAGTATGAAGATTCACATAAAATGCATTGGCAGCCATTTTTGTGTGAACACCTTTAATTCATTTTGGGTAATGAAAGGAATCGCATGACTTAACTTTTCATAATAATTTTGATTTATTACTGCTTTATTGAGTTTAGATACATTGTCTTAAGATTGGAACCATTTATTTTCATTTTCCTGACATCACCTTATATTCCCCCTAAAAACGTGCTACTGCCCCTTTAACGGAAGATATCCAAGTGCACGAAAGTGAAAACCACTTATATCATCTTTCATTATTACATCTAGTGATTGAAAACTTTCAAAGTTTATCTTTAGTTTGAGATATATTGCTCATGGCAGTCATAACTCAAGGGTAATAAAGTTCATATTTGGCATCCACAACTGCGGAGTGATTAAGCACCTGGGGAAACCTGTTGAGAAACAAAACAAAATATTAAGAATCTAAATTACGAATCCTAAGAACACACTCTTTGGAAGCTCCCTTAACGTTTCAGTTTCCTAATAAAAATGCTTGATTGTGTCCACGTTTGCGATAAATAATGTAAGGATTGTCTGAATTTACTTCAGTTCAAGCTGTTTTCCACCTGAGTGGTCTATTCAGGTAAAAGTGATGAAAAATTTTCTATGTTTTACATCATTCAGAAACGGTAATCCACACATAATAAATACATTTTTAAATATTACTCTGCAAGCAAAGTTTTCACAAAATCATTATCAATTGATGTATCGATATCGTGACACTAATTTGTAAACAGGAAAAGACCTCAAGAATGAAATATTGTCATTTTAATTGATTTCTTTTTCATGGCACAAACTTATTACTTGGAAATAAGTGCTGAACGACGGGCATCAGTCTATCCACATCTGCAAAGTCTACCACAATCAGTCAATGGAATTATGTTTAATTTTGGATGCATCCATATATGAGGATGGTTGAATTCTTTATATATCTTTGCCACATGGAATTGGCTGGGGAAAACATTTGTACTTTTAACCACAATAGTTTGAAGTGCTAATTATAAGATTGTTAATAATGAAAATATGATATATAATTTTTCAGTTATAAATCATCATACATATTTGAAAATAAAGCATAACTCTCCCTTTTACTTCACATGTCTCTAACCAATTTCTTTCCTATTGCAACTAAGAATGCTTTTTATTTACTTACTTTTACGTTACATCATATAAAACTGATTGGAGTAAAGTGAGCTGGCGGTGGCCACTTTGCCCTATTGACAGATACCTGTACAAACTTCAGACAGACTATGAGGTTTTCTAACTCACAGAAACAACTTCAATCTGTCCATATTCAATCTTTCTCCGGGATATGAAAGCTATCCTATAGTTAACATGATTACAGAAAGACGCAGTTGTAAATCTTTGTCAAGTATGTTTTCGAGGATCAAATCTCGTTGAATATCTTTTTTAAAGAACAAACTAGTTCGTGATTCCATCAAAGCAATCTGCAATACATGATATCAAACCAACTGAATGTTTGATGTAATGTTCACAAACGATTTATTTAACAGAATTGATTGTTTAAGGCACATTATGGCCACCTGCCCAAATACAAAAATATCTAACAATAAAGAACGGCTTTTCTAATTGATGCACTAATACAGCTTGTGCTAATCAAGACTTCTAATTCAATTGTGCAAGCAAATTGATGAGTTTCTTTCAACAGAACGTTTTAGAGACATTCATTATAAAAAGTTTATACCGTTATTTATCAAAGAGAATTCATTTACACCAAATTTTGAAGGATCTAACACGAAAATGATTTTTTTTAATGTTACATTTCTTGCAACACAAGACATCTGTTAAGGAAGACATACAAGTAACCGTACATTCGTGAAAAAAATTACCAGCCGTAAGCGGCGACTTCATTGTTTTTACTTGAATGTGGTTACGCATATGTTATCTGACTAAAAATTCAGGCTAGGTATTAGAATGTTTTCCACAATCTTTAGCTTATGTGTTATGCGATTAACACTCGAGTTTAAAGGACACAAAGGCAGTTTTCAATAAGATATTCCTTTAAGACGTTTTGAGATGCCCCAGTCGGTTAACCAGCACATTCCTAGAACTTGTAAGTTGTTAAAAAGACTCGCGTGGTAACCACGTGTTCCTCGCCAATTCATTGTAAATGCATGTGCGTCTGATCACATACAATGACATTCGTGATGCATGTGTAAGTTGGTTTCATTTCACTATTTGCATGAATTTTGAAAGTCCCTTGCTAATGTAAGATTGATCAATTGTCAGCAATGTATCCGTCTCCTGTTCATTTATAACCTTACAGATCACACCTTGCGGGTCATACCTTGCATATCGTATTTGTCCCATTGAAACCAGGCAGTATCCTGTATAGTAAATACATATATATACATGTACCCTTCGTTATGCATAGACATTATTTTCTGAACTTTCCCTTCAAATGGTCTCATATCAACCATCAATCAATAAAGTTTCATTTGTCATTTAAAAATGAAATGTTTTAAATGATGAATGTTCTCAGGAGACTGTATACTGAGATTCGTGCAATAGTGTTACTGGGTTGCCTTTTTAACTGTTGATCCCGATTCGATCATTAATCTTCTCTTTTTATTTTTATTTCATTGTATGTGCGATTTCCAGATTGGTTCAATATTCGACCAAGAATAGATTGAAAGCCGCCTATATACAGTTAGCGAAATTGTCTTGTTGATCATATACAACAGTTACTGACATGTAATAGAAAAATAAACCAAATCCAATAACATCAGCCGTGCTTTAAAGCTCATCAATCTCTTAACATGGCATTTCTGATTTATAAACTTCAGTGAAAGTGTTTGATCTTATCGGAACATAATTCTCCCAAAAAAAAACAGTGACACAACTCCCATGATAATAACTGATCCATGTACTTCAAACAATGCCTTTTGAAATTTGAACCACTTTTCGTATAAAGTACTGTTTATGATAAGTGATGACAATGGGAGAATTGTTTGAAAATGACACACCTGAATTATGGTAATATTTAATCTTCAATGTATTATTTGAAAATCGCCTTCACAGGGATAGTACTTTTGATAAAAATAGAACAATGTACAGAAAAGGTCACATTCGCAAAGAAAATATTTACAATAACTCGAAAGATAGAGTTAATATGAAACTAACATAAATACTTTAGTGAAATGCTTTATTTAGTGGAAAATATATAACCTTAACTCAATGACGTTGTGCAGATCTACTACTAGTTTGATGTATGTAATTGATTACACTTTTGTAATAGATTCAATACGCTCTATCCTAACAGCTTCAATATGATTCTGATAATCGCTAAACGCCCAAAGAGCTGAGCTTCAAATTAATTGTAAAAAGATCTTATAAATAGTTTCAAACGAGTGGGACTTTACATTATTGACTTAAAACATTAGATGACAAATAAATGAACAATACAATTATTTTGATGAATAGATACAGAACACGTCATTTGAAAAACTTGAATATCACTCTTGTGCATTTATGCATTAAATGTTCAAATGTGGTGGTTGTTTAAAACTTATTGTTCCAAGCCATGCTTGTTTGAGAGCTAATATGCCATATAGAAGATCATTGCATCAAAACAAAACGCCTATCTTGTTGTAGAATGAATGCAGAATTAAACTTTCAGGTATTATCTTGCAATTGGTTACGAAAAGGAGCACAGTGTTGTCCATAGATTTTTTTACAACAGTGTAGGTTTTGGGGGTGTAGGAATAGACTACAGTAATGTATCCAATATGTATCAATCACTTGTTAAATTAACTTTCACAAATGCTTTTGATTTTAGCAAATAAGTTGATAATTAAAGCATTCCAAATATATCTTAATACGAGTCCAATAAAGTTCCTTTTCGGTCAGCGTGGGAATGCAAAAATGTATGATATTCGTCAATTGTAGAAAAGAGGTCAAGGTACGGTAGACTTTAAGTTATTCGAACAATATTTCCAAGATGAGCCCTTTAATTCATCATTTGGAAAATAATTTGATTAATGTCTTTGCAACATTGTCAGCTCTCAAAATGCGGTTTTACACCTAGACAAACTTTGTGATGAAATATTCACATTTCATTAAAATTATTTTATAGAAATTTATTGTTTCTTGACCTAATGGCGACCTGCACAAATACACGTTTTCTTCTGAGAACAAAGCTTTGCAACGCTAATTGATGCAATAAAACATCTGATGCCAATTAAAACGTCGAATTCAATTCTTGAGGCAATTTGACAAGTTTCTTTAAAAACAATTTTAACAGGCTTGATTGGCAAAAAGTTAACCTTGTTACTTCACACAGAATTTTATAAATTGAAATTTAGAAAGGATCTTAAATGTTTTAATTGACGACGAATTTCTTCATTTTTCATCTTAGTTTTTGGTTCAGAAAAACGTCAATATATGTCGAGCTGCTGAGCATCAATAGGGAAAAATGATTGTAAACCAATAGTTATTACGTTAGACTAAGTGTTAAAGTATTCAAAAATATGATGAGGAGAGAAAAGCAAATAACAATGAATGAATAGGAACTTAAAGCAGGATAGTAATTGCTTAAGTTTATACTATAATATCCGAAAAATAACAATTCGTGAAAGATCAGTTTTACTTGTGATACGAATATTACCAAAACTTAAGCGTTAAACTGCCCTCCAAAAGAAAGAACAAAAAACGATAGAAGAATCAATCATTTCTTAATTAACCAACTAATAACAATTAAAGGCGAAATAACCATTGTTACACCTACTTTATCGAAAGGGGGCAGAACATTTCAGACGATAGATGAAAATGGGTTACTTTATTACCAGGCAGTGATCATTTCCAAAACTGCAATATGTAACGATAAATTGTAATCGTCAAATATCGTCTCATTGAATTTCCATCAAAGGTTGTCCATGTCCAAAGTGGGACAGTGTGAATAGAATCTAAAACGTCATTTTGAAACGTCTGTGAGTTGTTCAATCGCAGACCAGCTTTGATAGGTTAACAATCGCAGATATATCTTATATATCTTGACAACATAAGCTGTTGTCTAACGTTACAGATATTGCCCCTTATGCCGTGTAACGACAACTTGTTTGTGTGTTAAGGCTTGTCAGAAATTCACACAACCTCTCTGTATAGTCAAAGCTTGTAACCAATAGAAATAAATGCAGCTATTCCTGTTTTTTTTATCATTTTTGTTAATTTTCAGAGGGGATTTGCAATGTTTTTGCTTCGGAATTGGTATGTTTTAAAGGGATTTTTCACTGACATGTTGACCAACATTTTATTATGAAAGGTTAAACTGATTTTCGCCCCACACTTAGCACCAGTACAAGGTAACTTGAAAATGACCTTTTTGTGATGTTTTTGTCAAAATGCATGAATATTGCTCAATTAATGAATAGTTTAGGTTTCATTTATGTAATTTCCAAATGTACTGACAACCTCAATATCAGATATGTCAGTTAAACGTTAGTAACATTTCTACCATTTTATATTGTCATTCATAATTTAAAAATTCATAGATCTACAGATGATACTGGGATTTACAACAGATCAAATCGGTCCATGACATGTAAAATGCCTGGAGCACAAGCGTAAAAGCAATTTTCCCCAATTTTAACTCTTTTATATAATAGTTTCTCTCTAATGATTCTGCCGGCTAAATATTTTACAAAATATACAAAAAGTACTGCTTTCATCAAATGTTTTAGTTTTTGCCAATGGGTCTTCATCACTGAATCAATTTTGTCCGTCTGTCAGTTGAGACTGAATTACATGAAAAGTGACACAGCACAATGCGGTAGCTTCATAGTTTTTTTTCAAATTAATGTAATGTCCTCATTTGACCTTTCTCATGGGTGTAATATAAGACTGATGAAAATGCGTGTACGGGGGGGGGGGGGATGGTACACGGTAATCTTCAACAAGGCTCTAACTCTGCTGAGTAATGAAATTGTCATCTAAACTATTTCCTGCATTAACGCATCGGTCTGTAGGGCATCCTTCGCCTGAAATGTGTTCTTTTGACTTTAATTAAAATGAATTTGCTACGGCTCTGTTGCTATATTGGACGTGGACTGATGTTCAATAACTTTAAAAAACAGTGAATGTTACCTGGTGTAATAAAAAAAGCTGACTTTATTTTCGCTGATAATCGATTTTGACGCTTGTAGATAGCATTCGACGTGTTTTCACGGATTCGTTTCGTAGGGGGAAACTGTAGAAGCCATTTCAAATGAAAATTGCAAATCAACGCCTCCTTCCAAAAATATGATTATTTGACACTTCAGGAAAAGATTTAGTCTTGTCAATTTGTGTTGTTCCACTGAAAAGTTCAGCCAGAAAGTATAATTTCTTACGAATGCACCGTCATCCTTGCAAGCTTGAGGACATTTAGCAATTGAGAAAAGAAATAAAATACTCAGTGGAAAAATCGTTCGTCGAATGATCGTCGTAAATTTGGCAGTCCAAACTTACAAAGTGATATAACATTGTTTTCAGAAGTACTACTCTGAGGAAACGTATCCTGCAATAAGCTAAATTACTAGGACTAAAAGAAGCAAATTCTAGTTGCTCACAATCAGACCAACTCTCTCAACAAAAAAGAAAATGTACGTACCCTGATATCCTTTAAGCTAAATGCCGTTATTCGAGGCGCTTGGAGCAAACCGCTGTGACAGGATGACTCCATTCATATATATATGGATTATCACTGAAAATCACACCTCCTTCTTGACTACAAAAACAATTTAGTTGAAGGTTTGAATTTCTGCGCTAATTGTATTTATAGAAAGAGAGATTTTATTTTATTTTATTTGTCTGTGTGAAACTGAATTTTTTTCAAAGATTATTTAACTACAAGGGTAAGTAAGCTATTTTCGTGAAAAGTTTTGTTTTTTTCTTGGAAGGTTTCATAATAAATGCATTTGAACGATTTATAGAATTTTGCTCAATGCCACAATAAGAAAACAAAGGGGAAACTTTTAATCCCACTTTGGTAACACTAACGACAAACTTCTATCTTACATAATACATAATTAAAATGTGCTTATGGATATTCTGTTTTGGAAATAAAGCAATGTATATCCAATCCTAAATAGTTCAAATGAGAAAATTCCTTGCAAGCGAGACTTACCTTATACGACGTGTTATTGTTGCATGCTATATGAAGACGTATTTTTCACATTTAGATTTATTAACCAGTTTCACATTACCTCATCGCTCAATTGGATTTATGATCCTCTCCCCAATTATTAGATGCTATAATGCGAATTCCATGATTTATAGGGTTAGGGAATGGGCTTGTCGTCGTTTGATAGATGAATAACATTAGGCCTACCTCAAAGTTATAAATCTGTCATAGACTCAAATACTGTTTTCAGGTTAGCGGTTGTGGTATCATCTCGGTTTTCTCAATGACATTATTTTGAATTTATTTAGATATACAGTTTCATATTAAAACATGGATAACATAAAAAGCATCTAATCAATAAACAAACGGTCAGAATTATCGACTTTTATGAAAATCATAAATTACTTTTTACCATGTTGATAAGGATACCAAAACAAATTAAAAAGTATTATCTGAAAATATGAAAGTTCATTTTGTAGATAAATAATGAAATTAGTGTAAATCAAATCTTTTCCCTGTTTCCCTATTGCCATTTGCAAAGTTGAGCGATTTCTACACGACTAGTCACCATTTATCAACTATATAATCACAATTATCATCAACGTTTTCGTTCATGCATCTGCTTTGTTACATGTATTTGACCAGTCTGTTTTAACTTCTAATATTTGACGGATAAAATTAAAAGATTGCAGTCAAACAATGAATTGCCACATTCATATGCATACTCAAAAGCTGTGATATGGACTCTAAGCTTGACATGGTTGATCATATACTTGAGAAAACATTATTGAAAATATTGAAATACAAGAGTCATCAGAAGATGACATATTTCACCGGTCCCCATTAAATTCACGTTTCAGTCAAAAAAATTAAGAAGTTTCAAAAAGGTACATCTTCACATGCTGTCTACTCCAAGTTTTATTGAGCTAAGAGTTTTCCTTGGAAACCACCAACAATAAAATCCAAAGAAGTTAAAAATACCACAAGACACATCTACATAAGCTGACTAATCAACATACTAATTAAGTTTCATTGAGCTAGGTCTAAGAATTTTTTAGTTCCGCAACCGCAAAAACTAAAAATCCTAGGGAGTTCAAAATACCAAAAGGCACACCTACAAAAGGTAATCCAAATGTTTAATTGAGCTAGGTCTGACAGTTTTTGAGTACTCCGGCTACCAATTCTAAGTTACATGTTCATAGAAACAGCTAAAAATAAAAATCCGAAGAAGTTGAGAGTACCAAAAGGCACATCTACATATGCTTATTAATTTGCATACCAAGTTTCATTGAGCTAAGTCTAACCGTTTTGAATACTAATCAGGAAACGACATGATTACGGACGGACAGGGCGGTGACTATACCGGTGGGATAATAACTTAAAAGGAAAATACAGTATACAAATTTAAAAGATAATGAAACATGTAACAAATCCACAAGCAAAACTATTTGAGAACAATGGGATGTTATAGACATCAACAATTCAAAACGATTATGACACAGCAGCTATTTTTTTCAAATGCTAAACATGTACGTATGAAAAATGATAAATAATTTGTATTTCTAAAACGATTGTCTTACTACACACTTAACATAATGACCTCCATGAAAATAAATGTTATTTTTCAAAGATGAAAAAACATATATCAACGATGTATTTCTAATTAATATTTGAAGATACTGACACATAATTTGATTGTCTGTACACGATATTTTGTAAAGTTTGCAAGTCTCTAATGAACAATCTGTATTTTAAAAATCCTTTTAATCTTAGATTAATCAAAAACTGAATCTATATTGAGAATATATTAATATGATTTCATGAGATATAGTCAGGGAAAAGATGACCATAACTTCTGAAAAATATTTTTGATAAGATCAGGGTAATATTAAACGGCATGTATGGTGTAATATTCACTAGGCAAATTATTTATTTGAAACTGATTGTTTAAAAGTACATTACTGCGACCTGCTCAATTACACATGTTTTTTAACAGCAAGGGTTTCTATACTCATTGATATTATAAATCAAGCTGGTGCCAATTAAAAGAGCAAAGAATAACTATAAACTTTAAATTTGCATGACATAGAATTAGTCTGGTTATTTCCCAAAGACAATTTTCACAAAGTGCAGTTTACAAGGGATTTAAGATTGATTCGTTGATGAAAAAATACGAAAAAAAAAAAAAAAAGACAAGAATATATGTGAATTCTATACATTTTATCATCACTAATTGATTTCTGTCTAAATAAGCACATTAACTATGAATGATGGTATAAGTTACCACTCATACCATATATAAACGGAGAAATTGAATACAGAACTAGTACTGCGGCCATCTGTACAAAGACAAGCGGTTTTCTATCAACAAAACTTTACTGTGCTAATTGATGCAATAAAGCACCTGGTGCCAATTAAAACATCTAATTCAATTCTAGAGGCAATTTGACAGGATTCTTCAAGAATAATTTCAAAGAGACTTGATTGACAAAAAGGTTAACCTTGTTACATCACACAAATTGATTTTTACAAACTTCAATTTAGAAAGGATATGAGAAGAATTCATTTATGGAGAACTTGTTCTAATTTTGTTTCGCAAACTTTCTTTCCACAGAAGACTGTAAACATGTGCCAAACATTAATTAGACTTTAAATTTTAAATCAATTACACCATCAAAAGGATGCTTAGTGTTAATTTTATCAATTACATTCATCACTGAAGTTATGATTGCAAATTACGATTATGAAAAAAATAAATGATAAATGTATCTTAGATGAATCATTATTCATCGTTCTTGTTATAAGATCAACTAAAATTGTCGTTTTACAAAAAATTTGCTGTACTACTTGCTACACTGTTGTTTCCGTATATAGTAACTACAGTTTACAGACTACTTACACGTTTCGTCAATTTCATAAATGAAATATTGCATAATTTGAAATTTGCAAATGTTTTATAAAAACGCTACACACCCTCAGTGACAATTAGTGTAAAGGAGGACGTTTCTTATTAGAAAATATTTATATATATATTTTAATAGTCGATATTGAGGAATGAGTGAGTGAGTTATTGTTTAGTGCCGCTTGGGCAGTATTGCAGTCATTAGCGGAATAATGTTCTTAATTTATTTCTTTTTATTTCAGGGAAGTACAAGAACATCTTTATTTGGGAAATGACCGTGAAGAACATCCGAAAAGTTGTTAAATCGCATGCTCTATGAGAAATAGAACATTCCAATCTCTTTCTAAAGATTCACTCAAAAATAATACGAAACAAACAATACACATTCTAAAAGAATTTCAAATCATGATTTCAATAATTTCGTGAACGTTTTTTTTTTTAAATGTTTTTTATTTCACTATTTCTTTAAACAAACGGGCGACTGGCAACTAAATCTCATGCTGTTAATTTTATTAACCCAATCACATATTGAAAAACGTTGAAGATGATAAAATATTGTCTTTCGATTAAATATCAATGAAATAATGTGAAAATATGTTTTATAGTTAATCGGGATTTAGATAAGTATGAAGTTGACAATGGAACATCAATAACCCGTGGTACTTCACAGCAAAGGGTCAATAAATGGAGGGCAGTCAAACCAAAGAAACTGTGGCTATGCATCGCGATGAAACCTGCGAGCATCGGCTAGAAATAGCGAACTATGGGTGGTATAGTGAACTGAAATACCCAAACTTGCACCTTACCCCACTTTTAAATTGACACAAAGTTGGTGTAAATGAAAGAAAATTGTGGTAGGTTCTCGCAATTCCAATTACAGACTTCTCTTATTACATTTCTAACCTTCCTCTAGGAAGTACTGAAAACTGACGAACAGGATGATGACAGAAAAAGCAGACACACGTTAATCTCCTCTACAATGCAGACCCTGATGAGTAATGAAACTGTCATATTAACTATTTCCTGCATTAAAGACTCTGTCAGTAGGGCATACTCCACCGACACTTGACTTTAATTAAAATAATTTTGCTTTAGCGCTGATCAATATCAGGAAGAATAATACTGAGATTTCATTACAGCTGCTGATCGATTTTGACACAAATTTAGCTGATCGATTTTGACACAAGTTCCTAACATGTACCGTGTATCATTGCTCCGTTTTTAATGGTAAATGTGTATGTATTGATATTTTGAAAGTGAACAACAAAGTAACGCTTTCCCCCATATCAAAATGTTAGATGATTAAGAGAATAATTGCCTTTTATACAATTCATTAACATGGTTTAGAACCGTCTCTTGAAAATAAAGTAATAAAGCTTTTCAGGTTCCAAAATATTATAAGATACACCATTCAGAGGCGGGGTACATGGGGAGATATCCGCCTCGAGCTGGCTCTTATGCGACGAGCCGGAGGCCGTTTTCGCCAGAAAAAAATATTGCCGTTTTGCCGGGTGCCATTTTTGCTAAAATCAGCTTCGCTGACGCAATAAGGAAGACGTGTACACCATATACATGTACAGTTTTGATCCCTGTTGATTAGAAAACTATTCGTGTCAACTTCTCACCTATCAAGCAACGAAAGTAAACATAGAACTCTCAAATAACAATACTCTAGGACTATTCTCTTCACTTTTAGCATCCGGATTAGATACTCCATGTTGGCTATATCCTCGTGTGTGATTAAAATTAATTATTTATGTGTGAGACCCGTTTTCGAAACTTTCAAGCTGTTATACATCAGTTCTATTTTAGCCACATGCCAAACAATTTTTTATATATTTATCACCCTCACGTGATTACGTCACATGCTGTAAGTTTCGAAAAAAGTATTTCTGCCTTTTATCGATTATTATTTATTCATTTTTTCTATTTATCTTTAACTTAAATATGTCATAACAACTACCATCACATCGATAACCTTTCAAGTCCATTACGGATAGGCGTGAATAAGGTAAATGGTATGTATGGATGTGTGTATGTTTGTATGTATTCAATATTCAAACGAGTCAAGTTAATTCATATATAACTTCTTAAATGACACATTAGTTAATTGATTCATATGAAATTCAACAATCCCTATTTACCAAATATCAGACTAAAAAGGCGCTAAAACTGATGTGAGAGAAAGACAACAGGTTTTAGAACAACTCAAATTTGTTCTGGCTTCTTCCTTTCGATCTGTCCACAGTCCAGCTTTGGTGACCTGACCACGCAGTAACTGGCATTTTTCAAAACGTCACCGCGGCACCAAAACCGCTACACCACGAAAGGTATTGAGTTTAATTAAGTTAAAATAGTTTTAAAATAGCAAACATCATTTTCGTAAATTAATTCACCATATATTGTTTTACTTCATAAGATTACTTGTCAATTAATGTTAGCTGGGTACGTTGTAGACGTTTCAGTGAACTGCAATTTCGCCAAAGGCTCCATTGATATTGCAGCTTGTAAAACGACATTGATATCTGAAACATTTCTTCCACAAAGTCAAAGAGTAACATATGAGTTCACTTTGCATGCCTTTCGTGGGTATCCTCAAACGTAAGGTGATGAAGGAATAACTAATTTTTCAAAACTCTTAAACGACAGGAAACCTCATTGTTTTATCTATGTTAATTGGTTAATTTGTACTAAAAATACTGTCAGCTTTAAAATACATCAAAAACCGTTTTCATCGGTCCTCTAATAACAAAGATATCGCCCTTGAAAGTGCGCGAATTTCAGGCTGCTCCATTTGACAGTCGGAAAACGGCTTCTACCGGAATAACGATATTACCTTTACTGCGCATGCCCACAGTGTTTTATGACATCATATACAGAACGGAAGTGGGCCTAATCAATGTAAATATAACAGACAATGGTGGTAAAAAAACAGATTAAACAGGTGTTAGCAGCTCAGCTGTCCGGCAATAAAACATGAGAGTAGTAAGTAAACAGTTATGACACATCGTAACTGATTGTGTAATTAGCTGTGTGTGTAATTTTGTGTCTTTTCATTTACATTTAATCCAGATTGAAATGTAAATTAGGACTTTGACCTTTTACATTATAGATTCAAATCAGTTGTGATCAGTTTCGGTGAAACAAGGTGTCATGAGTGAGGTAACCGATGAGATTAGAGCTCAGTGGTAGAGTGTCCACTCGTCAACACGAAGAACAGGGTTTGATTCCCGGTCGCTTCACCAAAAGACGATAAAAGGTTGAGTTGTTGCTGCCTTACTTGACACTCATCATTGTAAAGGAAAAACAACACATTAACTTGCGCGGCAGTGGCTGCCAGGTGCAAAATGCAATAAAACAAATTTCCAATATGTACATGTACTGAGGACAATAAAGTGTTATTATGTATTTTCTTTTTTTACAAGTTATGCACTGACCGCCGAGAAGTTTTAGCACTGGGAGACTATAAGGATGTATATGTTCTCATTTAGAAGTCACTTGACAAATTTATCAAAGGAACAGTACAGTGTTTGTGATATTCGACAAATCCATGTTAGGTTTTAACTCCATTTTGTGGCAAATGTTTAAATTAAAGTGCTTCATCCAACTGGAGTCAATGGGCAGCCAACATGCAGACAACGTGAGGAGTTCCTTCCAAAAGTTCATAACTGTTTGCCTATTTCTTTCTTTGCAATCTCTGCTTTAACACCACGCCATTTTTGTCAACTCTATTGCAACACTTACAACAACTCGATTTTAAGTTTTAAAAATAATTCAATCACAGTTTTCACGCCGTTGTTTTTTTAAAACCTTACATGTATGTGTTGTCAAAATAATTTTAAAGTATGTTGGTGTCACTACATCTTATTTGAAAAGAGTAGGATTCCAGAAAGATTTGTTATAAAAGTTTCACATTACCTCATCATTTGAATTGATTTATGACCCTCTCCCCAATTATAAGATTCTATGATGTAGAGTCTGTGATTTATAGCACATTAGTGAACAGACCTGCTAACACTTGATATTTCATTTAACTAACGCTCTCAACAAGCAATGAATTTTGTCAAAGCTGACTTATCTGAATATGAGCAACAGTTGTCAGATCAAGTGGCAAGAATTCAGGATTCGGGTCAAACATAATTTATTATTGATGCTTGTTAGTTTTGATATATTTTTATCAATGAAAAATACAAAGTAATTTGATTTGATTTTTGATCGTGCACTTGTTCACCTCATCGGGGTTATGACATGGAATGTAGACTGTCCATCTGTCCATCGATAAATTTTACACTTTTGACTCCTTCTCAAACTGCATCGGCGTCTAGAAAACTAAACTTGCGTGCATATCCTTAGCCAGTGGGAATTTAAAGTTATAATTACATGGGCCATGCCGTAGAAAGCTTGAATGGTTTGTACCAAATCCGTAGCTGATTGGGATTGTAACTTGTAGATTTGGTGACCCTGTGACCTCTTACATTTGGCCACATATTTTTATTTTTATCTCGGAACAAACAGCATTGATTGAATTTACATCTCAGGGTCATAATGATAATGATTCTATTTTGCGTCATGTGTATTAAGATGTCGAAATGATTTGCACATCACCATATGAACTTTGCAAGTGATTCGTTCAGGACCGTTCTGAAAGGTGTAACATTATCTGGGTATTAGTCATTCAGAACTTTTACATGTACACTTAATTTCATATCCGGATTCGTTCAAGACTCTTCTAAAAGTATAAGCATTCTGGACATTTGCAATTTAAAACTTTGACATGTACGCTTAATTTCATATCCTGGGAAATCAAGAGAACGTCGAACTTCCAAAATGGCAGGTTCTACTATAATAATCAATGACTTAATGCGGTGGATAAAAAATGGGTACAGTTTCCACTGGCGATACAAAACTGGCGATACAAGTGTTTGTCAAAGTCATGCTTTGGGATACAAGGATTCCAAACGCTGATTTGACCAAATACAACATTTAATAATCTATGACTATCTGTTATTTGTTGTGACATGCAGACATATTTTCCAAATCTAGACCTGTGAAATAGAAAACATAAGGGAGGACATTTTGCAATAACCGGAGACGTCGACTTTTTAATGTGCGGTTCAATTAAAACCAACTTGCAATGTATTGAACTCGTTGATCATTCTTTTAATTTGCTGCAATGCGTGCCTCATTTTTCAGACAATTTCTCACTGATCCTCAAAAACCTATAATCTGAGAAAACGTTAGATTAGAAAATATGTAAATACATATCATGGTATAGTACAGTATACTAAATGACATTAAAGAGAGTACAATGAACCAAAGTTACGAAAAGTATTTTTCAATTCGATTTAAAACGCCTTCTAATTCTTATTATCTAAACAATTGCAAGTTAGCAGTAAAACTATAATCTTAAAATCAAAGGAGTTTTCTATTTCAGTAACTTAACCTACAGCTATATACTCATTTATTAAATTTGTATAATTTTTTCCTCAATTTACATTATCAAAGCATAATCTGATTTCAAGATTTTGGATGTAATGACAACGTTTTGATTTATTGAATTTATAGAACGGTAGTAATAACTGCCTTAGAAGTTTATGAGATCTTTTAACAGGCAAGATTTGAATAGCCGAGTCACAAATATAAATGTTGTCAATGTTGATCCTTATTCAATAATGAAGAAAGTAGCTTGTGATGTTAATATCAACGTTTCAACCTGCTTATATGAATAAGATAACATAAAACTATGTCAATCTAGTCGTGTGATTGCAGGAGACTGAGACAAATGTCGGGCTTCAGATAAGAATGATAGGTATAGATACCAACGTTCGATGAACGAGTATCAGGTTTGTCTACTTTTGTACCCAGGACACACAAAAATATCAGCGTGTGGTATTCTTATACTGTATATAATTCGAACAAATGAAATATACTACTATAAAAGAGACATGAAATCGGTTTCTTCCCACGTTTTGGGTTACAAGTGGGATATTTGGTATGGTTTCATGTCCAAGATTTCACTGCAGTGTGGTAGGTAATGTTCTGTTTATTCTTCAGTCTTCAGGCCACTATCCAGTTGATAGACAGTGTCCATTGGTGCTGTTCTTCATGCTTTGTAGAAGATAACAATAACGGTTAATAAAGAACATAATTCATCTTTACAATTTATTCGTATCAAGTGTATTAAAAAAGATGCGCTTCTATCAATTTGAACCCTATCGAGACAGGGAACCTACAGTTTCTGTAAAAGCACAAATGATTTATCGCCGATTCATAATGTTGTTTACCATTTGTATCATACCTCTATTCTATCTATTTAAATTTTGTCGTTAGAGCAACTCCCAGGTTTAGGTCCCAATAAAGAATCCAGAAAGGATTCAAGTCGCGTTGTTTACAGTTATCGTGATTGTCTCATTTATCATCTACACCATTTACTGACATCTAGTAGAAAAATAACACCAGCTTTGATGGAAACTCAGCACGCTTGAAACTTGACATGGCTGATTTATGTACTTCAAAGAATGTGTTTTAATATATCACACCATAACTCTTCAAGGGTTTTGTGTCTCATACGATAATAACAACTTAACGTACTTCAAAAGATCATACAGTTTTCAAGACTAAAATCTGCCAAACTTTGAGTTCCAACATTGATTTATGATTGATTGTTACATTTCAATTAATATTTTACCATTGACACTCAATCAAAAAAACTGATGATACACTGCTAATAACAATAATTTGGTTTTACTCTAAAACAAGGATATTTTTTTTTATTCTGTCAGCTTAGCTTTAAACCACGATGTGTTATCTTGCTGTCGATTTAACAGCCTTTGCAATAGCAAAAAAGGCGATTTCAAAAATGTTTTCACATCTTTTTGGCTTAAAATATAATCTAACCAGCACTAAACTCATTCCTTGAAATAACATAACTTTCTTTATTAATGAATACAATCAAATGTAGCTCGGGTTTATTCAAATGATGATCTATGTATGTTGAACTTAAACAACAGTCCACAAAATCCTAATTCAGATATAATAGCTGCACATATAACACAAAATGCACATAACATGCTGATGTTTTTTGCAGATACTTACACTGTTATCAAGCTTATGAACTACTTTTTAGCATAAAAATATACCGATTCCAGATACTAAAACTTTATTGACCAAAACCATGCCAAAAACAAATGCACCCTTGGCATTTAAACTTGTTTCAAGTACAATAATATACTATTTTTTAAATATGAATACATGATAATGCTTTAACACACACAAAACTTTATTCTTCAAAAGGATGATTTTGTTTATACTTATTGTTAATGATTTTTTTTCAATTATGAGCTTTTTAAAATCGAGTGTAATCGTTTATGTTCTTTCAGAAATCAGAAAAGCCATTGATAGGAATGCATATCATTTTGCCTTTTTTTTAAACTGTTGAACTAGTAAAATTGACAGAACGTTTTTCAAATTAAATAACAGAAAACATGTCCAAAACATACCCATTCTTTTGTGGATACATTGTTGATATTGAAAAAGTCTGAACTAAAGATTTTACTAGTCCTCAATATTACCAATAAACAGCTTCAATTTCATTCTGTGCCCTTATGTAACCTTTTTCCATGATGAAATGTAAAACTAAGTGTAACAAGTTGACAGGAAAAAGTGCCACATGTTAATCTCTCCAACATCTTAATGCTTCTTTGTAATGAAGCTAAAACTATTTCCTGCCTTAAAGCCTCTGTCTAAAGACTTTCAACATATGAAATCTGAGTACTTGGCTTAAATTAAACTTTTTTACGGCAGCCCTGGTGAAATATCAGACATTGGCAAGTAGTCAATAGGTTTAGAAATAGTGCAGAGGGTTACGTGTTGTAATTTAAAGTTTGTTAAGTTTATTTGCTGATCAACTTTTCAGCCTGTAGTTTTAATTTTTGAAAAGTGCCACATTTACACGGCTTCGTTTCGTTCGGTTTAAGTTAAGTTATTTCACAAATAAACAAAGTTAACAGCAAAAACACACCTTGTCTTATAGTAAAACCTATATGTATAGCCACTTCATGGTCTTATATATTTTCTCAATAGATTCGTACAAATTAAAGTAAGGCCTACTCCTTCACTTTAGGAAGATTCCTATAATGATGCAGAGGTTTAAGGCACTGTTTCTTTTAATTCATGGACTTACAGTCAGGTTGGTTTTGGCAGCTCCTAACAGCGTGAATAAAAAACAGAATTAACTATCTAGCAATAAAGAAAACATGCATGACTTTTAAGAAGGAAATGAACTGCACTCACTCCCTGCCTTCTTCTGCTAAGTTCCAGCAACTCAAGTTGATGATATAATTATGTTGACTTCAGAGAATTATTTTTATCATGCATGTGTTTTTTCTTTTAAATATGTCCAAGCCCTTTTATCTTGTGATCACATGTTCGATTTTATTGTTTTCAATTCATATATTTAAGACTACCGGTAAACCAGTAAAATAGGCAAACACAATTACTAGAACACTAAATGTAAGGTATGCATATACTTTAAAAATGACAGGACACAATGCATAAGAACAATAGTAAATAACTAAGTCGCTTATTTGTATACATGTAGATGGCAAACCATCATATTGTGAAAAATCTTGTTTCACTTTCTGCGTTTATTATTTTCATATAGAAGTCTTAAAGTTCTTAAATTGTCAATAAGGAAAATTATATAAGCTTCTTTATTCTATGAAAGCGACGTTTCAGTAAAGATTGTTATATCGTGACACAAGAAAGAACGTTCGAGGATCCATGCCAAACGTCACTTTCAAAGAATAAAGATTGGTTATCCTTAAATGATTTACTTTATTGATAATGACACAAACTTCTAGAATGCAAATTAAAAGAATTATCAGAGATAATCAGAAATAAAAAAAATCCACTCATGTAACTTATTTATGATAAACAAACAAAGGCATATCAATGAAACACCATACACTTGAGCATGCTAACAATACGCTTAGAGCTATTTTGAGACCTGTGAAGAGATCTGTGTACAAGGAAATCTGTGTATAAGGAAACCGAAACATCCCGATGAGATTTTTTATGTAAAAAATGAAGGAAAATATGAAATCCTCTTTCGCTTACCTTTGCATATATCATTTACAAAGTTCATAGACAGGGACAATACTTGTACTCTTTTATCCTATTGGAAATCGTTTTTCCAACTTGTTATCAGCTATGTTCAAAACTTATTTTTATCTAATTTCTGATTATCTAAAAAATACATCAAACCCTTTTTGTGGTATCTGTTTTCTTTTTAAATGGCAGTTTCCCTACTGTTTCCTCAACCAACATTATATTATTTGTAATAAAAGTATAATTCATCGCTGCTATATACATTTATTTATTTACCAGAAACGCTATAGCAAGTAAGACACTATGTAATGTTGTACAGCCTGTATCGAATATTATTTTTCATACAGCTTCTACAAATGGAGGAGACAGGGTTATGTTTTTTAGCTGTTCGTGTCACTGTGAATAAACATAGCTTGTCTTTTCTCAGAACTAATCTGCAGAAAACATCGAAAACCTTTTACCATTAGTGTGTAGTGAAGGGTATTAGACAAAACAGTTGTTTGCATTTACTGAGCTGAATACAAGAAAACGAAATGACATCACTTCGGTGAAATAGTTATGCTTCTTGTACTCTATTAGTAGTTCATGTTCGGGTTTGTAAAATATATCTAAAATAATCATGAAGACGTAAATTAAATTTATAGATTCTTACAAATCTATGAATTAAAAACCATTAGGAAAACAGTCGAATGAATTATTTAACATACTGAGTACCATTCCATTCAGTTATGAGAAATAAAAGTCATACATAACTGAGGCTGTAGGCATAGGGATAATGCAATGAAAACAGATTATCACTTAACTTCTAAAACTTAACTTCTCAAAGCTCAGCATCGTTGAAAAGAATGAATGGAGACTTAATGTTTCGTCACAAATGTTGAATATAGGTGGTGACATCTACAGTGAAAAATTGAAATATTGAACTGTAGTGGAAACATTTAATAGAAAAAATATAACAGGAAACTCCTCCATTCTATTATACTGCTCAACCTCGAGACTAAATTGAGGGCCTAATTAGATGCAATCAAAGTTATTGTTAAATTAAGCAAAAGTTGTAGGACAGTCGAACATACGTGTTCAGATGTGTTTCTACTGAAATCAACTTTTCAAGTGATTTTTCATTTATATCATTCATAATCCCACTAACATGTAAAAAGGGAAAGAAAAGTCAGTACAGTATAGCATGTATAGTAAAGGGGATATGCTTCGGACAAACTTTCTGGACTAAGGATGTTTTTGCATAACAGTCACTTGCTAAAGGGCATTTTCCCCATAATGGTTGAGATCTTTAAAAAATTCACTTCGGTTCTGATCCAATTTGACGCATGTAACAGCTTGCACAAGTCTTAAACACTTTTCAGGACGTGGTTTATTTTTTAAACCAAATTACTTCATAGGAAAGTGAAAACAAATCAACGCCTTCTCAAATAAAAATGTGTTATAATTCCCCAAAAGATTGTTCCAACTTTTATTTTACGCCAGTCTTGGTACAGTAAGATAATATGAAGTACACAAAACCCGGAACCACTTACATGTAAGATATCTTCAAATTTTATGATGTGAAAGGTATCTTGTAGGTAACGTGGTGACAACTGAAAAATAAAACTGTGTTAATATTAACCAAAAAATGAAGCCGAAGACTTTTCTTTTTCACTAATAACATCATCTATTGGCTTAAGGTAAAAACATGCATAAAGAAAATAGCGCTACTTTGAGTCATTTTCGTTGTTGAACGACAGTGACACTTATACCATATTAAAACAATCTTGTCATGACTGCTTCTGTTTGGGAAACCTTTACAAGTAACTACAATGCTTTTAAAGAAAGTGAAATGAAAGTAAGTGAAATGCAACACCTTCTTACAAAGAAGTGGTACAATATTCCGGGTATTTCCCATTGTCATTGTTCTAAATTCTACTCCAAAACTGTCAAAGCAGTCTCTTATAGTCAGAAACTACTGGTAGTTACCATATAATTAAAGTTTATTATATTGGAAATACCGAGAAGTGGGTATCCTAAGATTGAGAACTTGTCCCCAATCATGTTCATCATGTATACTGTTTAAACCAAACCAGGTAATATTTAGTGCAAAAAATTCGGTAACGTCTTAGATATGTTTTACATTTCATCTAGCGATAAAAAGGTTGTATTTTCACAAATTGATAAGGAAGATTAATCATGGCAGTCATAACAAAGTGCAATTAGCCCGCACGGATATTGAGATTACTGTCAAGAGCCTACTTTCTTTAACCAAAATATACTCAACGAAAACATAAGTATTCACTCTTTAGATCATGATAAGGCGTTTAGGGCTGTCACATATCATTTGTAACACTATTTGTAACTTGGCTATAACCTGAGACCACACACATCTCTCTGAGTCAATCTATGGAAGATTCATACAAACTGTGCACTTCATTTTACCATATTATACTTTAGATAGCGCAGTGGTTAGCGCGTTCGGCTTCGGATCAGTAGGTCCGTGGTTCGAATCCCGCCAGGGGCTCGGCAACTTTGTCTGCAGTAGAGAACTTATCTACACGCAGTCAGGTTTGAGTGCAATGCTACACTGAGTTTCAGTGCAGTACCACCCATGGTTGCTAGTTCCAGCCGATGCTCGCAGGTTTCACCGCAACACATAGCCACAATAGTGCTGCGGGCTTTCTCCCTGCAATAATACTAGCAGCCGCGATATAAGTGAAATACTCTTGAAAGCGGCGATAAACCCCATCTCACCTCACCTCACCTCACCTCAAAGCGTTGGCATTTGATTAAAAAATTCAAATGGATAGTGGCGCAATTTTTTTCTGCCACGGCAAACTGCCGGAACCCACGGATTTCGGCGTAAAAGAACAGAGGCTGTATCAACATTTCATGACTTGATCTGCCTCTGTTGGGAGAGAATGTGCTTCACTGGAGCAATTGCAAAGCACCATCCCAGATAAAGGAGTGTTTATGTATGCATCCGAAACACACTCTTACCTGTTCCATACAGTTCCATATCATTCGCAGTTGACTGGGCGTATTTTTTCTCGTTTTTTATTTCTTCCGTTGACTAAGGTTTTTTTTCCAAGCTGTTTTTCAAATGAGTTTTCCATAAAAATTTAAGCATTTTTCAATTAAGATAAGGTTTGTTAATCCGAAGATGGGAAATATGTACAGATTGCTGCTCAGATCGATTCAAGGCTTTCAAACTGATGATTTGTTTGTGCCATGAAGTGATGCCAGACTAAACTTTGTATATAAAAGAAAGGGCAGCTTCCATAGATCGATAGAACAAGAAACCCACAGGATATGGATTGAAGTTCAGTTCAACCAGATATGCACAGTAGCAAGTCAGTAGTCACCTGTCAATAATCTCGTTGACACAAGTTCATCATATCCGTTGGTATCATGTTGCCGCAGGTTGACGACAAGATACTACAGTACTAGTTGTTCGGCAGATACATTCGTGCATTAATTTGCATCGAAATTTCTTTTCTTTTAAACAGTTACCTCATATAAAATGAGGTCCTTAACGGTCTATTTCATATGGCGGTTGTCTTCATTCAAACTCGTCCAAAGTACAGCTTGTCTTGCCAAAAATATTTTAAAGTAGAATCAAGAATTTTCGGCAATATTTCAACTGACAATAAGTTATAATACAAAAAAGGGCATTGTTAAATTACTGATACAGTAGACTTGCGTACTCCTACTGATTTTACACCAGTCTCCGTCTATTCAGTAATCACAATCAGTTATCAGATAACCAAGAGTTAAATACATTATGTATCAGTTGAAAAATCCATAGAACTCTCCATTTTTCATTGTTTAACAAGCATGTTTAGAGGGGAGATTCTCAAAAATAAATCACATTATTTCGAAAGAATTGCTTTCTTGATATTGAAAAACCTGTTTCTTAGATTTATTACGCAGTTTATGTACATTAGGGCATCTATCATCATTATTACAAGTGATACACTGAATCTAAAGTATCGTTTTGGCTGATTAAAACCACTACATAAATATCATAAAGAATAATTACTGGTTTTTTTTTATTTACATGACATTTAATTACTTGCGACAACTGTATTTAATGATGATTAGGCACACAAAAAAACTCATTTGTAAGTTGATCTAAAAAATAAAATACCCAATTCCGAAAAGGAAAAAGAAAAACAAATCGAGCACATTGTATAATCACTTCTTTTAAGTGTTTGGTTGATACTTGAACCGTGTTGTAGTATTGTATTATACAGTTAAGAAGATTGAGTAATTAGGCGGTTCTTCGTGCTTTTGTGTTAATATAACTACTCATGAAGTGTAATACAGGTGTTTCAGATTATTCTTGTTTTTAGTGTTAAATAAGTTTGAAGCTTAGGAATCCGACTGTACATAGTGGAAAACATTATAACTATGATATTCAGTTTCACATTTTAACTTGTATGATAAGTTTGATCACGACTCATGTATGTACGTTAAATGTCTATATCACTAATGTTCCAAGGAGGGTCATGTTTTTATCTCCAATCTTACATGTACATTGATAGTCGCTCAATTTGAAGAAATTGATTATGTGACTTTTGACTTACTTATGTAAGATGAATAATGGTTCAGCATATTGCAACAATCTGCTCAACAATGCAGCATGAGTAATTTTGAAATAACAAAAACATAATTGATAACAAGTCATGATAAGACGATAAAGTTAAATTTAAGTTAAAACTTTCACCCTGCTTAATCAGGGTATTTAATTATGTGCTTAGCTCATTCTAATACATAAATATACTGTATAAAGAGCCAAAATGTCTCGTTCGCTAACAGGGGGTTAATAACGTCTATAAGCGAAATGCCTCTCTAAAATGTCAACATTTGGAATTAAAAGAATGAGAGTGTTTCAACAGTGCATTTGTTGCGTCGGTGTTTATAGTACAGCACAAACTGAAGTTTTAATCGGTTTTCAATTTCTGATTACCAACTTGAATTTTATGTTTAGCCCTCATAGAATCCTCTTCCGGGATGGAATATAAACTAACTATGACGTGATGACAGAACAAAATGATCCAATTATAGCTTGCTATAAATTTAGCTTGCTAATAAAACTTAAACTACTTCCTGCGTTAATGCCTCGTAAAGGCTGTCCTACACCTGAAATGTGGGTCTTAAGCTTGATTAAAATAATGTTGCATCAATTAAGTTGCAATTTCAGACACTGATTAGAATCAACAAACAGATACATAATGCTGAGGGTTACGTGATGTAAAGATTACGTGAAGATTTACTTATTTTACCAGCTGATTGATTTTGAAACCTGTAAGTAGTTTTTCTAGTTAAACTGTGTAATTTTTTCCCGGCTCTGTTTTTTTTTCAACTCACGAATCTATGTAAAAGCAAACAATCAAGAAAACCCATTTGTTTTTTCAAAGTTTTTTGACAGTTTTAGAAGAATCAGTATCGGAATCCAAGTATAATCAAGAGGTATGAGGTGTTCCGAAGAGTTCACATGAACACCTGGGTTAACTGATCTTGTGTTTGTGAAACTAAGGATGTAAAGGGGCAGTAGCACGTTTTTTGATAATTCTATATTTTATTTTGTTCACTGATAATTGTACGTTGATGCTAAATGTATTATTTTGATGGTGTCAAAAATCTCGTTACACCAGCCAATCATCCATAGTCAGAGGACAAAGTATGAAGAGTCATATAAAATGAATTGGCGGCCATATTGTGTGAACACCTTTAATTCATTTTGTGTAAGAAAAAGGAATAGCATGGCTAAACTTTACATTATATGTTTGAATTATTACTGCTCCATTTAGTTTAATACATTGTCTTTCAATTGGAACCATTCATTTTCATTTTTCTGACATCACCTTATATTCTCCCTAAAAAACGTGCTACTGCCCCTTTAAAGGGTACATTTGTTTACTTACTTTTAATTCAAGAGTTTCAATGGAAGATGTTAATCAGTAAAATAGGCAAAACCCATTAGTAATAACAAGCAGTCGGAATGTACACTTAATGTTAAGTATATAATCACATTGAACATAAATGCATTCTTTGACTTCATCTCCCTCTGTCGAAAGAGAATAAATATCTTCCTGACTTTCAAGTTTCGTCTTAAAGTAGTCTAGGATCGTAAGACATGAAGTGAAACTGTTTGTACAAGTTTTATCATTTGTCTTTCTGAAAGAACAAAATGTTATGTTGTTAAATTGTTTCAATGCATGTGACATTTGATAACACACGCATCCTTTAAGTATCACAAAAGCAAACATTATTGCTATCTTTGGAATGGAATGACATGAAAGCAATCACCATTACACCACAAGTATATACAATTTATCATTATAAGGAGAAACGTGCTCTATTTCTTAAGCTTATGTTAAACAATTACTTTACCAAAGTAAATATATTATTTATATGAATTCACCTGAAGTAGCACGTTTTAGGTTTTAGTGTTAGGTTTTTCACTGATAATTGTACGTTAATTCTAAATATATTATGTTGATGGTGTCAAAAATTTCATTATACAAACCAATCATCCATAGTCAGAGAAAACAATTTAAAGATACACATAAAGACAATGAAAATTCACATAAAATCCATTGGTGGCCATTTTTGTGTGAATACCTTTGATTCATTTTCTGTAAGAAAAGGGAATCACATGGCAGATCTTTACGTTTTATATTTTATTTATTACTGCTTCATTTAGTTTAAATGCATTGTTTTTCAATTGGAACCAATTATTTTCATTTTCTGACATCACTGTATGTTCCCTCTAAAACGTGCTACTGCCCCTTTAATCTTCTCGAAATAAATCTCTGAACAGAGTTCTGATATTGTCAAAGATATGTTTGTGACACTGTTTGGTTTATTATAGTCAATAAAACAATAGTATGTTGATCCTGTGTATTGGAAATTGTGGACCAATATCTTGATAAGAATACATATATTGCAAGAAATTAAAACTATGGTTTCTTTGTGGAATGTAAAATGCAAGTTCTTTCCTACATACAAAAGAATTGAGAATAGTTCAGTGGTCAACCAATGTCAATCATTTCCCAAGCGTGAAAGCAATAAAACTAAATTAATATTCAGAGACTTATTTCTAATCAATATCATCATTTCTTAAAATGAATTAAACATGTATATTAATTATGTTCATAAATCAGAAGATTTTCAATGTCTGAAATTAAAATCTATTTGACATGTCGAGTGTAAAGAGATAAACAAATATTTCAACATAAACAAGTTACGTGAAACAGAAAATGGATATCGTCAGTAAACACTTTTCTTAATTGCGAAATACATTTCATTGAAATAAAGACATGTACACTTAACAAAGATATCATAAATGTACAAGTTATTCCTTCATATTCTACAAAATTATTGAAAAGGGATTTTACTTAACATTTGGATGATGTGTCCTCAGTTCAATCAGAAAGAAGTACAACATGCATGGACAATTGACTGTATCTAGATACTCACGTGCAGTATTAATGAAAACAGTACTTCGATGATATTCTGAAGAATGCTTTGATAACATATCGTTACTAAAGTAGTAAGGTGCAGGAAACATTAAAAAGATTGTCTTAACTTTTTCTAAAGATGCTTTTATGTTGCTGCAATAAAGCGCTTGACTATAAAGAATCATGCACTTGAAATTGGATCTCTTTGACTTTCTGAAAGGTTTGTTACTGCTGTGTTGTAAATTCAGTCCTGAATAGGGCAGAAGGGAGGAAAGTAGCTCTGTGGGTTATCTTCTGTCATCGAAATAGATTGAATCTTAGCTGCTAGATGATTTTGACACTCTATATTTAACACTCAAACTTTTTCCACGACTACGTTTCTTGGGAAAAGCTTTACAAGTAGCTTCATTGCTCTGAAAGAAACAAATTGAAATGCAAATAACACCTTCTCAAATACATGTGGTATTATAATTCCCATAGAGATTCTTCCAACTTCCACTTCTCTGCAGATTTAACACTGTCTCTTGTATTGCGGTAATATTAAGTGCACTGAACTTGGAATCACTCAAGTTACGTTTCCAATTTAATCTCGTGCTTAAAAGTTTTTGCTAATGTTTAAGATACATTGATTATAGCAGTTATAATTACATTCACATATAATGCATATCAAAGTACTGCAGAATTTTTGAAAATTTTGGTAAAACTTTCTAGTATCAATATAAACATCGAGGATTCAATTCTAGAAGTTACCAGCACTCTGTCCTGCTCCCTACAGTTTTCACATTCAAGGTAGATAATCGCTGTTAAGTCGACTTCTGTTTGCGTTAAATCATGTAAGGATTGACTGTATTTAGTTCTTTTCAAGCTGTTCTTCCAATGGGTTTTCTATTGGGGTAGACTTGATGAGAATCTGTCTGGTTTTCGAGGGGAAAATGATAGAAACAAAGGTAGAGGGGAAAAGGTAGAGGAGAGGTCGGAATACCTCGATAGCTAGGAAACTCACATGACCATGATATGAAAGGTCAGTCTGAACAAATAAAACTAATAATACAACAGAACATTTCCAATGGATTAAATATTAAAATTGTTGAAGTAGTCATGGGTACTTTATTATCCTCTTATAATTTACCTGATCGTTCTTCCCGGCAACAAGGTTATATACAACTGTTATATTTGTGCGAAGGAAAACTGCCCCTTATTTACTCCTAAAATTTATACAAATTAAAAGAATAAGCTACAATCCATTAACTTGTCCCTGCACTAAAGTCCTATGACAACGTCCACAAGGAATGTGATAAATTAACTTCCATTCAAATATTTTTCTGGTGCACTGCATTTCTGCACTAGCAATGGTAGTCAACATGTAGAGTTAAAATGCAAAACTAACATTTTGTGATTAAAAAATATATTCATTTTAGCTGCTAATCGGTTTTAATGTTGTCCTAAGTACAGCAAGTTCCTAGAATGCTCTGTGTTTTCAAGGCTCCGCTTCCTGGGGAACTGTACAGTTATATTCTATCTGTAAAAAGAAGAAGGTTAACTTTACCAATGCCTTGTCCAATGAATAACAGAATGAAGGTTTCATAATTAACAATTTCATATTAATACAATTTCCTGAAAAGTTTCTCAAATATATGCAATCAATATTTGAGTCTTTGAAATAGTGATTTGTTAATGTACTGACAACCATTTTGGTAGTCAAATTCTGGAAATAATGTTTTTCAAAAATACTTCACCAGCTGGGGAAGCCATGATATAAACATATGAGCTCAAAAAAGTAATTCCATCTTCACTCTCAATGCTTATTACATGTGTCTACAGCTTATCATTCCATTTTTGTTTTGCACATAGGAAAAGCCATCACATCGTACAGATTCGTACTAAGGAATTCCATTTTTATGTTTTGTTTTATATTCTAGAAATCAATAATTATATCATATCTTGTGGGGCAGTAGCACGTTTTAGGGGAGATATAAGGTGATGTCCGGAAAATGAAAAGTAATTGTTCCAATTGAAAGACAATGTATTCAAACTAAATGGAGCAGTAATAATTTAAATATATAATCTAAAGTTTAGTCATGCAATTCCTTTTTCTTACAGAAAATGAAAGAAAGGTGTTCACAAAAAATGGCCACCAATGGATTTTATGTGAATTTTCATACTTTATCACCCGATTATGGCTGATTGGCTTGTGTAATGAGATTTATGACACTATCAAAATAATACATTTAGCCTTAACGTACAAATATCAGTGAAAATTTTAAATTATAAAATGATAAAAAAACGTGCTACTGTCCCTTTAAAGGCATGCAAAACCATTAAATTGCATTTCTATAAGGATAAAAAAAATGTAAAAAAATTATGTTTTTGCTGTTCTTATTGATGTGTTCATCAAAAATGAAAAACAGAAACTTGATCAGATGAATGATGATATATTGTCTAGCACATAAGAAAACGTATTTATACCTCTCAAACATGTAGACATCTGAAATTGAAAAATTGACAGAACTTACATTTTCAAATCAGTTGTGTTCTGGATTGGACACGGTGTCGATGTATATCTAAAACTAAGTTTGTATATACTGTCAAACTTCCAATTTCTAACTTCAATATGATTTTTATTCAATCTTTTCCGGGATTAAATATCTAACTGACAGAAAAAGACTGCCACATGTTAAGGTTCACCAAAGTTCCATCTTTTCAAAGTATTGCAGCAAAACAATGCCATGCATGCCTCTTTGATATGTGGTCTCTCGAATTTGAATAAAATACTCTGGTTGCGGCTCTATTGCAGAAACTGACATGAAGTCAGAATTTACAGCAAATACATGTATACTGAAGGTAAGGTGGTGTAACAAAAACATTGATTTATTTTGGCTGCTGATTACGTTAAACGTTCCAAATAAGTTTAGTAAGTTCTTTACATGATCTGTGTTTTACCGGCTCTATTTGTTTTAGAAAAAGGGATAATTTAACTTGTTTTCCTGATGAAGAATTGAAACACAAATCTTCTTCACTTTCTTAGTTAAAAACTCCTTGGTGGCTTTTCTCATTTTGTTAAATGGTTTAACACGTCAAAGGCCAAATTTATGAGGTTTAAGGTTTTCCATGTACTCTATGAACTGGCAGTCAAGAATTCGGCAGGCCAAAACCGCGGGATTAAGAAACTTTGTTTTAAGAAAAAGTATCCAGCAATGAAGATAACATACATGAACTTTATTTGTACACATTCCGAACTTCCCGCCAAAGCTCAAGCATCTCCAATTGTTTATAGATGTTCACTTCGAAATATCCTTGTGTCTACGTGTATTGCTGGGTTTAGACATTTTAAAACTTAACCCACCATATAACTGTCAAAGAAGCTGTTTTTACTGTAACTGTAAAAAAAAACCATTAAATAGCATAATGACATTGATTAATTGGTAATCGGTTGGTATTAAAAGTTACATGACAGCTATAACGTTAAGTATGTAAACAGATTGTCAGGAACATATCTTCTATGGAGACATCATATAGCTGTGCACAATGCTGAATAGAACAGTACCTAATCCTGAAAATATGCACACTGGACGTTTTTGATCTTGTTATCACTGAAACTATTCCCGTAACGAATATTCATAAAAAATACACATTATGAATGTTCCTGTCTTTGTTTGATTGACAGATACTTCATCAGGTTTTCTTCACTTCACCACAGCAGAAATAAAATATAAGTGATTGGTGAAAACCTCAAAAACAATACGGATCACTTCCTTTTGATCTTGTGTTGACCTATATTTGTCTAATCACAAATTACGGATCACTTCCTTTTGATCGTGTTGACTTATATTTGTCTAATCACAAAAAAAACGGCACACAGTTTGCAAATCAAAGAAACTGTTTCTTGACGTTTTGTTATATGTGTATGTAGAATAAGTCTTACTAAAGAGAAGTACTGTTTCAATGTACACATTTCGAGAGGCATTTCAATCAAAACATAGATTTCCACACAACCTGTGTTTTTTCTATCTGGTTTTCGGGCTTCAAAAGTCGATAAACTTCAGCATTTGTATACTGAACTGTCTTGTGGATAAGACATGATTCTCGTACATTATTGAGAAAGAGAATGTTTGCCCGCAGGATTTTTCCCAAAGGACGTAAGCGTGCTGGTAAATCAAGAGAGCATACAAAAGGCTTTGGTAAAGGTTCGACTTTTTAGTTTAAAGCAACGGGTTTTTTTCACTATTGCCAAAAAAAACCCAGGATATTCCAAATTTAATGTTCTATAACCAAGAAAACCATAGTCATTAAAGGTTTTATCAGTATTTGCATGATACATAATCATTAAAATGCAGTCTGTATAAACTAAAATCCAAAAGAAACGTCCCCTTTTGTTTTTTCACACACATCAAAAATCACGAAAGATAATTAAAAAATGACACCATTCTTAGATGACGCCAACGCACTATCTAAAGAAACACATCGCTTAAACACATAAAATACAGTGGTTAAGGTACAAAAATATCGTTTTGTTAACGTTCTATCAAGAATCGAGAATCAAATATAGAGGGGACGTTTTTTGGATTTTAGTTTATATTATTATATATTGAAAAGACACAAGTTGATCGGTAAACAATTACAATGAAGATGAAAGTATCGAACAAAGACTTAAATCAATGTTTTTCATTATTTGAAAGAGAAATGAATCATTCATTCTAACATTTTCAAATTTGTTACTTTAAATAGATGTCAAACCATCAAAAAGTGTCTATTTTATTCATTTCATAAATTATTCATATATGTGTCCCCTTCTACTTCCATTTCAAAGACATTTATCACAAATAAAACTTGTGCAATTGCATAAAACATGTATGGTAAGATGCTGATAGACGTAATGTAGTTTTCAGGAAATAATAACAAGTTAAATTCAATTCATCGTCAGTTTTGCAAGCATGTACCTTCACGTTGATGCTAACAGCATTTTGTATTTGCATTCTCTCTGACAGTCAAAGGGAGATAACTCAAATTATGATTTCAGCAGGTAAAATAATTGACATGGAACATATCGAATCAAGTCAGAAATTAAAAATATTTTTTGTGTAGGCAACGATTTTGTAAAAGTTGAAAATAGACAAACTAATGACTCCTTAATTACAGGAAACTAACAATCCGATTGGAAATGACTTTACTGATTTATTAAGTTATTTTGATTAAAATTGACATCTTCCTCAAGGAAAAATACTAAATAAAACAATCAAAAGCAATCATCAAGCGATGACACATAAAACATGTAGGTTGTTTCACACGTGGAAGTATGTTCAATGGGATTAATTTGTTATATGATAAAAACGCTTTTTATCAATGTACAAGTCATACAAACATAGTCAAAATCCTTGTATCATTTTGTTTATTGGGCTTTGCATTAGACCATCTTTGGTAAGCCCTACTTAACCAAAGGTCAATGAAATTGACAACATGTACTCTATATAGTATTTGACATATTTTGATTTAATTAATTATTTTAAAAATTCTATTATAAAGAAAACATATGCATGTTATATTTGTGCATAAATAAAAGTTGCTACACTTGAACTGTTGTGTAGTTTTGCAAAAGAGAAAAACTATAACAAGCTTCATACTATGTCCTTTTTACAACTTTTATCAAGGAAAGTATATCAGATAGAGTCTACGAATGCAGGAGACAGGAATATGTTTTATTGCTGTTTGTGTCTGCATGAATAAACATAGCTTGTCTTTACCTAATCTAATCTGCAGAAAACATCGAAAAGCTTTTTACCCTTCGTGTGTAACGAAGGGTAGTAGACATAACAGAGGTTTGCATTTAGCTGAATACAACGTTAACATAACAAACATCACCTCAATGAAATATTCTTGCTTCGTTTAGTCTGTATTTTAGTGACGCAATTCAAATTAAGATTTGTCAAATATTTTTAAAATAATCATAAACATATTAAAAATCAACATTACAGGTTCTGATCATGATAAATGTCAAAATAAGTATCAAAAATACCAATTAGTCGTAAAACTAGTAGTATGTTGAACGTGTTGATTTACATAGAAATGGTAGCTTATTTGCTTGATAACGGTGTTATTATATGTAAAATATATCACCATTAACGAATTAATTTCATTTTCTTCACTGGATGTAAATTCAATGATCTTTCTTTCGCAGTTCAAAGGTTTTGAAAGGAAATTATATATCAATGTGAATGATCAAGATAGTTAAGTAGTCTTATACAATTACTCCTGTAAATCATATGCCAAGCATCAAAGCAAGAAAACTAATAACGTGAAGAAAAATAAAGCTATTTCAGTTCAATCTTTTCATGTCTACAAGAAGAAAATTGGAACTGACAAATGTTCAGTAATGATGTTCATAAATCATAACTTTCTCGTTGGCTGGAATTAAAACCTTTGTCAAGTCGAATATAAAGAATCGAAAGCTTTGTCATAAAATAACTATAAATCATGCGAAAAGCAGTTCGATAAACAAAAAGATGAAAAAAGAGCATTGTTGTAGACAAAGTAGGATACAAATGTGAGGATTTTTGCATCATTGCTGTCAATCTTCATAACCAATATGCTTTATGGAAATGAAATCAAGAGGAAATATGTTTTCTTCTATAATTAAAGTTTACACTGAACAAAAACAGTTTAAGCAAGAAAGGTATTTGGTTTAAAGGTGCAGTAGCACGTTTAAGGGGGAATATAAGGTGATGTCAGGAAAATGAAAATGAATGGTTCCAATTGAAAGACAATATATTTAAACTAAATGGAGCAGCAATAACTGAAATATATGACGTAAAGTATATATATGCGATTCCCTTTTCTTACACAAAATGAATTAAAGGTGTTCACGCAAAATGGCCGCCAATGGATTTTATGTGAATCTTTATAATTTGTCCTCTGACTATGGATGATTTGCTTGTGTAATGAGATTTTTGCCACTGTCAAAATAATACATTTACCATTAACTTACAATTATCAGTAAAACATTTAAAATATAAAATTATCAAAAAACGTGCTATTGCCCCTTTAAGTGAATCTCAAGAAAAAAATTGTCAAAAACATTTTTGTTAGAATCGAGAAAATATAACTATTGAATATATGATAATGTACGAAGGAAATATTCCATAATATCAAAACATTGAAAAAAGGTTATCCAAAAATGACAGTTTAAGTTAATAAAAAATAAGAGTTATTTTTTAGAATATTCGCTGTAGTTCATGTAAACCTACAACCTTATTTGATAACACTTTCCTCATACTCGCACAAACGTTTAAACGCAAAATATAATTTCTTTCTAACCCCTGTAATTTGAACTTTGAAACTCAGATGTATTTTATTTGAACATATTTTCCATTGATGAATGGTAAAATATTGTGAATCTACGCGGAACAATATTGCAGCTTGTATGGACAAGTTTCAGTTACATTATGCTAATGTACAAAATAGTCAAAAACAATAAACTTTGAAAAGAAGCAGAATTTTACAATTTATGATTATTTATTGTATGTTTTGATAAATTATGATGACTTTAATGGTATGACATTTTGATAGATGCTGTGGCTATATGGTAAAGATTAGCAAAGTTGAATAGGATACTGTAGCTATTAGTTGTGTTTGTTAGTATGTTAGATGTAATTTATGTAAATAAAGAACACAAGCGTTTGAGTTATTATTTAGTATCATATTTTCACAATTTAAGCAACACTAACTATATCAATTATTAGAAATAAACATCACTTTATAGTATTAATTCCTTCATACAGTTTGTTACAAACCGTCAGTTAAAACAGTCACATCATCATTTGGAAATTTCGCCACCCCGGCATAAGCTCAGAAACGATGGAGTTAAAATCAATTATCAAAAGTCTGAATACGCTCTGTCTGAGCATAAGGCGGCATCAATGTATCTGCTGATCGTGCCACACATTGACACAGTGCTGATGTTGAATTATATGATAAAAATCTATCGAATAGAATGTGACCTACAATCGAGTATATCCCTAAAATATCAGTAAAAAGGTCTGTAGTGATATATTTTTATCATCAGCGTTTTTAGGTTCAAAGACGTCTTAGTAACCTCACGCTGAATAACTCTCTCCTGCTCGTATGTAAATAACTACACACTTCCGGATTCGTCAGGCTACTATGACGTCACTGGTTCTTGTGCTTATAAAAGTGACGCAGCAAGTTTGAGGAGAGGGACAAAATCGTAAGCGGAACTATGTCGCAAGATGAGTTATATGATCAAGAATTTTTATTTATCTCAAATATTGCTGAACGAGGTTTAAAATCGGTTAACGTTTAGCAGCAGGTAGGTCCCCGTCCCGATAGCAAGTGCCGTAAGCTGTTTCATACAGTTTACACCTATAGGGCATGTCAGAACCAATTTATTCGTATCGTTACTGTCTTTCTTATTAGTGTTTGAGATACAAGAATGTGTTTTAACATATGTTGCTATATTTTACCATTATGGTTTAATGTTAAGTAATGCGGATTAAATGTTTTGTTCATTATTGTAGCTTTTACACATATGTTCTTTACATCCGTTACTTAATATATTAAAGTTTAACAGCAGGGAGGTCTCCGTTCCAACAGCAGGTGCTGTGAGCTGTTTCATACAGTCTTCATCTATTCCCTACCGTTTTCAGTTTCAAAATAGATAATGCTGTTGACTTTATCCACGTTTTCGTTAAATTATGTAAAGATCGTCTGATTAAAGTTCTTCTCAAGCTGTTTTCAAAATGAGTGTTCTATTTGAGTATACTTTGTGACGAAAGTTTCGCATTTGTAATGACTGAGGTGACATTTGGTAATCCAAGATGACAAGTATAAAAAGATTGCTCCACAGTTCTAACTAAAACATTAATCGAATTGTTTACACAGAAGTATTGGCATATTGAATGAATCTGTAAAGAGCGAAATATTTCAAAACTTAAAAATCGTTTATAAAGCATTTTCATTTAATCTGTTAAAACCTGTTCTCAGATTTGTTTAGTATAATGTACTTTAAGAGGATATGTCATTATTGCCGAAATATATCTATTGAATCTAATGTATCCGTATGGCTCATTATTGTCATTGCAAAAAGATCTTTAAGAATTACAATAGTTTTTTACGTAAATGACATTTAATCACTGGCTTTTTCTTGTACTTAATGATGATTAGAAACGATTTTTTATCTGCTTCGAGAAAACAACAATTGCAACCAAATATCAACAGATTACGAATTAATTTACCTAATCGATAGATAAAGGTCATTTTTAATTTACTGCCCAAAGGGGTGTATTTCACAAATGAAAGGGATTTCATACAAATGAAATTTTCTTTAAATTAATCTCTAATAAGCAGTTTTGAAATGAAGTGAGAGTTCAGTGATGCTACGTGAATCCATTTCCAGTATCGAATTCAAAAAGATTTTTACTAGAATGGGCACTTGAAGTGTTTGCCTTATTGTATGTCTATGGATAACCAGATTGAGCAATTATTACTTGTATAATTGTCTGGAAATCATTTCCATAATTCTGGGAATAAACTATGTTTTCATTGATTGGATGACGAAACATACTACATGTATGTTGTATCTTACAATTATTTTTGTGAGAGTTCGAAGTAAGAATTCAAAGTGATTTTTTTTTTGTAAACATAAAAGTTGCATTAAACTGTCATAATTATTGTATTTCTCAAGATGAAAGCAGTGTACATCTCAATTGGAAAGGTGAATGTGGGGCAATATTATTGAAATACAGAATAAGGATCACACACGTTTCATGATTAAACTGAAAAGGGGAATTTCAAATCTGGCAGTGAATTGATTTTGATACGATTATTTGACCTATATAAACGAATGATCGTGCAACTTGTCACAATTTGCTCAGCAGATACAATGATGATTGAAATAAACTCAGTCAATATTTTTGTCAAAGATTGATACACATCTATCCCATCACGAACCCCAGAGTTTCAAATTGCACGAATTTAAAGCCTTTTTACAAATTCGAAATAGGGAACCAAAGACCCTGATTCAGTAAAAGTGTGAAAGCAAGCATGAATAAATGGTTAAATGAATAAGAAGGAATTGTAATGGTTTTCTGCCACTGCTCTTTTATTTAACCGAAATGCTTTATTGAATTTGAATTGTAACAGAAAGAATAAACAAACTGCTTAGAGCTAACATTGACTTACTTTAAAGCAATGAAATTGGTTTCATTGAATCAAAACATCAAATTTCACATTGAAAGAAATTGCCCAAGGAATCGGGCTTAAGAAAATTAGTAATTTTCGTTCGAGTTCAGTCGAAGCAACATAGCACTCAAGCTAAACTAAGCAGTACATGTTTATATACATATCTTCTCTAATTTTCATATTAAAAAAATGTGTACATAATTAGTGTGTTTAGATCATGAAAGGCAATTATATCCATATGGTTATATATGATAGTTGATATTCAGATTCAGTGGGTTAATCAATGCAAACTGTCACAATCCTTCTTAACAAGCATTATTTTATTCCAATTTTCACATTGATCACGACATTTGCAGTTAAGTTTAAATACTCATCCTCATCACAGTATATGGGAAATAATTCCAAATATGACTATTTAACTACGCCAGCAGAGAGTTAACCTGCAAGTCCTACTGGGTACACATTTATCTTTTTAAATTTCCAGTATAAAAACAAATGATTATCATGTTCTACGACATTAAGTATTCATAAAAAAATTTCAATAATCACATGAAATTTAAGTTTTCCATTTTCTTTCATTGAAAGTTCGTTCACATAAAGATTCTTAAACGTACCTGATTCCTTCCTTTTCTTCAATTGAGAAATAGGATTCAATGAATATAATGAAGAAAGGATGCACTCTGTAATCCTTTCCAACAGATATATAATTTGGATATACATGTAGACAGCCCTATCATGATTTGAACTAGAAATTAAGAACGAATAGTCTTTGGAATATCTAATTGAATATTTATCCTTCTTAAACCTTCACCTTATTTATTTAGCTCTATAAACATTTCTGTCTTTCTCCCAAGATGTCTCTTTGACTGTTGAAACTTGACAGGACATATGTCATCTGAACTAATGATCTTTATTATATTTATACTGATCAAAAGTTAAAGTGATCCTTTTATTACCGCTGTAAGTCATATGCCAAGTGTTTAAGCAATACAACTACATATGCGGAAAAACGTGACATCGATTCTACCTATTTAATTGTACCCTAAGAAGATACGAATTGTGACATATGTATAAATATATTCATAAATCATGAGCTTTTTCCATATGTGAAGTCAAATATATAAAACAGAAGCTTTGTCATAAAATCAATATAAACCATGGGCTTCAGTTCAATAGATAAAAGTTGAGAAACGTATAAGTATAAGATTAAATGTGATTGTTGAGTATTATTGGTGTTTCTTCTACCTCACCAAAAACATTAAAATGTATATAAGGAATTATTTCCCTGGAATGTTATCTCTTAGTTTTCTGGAAAATTTCGTTTAAAGTTCTTTTCAAAAGCAGTACTGGACACGACTTAATAAGAGAAAACTGGCACTGCAGGTCAATGAACGTGCTAATCGATTTTGAGGGGTATAAGTTAACAAGTTCAAAACACGCTTTTCACAACTGCCTTTCTTTGGAAAACGATAACAAGTAAATCTATAGCTTTCAAATAACAAAGTGAAAAACAAACGAACGCCTTCTCAAATAGAATAGCGCCCGAACTCCCAGAGTGCTTATTTCAATTTTAAGTTCACTTGAGTATTAACACTGTCTCTTAACAGAAGATATCTAAGTGCATGAAAGTCAAAACCACTTAGGACATCTTTTTATTATTATATCTAGTGATTGAAAGCTTTCAAAATTTATCTTTAGTTTGAGATAGATTGCTCATGGCAGTCATAACTCAAGGGTAATAAAGTTCATATTTAACATGCACAACTGCGGAAGGTTTAAGCATCTGAGGAAACCTGTTGAGCAACAATAAAAATATTAAGAACCTCAATTACGAATTCTAGGAACACACTCTTTGGTAGCTCCTTAAACGTTTCAGTTTCCTAATAGATTATCCTTTATTGTGTCCACGTTTACAATAAATAATGTAAGGATTGTCTGGATTTACTTCAGTTCAAGCTGTTTTCCACGTGAATGGTCTAGTCAGGTAAAAGTGATGAAAAAGTGTCTATGTTTTACATCATATAGAAACGGTAATCCAAAGACGATAAATACATTTCTAAATATTGCTCTGCAAGCAAAGCTTTCACAAAATCCTTATCATACGATGTATCGATATCGTGAAAATAATTTCTAAACAGGAAAAGAGCTCAAGAATGAAATAAATCATTTTAATTGATTTGTTCATGGCACAAACTTATTACTTGGAAATAGTTGCTAAACGACGGGCATCAGTCTATCCACACCTGCAAAGTCTACCACGACAAGTGTCTCATATCGCGTAAAATAATCAGTCAATGGAATTATGTTTAATTTTTGATGCATCCATATATGAGGACGGTTAAATTCTTGATATATCTTTGCCACATTGAATTGGCTGGGGAAAACATTTGTACTTTTAACCACAATAGTTTGAAGTGCTAATTATAAGATTGTTAATAATGAAAATATGATATATAATTTTTCAGTTATAAATCATCATACATATTTGAAAATAAAGCATAACTCTCCCTTTTACTTCACATGTCTCTAACCAATTTCTTTCCGTTGCAACTAAGAATGTTTTTATTTAGTTACTTTTATGTAACATCATGTATGTAAAACTGATTGGAGTAAGTGAGCTGGCAGTGGCCACTTCGCCCCATTGACAAATACACGTACAAACTTCAGACAGACTACGAGGTTTCTAACTCACAGCACCAACTTCAATCTGTCCATAATCATCCTTTCTCCGGGATATGAAAGCTATCTTATGGTTAACGTGATGACAGAAAGACGCAGTTGTAAATCTTTTTTTTAAATTAAGTAATTAAGCTGTCAATTTTCTGCATTACAACGATTGCCTATAGGGAATTATTCACCAGAAATTTGATCTCCTGACTCCTGAAATTAATCAAATGTAAAACTGATTTGCGCTGCAGGTTACCTTGAGTCAGGAAAATTATATCTCACTTTAGCTGCTGAACGATTTTACCATTTATAACATTTTCTAAACACTTTTCACGACTACATTTCTATGGGCATCCTGTACAAGTAACTTCATAGCTATAAAGGAAAAGTTCAAACACCTTGTAATAGGGACATGGAACAAAAATTCCTATAGTGACTGGTTAAACAACCAGTTCAGGCCTCTTGATTCAGATAGAATTAAGTGACCAAACTCGGAAACGTTCATTAAATTATCTAATGATAAGAAACTTCTGAAGTTCAATGATGTCTTGATAGATTGATCATGGCGGTCATAACAAATTGAAATCAAGTGACCTTACCTTTGAAGCCAATGAAGATTGTAATAAGTTGTAAAATGTTTACTTGCCTAATGCAGTACAAAGGACTAGAGTAAAATGTTTCATTCAATAAACCAATCTTCCTCTTCTGATTTGCATTAGTTTTCTCGTATCCTTGGAATCAACATTACTGTTTCAGAAATGCACCAAATAGTTGAATTCATAATTTGTATTGGTATAATTGAACAAACATGTAACCAGGGAAAGCATTTATTACATTCAATCTTGTAAAACCTTTAGATTAGTTCGCATTATGTAGCTTGAGGGCCTCTGTCATTATTTCTAAAAGTAATCTATTGAATCGTTTATATCTGTATGATATGGTTGGACCTTTTGAGAATGATCATTAGGGATTTACACTGTTTCTCATAGACTGACATTCAGTTAATCGAGCCTTCTCGTATTCAGTGATGATTAGAAAAAAACAAGGATTATTTAAAAGTTAATGAAAGTGATCATCAGTAGGACACAACTACACTGTAATTATTCCACACCTAACCACATGTGAGTATATGTCTCTGCGTTGAGTTTCAACACGTACCCTGGTCCTTCGGGCCATATGTCATGTATTTCTGCCTGCTAGTTACTTAATTATATTTATAGGCTTATGTTTAAGGTCAAGCAATTTCAAACTAGACTTATACAGTCTCTAAAAATAACCATTATCAAAAACGATAAACTGACAATTAGACTTTTAAGTGACGATCAAATGAACTGTCATGCAATCATTGTAACATTTGTTCAGCATAGCAACGTTTATAGCCTTGGAAAATATACATGATGTATAGAAACCTGAAGCATACTATCCAATTTCAAGCCCAAACTGATTGAATTTTAAATCCTTTTTGCAGAATAGTCTTTTTTACACTGTAGAGTTAATAAGAAGGAAAAGTGATGGTTTTCTACTGCCATTCAATTATGATGTCAAAATGCTTTGTTTGATTTGCAATGTAACAGAAAGTATAACCAAACTGTCTAGAGCTAACATTGTTTCACTACGCTGATGTAATAATAATAATAAGTGTTCTTGTATAGCTCATCACAATCAAATCACTGTGGGATTTCTCTAGGCGCTGATGCGAAATATTTGTAGGGCTAAGTTCCTTTAAAACTAATCTTAATCAAACCATATTGCGCAAATTTATGGACCACGTTTATAAGAAACTACATAAATAACTTTACAAAAGTCCAAAATACTTAACCGCATAGAGAAGAAAATTGCATTCTTCTAATGTTCTTTCAGTTATTAACAAGACTTCGACATTTGCGCCAGACATTAGGCCTATGTTTTGTATATCCACAATAGACATTTTACCTACTCCCAGCAATCTAATCTGCAAATTACATTAAAAAGCTTTTTTCAGTACTGTGTCCAATAAAGGTTATAAGCTAAAACATGGACTCTTCAGTAGCAAAATAACAAATAACAAGATGCACTCCAACTTCGTCTACCTTATTTACATATCAGTTCAGAATTGTTTTAAGGTTTTAGGAAATAAGATTACTTGAAAATATATTTTTGCGTTCAAAATATTCAAAATTGCTTGAAAATTAACTTTATCCAATTTCTACACATCTTACAGAAGATACATTGTTATCAGAAGATGTCTGAAAGTATCAAAGGGGCAGTAGCCCATTTTTAGTGAAAATATAATGATGTCAGGAAATGAAATTAAATTGGTCCACATGAAAGACAATTTATTTGCGATTTCCTTTTCTTACTCAAAATGAATTAAAGGTGTTCCCACAAAAAAAGGCTGACAATGGAATAATGTGTATCTTTAAAGTTTGTTCTCTAACTATTGGTTTGTGTTTTTATGCTATCAAAGCAACACGTTTATCATACAATTATGTGAAACCTTGATAATATTAAAAAAATCTAAAAACGTGCTACTGTCCCTTTAAGGTATATACAAATGTAATGGAAACCATTTTTACTAAAAGACTATCATGAAAATGCAAGAATATCCTAAATTTATTATGTTATTTTGGTACTTTCTTCCATATAATATCACAGCCCTGATCGGTCCAATTAGTTTTGATTCCCTGAAAATAGAAATTCGAGAGAAAGGCACTCGACCATTTTAGGTGCTTCAATATCCCTAGGTCTATATGAATTGCTCAGCAATGTGAGGTTGAGAATAATTTGTATGACCTCAAAGGATTTAACACTCATTGATCGAAATAAAATTAAGCGACAGTCAATAGTCAGGCTAGTTGTTAGTGCTTTAATTATACACCATCGTAGTAATAAGAGTTCAAAAGTTTTTAGGAAACAATTGTAAAGATTTCTTCAAACAATAAGAAAATTCAGTGAGGGAACTTGTAAAAGATCAAAACGTTTATGGTTTTAATCAATATATCATGTCTTTGTTTTGTTGCAGCTCCGATAAAGAAAAAGTAGATGGACACCTTTGTTAAATGATTATCGATCAAATTTATATCTTTTTCTTGTTTTCAATATTTCAGACAACATATATAATCTTTGGTATGATTGTTTGGTGATAAATAACTTTAAATATCACGTTAATTACTTTCAACTTTCAGAATAAAATTTGCCATTAAATATAAAAATCATAAGTTTCTTGTCAACTAATCACATTCAAGTTTTTAAAGAGGCTTAAGAAAAAAAGGGACTAATGTCTTTTGTTATATAGCCAGGCTGTGATTTTCATCATATACATGTTTGTTATAGCTTTGATACGAACCTTATAACATCCTTGATGAAAGGAATTCCCAAACCTCACATTTTCATCTCATAATGGCATATTAATGATACATAATTGCTTTAAATCTAAATATCATAGCATGAAACTGTTATTCGCAAGCGCCGAAATCACACGTCAACACAATCATTGTCTGGTTTTCGCTCATTATGGCATTTTCATACCTTCTAAAATATAATGATAATTATATATATAAATTGTAATATAATAAATCTTATTGTTACTTACAAATTTGATCAAAATTAAGATAATATGAGCAACAGTCGATACCACTTAACGAAATGACATTATTGATAAAGTTTGTAATATGTGACCGTAACATTTGGTGGCTATAAAACACCCTGCAACTTAATCTCTTTAAACTCCTCCTATCAATTACATTTTAATAGCATGTACATGTATTCGTTTAATTGCAATATATTTTGCTTTATTAACTTTGATGTCATTCGTTTTTGCACGCTAATATCAAGCATTTGTTAGAACCTGAAACTTTTTTTTTAAATCCTAAAACCCAGAACATAACATTAGACAATTATGTGTTCTATATCCACCAACAATGTCTACAAAACAAAACAAATCATGTTATAGAGTTTACGTACATAACTAATTTTGTCAAATTTTTAAAACTGTATAACATGATTATTCAAGATGTGTAGTTCAAAAAATTACACTTGAAGTACCATTATCTAGCTAATTGCAGTATTTGAGATAAGTAAAAATGTAACAATGATTGGTTTCTTAATATAAAAGAGAAGAAATTGCGATGTAATGGTTATATCGAAATCAACTGTTCAAATTATGTCTTCTTAATTAGTCATTTTTCTAAATTTAAACATCACTTTACATGAATACATAATGAAGAAAGAGAATCATCAAGTACTTTATGTGTCATGCAAAACTGCACATGCGTTGTTCATTTCATTATTGGTGCACACGTGCCTCATGAAATTAATTTCATGTTCACAACTGAGTTGACACAATAAAGTTGCTGAGTGTGCAAAATGAGTTATTATAAAAATGCTAACATAATACAATGAGTGACTTAATCTCAAATGTATGTTACACATCAGCGTTTGTTTATAAAGATGGGGATAATTTTGTGAGATCTTATAGGAACATAATTAAAAGTCTTATTTTTTTCGAGATTCAAACAGTTTTTAACCAAGTTTTATATTTTTTATATATTATATTTATAGTCTATTGAATAACCCCACAGCATAAACAACACAAAAACAATAAATGTTAATTCCTATTGAAAAAGTTACTTTGAATTTTTCTCTGTTATACTTGAATTAGAAAGTTTGCATTTTACTTCCAGGTAAATGTACCGCTAAAGGAACCTGTCGCAAACAAAACAAGGAAACAACTGCCAACTGGTTCCTTCATAAATGTAAAAGAATTGGATTTAATTGACCTAATTTTCTAACATGAATAACGGTGAAACGTTGACGAGCCGTGAACGAGCCGTGAACGCCATTGCTGGAGTTGACACAATGTCGATATTTCTTTCTTTTTCTCATTTACACGATCTCCAGGCAAGCGAAAGAGACTAAAGCTTTTGGCAGCTTCACACTTTTCCCATTACCAAGTTTATTAAATTGTGTGTCCTTATTTAACTTCCCTTTAATTAACTTCACTGGAATAATTCAACACATATCCAAACTTGTCCATAGCTAAATATTATTATTCCCACCAGTAAAGATTTCATTGTACTAATGAAAGATGTTTCTTGGACAAGAACCTTTTTTAAACTTCAACGTATTAAGATCGAGACATTTTACTTTTCCCTGCGTCTGTTTATCCTAGCTCGCCTCTAGCTGTTCTGGTACTCTATACTCAAGGAAAATTGAAATAAATCATAAAGTATATGAAATATTCATTTTAATATCTCCTCCCCTATACCACTAGATTACTGGTAAGAGTAAGATTACATTATTTCCATTTTTATACAAACACTAAGTTATTCTTTTTCATTTGCACCACACATCACACCGAACCTTTTTATCAAACAAATTATCAATCGTATAACGTTTCTTTAAAACAGTTACGACAACCAATGCTTAATATAAAATTATGAAAAAACTTTCTTTGGAAGAGTAAACTAGTCACCAAATTAAAATTCTAAGACATGGCTGAAACATAAAACAATAATTCAATGATTAATCCATGTGGATGTTTGAAAACTGTCGCTTGTTTTGCAAACTTCACTGAACTAACACTTAATTTTAGTACAGGCATCACTAATGGAAAAGTACAGTGATCCTACACCTGAGTTGTTAGCAGTCAGAGAAACAGCGCTGCAGGTTCCTTGGTGCAACAAAAACCTGATTTCATACGAGCTGCTGATCCATTTTGACGCTTGTAACAAGTTTAACAGGTTGAACACGATTCTTTTTCTAAGGGCAAAAAAAATAAGGAAGGGCCACAGACGTTATTTCATTTCTCTGAAAGAACAAAGTGAAATGCAAATCAACACCTTCTCCCATAAGAACTGTTAAGCGCTTGAATGATTGTTTCTTGTCCTTTCCACACCTTTTTTATACTGAAATCAAAGGGAGATCTAGATATCCACATACTGGAGCAAAGGAAGAAAGCTTTCAATATCAATCAACTAGTTTGAAGTTGCTGAGAGGTTTTTCGTGACATTGAAACTGGTTCTTGATAGCATAAGCAACAAGCCTGCTGAGTATTGGCGTCAGAAACTTCATGGCTGTAAAAAATCATAACTCTCTCTGGGAAAAACTTGTATTTCTACACTAGCCTAATAAGCACGAGAATGGTAAGTTAAGATAGCTAACTGACAACTGAGTTAACTTTTCAACCAAGCCTGGATATTTAGACGTAGGTCTATCAAGAATAATATGTGGGAAAATAATAATAATATACTACAAAACTGAGCAAAAGCGGGGTATCATCATGATCATGTAGTAACAAATTAAAATGTGCACAAATATAACACAATATGGCTACTGTTATTGTTAATATTTTCATTTTAAATTTTTACTGTTATTATTATTCCAATCCATTATCAATAAAAGATATTGCGCAAAATATCTATGCTCATACACACAAACAAAATATTCCAATTTTAATGTTTATATTATCAAGAAAACGATAGCCATTATAGGGGCAGTAGCACGTTTTTTTATAATTTTATATTTTAAAATGTTCACTGATAATTGTTAGTAAATGCTAGATGTATAATTTTGACAGTGTCAAAAATCTTATTTCACAAGGCTATAATCCATAGTCAGAGGACAAAATATGAGGATTCACATAAAACCCATTTGCGACCATTTTGTGTGAACACCTTTTATTAATTTTGTGTAAGAAAATAAGAATCGCATGGCTAAACTTTACGTTATATATTTGAATTATTACTGATCTAGTTAGTTAAAATACATTGTCTTTCAATTGGAACAATTATTTTGTTTTTTTGACATCATCTTATATTCCCCCTAAAAACGTGCTACTGCCCCTTTAAAGGGTAGATCAGTATGTGAATATATTGTTCGGTAAACAATTGCAATGAAGATAATTGTGCCGCAAGTAGACAATATTCATTTTTTCAAAGAGAATAAGATCATTCATTCTGTCATTTTTAAATTTGTCACTTTGTATAGATGTCAAACCATTAGAGTGTCCATCATTTTATCACTTTATGATTTTGTGTATACATGTCTACTTTCAATGATTGCTTAATAACATGAAATGTACATGTACAATCCTCTTGAAAATAAATTAATATTTTTTGATTGAAGGAATGATGTCTAAAAACAAAGCAATCAATCAATGAAACATATAGATGGTATTACAAATGGAAGCATTTCAAATGGGATTATGTTGTCATATGATAAGACACTTTCACAAAGTATAAGTGATATAGACATAGTCAAAACCCTTGGATCATTTTGTGTTCTGAGCTTTGCATTAAATCATTTATTAGCCTGTCTTAACTGAAGGTCACTGAAAGAGAAAACACTTTCATATTGTCTAGAAATAGATTTTGTCAGAAATTAGATTTTGTACAATTTCAGTTGTCTATGTTTCTTAAATCAGAGAAGCTACAACAAGTATTACAAAATATTCATTATTCAACTCTTGTCAAGGATTGTTTGTAAGAAAGAAGTTTCAAGTGCAAAAGACAGTGCAGAATATATTTTATTGCTGTTTGTGTCTATTTGAGTAGACATAGCTTGTCCTTGGTCTAATCTAATCTGCAGAAAACATAGAACAGCTCTCTGTCCTTTGTGTGTAATTAAGAGTAGTAGACAAAACAGAAGTTTGCATTTAGCTAAATACAACATATCGGACGGACATCACTTCAGTAAAATAGCATTGCTTCGTGAAATCTATCATTAAGTTGTGAAGTTGTTTGTAAAATATCTTTAAATTTAAGGAGTTTTATTAAAAAAACAAGTTCTCATAAATCTTGGAAGTGCTATAAAAACATTAATGAAAAATATTCTTTTCAACTTGAAATCTGAATAAATTGTTCAAATACTGATGGCACCTTTAATTCATTAATTGCTTCATAGATTCTTCACTTAAGCCATGAAAAGTTAAGTTTTCAAATTTCCCTTCAAGGTAATCATAATAAAAGTTCATAGAAAAGTTCAGTTTCTAGTAAGGGTGAGACACAAAGTTTGTAATAACGAAATAACAAATTAAGGTTTCTTCTAGCTGGAAATAAGCATATTAAAACATACTGAACATATATTAAATTTTAGCACATAGCACCATCTAACAAAATTTAAAGTATAAGTGATAGATTTGACTAAGGCCTTAAACAATGCACTGGGACGTTTAGGAGATAACAATGGGTTGCCGTATTAGGAGTAGGCAGAATGTGTTTAATATCTAAACCATACATAACCGTGAAATGAGATATAGTTTCATCACAAACACTGATGGGTAACGTATACGAATTTAATGCATTCTATTTGTCAACAGCTTTTGTCATAGTTTTGTCAAAGTATCTGACGTCTGAGAAGACAGTTATACATTGTACCTCAAAATAACATTGATATAAAGTTGGGAGCAATCTTCATTAACCAACAACTTCGTCATTATGAGGAAAAAAGAAATAGTCACTCTCTTTCATGCGCCTTTTTCAAAATCGTTATCATTACATTACAATTTCTTGAGTCAGTTTGGTCATGAAAATAACAGTTTATTGAGCATATTGATTTACATAGAAAATTATAGGTCACCTGATTAAAAATGGTGTTAGTCTATGTAATATTATTTTGCAAAAAAAGATTAAACTTAATTTTCTTTCTTTGATTTTCAATATTGTTCTTTCACACTTTAAAGGTTTTGAAAAGAAATAATATATCATGTGACTGATCTAGACAGTAAAGTAGTTTTTTATACAACATTTATATGATAAGAAGATTTAAACTGACACGTATTAAGAAGTCATTTTCATAAATCATAAAAAATTTCATTGGCTTGAAAAAACATCTTTTTGTTTGTCGAATATAAAGAATCAAAAGCTTCAAATCATTAAAAGTCATTTGTAATCCGATAAGCAAAAAGACTAAAAAAGTTCTAAACGAAGTAAATTACAAATGTGAGAGTTTTCCGTCATTGCTGTCTATCTACCTCATCGAAACTTCTTTATAAAAATGAAATTAAAAAGAAAAGTGCTTTTAGTTATTTAATTTTTTCACTGAACAAAAGCATTTTAAACAAGAATGACATTTAGTTCAAATGAAACTAAAGAAATGATATCGTCAGCAAATTCAAGTTCTATGTTAGAATTAAAAACTACAACTATTGCAATTATAATAAACTGCTATAGCTTTAATGATATAGGTATTATGTTAAGTGATGTTGATTAAATGCTTTGTTCAATAATGTAGCTATTACACATGTATTCGTTACAACTATTACTTATCATTTTAACAGTAAACAGCAGAGAGATCTATGTTTCAACAGCAGGTGCTGTGAGCTGTTTCATACAGTCTTCATCTACTCCCTACCGTTTTCAGTTTCAAAATAGATAATGCTGTTGACTGTGTCAACGTTTTCGTTAAATTATGTAAAGATCGTCCGATTAAAGTTCTTCTCAAGCTGTTTTCAAAATGAGTATTCTATTTGAGTATACTTGGTGACGAAATGTGCTCATTTGTAATGACTTAGGTTACATTTGGTTATCCAAGATGACAAGTATAAAAAGATTGCATAACATTTTTCACCAAATAAATCGAACTGCTATACTAAGAAGTACTGGCACGTTAACTGAATCTGTCAAATACTTCAAATAAAAAAATCGTCTTTAAAGCATTTTCATTCAAACTGCTAAAACCTGTTCTTAGATTTGTTTCGCATTACATAGTTTAAGAGGATCTGTCATTATTACCGAAAGTGATCCATTGAATCTAATGTATCCGTATGACTAATTATAGTCATTACAGAAGGATCATTAGGAGTTATCATATTTTTTTAGGTACATGACATTTAATCACTGGCTTTTTCTTGTATATAATGATGATTAGAAACACAAAATCAATTTCTGTTTAGAGAAAACAACGATTGTAACCAAATATCAATAGAATACAAATTAATCTACCTAATCGATGGATAAAGGTAAATGGTCATAATTAAATGTACTGCTCAACAGTGTTTATTTTGCGAATAAAAGGAAATTCATCAAAAAAAGTATTCTAGATAAATCTCTAATGATTTACAAAAGCAGAAAGTACAAGTTCTGTAAAGCATTTGGAATCAATTTCCAGTATCGAATTCCAAAACTGTTTTCACTGGAATGGTCGATTAAAAAGTTTGCTTCATAATTATTTGGTGACTATGGATGGCCAGATTGAGCAATTATTAGATTCTAAACCTTCTGCAAAATATTCCATAATTGATTTTATAAATAAACTATGGTGTTCATCATTTCATCTAGTGGTTGGAAACTTTTGAAGTTCATCTTACATGTATGTTTTAAATGAATTTATGTTGGCAGTCATACACATGTACTCATGGGTAATAAAGTTCATATTTCATCCAAAACTGTGGAGTGATTAAGCATCAGAGGAAAACAATAGAGCATCAATTAAAGTACAAAGAATCTAAATTAAGAATTCTAGTAACATACTCTTTGACTACTCCCTAAACGTTTCAGTTTCCTAATAGATTACGCTTGATTGTGTCCACGTTTACGATAAATAATGTAAGGATTGTCTTGATTTACTTCAGTTTAAGCTGTTTTCCACATGAGTGGTCTAGTCAGGTAAAGGTGATGAAAAATTATCTATGTTTTACATCATTCAGAAAAGGTAATCCAAAGACGATAAAGACATTTCTAAATATTGATCTGCAAACAAAGTTTTCACAAAATCATTACCATACAATGTATTGATATCGTGACACTAATATAATTTGTATACTGGGAAAGACCTCAAGAATGAAATAAATCATTTTTATTGATATTTGTTTTTCATGGCACAAACTTACTACTTGGAAATAACTGCTGAATGATGGAAATCAGTCTATTCACATCTGCAAAGCTCCTTTAATATCAGTAGGTCTATCACAAGCGTCTCATATGGGATAAATAATCAGCTTATAAATTCTGTTTAATTTTGGAAGTATCCATATAAGAGGACGGTTTAATTCTTAATATATCTTGCTCAAGACTCGTTGCTTTGCGACGTTTAATTGGCTGGGAAAAGTGCTTGTACTTTTAACCACATTAGTTTTAGGTACAAGAATGTTAATAATGAAAAACAAAACTTATATCTATATATCATCATACATATTTACAAAGGAAGCATAACTCTCCCTTTTACTCCATAGATCTCTTACCAATTTATTTCTTTTGCAACTAAGAATTTCTTTCATTTACCTACTTTCAAGTAACATCATGATTGTAAAACTGATTGGAGTAGGGGCTAGCAAGGCCACTTCGCCCCATTGACAAATCCATACTTCAGACAGACTACGAGGTTTTCTAACTCACAGAAACAACTTCAATCTAATTGTATGTCCATATTCAGCACCAACTTCACTCTGTCCATAGACAGCCTTTCTCCAGGATATGAGAGCTATCTTATGGTTAACATGATGACAGAAAGAAGCAGTTGTACATCTTTTTCTTTTAAATCAAGTAATTAAGCTGTCACTTTTCTGCATTACAACGTCTGCCTATAGGGAATTATTCACCAGAAATTTCATCTCCTGACTTCAAGTTAATCAAATGCAAAACTGAAATTGCGCTGCAGGTTACCTTGAGTCAGGAAAATTACTCACTATAGCTGCTGAACGATGTTACCATTTATAACATGTTCTTAACACACTTTTCACGATTTCGTTTCTATGGGATTCCATTACAAGTAATTTCATAGCTATAAAGAAAACCAACTCAACACCTCATAGGAAAGTGGAACGAAAATCCCCATAGTGATCACTCAAACACAGTTCAGTATTCTTTATCAAGAAAGTATTGAGTGACCCTAAAACTGAAACCACTCAAAATATTATTCATTATTGCATCTAGTGGTTATAAGTTTCTGAAGTTTAATGATGTCTTGATAGATAGATAGATAGATAATCGCGGTCATAACAAAAGAAAATCAATAGGACTTTCCTATGAAGCTGGTGAAGATGAGTAAAACAGTTATCAACACATGTACACACATTCGATATCGATTTTCTCTCTTAAACAATAATAGATGAATTGAAAAATAAACAAAGAACGGGTTACGGAATTTTTCAAATTGAAAACCAAATCATCACAAGGATTCCAATATGTTTTCCCAATATTGCAAATATGTTGTAATATGTTTACCTGCGAACTGCAGTAAGGACTAAAATGTTTGCTTCAATACGCCCACCTTCCCTTTCTAATGTACATTAGTTTTCTCATACATTTGTAATCAAAATCACTTGTTGGTAATTGCACCAAATAGTTGAATTTATTACTTGTTATCGGTGTAATTGAACAAACATGTAATCAGGGAAAGGTCACGAAAATGAAAATATTTCCCTTTAGGAAAGCATTTATTTAATCTAATGTTGCAAAACCTTTATATCAGTTTCGCATTATGGAGCTTGAGGGCCTCTGTCATTATTGCTAAAAGTAATATATTGAATCGTATATTTCTGTATTGTATAGTAAGACTATTTGAGAAAGATCATTTGGAACTTGTACTGTTTTTCACTGACTGACATTCAATTAATCGAGCCTTCTTCTTGTTTACTAAGACTTCTAAGTGAGGATTAGAAACACAATCCTTTTTCCTGCTTCAAAAAAAAAAGATTATAGAGAAGTTAATGAAAGCAATCATCAGTAGGACACACTGTTACTATTTCACATCTAACAACACGTAAATATATGTTTATGCCTTGAGCTTCAACACATACCCTGATCCATCCGGCATAGTGCATCGTATTTCTGCCTACTAGTTTGTCAGTGCTATTTATAACCTTATGTTTTAAGCCAAGCAATTTCGAACTACATACACTGTTACCTAGACTTATACAGTCTCTGAAAATAAAAAAATCCAAAAATGATAATTTTATCTGAATATATTATTAAACTCAGAAAAGGACATAGTTCGAATCTGACAGAGTTGCTCCTTGTTTTCATTTTTATTTGACTTTTAAAGAACTGTCATGAAATCATTGTAACATTGTGCTCAGCATAGCAAAGTTTATATCTTGAAAACCAATATGATTTATAGGAAACTGAAGCATACTATCCCATTAAACCCCAAAACTGAGTTTCCAAAATGATTGTAATTTCAATCAATTGGCAAAATAGAAATTAAGGACCTAAGTTTTTTTACACTGTAGAATATAATGTGAAGGGAGCATAATTAAGGGGTTAAGTTAATAAGAGGGAAAAGTGATAGTTTTCTGCTGCAATTCAATTATCAAGTCAAAAAGCTATGTTTAATTTGCAATGTATCAGAAAATATAACCAAACTGTCTTGAACCAACACTGTTACGCTTGTATCACAAATTAAAATATTCAATCACATTAAACAATTTGCTTAAATAAGGCAGTTCGTTTAAAAGACTGTACCATAGAAGATCTAGCACTATTCAGCCAATGAAAAGAATCGCATCTAACAGAAGCTGTGGTTCCCAGATGAAACAAGAGTCAACAGAGGATGACGTATTCCTCTGGTCTATAATAAACCAGAATATCTATATTAAAGTTATACAAAATTATATAGAGGACATATAAATTAATATAAAGGACACAGTCATCTGTCGCATTTATAAATTGTATTTCAATTAAAACTGCCAAAAATAAATATCTGAAGAAGTTAAAAATACCCAAAAGCATATGTTTACATGCTGTATTATCCATATTCCACTTTGAATGAACTAGGTCTAACAGTTTCGGAGTTTTGCTCCTTTAAACAAATGATGACAGACATACGGACGGGGCGATAACTTTACCCCAAGTAATTACATACAATAAGAAAATCTAACACAAATTGCATATTGAAAAAGCCTAACCGGTGTAAAGAATAATTGCTGCCTAGTAAAAACAGAGTTATTCATCGCCTTCATAATTGATAAAATAATTTGGGCAGCATAAGTTTTGTTAAATATATGCATAGAGAAAAATAAAGTCGCATTATCAGACATCAAAACAATGTTAATTAATCAATTAATCATAATAAATTTATTGTTATCTTTAATTATGTCAAGTTATTTCATCACGAGGTTCTATCTCGTATGACACCGACACTAACATAACATGTTATGGGCCAGCAAACACGTGTTGAATATTTCCTTTGGTCCGGTACATGGACATCCAGTGTAAACATTGACTCGCTTGACTTGTTGGGTTGGCAGATACCCCTCACTTGGCCTCTAGTTTCTGACCTTGTGTATTGGGCGACCCCCTTCTTTTACCCGCCAATTTCAGGCATAAAAAACTCGCCTTATACATTGAAATATACGGTACCTGTGGGATAAGAATACAGAGGCTTGCCTTCAGGGTCGTGGAATATGTAAATGTAACCTATAGTCATGAATACCAGCGAAACGAATAATTTGGCTTTTGTAGATGTCAGGGTATTTGAGGACCTAAGTGGATTCAAATACGCTGATGTAGCATGATACGAAATATTTGTAGGGTTATGTTCCTTTAAAATTAATTTTAGTCAAACCATATAAGACATTACATAAAATAACTTTATAAAATTCAAACTACCTTACCTCATAGAGAAGAAAATAGCACTTCTTCTAATGTTCTTCCAGTTATTAGCAAGACTTCTACATTTGCGCCTGACATTAGGCCTATGTTCTGTATATCCACAATGGACAATATACCTTCTCCAGGCAATCTAATCTGCAAATTTACATTAAAAAGCTTTTTTCCCTTCTGTGTCCAATAAAGGATATAAGCTTAAACACGGACTCTTCATTAGCAAAATAGCACATAACAAGATGCACTCCAATGTGGTGTAACTTAGTTACATATCAGTTCAGAAACATTATAACCTTTATAGGAAATAGGACGATTTGTAAATATGTTTTGTGTCCAAAATATTCGAAATTGTTAAACAAAAGTTCCCCTTTATTCAAATTCATCACATTTAACAGAAGATACAGAGTAATCAGAAAGTATTAAAGTAATGGAAACCTTTTTTTACAAAAATATTATGATAAAAATGAAAATAAAAATGTAAGAATATCCTTAATTTCTTCTGACTTATTCTGGTACTTTCTTCCATATAATATCACAGGCATGATCGGTCCAATTTCCCTAAAAATAGAAAATCAAGAGATAGGCACTCGACCATTTTAAGTGTTTCAGTATCCCTAGCTCTATGTAAATTGCTCAGCAATGTGAGGTTGGGAATAATTTGAATGATCCCTAAAGATTTAACACTCATTGATTGAAATAAAATGAAGCGAGAGTCAAAAGTCAGGCTAGTTGTTAATGCTTTAGTTATAGACCATCGTAGTAATAAGAGTTAAAAAGTTTTAAGGAAAAATTGTAAAGATTTCTTCAAACAATAAGAAAGTTCAGTGAGAAAATTTATTGAAAGATCAAAACTTTAATGGTTTTAATAAATAAATCATGTCTTTGTTCTGTTGTGGCTTCAATAAAGAAACTTTCTCAAAAGTAGATGGACACCTTTGTTAAAAGTCATCGATCAAATAAATGTCTTGTTCATGTTTTCAATATTTCAGACAACATATATAATGACATCTTTGGTATGATTGTTTGGTGATAAATGACTTTAAATGTCACGTTAATTACTTTCAACTAACAGAATAAACTTTGCCATTAAATATAAAAGTCATAAATTTCTTGTCAAGTCAAAGTCAAAGAGTGTTTATTGTACTTGAGGCCTCTGGCCCATACAGTTCAAAGTATATACATGTATACAATATTGTATATCATATAAACAATTTCGTATTTGTTTCTACATTCATATTCACAATCATTTTGCTATACGCAAGTTTCTGGCAAATAATCTTCTTAATCTTGATCTTAGAGTTAGTATCTAAGTAGTTCTGTCTTAATTCCGTACCATGCTTTATAAACAATGACAACTTGTGAATAACATCGTCCTCCTTTGCTGTAAAAATAGATATAGATCCTGTTGCACTCGTTTTTCGAAGGAAGCGTTCAGGTATATATTTAGTTCTTAGTTCAATATAAAATGGACAATCAAATGTGAAGTGTATTTCGTCTTCAATAGAATCATTACATAATGGACAGAGTCTCTGTGATCTTTCAAGTGAGATATATCTTCCATAGTTTATCATAAGTTTAAGTAACCCAAATCTGAACTTAATGTATAACTTTCTAAGATAACTATTTGTCAGAACTGATAAATATTTTTCTGGTTCTAATAAACTCTTAAATGTTTTGTACAAATCATAACGAGAACTGTTTTCTATATTTGATTGCCATCCTTGATAAAACATATTAGTTGCAACGATACGGAAATCTTTGAAAAACATTTGTATATCCCCTACATTTTGAAAAATCCATATAAAACCATATCCATGAGAACATAATATTGTTCTTATATGCGATACCCATGTTGTCTTACCGATATTATCTAAGTGAAACATCATCTTGTAAGCTATTTTCTGAAGTCGATGTTCAGCCATATGGAGAATCTTAAACCAATATTTTAAACATCTTATCTGTGAGTTGATATAAAGTGGATATCTTCCACATTCTCCATAAATCATACAATTAGGTGTAGATATTCCAACTAATCACATTCAAGTTTTTAAAGAGGCCTAAGAAGAAAAAAAAGACTAATGTCTTATGTTATAGAGCCAGGCTGTGATTTTCAACATATACATGTTTGTTATAGCTCTGATGATACGAACCTTATAACATCCTTGATGAAAGGAATTCACACATCTCAAATATTCATCTCATAATGGCATATTAACGATACATAATTGTTTTCAATTCAAATATCACAACATGAAACTGTTATTAATTGTCCAATTAACATGAATACCAATTATTAAAACAAATTTAAAAATTATCAACTGTGATACTGACTGCTTTAGGAAAGTTTCAAAGAAAACGTTTAACAATATCACGCAATCATTGTCTGGTTTTCGCTCATAATGGCATTTTCATATCATCTAAAATATAATGATCATTATATATATATAATTGTAAAATAATAAATCTTATTGTCACTTACAACTTCGATTAAAATTAAAGGGGATCAACAACCTGGCTTGTGAAACCTCATTGACCATTGTTAACAAGAGCCTCCAGACGGGTAAGGGGGGTCAAATGACACAAACTTGATACTGGCTGTCAGCGGTTCGCAACCAAACGATTTCGTCCCTACCGAGTATTTACGACTCTTTCGGGGCCCTGCCAATAAAACACTGGAAGTTAAAAATTCAGGTTGCAGACCCCCTTTAAGTAAGTGGCTCTATAACACAGTGCAACTTAATAACTATAAATTATATGTTCTATTTCCACCAACGATGTCTACAAAACAAAACAAATCATGATATAGGGTTTACTAACATAACTAATTTTTTATATTTTAAAAACTGTATTACATGATCATTCAAGATGTGTTGTTAAAAAAATTACACTTTAAGTACCATCAACTAATTATAGTAATTGATGTAAGTAACAATGCAACAATGACTGGTCTCTTAATATAAAGAGAAGAAATGTAGATGTAATGGTTATATCGAAATCAACTGTTCAAATTATGTCTTCTTAATTAGTCCTTTTTCTTGAATTATTAAACATCACTTTACATGAATACATAATGAAGAAAGAGAATCATCAAGTACTTTATGTGTCATGCAAAACTGCACATGCGTTGTTCATTTCATTATTGGTGCACACGTGCCTCATGAAATTAATTTCATGGTCACAACTGAGTGGACACAATATAGTTGCTGAGTGTGCAAAATGAGTTTTTATAAAAGGGCTTACATGATACGATGAGTTACTTAATCTCAAATATATGTTACACATCAGCGTCTGTTTATAAAGATGGGGATAAATTTGTTAGATTTTTTAGGAACATAATTAAAAGTCTTAAATTTACTCTGATATACTTCAATATGAATGTTTGCAGTTTGCTTCCAGGTATACGAACCGCTATAGGAACCTGACGCAAACAAAACATGGAAACAACTGATAACTGGATCCTTCATAAATGTAAAAGAATTGGATTTAATTGACCTAATTTTCTAACATGGATAACGGTAAAAACGTTGACCCGCAGAACTGCTGGAGTTGACACAATGTCGATATTTCTTTCTTTTTCTCATTTACCTGATCTCCAGGCAAGCGAAAGAGACTAAAGCTTTTGAAAGCTTCACACTTTTCCCATTACCAAGTTTATTAAATTGTGTGCCCTTATTTAACTTCCCTTTAATTAACTTCACTGGAATAATTCAACACATATCCAAACTCGTCCATAGCTGAATATTATTGTTCCCTACACCAGTATAGGCTTACTCTTGTTGCACCAGTAAAGAGTTCATTGTACTAATAAAAGATGTTTTTTTAACAAGAACATTTTTTAAATTTCAACATATCAAGATCGTGATTCAAAGACATTTTTCTTTTCCCTGCCTCTGTTTATCTTAGCTCGCCTCTAGCTGTTCTGATACTCTATACTCAAGGAAAATTGAAATAAATCATAGCTATAAGTATATGAAATATACATTTTAATATCTCCTCCCCTATACCACTAGATTACTGGTAAGAGTAAGATTACATTATTTCCATTTTGTATACAAACACTAAGTTATTCTTTTTCCTTTGCACTACACATCACGCCAAAACTTTTCATCAAGCAAGTTATCAATCGTATGAAGCTTCTTTAAAACAGTTACGACAACCAATGCTTAATATGAAATTATGAAAAACTTTCTTTGAAAGAGTTAACTAGTCACCAGATGAAAAATTCGAAGAAATAGCTGAAACATAAAACAATAAATCTATGATTAATCTATGTGGGTGTTTGAAAAGTGTCGCTTGTTTTGCAAACTTCACTGAACTAACACTGTTAATTTGAGTACAGGCATCACTAATGGAAAAGTACAGCGCTACTACACTTGAGTTATTAGCAGTCAGCGCAATAGCGCTGCAGGTTCCTTTGTGCAACAAAAACCTGATTTCATACGAGCTGCTGATCGATTTTGACGCTTGTACTAAGTTTAACAGGTTGAACACGACTCTATTTCTGAGTGCAAAAAAATACAGAAGGGCCACAGAAGTTATTTCATTTCTCTGAAAGAACAAAGTGGAATGCAAATTAACACCTTCTCCCATAAGAACTGTTAAGCGCTGGAATGATTGTTTCTTGTCCCTTCCACACCTTTTTATACTGAAATCAAAGGGAGATCTAGATATTCACATACTGGAACAAAGGAAGAAAGCTTTCAATATCAATCAACTAGTTTGAAGTTGCTGAGAGATTTTTCGTGACATTGAAACTGGTTCTTGACAGCATAAGCAACAAGCCTGCTGAGTATTGGCGTCAGAAACTTCATGGCTGTAGAAAATCATAACTCTCTCTGGGAAAAACTTGTGTTTCTACACTAGCCTAATCTCGCGGTTGGGTTGAAAACATGACAATGGTAGGTAAGGATAGCTGAGTTAACTTTTCAACCAGGCCTGGAAATTTAGACGTATGTGTATCAAGAATAACATGAGGGAAAAAAGTAATTACATACTACAAAACTAAGCAAAAGCGGGTTATCACCATGATCATGAAATAAAAACTTTAAAATGTGCACAATGTATAACACAATATGGCTACTGTTATTGTAAATATTTTCAGTTAAAAACGTTACTGTTATTCTTATTCAAATCCATTATCAATCAAAGATATGGCACAAAATATGTATTCTCATACAAACAAAATATTCCAAATTTAATATTTCTATTATCAAGAAAACAATAGCCATTAAAGGGTAAATCAGAATGTGAATATATTGTTCGGTACACAATTGCAATGAAGATAGTTGTGCCGAAATTAGACTGAAAACAATATACATTTTTCAAAGAGAATTAGATCATTCATTCTGTCATTTTTAAATTTGTCACTTTGAATAGATGTCAAACCATCAAAAAGTGTCCATCACCTTATGAATTGTCCGTATGCATGTACATGTCTACTTTCAATGATTGCTTGATAACATGAAATTCTTTAATATATGTTGATTGAAAGAAATGATGTCTAAAAATGAACCAATCAATCAATGAAACATATAGGTGGTTTTACAAGTGGAAGTATTTCAAACGGGATTATGTTGTCATATGATAATATACTTTCACAGAGTACAAGTGATTCAGACATAGTCAAAACCCTTGGATCATTTTGTTTTCTGAGCTTTGCATTAAATCGTTTATGAGCCTGTCTTAACCGAAGGTCACTGAAAGAGAGAACACTCTCATATTGTATTTGAAATGGGGTTTATTCATTCATTATTTCAAATATTCTAACTACAAAAGAAATATATTTTGTCAGAAAATAGATTTTGTACAAGTATCGCAAATTATTCATTATTCAACTATTGTCAAGGATTGTTTGTAAGAAAGAGTTTTCAAGTGCAGAAGACAGGAATATATTTTATCGCTGTTTGTGTCTATTTGAGTAGACATAGCTTTTCCTTTATCTAATCTAATCTGCAGAAAACATCGAAAAGGTCTCTGCCCCTTGTGTGTAATTAAGAGTAGTAGTCAAAACAGAAGTTTGCATTTAGCTGAATACAACATATCGGAAGGACATCACTTCAGTAAAAAAGCATTGCTTCGTAAAATCTATCATAAAGTTGGTGTTCAGTTTGTAATATATCTTTAAATTTCAGGAGTTTCATTAAAAAGCAGGTTCTCACAAATTTTGCAAAAGAAAGGGCTAAGAAAAAAATTATGAAAAATATTCTTTTCAGTAATGACTTGCAATCTGAAAAAAAATCAAATACTGATGACTCATATAATTCATGAATTGCCTCATTAAAGTTAAGTTTTCAAATTATCCTTCAAGGTAATCATGATAAAATTCAGTTGCTGTCTATCTACATCACCAAAACCCTTAATAAAAATGAAATTAAAAAGAAAAGTGCTTTTAGTTATTTAATTTTTTAGTAAACAAAAGTATTTTAAACAAGAATGACATTTAGTTGAAGTGAAACTAAACAAAGGATATCGTAAGCAAATTCCAGTTCTATGTTAGAATTAAAAACTACAACTATTGCAATTATAATAAACTGCTATAGTTTTAATAATATAGGTATTATGTTAAGTGATGTGGATTAAATGCTTTGTTCAATAATGTAGCTGTTACACATGTATTTTTTACAACCGTTACTTATTATTTTAACAGTAAACAACAGGGAGATCTATGTTTCAACAGCAGGTGCTGTCTTCACCTATTCCTTACGTTTTTCAGTTTCAAAATAGATAATGCTGTTGACTGTGTCAACGTTTTCGTTAAATTATGTAGGGTCGTCTGATTAAAGTTCTTCTCAAGCTGTTTTCAAAATGAGTATTCTATTTGACTATACTTGGTGACGAAATGTGCTCATTTGTAATGATTGAGGTAACATTTGGAAATCCAAGATGACAAATATAAAAAGATTGCATAACATTTTGACCAAAATCTGAATCTGTGAATTGAGAAATATTTCAAATGAAAAAAATCGTCTTTAAAGCATTTTCATTCAAACTGCTGAAACCTGTTCCTAGATTTGTTTCGCATTACATAGTTTAAGAGGATCTGTCATTATTACCGAAAGTTATCCATTGAATCTAATGTATCCGTATGGCTAATTATAGTCATTACAGAAGGATCATTAGGAGTTATCATATTTAATCACTGGCTTTTTCTTGTTTATAATGATGATTAGAAACACTAAATTAATGTTTGTTTCGTGAAAACAACGATTGTAACCAAATATCAATAGAATACGAAATAATCTACCGAATCGATGGATAAAGGTAAATGGTCGTAATTAAATGTACTGCTGAACAGTGTTTATTTTGCGAATAAAAGGGCTTTCACCAAAAAAAGTATTCTAGATAAATCTCTAATGATTTAAAAAAGCAGAAATTACAAGTTCTGTTAAGCATTTGGAATCAATTTCCAGTATCAAATTCCAAAACTGTTTTCACTGGAATGGTCGATTAAAAAGTTTGTTCCATAATTATTTGGTGACTATGGATGGCCAGATTGAGCAATTATTAGATGTTTAACCTTCTGCAAAATATTCCATAATTAATTTTTATAAATAAACTATGGTGTTCATTATTTCATCCAATGGTTGGAAACTTTTGAAGTTTATCTTGAGGTTTGAATGAATTTATGTTGGCAGTCATATACTTATGGGTAATAAATTTCATATTTCATCCAAAACTGCGGAGTGATTAAGCATCAGAGGAAAACAATAGAGCATCATTTAACATACAAAGAACCGTAATTAAGAATTCTAGTAACATACTCTTTGACTATACCCTAAACTTTTCAGTTTCCTAATAGATTTTGCTTGATTGTATCCACGTTTACGATAAATAATGTAAGGATTGTCTGGATTTACATCAGTTTAAGCTGTTTTCAACCTGAGTGGTCTATTCGGGTAAAAGTGATGAAAAATTGTCTATGTTTTACATCATTCAGAAAAGGTAATCCAAAGACGATAAATACATTTCTAAATATTGATCTGCAAACAAAGTTTTCACAAAATCATTATCATACGATGTATCGATATTGTGACACTAATATAATTTGTATACTGGGAAAGATCTAAAAAATGAAATAAATCATTTTCATTGATATTCTTTTTTCATGGCACAAACTTACTACTTGGAAATAACTGCTGAATGTTTGACATCAGTCTATATACATCTGCAAAGCTCCTTAAATATCTGTAAGTCTATCACGACAAGTGTCTCATATGGGGATAAATAATCAGCTTATGAATTCTGTTTAATTTTGGAAGTATCCATATAAGAGGACGGTTTAATTCTTAATATATCTTGCTCAAGACTTGTTGCTTTGCGACGTTTAATTGGCTGGGGAAAATGCTTGTACTTTTAACCACATTAGTTTGAAGTACAAGAATGTGAATGATGAAAAACAAAACTTTTATCTATATATCATCATACATATTTACAAAGGAAGCATAACTCTCCCTTTTACTCCATATGTCTCTTACCAAATTATTTCCTTTGCAACTAAGAATTTTTTTTATTTACTTACTTTCAAGTAACATCATGTTTGTAAATCTGATTGGAGTAGGGGCCACTTCGCCCCATTGACAAATCCATACTTCAGACAGACTACGAGGTTTTCTAACTCACAGCAACAACTTCAATCTAATTGTATGTCCATATTCAGCACCAACTTCACTCTGTCCATAGACAGCCTTTCTCCAGGATATGAGAGCTATCTTATGGTTAACATGATGACAGAAAGAAGCAATTGTAAATCTTTTTTTTTTTAAATAAAGTAATTAAGCTGTCACTTTTCTGCATTACAACGTCTGCCTATAGGGAATTATTCACCAGAAATTTCATCTCCTGACTTCAAGTTAATCAAATGCAAAACTGAAATTGCGCTGCAGGTTACCTTGAGTCAGGAAAATTACTCACTATAGCTGCTGAACGATGTTACCATTTATAACATGTTCTAAACACACTTTTCACGATTTCGTTTCTATGGGATTCCATTACAAGTAATTTCATAGCTATAAAGAAAACCAAATCAACACCTCATAGGAAAGTGGAACGAAAATCCCCATAGTGAACAGTCAAACACAGTTCAGTATTCTTTATCAAGAGTGTATTGAGTGACCCTAAAATTGAAACCACTCAAAATATTACCCATTATTGCATCTAGTGGTTATAAGTTTATGAAGTTTAATGATGTCTTGATAGATAGATAGATCATCGTGGTCATAACAAAAGAAAATCAATTGGACTTTCCTATGAAGCTAATGAAGATGAGTAAAACAGTTATCAACACATGTACACACATTCGATATAGATTTTCTCTCTTAAACAATAATAGATGAATTGAAAAATAAACAAAGAACGGGTTACGGAATTTTTCAAATTGAAAACCAAATCATCACAAGGATTCCAATATGTTTTCCCAATATTGCAAATATGTTGTAATATATTTACCTGCAAACTGCAGTAAGGACTAAAATGTTTGCTTCAATACGCCCACCTTCCCTTTCTAATGTACATTAGTTTTCTTGTATATTTGTAATCAAAATTACTGTTCGGGAATTGCAACGTTCAGGATTTTACTGTTTTTCACTGACTGACATTCAATTAATCGAGCCTTCTTCTTGTTTATAAAGACTTCTCGGTGATGATTAGAAACACATTTTCTTTCTGCTTCCAAAAAAAAGATTATTAAAAAGTTAATGAAAGCAATCATCAGTAGGACACAACCACACTGTAATTATTCCACATTCAACTACATGCAAGTATATGTTTCTGGGTTGAATTTCAACACAAACCCTGGTCCATCGGGCCATATGCCTCGTATTTCTGCCTGCTAGGTTCTCAATTCTATTTATAGGCTTATGTTTTAGGCCACGCATTTTCGAACTACATACACTGTTATCTTGATTTATACAGTCTCTGAAAATAACAATCATCAAAATCGATAATTTCCTCTGAATAAATAATTCAACTCAGAAAGGGACATAGTTCGAATCTGACAGAGTTGCTCCTTTTTTAAATTTGTATTTGACTATTTAAAGAATTGTCGTGAAATCATTGTAACATTGTGCTCAGCATAGCAAAGTTTATATCTTGAAAAATAAATATGATTTATAAGAAAAAGAAGCAAACTATCCCATTAAAAACCCAAACTGAGTTTCCAAACTGATTGCAATTTCAAGCTATTTGGCAAAATAGAAATTAAGGGCCTAAGTCTTTTTACACTGTAGAATACTGTGTGAAGGGAGCCTAATGAAGGGGCTAATAAGAAGGAATAGTGATGGTTTTCTGATTAATAATATAAAACAAAGCATAAGGTTTGGGCTTATTTATGGCAATAATCCGAATTTACAATGCTCACATTTAGATTTGAGCTTTGTGTAAAAATGTTGCAATTATTAAGTCAACAATGTATCAGAAAATATATCCGAACTGTCTTGAACCAACAATGTTTCACTTGTAATAAAAAATGCTTTATCACAAATTAAAACATTCAATCACATTTAACAACTTGCTTAAATTAGGCAGTAGGTTTAAAAGACTGTACAAAAAAATCAAGCACTATTCAGTCAATGAAAAGAATCGCATCTAGCAGAAGCCTTCGGTCTATAATAAACCAGAATATCTATCTTAAAGTTATACAATATTATATAGAGGACATATAAATTAATATAAAGGACAAAGTCATCTGTCGCATTTATAAATTGTATTTCAATTGAAACTGTCAAAAATAAATATCTGAAGAAGTTGAAAGAACTCAAAAGCATAAACATGCTGTATTATCCATATTCCACTTTGAATGAACTAGGTCTAACAGTTTCGGAGTTTTGCTCCTTTAAAAAGATGATGACAGACATACAGACGGGGTGATAACTATACCCCAAGTTATTACATACAATCAGAAAATCTAACACAAATTGCATATTGAAAAAGCCTAACCGGTGTAAAGAATAATTGCTGCCTAGTAAAAACTGAGTTATACATCGCCTTCATAATTGATAAAATAATTTGGGCAGCATAAGTTTTGTTAAATATGTGCATAGAGAAAAATAAAGTCGCAATATCAGTCATCAAAACAATGTTAATTAATCAATTAATCATAATAAATTTATTGTTATCTTTAATTATGTCAAGTCACGAGGTTCTATCTCGTATGACACCGACACTAACATAACATGTTATCGGCCAGCAAACACGTGTTGAATATTTTCTTTGGTCCGGTACATGGACATCCAGTGTAAACATTGACTCGCTTGACCATTTGGGTTGGCAGATACCCCTCACTTGGCCTCTAGTTTCTGACCTTGTGTATTGGTCGAACCCCTTCCTTTACCCGCCAATTTCTGGCATAAAAAACTCGCCTTATACATTGAAATATACGGTACCTGTGGGATAAGAATACAGGGTCGTGGAATATGTAAATGTAACCTATAGTCATGAATACCAGTTAAACGAATAATTTGGCTTTTGTAGATGTCAGGGTATTTGAGGACCTCAGAGGATTCAAATACGCTGATGTAGCATGATACGAAATATTTGCAGGGTTATGTACCTTTAAAATTAATTTTAGTCAAACCATATTGCGCAAAGTCATGGCTCACGTTTATAAGACATTACATAAAATAACTTTACAAAATTCAAAAATACGTTCCCTCATAGAGAAGAAAATAGCACTTTTTCTAATGTCCTTCTAGTTATTAGCAAGACTTCTACATTTGCGCCAGACATTAGGCCTATGCTCTGTATATCCACAATAGACATTTTACCTACTCCAGGCAATCTAATCTGCAAATTACATAAAAAAGCTTTCAAATACTGATGACTCATATAATTCATGAATTGCCTCATTAAAGTTAAGTTTTCAAATTATCCTTCAAGGTAATCATGATAAAATTCAGTTGCTGTCTATCTACATCACCAAAACCCTTAATAAAAATGAAATTAAAAAGAAAAGTGCTTTTAGTTATTTAATTTTTTAGTAAACAAAAGTATTTTAAACAAGAATGACATTTAGTTGAAGTGAAACTAAACAAAGGATATCGTAAGCAAATTCCAGTTCTATGTTAGAATTAAAAACTACAACTATTGCAATTATAATAAACTGCTATAGTTTTAATAATATAGGTATTATGTTAAGTGATGTGGATTAAATGCTTTGTTCAATAATGTAGCTGTTACACATGTATTTTTTACAACCGTTACTTATTATTTTAACAGTAAACAACAGGGAGATCTATGTTTCAACAGCAGGTGCTGTCTTCACCTATTCCTTACGTTTTTCAGTTTCAAAATAGATAATGCTGTTGACTGTGTCAACGTTTTCGTTAAATTATGTAGGGTCGTCTGATTAAAGTTCTTCTCAAGCTGTTTTCAAAATGAGTATTCTATTTGACTATACTTGGTGACGAAATGTGCTCATTTGTAATGATTGAGGTAACATTTGGAAATCCAAGATGACAAATATAAAAAGATTGCATAACATTTTGACCAAAATCTGAATCTGTGAATTGAGAAATATTTCAAATGAAAAAAATCGTCTTTAAAGCATTTTCATTCAAACTGCTGAAACCTGTTCCTAGATTTGTTTCGCATTACATAGTTTAAGAGGATCTGTCATTATTACCGAAAGTTATCCATTGAATCTAATGTATCCGTATGGCTAATTATAGTCATTACAGAAGGATCATTAGGAGTTATCATATTTAATCACTGGCTTTTTCTTGTTTATAATGATGATTAGAAACACTAAATTAATGTTTGTTTCGTGAAAACAACGATTGTAACCAAATATCAATAGAATACAAAATAATCTACCGAATCGATGGATAAAGGTAAATGGTCGTAATTAAATGTACTGCTGAACAGTGTTTATTTTGCGAATAAAAGGGCTTTCACCAAAAAAAGTATTCTAGATAAATCTCTAATGATTTAAAAAAGCAGAAATTACAAGTTCTGTTAAGCATTTGGAATCAATTTCCAGTATCAAATTCCAAAACTGTTTTCACTGGAATGGTCGATTAAAAAGTTTGTTCCATAATTATTTGGTGACTATGGATGGCCAGATTGAGCAATTATTAGATGTTTAACCTTCTGCAAAATATTCCATAATTAATTTTTATAAATAAACTATGGTGTTCATTATTTCATCCAATGGTTGGAAACTTTTGAAGTTTATCTTGAGGTTTGAATGAATTTATGTTGGCAGTCATATACTTATGGGTAATAAATTTCATATTTCATCCAAAACTGCGGAGTGATTAAGCATCAGAGGAAAACAATAGAGCATCATTTAACATACAAAGAACCGTAATTAAGAATTCTAGTAACATACTCTTTGACTATACCCTAAACTTTTCAGTTTCCTAATAGATTTTGCTTGATTGTATCCACGTTTACGATAAATAATGTAAGGATTGTCTGGATTTACATCAGTTTAAGCTGTTTTCAACCTGAGTGGTCTATTCGGGTAAAAGTGATGAAAAATTGTCTATGTTTTACATCATTCAGAAAAGGTAATCCAAAGACGATAAATACATTTCTAAATATTGATCTGCAAACAAAGTTTTCACAAAATCATTATCATACGATGTATCGATATTGTGACACTAATATAATTTGTATACTGGGAAAGATCTAAAAAATGAAATAAATCATTTTCATTGATATTCTTTTTTCATGGCACAAACTTACTACTTGGAAATAACTGCTGAATGTTTGACATCAGTCTATATACATCTGCAAAGCTCCTTAAATATCTGTAAGTCTATCACGACAAGTGTCTCATATGGGGATAAATAATCAGCTTATGAATTCTGTTTAATTTTGGAAGTATCCATATAAGAGGACGGTTTAATTCTTAATATATCTTGCTCAAGACTTGTTGCTTTGCGACGTTTAATTGGCTGGGGAAAATGCTTGTACTTTTAACCACATTAGTTTGAAGTACAAGAATGTGAATGATGAAAAACAAAACTTTTATCTATATATCATCATACATATTTACAAAGGAAGCATAACTCTCCCTTTTACTCCATATGTCTCTTACCAAATTATTTCCTTTGCAACTAAGAATTTTTTTTATTTACTTACTTTCAAGTAACATCATGTTTGTAAATCTGATTGGAGTAGGGGCCACTTCGCCCCATTGACAAATCCATACTTCAGACAGACTACGAGGTTTTCTAACTCACAGCAACAACTTCAATCTAATTGTATGTCCATATTCAGCACCAACTTCACTCTGTCCATAGACAGCCTTTCTCCAGGATATGAGAGCTATCTTATGGTTAACATGATGACAGAAAGAAGCAATTGTAAATCTTTTTTTTTTTAAATAAAGTAATTAAGCTGTCACTTTTCTGCATTACAACGTCTGCCTATAGGGAATTATTCACCAGAAATTTCATCTCCTGACTTCAAGTTAATCAAATGCAAAACTGAAATTGCGCTGCAGGTTACCTTGAGTCAGGAAAATTACTCACTATAGCTGCTGAACGATGTTACCATTTATAACATGTTCTAAACACACTTTTCACGATTTCGTTTCTATGGGATTCCATTACAAGTAATTTCATAGCTATAAAGAAAACCAAATCAACACCTCATAGGAAAGTGGAACGAAAATCCCCATAGTGAACAGTCAAACACAGTTCAGTATTCTTTATCAAGAGTGTATTGAGTGACCCTAAAATTGAAACCACTCAAAATATTACCCATTATTGCATCTAGTGGTTATAAGTTTATGAAGTTTAATGATGTCTTGATAGATAGATAGATCATCGTGGTCATAACAAAAGAAAATCAATTGGACTTTCCTATGAAGCTAATGAAGATGAGTAAAACAGTTATCAACACATGTACACACATTCGATATAGATTTTCTCTCTTAAACAATAATAGATGAATTGAAAAATAAACAAAGAACGGGTTACGGAATTTTTCAAATTGAAAACCAAATCATCACAAGGATTCCAATATGTTTTCCCAATATTGCAAATATGTTGTAATATATTTACCTGCAAACTGCAGTAAGGACTAAAATGTTTGCTTCAATACGCCCACCTTCCCTTTCTAATGTACATTAGTTTTCTTGTATATTTGTAATCAAAATTACTGTTCGGGAATTGCAACGTTCAGGATTTTACTGTTTTTCACTGACTGACATTCAATTAATCGAGCCTTCTTCTTGTTTATAAAGACTTCTCGGTGATGATTAGAAACACATTTTCTTTCTGCTTCCAAAAAAAAGATTATTAAAAAGTTAATGAAAGCAATCATCAGTAGGACACAACCACACTGTAATTATTCCACATTCAACTACATGCAAGTATATGTTTCTGGGTTGAATTTCAACACAAACCCTGGTCCATCGGGCCATATGCCTCGTATTTCTGCCTGCTAGGTTCTCAATTCTATTTATAGGCTTATGTTTTAGGCCACGCATTTTCGAACTACATACACTGTTATCTTGATTTATACAGTCTCTGAAAATAACAATCATCAAAATCGATAATTTCCTCTGAATAAATAATTCAACTCAGAAAGGGACATAGTTCGAATCTGACAGAGTTGCTCCTTTTTTAAATTTGTATTTGACTATTTAAAGAATTGTCGTGAAATCATTGTAACATTGTGCTCAGCATAGCAAAGTTTATATCTTGAAAAATAAATATGATTTATAAGAAAAAGAAGCAAACTATCCCATTAAAAACCCAAACTGAGTTTCCAAACTGATTGCAATTTCAAGCTATTTGGCAAAATAGAAATTAAGGGCCTAAGTCTTTTTACACTGTAGAATACTGTGTGAAGGGAGCCTAATGAAGGGGCTAATAAGAAGGAATAGTGATGGTTTTCTGATTAATAATATAAAACAAAGCATAAGGTTTGGGCTTATTTATGGCAATAATCCGAATTTACAATGCTCACATTTAGATTTGAGCTTTGTGTAAAAATGTTGCAATTATTAAGTCAACAATGTATCAGAAAATATATCCGAACTGTCTTGAACCAACAATGTTTCACTTGTAATAAAAAATGCTTTATCACAAATTAAAACATTCAATCACATTTAACAACTTGCTTAAATTAGGCAGTAGGTTTAAAAGACTGTACAAAAAAATCAAGCACTATTCAGTCAATGAAAAGAATCGCATCTAGCAGAAGCCTTCGGTCTATAATAAACCAGAATATCTATCTTAAAGTTATACAATATTATATAGAGGACATATAAATTAATATAAAGGACAAAGTCATCTGTCGCATTTATAAATTGTATTTCAATTGAAACTGTCAAAAATAAATATCTGAAGAAGTTGAAAGAACTCAAAAGCATAAACATGCTGTATTATCCATATTCCACTTTGAATGAACTAGGTCTAACAGTTTCGGAGTTTTGCTCCTTTAAAAAGATGATGACAGACATACAGACGGGGTGATAACTATACCCCAAGTTATTACATACAATCAGAAAATCTAACACAAATTGCATATTGAAAAAGCCTAACCGGTGTAAAGAATAATTGCTGCCTAGTAAAAACTGAGTTATACATCGCCTTCATAATTGATAAAATAATTTGGGCAGCATAAGTTTTGTTAAATATGTGCATAGAGAAAAATAAAGTCGCAATATCAGTCATCAAAACAATGTTAATTAATCAATTAATCATAATAAATTTATTGTTATCTTTAATTATGTCAAGTCACGAGGTTCTATCTCGTATGACACCGACACTAACATAACACTAACATAACATGTTATCGGCCAGCAAACACGTGTTGAATATTTTCTTTGGTCCGGTACATGGACATCCAGTGTAAACATTGACTCGCTTGACCATTTGGGTTGGCAGATACCCCTCACTTGGCCTCTAGTTTCTGACCTTGTGTATTGGTCGAACCCCTTCCTTTACCCGCCAATTTCTGGCATAAAAAACTCGCCTTATACATTGAAATATACGGTACCTGTGGGATAAGAATACAGGGTCGTGGAATATGTAAATGTAACCTATAGTCATGAATACCAGTTAAACGAATAATTTGGCTTTTGTAGATGTCAGGGTATTTGAGGACCTCAGAGGATTCAAATACGCTGATGTAGCATGATACGAAATATTTGCAGGGTTATGTACCTTTAAAATTAATTTTAGTCAAACCATATTGCGCAAAGTCATGGCTCACGTTTATAAGACATTACATAAAATAACTTTACAAAATTCAAAAATACGTTCCCTCATAGAGAAGAAAATAGCACTTTTTCTAATGTCCTTCTAGTTATTAGCAAGACTTCTACATTTGCGCCAGACATTAGGCCTATGCTCTGTATATCCACAATAGACATTTTACCTACTCCAGGCAATCTAATCTGCAAATTACATAAAAAAGCTTTTTTCCCTTCTGTGTCCAATAAAGGATATAAGCTTAAACACGGAATCTTCATTAGCAAAATAGCACATAACAAGATGCACTCCAATGTGGTGTAACTTAGTTACCTTTATAGGAAATAAGACGATTTGTAAATATTTTTTGTGTCCAAAATATTCGAAATTGTTAAACAAAAGTCACATCACATTTAACAGAAGATACAGAGTAATCAGAAAGTATTAAAGTAATGGAAACCTTTTTTAAGATTATGATAAAAATGAAAATAAAAATGTAAGAATATCCTACTTTTTCTTCTGACTTATTCTGGTACTTTCTTCCATATAATATCACAGCGGTGATCGGTCCAATTAGTTTTGATTCCCTGAAAATACAATATTCGAAGGATAGCACTCGACCATTTTAAGTGCTTCAATATCCCTAGCTCTATGTGAATTGCTCAGCATTGTGAGGTTGGGAATAATTTGTATGATCCCTAAAGATTTAACACTCATTGATTGAAATAAAATAAAGCGACAGTCAATAGTCAGGCTAGTTGTAAGTGCTTTAGTTATACACCAAGAGTTTAAAAGTTTTAAGGAATAAATTGTAAAAGATTCTTCAAACAATAAAAAAATTCAGTAAGGGAACTTATAAAGATCAAAACGTTTATGGTTTTAATCAATAAATCATGTCTTTGTTTTGTTGTGGCTTCGATAAAAGTAGATGGACACCTTTGTTAAAAGTCATCGATCAAATTAATATCTTTTTCATGTTTTCAATATTTCAGAAAATATACACAATGACATCTTTAGTATCAACATTTTCATTGTGAAAAATAACTTTAAATGCCAAGGTAATTACTTTCAAATAACAGAACAATAAACTTTGCTTTTACAAATATGAATCATAAGTTTCTTGTCAAGTATTAATCTAGAAGTTTATACTGTTACAGAGACCAAAGAAAAGAAAGGAACAAACGGCTTAGAGAGCCAGGCTGTGATTTTCATTACATACATGTTTGATATAGCACTGATACGAATCTTGAAGCATCATTGATGAAAGGAATGCACAAATCTCACATATTCATCTCATAATGGCATATAAAAGATACATTATTGTTTTCAAATCAAATATCATAACAGGCAACTATTATTTGCAAACACTGAAATTACTTGTCAAATTAACATGAATACTAACTGTTAAACCTAAATGATGTGCGTCATTGTCCGGTTTGCGATCATAATCGTATTTTCATACCGTTTATATCTTAGTGTCGATTAGCTTTAATGAGCAACAGTCGATATATGTCGAGTAAATGACTTTATTAATAAAGTTTGTCATAATATGTGTGACCTCAACTACTCGTTGGGTGGCTCGTTAACATCATGCAACTTAATAATCTTAAATGAAGTTCCATTAAACTAAATTTTAATAGCATGTATTCGGTTAATGGTAGGTTTTGAAATTCTGTCATTTATGTTGCTTTATCAACTTTGTCTGTGATTCTTACACGTTGATATCAAGCTTTTGAAGATAACTTAACATAACATATAAGAAAATAATATTTTCTAACTGGCACCGACGATGTCTAAAAATCACCCAAAACATGATATAACAATTACTTAGTTAACTAATTTTGTAATAAAATCTGTATTACATGATTCATTCCAGATGTGGCATTCAAAAAGTTACACTTGAAGTATCATAAACTAATTGTAGTATTTGAGGTAAGAAACAACGTAAGAAATTTTTTTCTAATTCAAAGAATGAAAATGTCGATATAAATCAACTTTATAAATTGCTTCTCCTTAATGGTCATTTTCTTGAATAAAACATTACTTTACATGAATACATGATAGGGGGAATTTCTCAAATGTATCTTACACATATACGTTTGTTTAAAAATATGTGGATAATGCTGTGAGATCTTAATAGAATATAATCCAAAGTCTTCATCCTCCTTTTAATGTGTAAGAAAATATTAATATTTCATACTATTTCAAAAGCACTCTAATAGTAATTAAGTATTTCTTTATGAATAGGTTGGTAATTTTGTGAGCTTTTCTAGGAATGTACTTAAAAGTTTGATGGTGCCCACCCTTCAAACCATTCAAACAAGTTTTATATTTTAAAAGACGAATTTCATATCTTTATATTCTCTTGAATAGGTAAATGCTTTATCCTCACAGCATAATCAAGACATAAAAAATGATGATTCATAAAAATTAATTCAAGATACTTTTAACTTTTCTCTGATATACTTCAATAAGAATGTTTACATATTACTTCAAGGTACATGTACCGCCATAGGAACCTGACGCAAAAACAAAACCTGGAAACAACTGCCAAATTGCTTCTTCATAAATGTAATAGAATTGGATTTAATTGACCTAATTTCCTTAGATGAATAACAGTAAAACGTTGCCTTGCCTTGAACACCATTGCTGGAGTTGACACAATGTCGATATTTCTTTATTTTTCTCATTTACACGATCCCCAGGCAAGCGAAAGAAACTAAAGCTTTTGGCAGCTTCACACTTTTCCTATTACCAAGATTATTAAATCGTGTGCCCTTATTTAACCTCTCTTTGTTTGACTTCACTGGTATAACTCAACACATATCCAAACTCGTCCATAGCGGAATATAATCATTCTCTACTTTCAAGATCGAGATTTTAATTTTCATCATAAAGTGCACTATGCTGTTGTGCAGTGGAAGCTTAATTAAACTAAGTAAACTGTTATTGTAACCGTGAAACACGCACTCAAAGAATGATTTCTGATATGACCAGGAAATAAAAGTGATTGTCTTGAATATATTACCAGGAGCTAAAAGTGGTTCTCTTAGATGTATAACCAGGAACTAAACGTAGTTCTCTTATATGTATAACTAGGAACTATTGTGATTCTCTTAGATCTATAACCAGGAAATAAACGTGGTTCTCTTAGATGTATAACCAGGAACTAAACGTGGTTCTCTTAGATGTATAACCAGGAACTAAACGTGGTTCTCTTATATGTATAACTAGGAACTATTGTGATTCTCTTAGATGTATAACCAGGAACTAAACGTGGTTCTCTTAGATGTATAACCAGGAACTAAACGTGTGGTTCTCTTAGATATATAACCAGGAACTAAACGTGGTTCTCTTAGATGTATAACCAGGAACTAAACGTGGTTCTCTTAGATGTATAACCAGGAACTAAACGTGGTTCTCTTAGATGTATAACCAGGAACTAAACGTTGTTCTCTTAGATATATAACCAGGAACTAAACGTGGTTCTCTTAGATGTATAACCAGGAACTAAACGTGGTTCTCTTAGATGTATAACCAGGAACTAAACGTTGTTCTCTTAGATATATAACCAGGAACTAAACGTGGTTCTCTTAGATGTATAACCAGGAACTAAACGTGGTTCTCTTAGATGTATAACCAGGAACTAAACGTGGTTCTCTTAGATGTATAACCAGGAACTAAACGTGGTTCTCTTAGATGTATAACCAGGAACTAAGCGTGGTTCTCTTAGATCTATAACCAGGAACTTAACGTGGTTCTCTTATATGTATAACTAGGAACTAAACGTGGTTCTCTTAGATGTATAACCAGGAACTAAACGTGGTTCTCTTAGATGTTTAACTAGGAACTAAAAGAGATTCTCTTAAATATATAACCAGGAACTAAACATGATTCTCTTTCCATATGAAAACCGAAGGAACTAAACGTGAAGTTCGTACTATATGAAAACCCAAGGAACTAAACGGGGATCTCTTAATAGGTGAAAAGGAATTGAGCTAAATATGATCTTACCTGTATTCTGTGAATAATAAGGAAAGATGAGCAAGGAATTGTCTAACGAGAACAAGAACGCACTATTGTTCCTTCAAGAAATTGCTAGAGTGAGTAGGGGTTAGCGTGTATGTTCACCCTTGTTCTAACACCAGAGAGGTCACTGTAGGTATAAAATACATTTCTTGGACAAGAACCTACAAAACTCCAACATATCAAGATCGAGATTCAAAGATTTTTTTCAATTTCATCATAAAGAGCAATCGTGCTTTTCAAAAGTCATTGTTGCTACTGGATCATAGCAACGGCCACTGTGACGAGAACCACTGAAGTTTGCATACAACAGTTAAACTTCTGCATTAATCCAAGCTATAACTATAAAAATGTGTCAGAATTTTTGGTAAATAATAAATAGATTATGCAAACAAAACGGTTTGAAGTTAACATTAGTTAGTTTAACCTCGCCAGAGTTTTCTTATTTGACAGGTTTTAAATTCTTGGAACACCTGAGAATAAACACATGTCACTACTCTGAACCTGAGATTTGAATGTTTCTAACTACTCACTTAATTTTGAGAGCAAACCCTTGATTCATTCTATCCCCACAGAGGCAGATCAAGTCATGTTGATACAGCCTCTGTTATTTTACGCCGACTTTGAGGGATAGAATGGGAGATGCCTGATTGGAGGCAATCAAAGTTAGTTGTGCAATCATCGACGCCGTTCTAAAATCATCATTTTGGCTAATGAATCATAGCAATAACATTGTGATGTGAACCACCCTTTCCATGCGAGAAGCGTTGTTATTTGATAAAGAAATTCAAAAAGATTGTTGTGCAATTATTTTCCGCCATGGGAAACTGCCGGAACCCACGGATTTGTTACATTTGTTAATTTGATTACACGTATAACTAAAAAGTACAGCACTGTGTTGATAGCAGTCAGTGAAACAGCGCTGCAGGTTCCTTGGTGTAATAAAAACCTGATTTCATACGAGCTGCTGATCGATTTTGACGCTTGTAATAAGTTTAACAGGTTGAGCAAGACTCGATTTCTAAGGGCAAAAAAATCTACAGAAGGGCCACAGACGTTATTTCCTTTCTCTGAAAGAACAAAGTGAAATGCAAATCAACACCTTCTCCCATAAGAACTGTTAAGCACTGTACTTATTGTTCCTCGTACCTTTTCCGTACTGTGGAATCAAAGAGAGATCTAGATATCCAGATACTGGAGCAAACGAAGAAAGCTTTCAATATTTATCAATTGCTTGGAGGTTTTATTGTATCTTTGAACAATGATTTGATTGTTCTTGACAGCATAAGCAACAAGTATGTTGAGTATTGGCATCAGAAACTTCACGGCTGTAAAAACACGTAACTCTCTCTGGGAAAACCTTGTACGTCTAGTCTACACTAGCCTACTTGCTCGGTTGGGTATAAAACCCCAGTCCCACTTTTTTAACCTATCAAACATTATCAACTAATAACTGTCAGTTAAATTTCAAACTACGTGCTTCTCATGACTATGCCTACGTTTTGAATACGGATTATAATTACCACGGATAACTACAAACAACTAAGTTTAAGTACAGTTGACTACGCTAAGCTACGTTCTGGATCACTACGTTTATACACGCAAGTGTGACTTGGGCTTAAAGGGGCAGTAGCACGTTTTTAGGGGGAATATAAGGTGATGTCAGGAAAATGAAAATTAATGGTTCCAATTGAAAGACAATGTATTAAAATTAAATGGAGCAGTAATAATTCAAATATTTAATGTAAAGTTTAACCATGCGAGTCCTTTTTCTACAGAAAATGAATTAAAGGTGTTCACACAAAAATGGCCGCCAATGGATTTTATGTAAATCTTCATACTTTGTCCTCTGACTATGGGTGATTGGCTTGTGTAATGAGATTTCTGACACTTTCAAAATAATACATTTATAATTAACTTACAATTATCAGTGAAACATTTGAAATATAAAATTATCAAAAAACGTGCTACTGCCCCTTTAAAGAGCCACTCCGTGTGATGTTGCAACTGAGGGTTACATATGCCAAATTCTATCAATTGTGTCATTTGATTGAGGGACTGTTGTTGGAAAGTGCCATTTTAGAGCCATGTTTACAGAAGAAAGGTTTGAAGTCGTGGTTATTTGCGTCAATCAGCGACGTAAGTTAAGAAACGTATCTACAGCAGTCACACTGACAGTTATGAGTTGATAATGTTTGATAGGTTATATAACTAGTATTCATGTAAAATGGACTGTGAATTTAACTTCCAAAATCTATATGGAAGATTGTCACTGAAAACAAGAATTTATCATTTGTTAGTTTTAAGGAGATGACTATGTGAGATGTCTTTAATTTATACGATTAATCATGCCATTTACAGTCGTTTCAAAGCAAAACAATATTTGTTGAATTAAGGGAGTGAGTAAAGTTCGAGTATGATAGGTTAGGATAGCTGAGTTAACTTTACAACCAAGGCTGGAAATTTAGACGCGTATCTGTCAAGATTAACATTTGAGAAAAAAATAAAAGATAAAGGACAAGAATGAAATACATGACATTAAAGAACGAAAGTGGTTTCTCTACCTAGTGTACTCGGAAACTTGCAGGATACTTGTTTGTGTTTGAAAATACTACAAAACTAAGCATAAGCGGTGGATCATCATAATCATGTAGCTACTGTACTGGTGAATATTTTCATCTCAATTTTTTACTTTTCTCATTTGTTATAAACTTCAAACCTCTAGGTGGACACTACACGTCATGCAAATAGTATCATAAATGTGGAACCAAAATATACATTCACAAATTTACTGAAGCCATGGACAACAATAGTAATAATAGTAGTAGTGCATCATTTTTTTTTTTTTTTAAACAGATTATTAACATTCGCTTGATTTCAAACCACCAAGTATTTCCCTAACATGTTTTGTTTATGTTTAATAGATTTTAGAAAGAGTTTTTCTCAATTGTTTATCTTTGATATATAAATCCACGGACAAAATGTCCCCTGTCTTGAATAATATCCATTTAAGATTTCACATTAAGCGAAAGTTCTAGTATGACATGAAGACTGTCAGTACACTTCCCATTGACGGTCTAAGGGAGGTAACTCAATTTATAAGTGAGAACCGAATTGAGAATATATAAGACCGTGTTCATAAACTGTATGGGTTTATTGTGTTCATTTAAATATTTTTATCTATGCACATAGTTCATGGTATCAATAACATTGTGGCGATACTCCTAGCTAGATATTTGCAATGTATACATTATAATACGAATATTTTCATAAGAAAGAAATGCATCTTTATTCGCACTCCATGAACTCAGAAGATAATGGCTTTAATATCCTAAGGGGAAATTTGATCTATATGTTTTATAGTTCTCCATTATGAAAAATAACAATGATAAAGCAGGTCTTCAATTTCATCAAATACCACATATCACATTATCACTAGATAATGTATATCACTCAAAATATTTGAAAATAATCGTTAAAGTAAAACACAAATTTGCTACATTTACATTCCAGTCCGTAACCTGGTTTCCACCATGAAGTATTGAAATAAACTCTTATACTTTGACGACAACTCGCTTTATCAAGACAATGATACTGGGGAAACGACTGCAGTAACAGTAACCCGTTTATGTTTATAGCTGGCCAGAAACTTAACAACCGTCGAAGCGTCTGTAAAATATCAAGAAGGATTGCACGTTCCCATAATAAGATTCTCTCCCCCACAGAGGCAGATCAAGTCATGTGGATTTAGCCTCTGTTATATTACGCCGACTTTGTGGGATAGAATGGGAGATGCCTGATTGGAGGCAATCAAACTTAGTTGTGCAATCAGCGACGCTGTTCTTAAAACATCGTTTTGACTACTGAATCAAGGCAAAAGCATTGTGATATGAACCACCCTTTCCATGCGACAAGCGTTGTCATTTGATTAATAAATTCAAATGGATTGTGATGCGGGTTTTTTTCCGCCAGGGGAAACTGCCGGAACCCACGGATTTCGGCGTAATAGGAAAGAGGCTAAATAAACATGACTTGATCTGCCTCTGTGGGGAGAGAATGCCATTATATAGCCAGGGAAATCGAATAAAAAATTGGTTAAATTTGGTTTTAGTGTTGATTTTCTTTAGCCGTGTTAAAGATATTTTGTAGATATTGAAATGAATGACTTTGACTCAAATATGCCTTGTGAATATGTATCATGTTATTTTCATAAAAATGATAATTCAATGTTAAAATGATAAAACTTTGCATTCTCGCATAGCGAACTTTACATTCAGTACTATATAGGAACACGAAACATATGTACCAGTGATGATTTGCACGAGGGTTTCAATAGCAAATCTGTTATTAACAATGACTTTCAAGAATGAGTTAACTCGTTGGAATAGAAATATTTACCACACGTTTAGTACTATGGTGTAACATAATGAAAACGTTCCAATAAACACCTATTAATAATACAACAAAAGGTACTGTTCAATAGGAGATATCGATTGTTGAAGATCAAGCGATATCTCCTAGGAGATATCATTTCAACAGCAGATTGTGAACAATGCCATACAATCGGCAAGTACACACACACTATCTGCATCATCAAGTTAACAGTTCACAATGCTAAGACGGCATTAATATGATGGCGTCAAAATGCTAGCGTCATAAACATGATGGCGTCTCAATGTTATGTCATTTCAGGGAAATGCAGTGTTCAAAAATGTACATTTTTACAAACGTAACTTTATCAACGAGTGTTGATATAATTATATTTAGTTCACAATAGTGAGATTTTTTATATCACCCAAAAGAAAAATCTAAATCTAAATCAAAATCTAAATCTAAATCTAAATCTAAATCTAAATCTAAATCTAAATCTAAATCTACTGGATTGATAGCGAAAATTTCGATTCGATGTTTATCAATGAATTTGCTTTGATTATTCAAGGTATACACCCCTATATGACGGAATTGTTCTTATTACTGTTTGCCGATGATATGATCCTATTTTCAACGAGTATTGTTGGGCTACAGCGCCTCATTATTGAATTAGAACACTATAATGATGTTGCAGGATTAACTACCAATATGGAAAAAACTAAAATTATAGTTTTTAAGAACGGAGGTAATCTGTCTATAATGGAAAATGGTATTTTAAGGGTAGACCACTTTTTGTGACTAAGTCATATAAATATCTTGGCGTATACTTCACTAATCGTCTTTGTTTTTCAGAGCATGCAAAATATTGTACGTGTTAAACACAGGCCAAAAAGATATTAATTGGTGTTTTGAAAAGTCTTTACAAACTCGTGGATATTGATGTTAAAAAATATTCGACACTAGAATTCTTCCGAATCTATTATATGGGTCGGAGGTATGGGGATTTCAACATTTTGAAACTATTGAGAGAATTCACTTATATGCTTGTAAAAAAATTCTAGGAGTGAAGGCTAATACTCCTAGCAATATTGTATATGGGGAATGCGGCAGATTTACAATTTACATTTTTGCTAAAACTAGAATTATAAAATTTTGGATTCGTCTCCTAAATATGCCTTCTTCAAGATACCCACGACAATGTTACGATATGATGATGCTGTATGATAAGAGAGGCAAGACTAATTGGGTATCAAACATTCGTATTTTATTAAATACCATTGGTTTTGGTGACATATGGCAGAGTCAGAATGTTCAATTAGATACAAATGTTGTGTCACAGAGACCGAAAGATATATTTACACAGGAATGGTCTATGTCTCTTTCAGTTTCAAATAAATGTTTTTTTCTACAGAAATCACATATATACAGAGAATACTATTTGAGTTCATTTAATATTAGAAAATTCTGAATTACACTTGCACGTTTCAGGTGCTCATCTCAGGACGATATTTTAACATACCTAAGAAATGAGAATTTTTAAATTTTGTAATCTTAAAGTGACACAGAGTATCGTTCTTAAAATTTTATTTGGTTTTGATAAGCTACAATATATCGAATATGCTGATTGAATTTCATATCTCATCACTGGACTTGCAAATATATCTATTTATGCAAAATATCTCTAAAATGCTTGATTTTATGGAAAACTCAAGAAAACATCTCAAATACGTTTAGTATTCGAAAGTATGCATCCAGTTAATCTACCTATTAGCTACAATACCTAATCAACACTATCGAATCGAATATATCTTCCTGTCAGCTTATGACATGGTTTCAAAATTACGTTTGTCGAATTTGCGCGCGCCACTCGAGCCACATTGTCCGGTTTTCGATCAAAATCCCGACTTTGAATGGCCGTATTTTCGCTCTAATGTACTGATTGACCTTTAACTTGTTATTTTCAGTAACAGTTAATGGTTCCCGATGTAATGACATCGATTTCAAAATTTGACATATGTTATCCTTTCAACATACTCTGTGTTTCTTTAATTATGTTGAAGACGAATACCATTTCCTTTTGATTTGCCCGTTTTATGTGCTGACCTCAGAACATACTATATTCCCCAATACTATCATTTTCATCCAAATTGGTTAAAATTTTCTTTACTGTTAAGTACTGACAATACTGTCCTTATGCGTAAGTTGTCAACATGTATTTATCATGGTATGTTACTAAGAAAGAACAATGTATTAACTAGTATGAATTGATTGTATATTCTATTGTTTGATTTTTGGGGGGTTGATTTTCTAATTTTTTTCTGATAAGATGTCTATTTTGAGAAATTGTATATGTTATAATTATATAGTATAGTATTTCACTAGATATGATATGTTTGAAATTATAATTAGCACCATAATATGATCCCTGCGAAGGAGGTAAATGTACATGTATAGACGCGCGCTTTATTGTAGATTTATCTCTTGTACTTTAGGCCTGTGGCCTTTAAGTATTAAAATAAACTGAATTGATAGCGATAAAAAAACAAATTGAAACCAAACATGTATAGAGTGACATGGATAACACTTTCTATTTTTTCAAAAAAAAAAAAATGGAAAAGGTAGGGAAAATATACAATAACTTAAATGTTATGATCTCAGGTTCCACTTAACTTGTTTTTGTATATATGTATATGCATAAGCGCCATATAGTGTTGCAACCGACTTGAAACATAATAAGGATTATCCTAATATAATATTCCAAGGTACAAAGTAATGTCAATAGCATTTATGTTTCAATCAGTGATAAATGTTACGTGATATTATTTTAAAGTTTAAATATATTCCTTTATAATTATGAACCTCTGTTTAGTGGTTTAAAATTTTGATATGACTCTTACCGCGGTAAAGCATTCTACCAGACCCGTTCCAGTTATATTCGGACAGTGACGTTATTTCCATAGACTTGCATGTTAAATTGGTGTAGCATAAATAATTTTCACTCATTTAATTTCTGTTCATTGTTTGTACATGTGTTACGAATCATCTCAGCTACAACATCATAATTTCTGTTTAATTTTCAGTCGATTATCTAAGGAATGACAATAATTCAATCAAATTATGTCAAAATTATGAACAAGTTTATATTGGCGATCTTTGGGACAGGTGTCTTAGTTTTGTACATAAATCGGTAAATCTGGTGTGGTTACATAAGTAATAGTCGGATAATAAAATATAAGTTATGTTCATAAAGCTGAGATGATTTCAATTCAACCTGCCAAGTTTGATAATAATACAACAAGAACCTTTTTCATGAAAATTATTTTTGCTACACTAATTTAACATGCAAGTAAATGGAAAAAAACGTCACTGTCCGAATATAACTGGCACGGGTCTGTATGTTGAAGGAAATTAGCAAAAGTAGAAACAGATTTGTACTCCAGAGAGAAATACTGTTGTCCTCGACATCTCATATAATATATATATATGAGTATGAACATTGATTTTTTATAAATGTTTCATACTTGGTAGAAAATTATCAGATCATATCACCTCTGTCAATAAATATATTTATTTTCTCTTATTGTAGACTGGTTCCGAAAATTCCCCCCCAAAACATTGATTCTGGACTCTGTTAGAAAGATTTATTTGTACAGAAATAATGAAATTAAACCATTAGATAGCTGTCAAATAAATCATTAAAATTTTCACAAAATAAATTACGATATGTATTTGAAATACCTGTTATCTGTTTTGGAAAAATATCTCAAATACAAGTTAATAATTACATTTGTCTTTTTACAAACTCAAAAACGCCGAGCTGTGGCCTGCTTACATTAAAATTTCTGTAGTAAAAGAGTTTAAATTATTAACATCTTATAAGCGATCATATCCTTGGGACAAAAGAAAAGGTTTAATAAAAAACCTTTTATTTTCGTATACAAAGTGTTAATAGATCGGGGTGTACAAACAGAGAGTTTACTTTGATATTATCACTACTTGGGTTTTCCCGGATATTGCTCCGATTTCTTTCTCGGTTCCCGGTATTTTCATTTGACAGCTTCCGGTGTAGAAATGGCTACTAAGGAGTTTATGAGAGAAAAGCATATCAAGTTTTTCACTAGAACACTTCAAGTTCTACCGTCAAGCTGTGCATCCTTAGATACAAATAGGTAATATCTTGTTTCTGTACTTTTGATTTATCGTTTATTACTGTATTTATTTTCAGAAGACATTTTGAAAATGCGTTGCGCGAAAACTGTGACAGCATTACCAACCTGTCAAATTGTTAGATGTCTTCCTGTTATGCATTACAAAAGTAGAGACTAGTTATCAAATTTATTATTTCAGAATGACCATTGCCTTTTTCGCCCTTTCCGGCCTTGATGTCCTGTGTGCCTTGAATACCTTGAAGAAAGAAAAACAGCAACTTATAGAATGGATCTATTCTCTCCAAGTTTTACCAAATAAAGAAGGTGTGGTCAACATTTTCACAAAATATCCTCATCCCTTATAACTTTTTTGGTATTTTTCTTTTAATGTCATAGCTATGGATAGTTGTGAAATGCTTTTTAGAATTAAAACAGTTAAATAAAATATATATAACTCCAAGTTCCTTTAGTCAATGATTCTGACATTATAATTTTCAAATTGAAATAAAGCACTTAATTTTCAATCATCTAGTTTCAAATTCATATTGTTACTTGCTTTTACTACTTATTTTTTTAAAGAAAATAATTAAGAGTAGCCTGTTATTTTTATTTATTTTTTATTTTTTTTAGAAAATATCATACTAGACATCATTATTATATGCTAGGTAATAATGATATTATAGATAAAAGAAATCATTGAGTTTCTTGCTAAAAAATGATTGCAGCCTACTATTTGTCACAGAATAATCAACAAGCCAATAAATAAATATGTCTGACATACAGAAGCCATGTTATGTCATCGGTAATTCTAAAAATGTTAACTTATTTTGTTGAAATGATAACATAATCTCATATCTATCTTTGTATAATTCTACATGCATGTTTTCTAATATCACTTTCTTTTCTTATTATTGTTGCAGAAAGTAACAAGAGTCAATGTGGTTTCAGAGGTTCAGCAACACTTGGTCACAGTTATGAGCCAGAAAAGGTGACTTTTCTACCATTTTATTGAGGAAAGAGGACTAACAAGACCAATCATGATGGGGTTTTGGCGTCTTGTACCTTGATTTTGGTCTTTAGGAAATGTTAGGAGCTATAATGGAGAGGGATGTTTTTGACAATGTCATTGTGTTTTATATGACATTTTTTTTAGAATTTGACCAACCATAGTTAGTCTGCCTTGGTTTAATTTTAATTTTAATTTTTTTTTTTTTTTGATGGCTTTAGAAAAAGACAATTATGTTTGTGACCATAACATTCTATGTTTAGAAGTTAAATAGTTGCGTTTGTAAAATTTCCGGGATTCATTGTTATTCAACACCCGCAAATTTAAGCGTTTAAAACCGACGGCATTAGCCGGAGGTTTTAAACGCTTAAATTTGCGGGTGTTGAATAACAATGAATCCCGGAAATTTTACAAACGCAACTATTTATCGATATTGTAACATGACCGTTAGTTATAAGCATTTTAAGAGCGAACTCTATTTTTGCGTAGGGAACTCTGAGTTGAAAGGATCTAACGACTGATCCATTATTGTTATAGGTGTTCGCAGCTATAAAGAAGAAGGAATTCCCAGTGTTATAGACATTAAAATAGTGTTCTAATATTGCAAACCAGTTGCACTCATAACGGTGAGATCATATAGTTTTCACTGTGAAATTTACGATAGAGAAAACAGTTATATAATTCATGAACCAACAGGAACAAACCCGACTGAACAAATATCTTAAACTCGCCCAGACCATTGTGACGGTGACGCGAACATTATGACGTCATAACCGTTGGCCTTTGTGACGTCGTGCCATGGGAACGGCATTCGAAAGAAACCGGCCGCATGGCTCAAGGCGGCAAATTAGGAGAAACTTAGCCAATTAAGAAAGTTTGGTTACATAAAACTAAAGCAAATAGAAAAGGATTTTTGGCATCTACGGGAATGTGCAAGTTAGAAAATGACAGCAACAACAGTAAAATGTGAATCGGTCACGAATAATGGGAGAATCAGAACATTTTAATGTTGAGGTGGACCAAATAATGTATCCTCGCGGTGATTCGCCTCAGCCAATTTGCGGGTGTTCATTGCCATTTAACACTGGCAAATGTTACAATAAGTTGTTAACCCCACTTGTGACTAAATATTATAATATCCCTAGCTCTGCTCATAATATAGGCACTCATGTTTAAACATACTATGAACTAGTATGTCATGGTAGCTCATATTAAATCCTATAAATCATGGGTTTTCTTATCCTTATTATTATCTGCTTTATCATCTGATCATCCTGCTGTTCTATTAGTGTAACATGCTTTGATGGGAGCTTCCTTAGTTTCATAATGTTTTTATGAATGTATTTATTTGCATTCAACTACAGTTTTATTGACTTTTGGTTTTAAAGATTTTATGTTTAGTTTGGAAGGCCTGAGTGTGATTTGTGTGAATTTGTTTTCAGGCACGAGCGAGCCCAATCATCTATGACAGTGGTCACATAGCAATGACATACACAGCCATAGCTTCACTTGTGATTCTAGGAGACAATCTCTCACGCTTAAACAAAGGTGCCATAATTGAGGGTTTAAAAGCTTTGCAACAGGCAGATGGAAGGTATGTGTTTCATCATCAAACTCTTTGTTTCTTCTACATGTTAATTAGCTGAAATATTGCTGACAGCATGTTTGTAGCAATAATATATATGATACTCTGTATGGAAACACTAATTTATCAGCTTTTGTAAATCAATGCATATTCAGCTCAGTTACTCTGTGCATGATTTTATTACAGCATCAAAACGATTTAGCCCATTAATATAAGTAATGTTTTCTTGTCATTTTTCACTGTCCTGAACCTTTTCTTTTTTTTTTAGTAGTTGATGTAAATGATTTTGAAATAAACAAGTTTTATTCATCACATGAATTGTTCTGTTATGGAGAGGCATTTATGTAAGCCTGTGGCTTGTTTGCCGATCCTCTTCTGTATGTTTATGGAAATAATTATGTTTTAACAATATCAGAGTAGAACATTCTGGGTTTTCAAAATAAAATCAATAATCAACAACATAAAGAAAACTTGTAAACAATATTTGTAAGATAGAATTTGATCTTTATGTACTTCAGTTTCTGTGCGATGCCTGAAGGAAGTGAACACGACATGCGGTTTGTCTACTGTGCCTCTTGTATCAGTTATATGCTAAAAGACTGGAGCGGTATCAGCATAGAGAAAACTGTCAACTACATCAAAAATAGTATGGTGGGTAACTCTTATATCAACAAACTAAATTACAGCTGTCAGAGAAAAGCATATGAATTTATCATTTTTTTATACAAAATTTTTCATGTGTTGTGTTAACTATCTTCAATCTGCTACAGAATATGTGTAATTAATTTTCTCACCACGGCGATAGATCAAATCATAAGGTGTCAAACCTCTGTTTGAATAACACAAGATTTCATGCTTGAAAAAGAAGAAGCCTGATTACCCCGGTATATTCAATCAAAGTTAGCTGAACAATCAGCAGCTATCGGTTTATCGATGGAATCATGGCAAAAGCCTTGATGACAACTATATTGTCCGTACGAGAAGTGTATTTATCGACTGACAGTTTTCCAAATGGTTTCTGGTGTCAATGTTTGCCACTATGGGACCTGCCTGAAACCAGCAAAGTCTTATTCAAACTGAGGTCGGAATAGCATATTATTGCTTGGCCAACCTCTGTGGGGAGAGAATAAAAGTCAAAAATCAAAGTCTACAATTTGGTTCCTGACATTACAAATTTACCATGTTACCATGACATCCAACTTTGAATAGTGTGGGTGTAATGTCTTATCAATTTAGTAATTATTCCAATTTTGAGTTTTAATTACCAAACTTTCATGACATTTTAGTAGAACTTGACTTGTAACCTTCTGTTAATAAGATGATAATTGATAATGAATTTGAAGTTAATTGTATAATTGTTAGGTTTTTAGCTCATCTGGCCTGTAAGGCCCGATGGGCTTATGGCATGGCATGGTGTCCGGCGTCCATCCGTCCATCCGTCCGTAAACTTTGTGGAATTTCGACTTCTTCTCCAGAACCATAAGGCCTAGAAAGCTGAAACTTTGTGTACAGACTCCTTGACTAGTGAGGATTATGAATTGTAGCTTTGGTGGCCCTGTTTCCTCTAATAATGGCAACAGGAATGTCCTTCAAATCTATTGTCATCTTCTTGTTCTGAAGTATAAGGCCTAGAAAACTGAAACTTGTCGCCTATATGATTATATGATATGATTGGCCACACTCTACAGCAAATTGATGATGAAGCCTGATGAGCTACAGAGCCAATGGCTCTATTTTTTATATTCTTTATCTCTTTTACTTAGTGTTTTTTATAGCAAACCAGACATGCTAAGCATTTTTATTCTTCTACTTTTTAACAAGAAAAAAATGTGTTTGCTCCTGATTTCTAGTTGGTAGGGGGAAAGGGTTGATAGTTAACTCTTATATCAGATCCTCAATACTACCCCCCATTCTGCTGTTGCAAATTTGAAGTAAACAGTATCTATAATTTTATACACAAATGCATTTATGTAAATCAAGTTAATATATCATATTTTATATATTCGCAGTCTTACGAAGGCGGCTTAGCTCAGGGTCCGGATGCAGAAGCTCATGGTAGGTCAGAGTTATGGTAATACCACAGTTAATTATCAAATCATTTGTTTTTAATGTCCAAAGAAGATTAATTCCTAAATTCCTGTTAGTTCCAGAGGCTGCTTATTTTAAATAGAGCTCCCTCTCCTAGGTTGTTTTGGATTTGATATACTGCAGGCATGAGCTACAAAAATAAAAATTTCGGCCCCCCACTTCTTTAATTGGTGCTACAGGCCTGGTATCGTATTTCTTTGGATATATGGCCCCTGCATCTTTTTTTTCAGGACAACAATTAGTCTTGGGGTTTATTTGAGACCTACCAAATCAAGACTGGTGTTTAATTATGTCTTATAAGACAGGTCATACAGGACAAGGAAAATTAAGACATGAAACAATCACAAATGTATTTCTTTTGGTAAATATTCGTTCACAAATGAACATTAACATGTCAACTTGTAAGATGTATAATTGCTGTAAAAGTATAATCATTGTTTTCATCTCGGATTGTGGTAGAGCCAATTCCATCCACCAAATTATCTTTTCACCCGGCATCTATTCAAGACCCAGCATCTTTTCTTTTTCAAATGATGTCCCAAGGGTCAGTTTAAAAAGACATTTCAAGACCCAGCCTCATTTAGAGGAAATATGGTACCTACAGAAAAATGAAAGTGTGATTGGACGGATGCAATCGAAGTTTGTAGTGCATTGATGCCTTTTCAAAACTAACTATTCATAAAGCCTCAGTCAGTTAACTCGAAATTTTAATCTGTGCACTTTGAGTCCTCTTGACAGAACTTTGGAAATGATTATAATGTTTTACATTAAGGTATTGTTCCTCCATTTTGTATTGCAATATATTGCGATACAGAAAGGCATATTGCAATATGTATTGCAATATATTGGTACTTCTTTTATTCAAGAATTTGCATGCTATCTTGTATAAATATGAGGGTTGAGAACGATCATCATTGCTCAACTATGAGCCGTTTTGGAAAGGATATTTTTTTTAAATCACTATTTTTGTATACATTTTTGTACATTTTGTATACATATTTGAGCTATATTCACAACACAACTTCACTCTTTGAAACAAACTTTACGTAAATCTTGTTAAATTTGTTAGTGTTTGTTAGTAATTTTAAATGGAAATCATTCGTTTTAAAACGTTCGATATATTGGATAATTTCAAAAGCGTGTACCGATTCGTATCACCTTGTTCCTGTATTGCAATATACCGATATATCGATAATACCACGCATCCTTATTTTACACATGTTTCAGGTGGTCCAACATTCTGTGGTATTGCCTCACTAGTTCTAATGGACAAATTAGGTAGCTCTTTCACACCAAAGGAAGTGTCGAGGTTAAAGCGCTGGTGTATCAGTCGACAAGTTACAGGCTTTCAGGGCAGACCAAACAAACCTGTAGATACTTGTTATTCATTCTGGGTGGGAGCAACTCTCAAAGTGAGTATTTCTAATTGATCCCATAAGTTTTGAAATGGAATTTTAAAGAATTTGAAGTTTTCCTCAAACGAAAGTGATATTAACCGAAATAAATATTATTACGACACCATGACTTACTTTCGCAGCTGTCAGCTTGGTAATTTTATTCTTTAAAACTTATATATATATATGCAGACTCTTGTCTGCATATATATATATATACACAAACTGTATTTATAGATGGCTCACTTGTGGAAAGTTGTTGAGTTATCTCCCTTTGACCACAATATTATTGCTCATTAAATTTTGTATTTTGTTAGGGTTAGTTGTCATTTAGGAAAAATGTTTCACTTGAGTTACACAAAAAGGAAAAATGTTATTAATCAAATCTACCTTATACTTATCTGAACTGAACACTAAATACACTTGCCAAATTATTACTGTAAACCCATTTTTTGATCTTGCTTTATTCAAAGACATTATATGACAATGTTCATATAGTTATTTCCCTTTGACCACTTTTTAAAAATGAAAACATGTTCTGTTATTTAGTTATATACTTTGGACAACTCTACGTCCTCTTTTTTGACCACTAATTGACAAAAAGTGTTTATATGCCGATATGTTTTAATTGTTTATCATTATATTTCAGTTTAATTTCTTTCCAGGATTAAGGATTATCAATGTCCCATTTTTAATCTATATCTATTTATTATCAGAGATCCTCTTTGTTTTAGCTTCTAGATACATTTGAGCAAACAAACTTTGACTTTAATCGGGCCTACATTCTGCAAACTCAATCAGACTTCACAGGAGGCTTTGCAAAATGGCCAGAAAATACTCCAGGTATGTTTAATTCTTTGCATTAAGAACTTAAGTTAACTATCTAAAGGGCCTTCTAACTTGTGTATCCATAACCAATCAAGGTTAACTGTGCTTAATACATTGAAAATCCCCCATTGTAACAAATGACTGTCTCTACATAAGTCCAATTTTATCCATTTTAGGGTTGATACTCAAGCAGGTCACAAACTTCAAATCCTAGTATCATGATTCAAATACAATTACTAAAAAGTCTAAGTATCAACAGCTAAACAATTAAATTATTGCGCATTTGATGGTAACGTGAGCACTGTGTATAACCGTACACCGGAAATAGCGAGGTGTACGGCAGAGAAATGTTGCTAGCGAGGAGACGAAATTGAAAGTTAGGTAATATTTTACTTCATAACTTTCAAATAATCAACATCATGTTGTAATTTTAGCACACATACTTAGTCAAATGTATGTGCTTGTCATTCTGTATCCACAGTGTTTCAGATCGTCACTGGTCAGAGGTCTATGACCAGTAAAAATCCTAATTGACTTATAATTTTGATTTCTGAATGGTCTTGTGACCATTGATTTCCTCCTAAAAGTGGTCTCAATCAAATGTTTTTAAACAATATGATAAAAGAGGTCCAAATAGATAGCCATACTTGACAAAATAAATAAAGTAATGATATTTTAAGATTTTCATGTTCATAATCAAGAACAATTTCACCATTCATATTGTTCAAATAGATGAATCTACAAGTTAGCTTTGGTTGAAATTGTCAAAAATATATAAAACGCAATGCTTTTTTAGCAGATTTATGAAAACTTCAGAAATAGAAATTCCACTTAATTCATGTCACATATAGAAATGTTACAAAGCTTTCTCATATTATGATTTGCTGTTAAAAGATATCAGATAAGACCAGTTTTGTAGATGGATAAAATATGTCTCGAAATTAATCATTTGTATATATGAACATCATTTATAGGTATAAAGGACCTTGGGAATAACTGTTGAATAATGTAATCAAAATTCAATAGGGCCTTGCAATTAAGATTTCAATATTGTTTAATATAAACTTTTAAATTACCGTATATTTTTGATGAGAATTGATTTTTTTCCAAAGCTTTGTTGCAAATGCTATTGAATATGCTAAAACTACTAGCTGGTTTCAGAAAAAGGCTGGCTTGCTAAACTAGCACTTTCTCTTTGAAATTTTGAGACTTCTTGTTACGCGCCAGTGGCCTGAAGTTTTATTAAGCAACTGGTCAGTGACATATGAACTCAAAATCACTGATCCAAGGGAAAGTAACAATGACAGTTGCGAGTAATGCTGTTGTTAGTAACATATTTGCTATCTCTGACTATGAACAGGATATGACATTAAATAGTTATGTCTCGGAAAGCTATTGACATGATAATAACATAGAAAAAGTTGATGAAACGGCGATGATTGCTTTTTTAGTGATCCCGTTTGCAATCACGCTCCTCGGCAGGCAATGCTAGATATGTTCATATATTGAGATATGTTGTGATTGCAGATGCTCTCCATGCATATTTTGGTATCTGTGGACTGTCTCTGATGGCTGAACCAGGTCTAGCCCAGCTCCACCCGGCTCTCAATGTGACTGAACACGCTGCTGAACATCTACACAACCTCCACAAGCAGTGGCAGCAGGAGTCCTAGCTTCGTCTCTCTATGAATAGGAGTGGTAGCATCATCTCTCTCTACGGATAGGAGTCCTAGCTTCATCTCTCTACTGGCAGACATCAGTCTTCTGGCAAAAGTCAAAGCATCATCTGTTCCAACTTCATCTCTCTACTGGCAGGAGTCCTAGCTTTATATCTATACCGATACGAGTGGTAGTGTCATGTCTCTCTACAGATAGGAGTCCTAGCTTCATCTCTCTACTGGCAGGAGCAGGAGCTTTATATCTGCATCGATAGGAATGGTAACATCATGTCTCTCTACGGATAGGAGTCCTAGCTTCGTCTCTCTACTGGCAGACATCAGTCTTCGGGCAAGAGTCAAAGCATCATCTGTTCCAACTTCATCTCTCTACTGGCAGGAGTCTACTTGCTTTATATCTCTACTGATATGTGTGGTAGCGTCATGTCTCTCTATAGATAGGAGTCCAAGCTTCATCTTTCTACTGGCAGACATCAGGTTTTTTGTCTATTGGTCTACAGCTTCACCTCTCTATTCAAACTTCATCTCTATATTGACAAACAGTGGAGGACTCACCTTCGAGGTTTACAGAGTTTTGTCCAAAAGGCAGGTCTGAAATCTGTGAACCCGCACTCCCCCTCTGGATTGGAAGTTGGAAGTCTATGAAAGACCTCTCTCGAATATCAGTCTCTCACCTCTCAATTAATTGCTCTGTCTTAAATTCATTTCCAGGAATTTTTTATCAGTCTCTCTCAGTCTCTTAATCTCTCAGACTCTTGCTCTATCTGCCAGGTAAATCAGAATCTCCCAACCCATGAGAGTATCTCTCTGTCCTTAGCCTGGAGCTCTTGTGGGCAGGATCAAGGTACCGTCTCTGTACTTTCTTTCGTTTGATTATCTACTCTCAGTTTCATTATTGAGATCCACAATCTACTTTGATAATTTTTTAGAGATTGATTGAGGATCAAGTTGTTTTGCTTCTAGAAGGACAGTGATCAAATATACAAAATGCCTTCATGGAAGGATTTGTATGAATATTACAATGTTTTGTACGAAGGGCACTATTACTGCAAATGGAGATTGTCAAATATTTCATCAAGCACCTGTTCTCTCAGGGTTAGTTTGAGACTGTCTTTCACTCACACACACAATTATCTCCCTTGAAACATTTGTATGATATTCTTATGACAATATTTGGGATATTGAAATATCAAATTTGGAAGTTTTTATTTAAGGTTCTTTGTTGAAGTGGGTGAAAGTCCTTTTACGTAGATGATAATTTAATACGAATTATTTGCCTGTCAGATATCTTGTTTATTAATGAAAGTTATTAGTGGTTCCATGTTTGCAAGATGATAAATTAACGGAAGAAATCAACTGAATTACAAAGTATTTTATTTGTTCTATTATATGTAGTTATTCATTTAAAAGAAGCATGTTATTCAAGAAATATTTATTCAACTAAAACTCCTTAATTAATATGTACATGAAAATAAAAACTCTATTGACCATGAACCCTTGATTAATATGATTATGATTGTAATTGTTATTATGAAACTCAAGAGATAAATTTATAAATGCATCATTACATGTAAAGATAATCCATGTAAGTTCCAAGCTAAGCTCATTCTCTCCCCATAGAGGTAGATCAAGTCATAAAATATTGATCCTACCTCTGTTCTTATTAGACCAAATCTGTGGTCTCTGGCAGTTTCCCCTCTCGAGAGAAATTTGCACCACAATCCATTTGAACTTTTCTTTAGCTAATGACAACACTTCTAGCATGGAAAGAGTGGTTCATATCACAATGCCCTTGCCATGATTCAGTAGCCACAATGATGATCCTAGAAAAGCGTCACTGATTGCACAACTAATTTTGATTCCTACAATCAGGCATCTCCCATTCTAACCTTGATGAATTAGAACAGACGCTTGATCAACATTTCATGACTTGTTCTTCCTCTGTAGGAGAGAATGAGCTTAGCTCTGATAAAAAGATTTTTACATCAGCATGATCAATTCTTACATTGGAATGAGTGGTCAAGTTTTAAGAATTGATAATGGAATCAACACTTCAAGTTGAACAATAGACGTAAAACATAAGACAGAACCTTTGTTCCTCTTGCTGAAAGATCTTATTACATGCTAACTATTGCAAGAGTGTGATATATGTCAAATGTCTGTCAGCATTGTCCATTGATAACCGTTTTAGATAATTTTAGATAATAATGTATTTATCTATAATGAGACATACAACCAAATATATCGGTAAGTAGTGTCATAGTTTATACAAAAGGTATTGACATCTTAAGTGAATTTTCAAATTTGTTGCAATGAAATGTTTCTTCATAATTTGAGCAAAATTTGCATTGACAAATAAAACCAATAAGTTTGTAGAGTGTGTCACTCACCAAACTAATATTTGTTGAGTAAATAATAAAAGCTTTTGAATCTCTAGCATCGTTGCATGAAACCAATAAGAAACTTTTGAGCTTGTCATTCAAAAAAATTTTCAAAGCTGTAGGTTAAACTTGAAGACTCTTACCAGGTACTTGAATATTTGCCTTTTTGGATGAAACCCAAAAGAAATTGTAGACATGATTAATATTGCCAAAACAATATTTTTACATAGATTTGGTGAAAGTATAAAAGCTATTCCAAAATGCATTGTTGCATCAAAACAATGAAATTAGTGAGCCTCTTGTTCACCTAAACACTCTTTTCAAAGATATGGTTAAACGTATGAAAGCTCCTAGTATTGATTAAAAGAGTAAAAGCTCCTATCAACCCTAGAGCGAGACCGAAGGGCATCACAAGGACCGAGCCTGCAACAATACTCGTACACTGAACGAGGCCTTGACTCTGTATTCTGTGATCAGCTGTATATATGTCCATGTACATAAACACATCAGCGGCATAGAGCCGTCCTCTCACTGATAGGCCTTCTGTGGAGACCCTAACTTCTAGCTTCTCTTCTGTTGCAATGAAAAGTTTCTTCATAATTTGGGCAAAATATTGCCTTGTCGCATAAAACCAATAAGCTTGTAGAGTGTGCCAGCTTATTCTTGTGTTAGCACTAGAAATGAAGTCATCTACAAAATGAATAAATCCCATATATTTTTAATTTGCATTTAGCCTTTATATGACAAATAGGTATATATGGACATAAGATATATATTTTCAATTTGCTTTTAATGAGTTAATAAGGTTGGTCAATGATACTATGATGTGTGATAGTATACCATTTATCAAATATGTTAAATGAAAAATGTATGATTATTTAAGATTCTCCTATCTGTCATCACATCATAAAAAAAAAAAACTCCTTATAAAATGAATGCTTTGGTAAGTGTCTGCGAAGCCGGGTGTCCACAGAAAGTCAAGTCAGTGACAGGTCACGGTGACCCTGTAGCCCTGAGTTTGAATTCTTTAGTCTTGTCCATTTTTTCTTTGTTATGCCTGTTGACTTAAGTTTTAACCTCGTTCATCAAGGGCTTTAATAAATAAAAATATTAATGATATGTTAACAATGAGTTTTTTCAGCACATTGAAACATTTAGTCCTTGGTTACTGAGGATAGTTTGTATAGAGACATTGTGCTGTAACATATGACAGTTTCCTTGCTTTAAGCTCTGTAGTGCTAGATGATTACTAGGTTAATCAACTTTAATTATGCCAGTGCTATGCAACAAATGGCTACTGAAACTTAATTTGCTGCATCACTTTCTGTAAATTTCCAAAAGAATAGGCCCATAATATAAAATTGAAAAAAAAAAAAATTGAATTTCATGGTTTGAAACATTAGGTTAGGCAGGTTGATTACTTTTATGTTATATTTGACTTTAATATTCATGCAGAAAAGCATTAGTTTTTGTAAAATATCGCTTTGGGAAAATAAAAATCCAAATGTGAAAAGACCAATGTACAGGTAATATCTTGAGAGCAAACTGCACATACTTTATGTGTACATTATTTTTATTTAAATCTGAATCCCATTTAAACTTAGTGTCATTTTCTAGGGAAACAAAGTGAAACCTTGATATACTAGTAGCTATATCCCAAAGTAAGTGTAATTGCATTTAACCATGATCAGTGTCTATATTTACAAAACAAGCAATTTTTCAGTCAATCCACTCTTTTTAACAAATTATGATATCAATATGAATTTGTTTTTTTCATTTATGTTCAATGACCACTTTTTGATTAAAGAACCACTTTGATGTAATCTATTATGAAAGGGTAGTAACTCTAATTAGTGAGAATTTGGATGCTATTGAACAAACAACTGTAACACTAAGTGTTTCCTTAATGCAATCTTAGACTTGTACCTTCTGATTTAAAGGATTTTGGAGATAATGTAAACCTTAACAAAAAGCCAGTGCTCCAAATAAGCAGCTTGTCTGCATATTTTGCACCAAAAATCCTTAAAAAGTCAATTAGTTTAAACGCTTGGAGTATTAATACGCAGACAAATTCTGTAAAACCCATTTGCAAACGCTAGCCTAGTAAATTGTCACAAATGGATATCCTAACTCTTCAAAATATCAATATTCAGTGCTTTAAATCTGTTCATTAGTATCGTTACATTTCAAAAATAATGTTTATATGCTGAGAAATACCAATTTGTGCTAAATCTTGAGTACAATCTCATTGCATGTATGAAATACCAAATTGTCCGAAATCAGGGGAGTACAGTTTTACTAACGTACATCTAAATAGAAAATACTGAATTTGTACAAAAATGAGGAGTAAATACCCAATTGATCAAAAATTATCTGGGGCACTGAGAAGCTAATCAATGTTAAAGACTGCATGGGCTACAATTGATCGTAACTTCTTTATGAAATGGGCCCCTGGATTGTACGATATGTTTAAACAACCTCCAAATGTGTTCTGTATGCTTTGTATATTAAACAGACTTAATATCAAAATCTAGCTTACAACGTCAAAAGTCAACTTTTAATACAAAACATTCTGCTATGTATAATTTCTCTCACCACAAACCATTTGTAACCATGACATTAGGTATAACTTGCGCTAATCTCAATCACTTATTTATTTCAGTCGAGATACATTTTGACGCCTTTATTTTGGTAACCACCAACGATACATGGGTTTTTATTCTTCAAAACTCCATAAAGCAACATGGCTTCCTTCAAACATGTCCAAATGCATGTGCTCCTATTCAAACATAATAAGAGTTATCTTCCTTGAGTAGCATAAAAAGTAGAACGAAAATTTAATGAAAATACATTTGAAACCTTTTTAGTGAATTAAAATAAATAAGATTAGTTAGAGTCACAAATTTTGGTCTAATGAGAAATTATATAGGAAAATTATATTATCTCTTTGTGATGGAGAATTGCCAAGTTATACCTTATATTTGCAGATGGTGCAAGCATTTAAATGTGCATTCCAAACCACAGAAGAATGTATTTATACATTTCACTAAATTTCCTCTACTTTTTGAACCCTTTAAATAATAACTGCTGACAATGTAATCTTTTCTACAGTTCCATGATGTTATTCTTTGAGAGATTGATTGTTCCTGTTTATTCCTCAGAATTAAGCATTTTACTGTCTTTTATTCAGGAGTTTGGCAAAGGAACAATAGTGAATATTTGACTTATTTGTATGTGTGTTGATGTAGATTTTCATTTAAACAGAATTCTCCTCACAATTTGAAAAAAAAAAATATTTGATGTGTCATTCCAAATAACTTTGCTACAAGAATACCTTCATTACTACCATTTAGTTTAATTTTTTATGAATTTATCATATATTTATTGTTTTCTTAATCAAAATAATTTCAAGTTACAATTTTCATGATGCCTTTTTTTCATCTCTACACTATCTTGCACATAAATATCCATATCAAAATTTGATAGGATCTCGAGGCTATGCATTTCAGGATCATATATTTTCAATTTAATGGAATGTTTTGCCGATTTCTAGATAAACACATTATATATTCAAGATTATTTCAGTTCATCTTACTTGTGATCTTTTTATGAATTGAAATTTGCTCTGTGGCTAAATAGGTTCTTATCAACCAAAATTGTGAAGACTCTGTATTTACAATTTGAGTGCTAATGTAATTTTATTCTTATCTCATTAAGTGCTTCCATGCAGTTTGATATTTTAGTGTAGCAAGATAAGAAAGAAAGAAAAAATCTGTTAGAATTAGAAAGATATGGGAATATTAAATATGACAAGTCATATGTCAACTATTTAACTGTCAATGAAGTTGATTTAAGTGCTTGTATTCTTTGTCAAGCAAAGATATCTGAAAATAATGATTGTTCTACATTGTCATTTTGCCATTATCTTTGTCATTGGCAATGTTTGTATAAATATCATTTTATATGCATTGAATATATTATATGAAAAACTTGATTTGTTGTTGTTGTCTTTGGCATTTTTTTAGATTTCTTTGATGGTCATTCCAGAACCTGAGTGGGTGAAAACTGATGAAGGCACTTTGATATACAACTTCTTGATTCTGATTCAGTAGATTTTATTTTTTATTTTCAACAATCCTCATGGCTGAATTATTGCCCAAGTGACGTATAAAACCGAACTCAATTTCCAGCATTCTCACACCACTGGGAAAGCTGAAAGCACTTCCTATTATATTAACTTGTGTTTGATTTTGAGCACTTTCTTAGAATCATCATAATCCCCCAGCAACAAGCAATTATCTGCCAAATTATAGTCAATATAAACACTTCTATTAGGTATTACTTGATGTAAAGGAGACTAATCCATGCCATGATTTTGTCACCATAATTCTGTTTTGTATTTTCTGAAGTTGGATTGACGGATTGTTTCTTAAAGATCCCTTTTAATATTGTGTCAAGGCTTGTACTTTGTATCTAATAAGGTCTCCATTTCTAAGCTAGAAAGTGCTCAATTATCCTATCTCAGGGTAGGAATGTTACGCTAACTCCACTTATCTGTATCCTGGGCTCAGAAGCTAGATTCGCTCGCGAGGCCCGACTTGGGATGGAGCCAATCAAATCATTTTCTCGCCACCTTCTCGATAAAATTTCAACAAGAAAATTATTTGATTGGCTACATCCCAAGTCGGGCTGCTCGATCGAATCTAGCTTCTGAACCCAGGGTACAGATAAGTGGAGTTACCGTAACGTTCGTTCCCCGAGACAGGATGGTGCTCAATTAATAGAGAGGCTAACATAAACGGATATGATTTGAGCCCCTTGTTTACCATTGGCTGAATGTTCTCATCCTCTACACTTTATCAGTGAAAAAAAGCCTAAAAATTGGGAATTCTGCCAATTAGGCTTGTATAAGCCTTACAGAGCCTGGAAAACAACTACGGGGTAAAAAGCCTTGAAAAAGCCTTAATTTACCACAAACTGTCCCACAGATTGAAATAAATTTTCAATTTGGATTCATTGCGTCGCATACCCAGAGTTACTTCCCTTGATATGAGTACTCCAAAACATGTTTTGGTAATTCTGATTTCTATTCAGAATGTAAAAGGTATTTAATATGCATGATTCTTTGTTTTGTGTGTTACTCTTAAAGTGTTAATTTTAAATTGATTGGTAGTATTTATTGCTTTACACAAAATATCTATTTCAAGAACTAAGTTGAGGAAAACTTAAAACCATCCTGTTTTTTGTGAATGAAAAGTTGGTGCTTAGCAACATCAAATGTTTTTCATGCCAACATTATGTGTTGAGACAAACATATCCATTCTTAGAGAATACAATATGAAACGTGGCACAAAACACGTCATTGATAAGAGTTAAGTCCATTTTATGCACGTCATGAACAAAAATAATCATTACATAGAATCATAAAACTGTGTTAAACTTGTCTACAAATAAGATTTCAAAAACATTATACATCTGTAATACTTTGGTCTGACAGTTTTTCATAATCATAGTGTGCTATGGCTTTTGAAGAAAATTTTACTATTTAGCAGTAATTATTTGTTACAAATCCAAGACTTTGTCTTCATTAATTTTTCATATATTTTCAAGTCAAAAGAAAGATCAGACCTAATAACCTTTTTTTTCAAAATTAACATATATTTCTGAGCATTCTGTATCCAACATTTTTGATTGAGGTGTCCGGAACTTTAAAAAATGCTCCATTTGATGATCAAGAACGATGTTACCATATGTAACCGATTTTTATTAGCCTTTAAAGACTTTTGTCCAATATTTTGTGACCTTTTTAAGGAGGGTACAATAAACCGACTCAGAATTATAGCAAATGCACACATAATCATAAATATAATAATTTTAAAGGAGAAAGAATTTTATTCAAATTTGAATATAGCAGAACAGAACAGAACCCCCCAATCAATTCACCGTATAAGCATACATATAAGTCTTAACGCCCACAGAGCTCCTGGCTACTCATCGGAGGGATGATCCAACTCCTAGGTCCTCGCAGACAACATGGCTTCCCATGTCCCTCCCTTTGTCCTTAACATAACCTCTCAAAAAGCAAGTTTAGACTGAAGTGAGACTTGTTTTCATTACAAATGAAAATTCATTTTTCTTTTTTCTTTTTTTTTATTTCAAGAAAATTCATTTTATAGAATTATATTTTACTGACTGAACATTAGTTAAGCCTGCAAGGCTCCCTACTCCTTTGCAGGATGAGCCCCATTTTGCAGCAGGATGTGCCCAATACTTATCAACATCCTTGTTTTAGTAATTGTCTGCAGACAAACCCTGGGTCTTTTTATTCTTCCCCTACCAATTATCTCACTCCCCCGAAGGGTTGGGAGACATATTGGTTTTAGCTGAGTTCCCGTTGGCGTTGGCGTTCCCTAAAAAGAGCATATCCCTAAAAACTATGTGACCGATCATCACCAAACTTGGTATACTGTCTCTCCATATCATGTAGATGTGCCTTTTGGAGGTTATAGATTTCTTAAAATTTGATTTTTTTTATTTCCATGGCAACAATTTGGACTTAGTCTTTTTCAAGGGTAGTGTTTGTTTCCGGAGCAGATCTCTAAAACTATGTGACCGAACATCACCAAACTTGGTATACTGTCTCTCCATATCATGTAGATGTGCCTTTTGGAGGTTATAGATTTTTTAAAATTTAATTTTTTTTTATTTCCATGGCAACAATTTGGACTTTTCAGCATCAAATCATTTAGAATTTTTGTTTAGAGGTTTGGAGCATTTGAGGAAGGGGGAGACATCTGTTTTTACGGGTAAAAACACTTTCTAGTTCTTAACCTTATCAGCCTTCTTTGCCTCTGAGAACCACAGGTCAAAAATATTGGATTCCAGTAATGGAGGGATCAGACACTACTCGGACCAGCGTCCTCAAAATTTTATCCTTATTCAACGATTTTTTAGGATTTTTTACAGCTCAAAGGCCTTGCCTTGACTAAAGAACCTTGAATTGATGTATAGCCTAGATATTATTATACCCCCGCTACGACGTGGTCGTGGGTATATAGCACTTCGCATGTCCGTCCTTCTGATATTGTTTCCGGAGGATAACTTGAAAACTATTAAGACTCAGAAACTTCAAATTTGGTATTAAATTTGGTGTTACCTATATGGTGCAGATATGTGTTTTTGGGTTTTCAATTCCAGAGTACCAACATTTTTTTTCTTTGTTCAACTTTGTTCCTTTTCTGGAGCATATTTTGAAAACTATTTTACTCAGAAACTTCAAATTTGGTATGGATGTTACCTATGTAGTGCATATGTGCGTCAATGTCTTGAAATGGTATTGTTGATCACCTGTCTTCACACATTACATACAAACAAACTTAAATAAATTGAATAACAATTAACAGTGATATCAACATTTCGAGTCCTAATATGGATCACCTGTCTTCACACATTACAGATAAACAAACTGAAATAACTTAACAGTGATATCCACTGTTCCAGTCCTGAGGTCCAAGAAAATGGACTCTAGTCCAGCTGAACCCGACTCTGACTCCAGTACTTGAGTACCTATCAATACCCTAGAGTAGATGGTATACATGAAGTCAACATCCATTCTCTCTCAACTCACAGTACCAGGAAGAGGTTTAGCATCAACTAAATGCTTCAATAGAATTGCAGGAACCAATCACATGACAGCAGTATCTATATTTCTTTCGTCCAATATTTTGTGACCTTTTTAAGGAGGGTATATAAAACTGACTCAGATTTATAGGAAATGCCAACATAATCATAAATTTAATCATTTTAAAGGAGAAAGAATTTTCATTCAAATTTGAATATAGCAGAACAGAACCCCCCAATCAATCCACCGTATAAGTCTACATTCAAGTCTTAACAGTCCACAGAGCTCCTGGCTACTCATCCGAGGGATGATCCAACTCGTAGGTCCTCGCACTCAACTCGCAGTACCAGGAAGAGGTTTAGCATCAACTAAATGCTCCAATAGAATTGCAGGAACCAATCACATGACAGCAGTATCTATATTATATATTATTATGTAAGCGTAATTTTCCGGCAATCCGATTGGTCCAGAACCGGTCACGTGACAGTCGACAGAAAGTGATATTGACTTGACCCCCGTGACCCCGAGTCCGACCAAAAGTGATATTGACTTCAGTTACTAAAAATAGAGCCGATGACGACAAAACGTTGTTTCATGACGTCAAGCTATTGTTATCATGACGTCTTTGACCCGTGAAATGCCATTTACACTTGTAGTTTTCTATTTCCTTTTCGTTTTTTAATCGAGACATAATAAAACAATTATGGACTGGTGAATTCGGTCAAGACCTGTTTTTATAGACCCGATGAAAACAATATCGACCTCTGACTTTGTCATTGGTCGATATTGTTTTCTCTGGTCTATAAAAACAGGTATTGACCTCATCACCAGTCTATAATTGTATAATATACTGAAAGGCAAAAGAAACGTCGCATTTCAAAAGTGATCCAAGACATGTTTCACATAATTGTAAAACTGATATTTGTATCAAAAATCAATTTTGAAACATGTTCAAATCCATTTTTCTGAAAATAACAAATGGAAAAATTATCTTTGATGCTAATTTTTAAAATCCGTTTTAATTCATCATGGTTATGATGGTACACGTTTTTCAGTGATTGTGATGAAAACCAAGGTGTGTGTGCATTTCTTATCAAACTCTACAGTTGTATACCGCCAAAAATGAGCATCTCATCCAACTCGTTTTTGTACACGGTGAAAAACAAAATGTCTGACAAAAGATAGTATCAACCTTGGAAGACCGTTGTGGCCTGTTAGGCATCATTGAATGCCAACAAACATGTTGCTGGTCGTGTAAGAACATCATTACGATCTCTGTATCATTAGGGGCACCAGTACTTGCCGCTAAAACAAAACAACCGGGTTACAACGTAAACGAAAAACGTCATTTTTTGAGTCATTCAATGTCATTTTCGCTTTCAAAATGTTGTGAAATCGGCTTCACAAGTCGCTGTGACACTTACGAGACTGATTGTTGTTATTGATTCAGATTGTTAATGCTTGCACAAAAAATGCACTTTTCTGCTTTTTTAACATTCTTTCATTGTCCATTGTTAAAAATCACTATAAACAATCTCAAAGTATGGGAATGGGTATTATTGGCTGTAAAAAAAAATGTGCTTTACTCATGGCTAAAAAATTTGGATAAGATCCTACATCTGGTTTAAATGACGTATAAAATTCAAGGTCATTGAACTGAGTCATAAGAGCGACGTTTCTTTTGCCTTTCAGTATATGATATAGGGACAATACAACAAGATGGAATGTCCCTTACAGTATGTTGTATTCCTTCATGAGCTCTTGAGTTCAAATCAAGCTAGAGAATTGGCACATTTGTCTACTCTTCTAATAATAATAATAATAATGTGCGTACTTATATTGCGCCTTTTCCACGTCCTAAGACATGCTCAAAGCGCTAAATTATTACCCTGAAGGAGTGTACTTTCACAGCTGCTACTAAGCGCTAATCACGACAACATAGGTCAGTGCATCCATTTTTCAGGTACCCATTTTAACAGCTGGGTGGACTGAGTGCAATGTGGATGAAGTGCCTTGCCCAGGGACACAACACAGGATGAGACCCAAGTCACAAATTTTTGGTGTCTCCACCAGGATTCGAACCCGGGTCTCTGGCGTGAGAGGCCAGCATGCTAACCACTACACCACTGTGCTTCTACATGTACAGTTGAACATTGCTAACACAGACCTCAGATGACAATGACAATGAACATACCAAACACAAAATCATTTTGATTCAGATACTTGGACACCATGTATCCGGATGATTTTCATGTGTAATCAAAAGTCTGGATAAACAAGGTTCGACTGTAATTGCCCAACAGAATTGGGTTCATGCAGCTTTGAAATTTCTTAGTATTTACTGTATAGGAATCTTCCTGAATATGCCTGTTTACAATCAATAGTCACATTATCTCTTGGTTCTGCAAGCCAAATATTTATACACAGCAGGAAAAATATATCATTACTTACATCAATCTTCCTTGACTTTGACAATAATTTTATTTTGCAAGTTTTACAGTTTAGGTTACAACAACCTGGGACGTAGCTCAGTGGTAGAGTGTCCGCTCGTCACACTGGAGATCAGGGTTCGATTCCCGGTCTCGTCATACCAAAAGACGTTAAAAGGTGGGAGTTGTTGCTGTCTTGTTTGACACTCAGCATTGTAAAGGCAGAACAATGCATTAACTAGCGCTGCACTGTTGCCGCCGGGTGCCATGGGCACAAAACAAATTTCCGATGTACTTGTACTTAGGACAATAAAGTATTATTATTATTATCATTATTATATCCGTTGTAAGCAGGCAGCCTTGCTATAGAGCAAGTCAAGTGCACCTTGTTCCAGTCACATCGTAATAATAATGGTGACATTTATAGCGCTAAATCCATAAGATATATGTTCTAAGCGCTAGCAATAGTAGGACTGAAAGAGGTGTGTCTTTAGTGTTGATTTTAAAGAGTCAAATGTTGGGGATTGCTTAATTTGGATCGGGAGAGATTTCCACAAGACAGCAGCAGAATATTCAAAAGTTCTATGTCCAAAAGATTTAAGCTTGGTTTTAGGCACGGTAAGAAGTTGTTGATGTGAATGTATTTTTCTGGTTGGTCTGTACTCTGTGATGAGGTCTTCATGATTGTGATATATTGAGAATCTAATAACTGATAGTTAAAGGGGGTCTGCAACCTGAATTTTTAACTTCCAGTAATTTATTAGCAGGGCCCCGAAAGAGTCGTAAATACTCGATAGGGACGAAATCGTTTGGTTGCGAACCACTTACAGCTGACAGCCGGTACCAAATTTGTGTCATGTGACCCCCCTTACCCGTCTGGATGCTCTTGTTAACGATGGTCAATGAGGTTTCACGAGCCAGGTTGTTGAACCCCTTTAATAGTTAACTAATTGTTGATACTTATCACATATACTTTTCTCATTGAAACAAGAACCTTTTGTATCTGCTTTCTTTTAAGAGGGTTTGGATTAACAATAAGGACAATTCTTATGTATGAACATCTATATTCTGTGTAAGCGACATTTCGACATAGAATCTTATGTCGTTGTCAAGCAACAACGACATTAGATTCTATGTCGAAACGTCACTTAATAAAGAAGTTGTTCATCCATAGGAATTGTCCTTATTGTTCATCGCACCAACTTCTAGAATTCGAATCAAAGAAGGGTTTGGATTGCTATTTTCAGTACATTTCAGCTGAGACGTTGTTGCTCTTCATCGTGACTTTTTAACGTGACATAACTACACTTGGCTAAAGACAAATTCAAATTCCTTATTGAGGCTTCAAGAGCACACAAACAACTGAAAACAGTTGCTAACTTCAGAGGAACAATTAAATGATAAACTGTTTTGTTGTCATAAAGTATTGCCTTGCAAAACTCAGACAATCACTTTGACGAAGCTGTGAGATGGTTTCATTTTATCATTAGTAGTCCACAACTTTAATATTGTATGTAGTGATTCAAGTTCAAATAATTTCTTGGGACATGCATTTTCTATCCACAAACGCTTACTGAATGTTTTCAAGTAATATGACCTAGTAAAACACTACAACCAAACATTTTTAATTGTGTCTGCAATGTTTCAAAATTTGACTGCTTGGCATGTGCCAGCGGTGTTATGTTTGATTGAACAATATGATAATGTTTTTCCTTTATGGTCAATTAGGGTGTCCACGAGTATTTAAGTGGGATTTTGATAGTCATGCAGACAGTTTGTCTTTGATTTGTGAAGTAACTTAAAATGATCAACATTACCATGTCAAGACATTAATGTCGAAATATATTGTGTATGACCATGTTCATATATAATGCTGAGGAATATATGGATGACAACTTCTTTGTTCATTGTATGTGATGTCTCGACACCGATGCTTGTGTCATTATCAAGCAGAGCTTGTTCATAAATACCATGTGTATCCTATCCATAGGCTGCACAAGACTTAAATCATCTCCTGGGTAAGATCTGACCCCTGAGAGCTTGAGTTGATGTTTTTGATCCATAGAATCCCTAAGTCTCCATGCTGAACCTGGGGCCCTTATCATTGCTTGATATTTTCCATCAGTTCAATCAGTTCTTCTCCAAAAAATAATTAATCATTTAATACACCATTAAAATTCTAACAACATCTTTAAAAAAAGTATTTTTCTATTTGAGTTGGAGCAAGGATGTGTATAGCTCATGAAAGTCCTTGGTTGGAGGGACCTGAATGAGTGTGTTCATCCGTTCCAACAAGGATTTGTCCCTTGGGTCCATTGAAAATACACTTTGTATTTATGCAGCCAATATGGAATATTTAAAAAAAAAGACGTACATACTGTAGTCAATAACATTCCGAATTTTTTTTATCATTTTAACTTCCGTACTTCTCGCTTCTCTTTTTCTCAATCAAGATATTGATAACCCAATCCGATCTTTATTGTGAAAAGTTGTCCTCTTCAACTTGAACGGAAGCACAGAAGGACGGACAAACAGACAGATGGAGCTCAAACCTTAAATCTCCCTGTCACCTCGTGGCAGAATAATAACTGCTCACTCAAAGTAATTAATGATAAAAGAAAAGAGAAGAAAACACAATGTGCACTTCAACAAGTTTAATTGTTTAGTACCATCCTGCCCACGATGTCTTGAGAGTTCAAGGGCCAGTGACAACAATGTAATGGGTGTCGTGTACATTTCCGATCTTTACCCCTCGTTGGGTATATACACGGAGTAGACAGACTGACAGACCGACTGACTGACTACAGATTACAAGTCTGTTTGCTTCAAAACTATACCATGCAACACTTAATAAATCAAAATACAGGCACAATATGTTTAATCTGCCATTTATTTATTTCACCAACTCATACAAAAATCATTATGAAATACAAATTTATGTTGATGTCTGAAATTCAAATGAACGAGTTGTTTAGGTATATAGTTCACATTTTGAAAAATCTTGTATTTGTCAATAGAGTTTTGAAGCAAGCAGACCATAGCTTTTAAAATATAAACCAAATGATACAGATGTCTGCTGGAATACTACAACATAGAATGTACATCATGGAAGCATTTACAGTCTATCAAAGAGAAAATCATTTCAATTGTTTTTGGATAGCTCTGGACAGCAAACAAAAGCTTTTTGGTGATTAAATACTCTGTTTGTACTTAACACGGATGCTACGTGTGACATGGAATCAAGGATGCAATTTACAGCACTATCAACAAGACAAAACATAATCAAAACCTACATTGTTTATCAATTTTCAGTGGCAGCTCTAGAGGGAGTGGGACCAAAACCCTTGTTTATGTTTATTGTTCCAAACCTCCAAAGGGAAAACCCCTTTTCAATAGGTGAACCCCCTTGTCAATAGGTGAACCTCTTTAACAATGAGTAAAACTCCTCTTCAATAGGTGAACCCATCTGTCAATGGTTGAACCCTCTTGTCAATTAGAGAACCCTCTGTCAAAAGGTGAACCCCCTTGTCAATAGATGAACCCCCTTTTCAATAAGCGGACTCCCTTGTCAATAGGTGAACCCCCTTGTCAATGGGTAAAAGCTCTTGTCAATAGGTGAACCCTCCTATATTTCAAAATAGCTGGACCTGCCACTTGACTTTTCTTAACAGAATGGTAGATGAGTGTATTTTCCATGACATTTGACACATTTCCTTCTCTTCTCAGAGACAAAAGGTACAAGATGAGTACAAACAGTGTTGATATAGCTAAATGAGGCAATTCTCAAGTGCATCTTTCATTGATATACTTAAAGCTGGTCATTGCAAACAGCACTTCTAATCATTTCGCGTTGCCCAAATTGGCAACATCATAAACCCCTGACTTTATCAAATACATGATGCAAATGTGAACAATGAGAATGTACAGTAGTGAGAAATGGTACAGTCCTCGGGGTGTAACAACAATAGATGCTAGTTCTCACCGCAGTGGGCCACCACATACGACAGGGCTCTCTCGTGTCTCTTCCTTCATTTCTAGAATGTTTAGCAGAACTACAGCAATCATCATTGACCTTGACCTACCACCGATTACTGTTAATATCAGTGGCAAGAAAATGGTATGTCTGAAAGCTGGTTCAATTTGAGAAACCTTTCAAATATTTCAAACAGTATAATATCGAAACAAAATGGTTTCAGTTATGTCAAATAGATTAATACAAGAATTTTAAAAATTGAAAGGCTAAATTTAAGATATTCCAATGTATTTCTACAATATATATGTATCATATATATATATACAAATGTAAAAGAAAAGTTTCGGACAGAAAGGCATGAAGAGAGCTAAAGTTGCATGATGGCGGCCCACTGCTAACACAAGAAGATGGCGGGTAGGCTCTGGAAGCCAGTTTAACTGTGTTCGCGTCCCTTAACTTCAATCAAGTCATAGTGCCAAGGTTACAGGGCTTATTGGTCACATCTTCCATTTCAAGCTAATAACTGAACAAACAACTCAGATGAGCTTCATTTCCACTTCTTCTCCATTCAACAACATGACAATACCAAAATTTCCGAGTTAACAATTTTGAATTGAACATAGAAACTGCACTTGACCTCAAAGCAAAGACCGAATTACAAAGATCTTTTAGCACTAAGACAGTGCTAGCTACAGGTAATAATGGCTCACAACTATCTTAGTGACAAAAAGACTTGGCAATCAATGGCTAACTTCTCAGGGAACATGCTCTGAATGAAGCATGATCCTACAAAACCTGGAGATTAACAGATAGCAAGCCCCTGCACCCTAGCACACAACTCTGTACATGTACGGCCATATAGACTTATCCCTTTCACCCCTACAGACCAGAATCAAAATTCAATTGTACCTGGTGTTTAGGGGTCAAAGAGTTAAATAGCATTGCAGAGCAGAATACAAATCAACTGACTCTCAGAGAGTGCCACCAAGCAAAGCGTGTGGCCAATGTTAGCGTGATAATAGTGCTTCTTTCAGCTTAACAAGATCATCTGCATGAACTGTAAATTTCAAAATGTCAAAATCTGAATTGCCAAATATAAAGTTTAGTTGGTAAATGAGAAGCCTTTTATTTTGACATAAATCGACAATGTGGCTCACAATTTTGAAATTCACTTTTTTTAAAATTCTTACCCAAGCATCAGCCTTTACAATGAAAGAACTTTTAAAGAAATAAAACTCTTGACAATGAACTCGTTACAGCAAATTTTTCATATCTTGACACCAAGATTACATTGCAACATGCATTTTATTGAGACTGAAGCAGAAAGTGTTGACCTTGTCACAAATATCACGTTAACATCTGCCATTTAGTGTAGAAAACATTATTTGTCTTTCTTCTTCTTGGTGCTGCCATATTGAATTCTCTGTGTGATCAAGGAACGAGGTACAAAACATTATACTATCGTCTTACAATAACTTACTCGCCAACGATATGCTACAGCACAAAAATATCTATACAGACAATTCTTGCAAGTTTTTGCAACATTTAACCATTCATAATGGTACACAAACATTAATAGTTCAAAGCACTTTTCATTATGTGAAGTTTTCATATGTACGAACATTCCACTAGTGCTTTTGTTAACAGTTTCTGAAGCCACGCCTCTTTCTAGAGTAACCAATCGGCAATCTCGTAACAGCGATCTGTCAATGTCAGATTATTTCCTAGTCATCCAACATCAAAATAACAAAGTATATTGCCTGAGGAACTATAAACATCTTCATGCTTGTCAACAGCAAACTGTCCATCTGAACTTCTTTTAAAGAATATTTACAGATGAGATAATTTTATTTTCTAAATGTTCTTTTTTTCAGTTTATCTATGATGAGATCATACATATTCCATTGTAGTTGAATAAGCATAAATATATTCATAATCACTGAAATACAGCAATTAATGGTTTTTAAACCCAAAGAATTCGTTTTATGAAAATATTGTATATTAGTGACTTGAAGAAGGTCATTCAACAGCATTCCTAGAAACTTTTTGTCCAATCTTGAGATTGTTTTTTCTTTATTGCTGCAGAATTAATAAAATAACACCCAGGGTTTGTCCATTCTCCAACCATTCAAACACTGGTATTACATTAAATGTGCGGGGGAGTATTGTATTTACAATTTACAGAAATACCTGTTCTACTAAACAATCAACTGATGCAGTTTTTGAAATACAGAAATATGTATATTAATGAATAATTTGATGAGTTCTTGACAGTTTGCTATTGACGAGCGGCCAGGCTACTGAACCTGATATAAACATTCTGATACAGAAACGTGATCATCCCTGGCAACGCTATCTCTAAGGCAACACAGAACACTCACATCAGAATAGCCATTGTTTCAATATCACAGTTGATCTTAGTAAAAGCACGCAACTCTACCTAATATCATTAACAGATTAAGTGAGTAACAGTCAACTGTCTTCAAATTAAATAGCAAGTCTGTACAACATTTACAGATCAAATGGTCATAAAAAATTAACTGCTAACAGAAAAAAGATATCCCTGATTCTATCCGTTTTAAAAATGCTCAAATATACAGGAAGGTTAAAGTGTAAAAATATGAAACTTAACTCCATTGGTAGAGAAAGACGATGAGGCGACATTTCATTCCTAAAATTGCCATCACTATAGACAGATCTTGCAGTACAAAAGATGTACCAGTTAAAAATCTGATATCCTATCACTAAAATATTTACAGATTAAAAACAGAAATCCTTAAAAATTCCATATGAGCATAGTAGACTTCTGATTTGAAAATATACTCTATAGATGTTATCAAACAAATACAAAAATAATTATCTATCAGCTCTCATAACGCACTTTCACTAAGGTTGAGAACAGTTCATGCCGACAGTTGTTTCAGTACCAGTCTTGTATCGTGTATCGTGTTTTGTGTGTATCGGGGTGACGTGGTTAGTATCCTATGTATTACATAGCTAGCCGGGGATATTAGTCACTGTCACATAGCATCTCATACATATACACTGAATATCTAACAGTCACACAGACAAGCCAAGGTATTAATAAATTAGTCATTATATTATAATAAATTAATTTTTCAATTATTGTACCTGCAATCAGGTCTCAAATAATTTTCTTTTTTTTATTCATACAACATAGAGAAGTAAAACAGCACTTTCAGATTACTGACAATGGCACCAAATTTGTAAGTAGATACAATTTGTACTGGCATCACTTGTATTGCACATTACTATGAGAATTTCTCTCATTTTGGAAATATATTAATTATTTTGGAACATTTATCTTCCAATTTCATGTCATAAAGATCAAGATCAGTCATAGTTGATGCAGTTGAAGACGGACAAAAGAAGATGAATTTTAAATATGTACCAAACGAGTGATTTCACACGAGTTTACATGAAACAATGTGTTTAAGAGATGATAAGTTGTGTTTAGTGCAGAACCAAGATACGTAAATATCAAGTGATATAAATATATATACACCACTTGCTTGTTCCTGTGTGATACAAATGTTACCTACTACAGATATTGTGATACACAAGGGTCATTTCTGCAGAATCAATCTGGGGTTGTCTCCCCTATTTCATTCCATGTCCATCTCATCCTACATTCACTAAACTAGAACCATCGTTAATTTCGTTGACCTCTGACTGACGGTGACCTCTATCTAACGTACACAGCATAGTGAGATATACAGTATACAGCTGTGTTGTCGTGGCACCATGTCACAACATTGGTACTAGGCACAAGACTGGGAATATGTACAATTCAACAAAGCACTCCACTTGATCAGTCAGTGTCATAAAAACAGCAACATTAGTAACAGCTACAACATCTTCTGCACAGTTGAATAATAATGATAATTAACATATGTGATGACCGCAGGGACCATCTAACAACTGACTGACTGTGAGAGTGACGGAGTGAGTGACTGAGTGAGTGACACAGTGCTACCAATATGTACACAAATGTAAGCGTCTTTCCTTTTTACCACCTGAAAGGCACGAAAGGCTCTTGGCCTTTCTCAATGCGTCAAATCTTACGCACAAACATATGGTAACTTACGCACAAAAATATGGGATTTTAAGTACGCAGTTATCCAATACAGTCAGTCCTGCAATTGCAGCTATCTGTACAACAAGAGTTCATCATCCTTTTAGCCATCGGTCAAGCTGACAATATCACGCAAAAGAGCGCGGCTGACCGCTGACAATTTCAACCAATCAGGTGAGGTTATTCTCTGTGTCTGCAGACTGAGATAGAGACAGACAGACAGGAAGATGGAGAGCAATCCCGCTACTCTCCCGGTCGCCCCTAGGTCGTCCACGCTTCTATACGAGATCTCTTCACCATGGGGCCCTCGTAGTCGCTGTTGTGTACGTTGACGGGCGACGAGCTGTTACTGTGAGAGATGTGGCCCGGAGACAGGTGACCAGTGCCCGTTGAGGGCGGGCGAAGTTGTTGTTGTTGTTGTTGTTGCTGTTGTTGCTGCTGTTGTTGTTGATGACTAGAGGGTGTCGTGGAGTCGCGCGGTGGGGAGATAGGTTCACTTTTGATATTCATGTGTGTCATTGTGTTGATGGCAAGTGGCGAGAGGTGGTGACCAGAGTTGGCAGTGTGGGGAACCGTTCTGCAACATAACATAACATAACATTGTAGTTCAACACACTATACATTGTTGAACAAATAGGAAACAATGTGCTCTTGTTGACATAATAGACTACATTGTAGTAGCCCAAAATACATTGTGTGACCTGGTAAACTCCATGGGAGCATAAGCACTTATGCACACAATGTCATGTTATGTTTTAAGGCCATTGGGTCAGAAAAGAAATATGTAAACATATTTTTTTTAAATTTGAAAACAGTGTCATATTGTCAATATTGTGCACAAAATATTGTTCATTACAAACTAAAATATGTCATGAATGGATTTGTCACAGATTAAAAGGAAAACAAGTAAAATTCCGTACCAAATTATATATCATTAACAATGTTTTATTTGCACATGCCTATTTTTTTTTCAAGCTAATATTATAGGAATTTTAAGTTTTAGTTTTCTATCAATCATGATAGAAAATGCCTGAAGAAGATCAATGATCAACTTTTTACCTCATAGTTTTAAAAAAATTGAGTAGTGTCTTTGAAACATGTTCCATTATATGAATCAAGAAAATGACCTGCTTCAATTGTCTCGGGTAAAAAGGTCTTATAGAGACTGAATTTCTCCCAATCAAAAGTTAAAATGAATATGACCGATTGCACAAGAATACTGACCCTGAAGTTAAGGATAGTCCAGTGGAGTGATGGGGAGAGCCGGTGGTCAGAGATCCTTGACCACACCAGGAGTTGTAACCATTACTCACGTCAGCAGTGCTCAGCGGGAAATCATCTGAAAAACAAAGATCACAACTGTTAATATATCTTAAATACCTTTTTATCTGTAGTATGATTGGTTGATATTACATAATTTTGTTTGCGGTTTAAAGGGGCAGTAGCACGTTTTTAGGGGGAATATAAGTTGATGTCAGGAATTTGAAAATAAATGATTCCAATTGAAAGGTAAAGTTATGAAACTAAACGACGATATAATATATCCAATATAAAGTGTAAAGTTAAACCATGCGATTCCTTTTTCTTATAAAAATTAATAAAAGGTGTTCACACAAAAATGGCGGCCAATGGACTTTATGTCAATCTTTATATTTCGTTCTCTGACTATGGATGATTGGTTTGTATTATGAGATTTTTGACGCTATTAAAGTAATACATTTATCATTTACTTACAATTATCAGTGAACAATTTAAAATATAAAATTCTCAAAAAACGTGCTACTGCCCCTTTAAACCTATTAGATCTACCGGGTACTCTCCCCGATATTGCCGATATTCAATATTTTGGTCATAAAATGAGCTTAAAAGCAAGGTTGTTTACAAAAATATATCTTATTCATATTTCAATTGCTATTTACTTTGTTTCCAGCTGTGTATTTTTCTTTCCATAGGTCAACATATTGAATAAAAAACTCTTTGATTTGCCAAAGTGTAAAATGGATATATAAAAACATTACAAAATAAAATTGTAAATTTCAATGAACATTGTTTTAAACAACTTAAACATTTGGTAAAATACATTTACACTTGCAACCAAATCATTAAAGATTTAAGCAATATGTACAGATAAAGAGGAGTCATAACCATCTGGGTGTAATATAACACATATCAACTACACCACAACTGATCTTTTACTCTTGAATCAGTGATTATGGGCAAGGTTCATGTTTGCCTTATCGCCGTGGCAATGTCTGGATAATAAATGTCATAATCTGGCGGCATTAAATTGTCTAATAGCTGCAGCAGCCAATGGAAGAGTTGAGAAGAAATCCAATCTTTATGTCAAAGCATCTGTAACTTGAGTACTAGAAGGGCAAATTATTTTAACCTTTACAAGCTTTGTCATAAAACATAAATACTCTGTGAGTTTTTGTAAATAACAATATTGAAATAATGTGGACATTTTTATAGCGCTATATCCAGGAACGATTACCTGCTCAAATCAGTATCTGTATCACTACCCTGAAGGAGAGCTATAATGTTGAACATGAAGATCTGTACATGCAATTTTCAGGTACCCATTATAACAGCTGGGTGGAAAGTGCAATGTGGATGAAGTGCCTAACCCAGGAATATAACATTGTATAAGACCCAGGCCACAATTATTTCATGCTTCACTGTGATTCGAACTTCGGCCTTTGGAAGGAGGTCAGCATGCTAACCACTACACAGTGCAATAATGACAGCAAAGTAAATGATTTGCTACTTACTAGGATGAAACGATGAGGGGAGCGAAGACGGGTATCCACTGCTTGGCATATTTGGTGTTGCCAAGGAAACAACTGGCGTTACTAAGGAGTTCCCGACTCTGCCCTGGAGCTGTGAAATAAATCATTTAATATAACTTACTGTTGATGTTGTATCAAAATTTAAAACAAGATTGAAATTGATAAAAAATAGAGCCATTGGCTCTGTAGCTCATCAGGCTTCATCATCAATTATGCTGTAGAGTGTGGCCAATGATACCCCCTTTGTAGAGGCCACAGGGGCACCAATCATAAAATTAAGTATATATAGGCGACAAGTTTCAGTTTTCTAGGCCTTATACTTCAGGAGAAGAAGATGAAAATAGATTTGAAGGACGTTCCTGTTGCCTTTATTAGGGGTCACAGGGCAACCAAAGCTACAATTTATAATCCTCACTAGCCAAGGAGTCTGTACACAAAGTTTCAGCTTTCTAGGCCTTATGGTTCTGGAGAAGACGATGAAAATAGGATTTTAGGGCGTGGCCCCTGTGGCCCTTATTAGGGGTCACAGGGCCACCAAAGCTACAATTTATAATCCTCACTCTTCAAAGAGGCTATACACAAAGTTTCAGCTTTCTAGGCCTTATGGTTCTGGAGAAGAAGATGAAAATAGGTTTTTAGGGTGTGGCCCCTGTGGCCCTTATTAGGGGTCACAGGGCCACCAAAGATACAATTCATAATCCTCACTAGCCAAGGAGTCTGTACACAAAGTTTCAGCTTTCTAGGTCTTATGGTTCTGGAGAAGATGAAAATAGGTTTTTAGGGTGTGGCCCCTGTGGCCCTTATTAGGGGTCACAGGGCTACCAAAGCTACAATTTATAATCCTCACTAGCCAAGGAGTCTGTACACAAGGTTTCAGCTTTCTAGGCCTTACGGTTCTGGAGAAGAAGATAAAAATAGGTTTTTAGGGTGTGGCCCCTGTGGCCCTTATTAGGGGTCACAGGGCCACCAAAGCTACAATTTATAATCCTCACTCTTCAAAGAGGCTATACACAAAGTTTCAGCTTTCTAGGCCTTATGGTTCTGGAGAAGATGAAAATAGGTTTTTAGGGTGTGGCCCCTGTGGCCCTTATTAGGGGTCACAGGGCCACCAAAGATACAATTCATAATCCTCACTAGCTAAGGAGTCTGTACACAAAGTTTCAGCTTTCTAGGCCTTATGGTTCTGGAGAAGAAGATGAAAATAGGTTTTTAGGGTGTGGCCCCTGTGGCCCTTATTAGGGGTCACAGGGCCACCAAAGCTACAATTTATAATCCTCACTAGCTAAGGAGTCTGTACACAAAGTTTCAGCTTTCTAGGCCTTATGGTTCTGGAGAAGAAGTCGAAATTCCACAAAGTTTACGGACGGATGGACGGACGGATGGACGGATGGACGGACGGACGGACGGACGGACGCCGGACACCATGCCATGCCATAAGCCCATCGGGCCTTACAGGCCAGATGAGCTAAAAATGAAACACATCATACCAATGTGTTGACAAAAACGGCTCTGTTGTTTTCGCCTACAAGTTTTGGCAAATAACATTTGACAAATATCTTGAAGCCTCTTTTTGTTTGACAAATCATTGCAAATTTCCTTTTACAAAATCGGTGACGAAAATATTTCTTAAAGACTTACATCTGGAGACATGAGGTCGCCCCGAGAGTGGGGTGGGATCATGACACGGAGGTTGGAGTTGGCTCTCATCTGTGGGGGGGTGGGGGACTGTTTTGCCATCTGCTTGGCATGGTGCACCATCACCCCAGGGGAACTGCAGGGGGAGGCCCGGTGTGGGTAGCCGTTGGGGGTCGGGGAGTGACTCAGGTCAACCATCCCTCCTAGAAAATGGAAGTTTATAGCGTTAATGATAAAGTGATAACATAAAGCCATAAAAAAATTGATTGTGATCGAAAACTCGATAGCGACATACATTGACTGTGTGTTTTTGTTGTTATAAAATTCCAATATTTTTTTAAACATATCAATTATTTAATTGTTATTTTGGAACATAATTAGGTACCTGTAGAGTTTGGCCTGGGACTGTGACTGGGGGGTACAACCTGTGGGGGCTGTAAGAGTCCGGGGGAGCCACTGAGTACGTGATTCTGGGGGGGAGGGATGAGGCCGGGCTGGCTGGGGTAGTTGCTGTTGTGCAGGGGGACAGGCATCGTGTTGTGGTACTGCTGCAGCCCTCCCTGTAACAGAGAACACAACATTCACATAGGGCCACATATACAGGCCACTAGATAGCGAATAAAAGAATATGAATGTTACTTTTCATACACTTTATCCATATAAACATGTAAATGTCTTTTAATTGTCTCAAACATACAAATGTGCACTTGCAAATAATAACCATGTTGTAAGCAAATGAGATCACAGTTGCAGATCTAGGAAATTTTTTAAAGGAGTTTCACTTTGAAAAGAGTTTTTACTCTAGTAACAGGAACTTTCGGGTTTTGAATTTTAAAACAGTGGACTGGGGGGATTGGGGGCAATCTGTACCTGTATGTGCTACTGGATCAACCATGTTTTACCGAAATGTCAAAGCAAGGTATCCTGAGCAGAAACTACTGTTCTTCAAAGTATCCACAGCTTTTTAATCGTTTTTAAACTTGTTTTTCTTAAAGGATCTTGCAAATTACCAACCAATTGTCAGCTATGTATGTAGCATCTGGCCCAACCACTACCTTCCCGATTAAACTACCCTTATGAAAGACCATTAGACTTCATCGGTTCATGTATTCTTTTCCCTGCCTCCTAATTGATAAAGGAAAAGATGCTGCCTAGTAATTATAGAAAGTCCCCTGATATACCCATGCTATTACAATGTACTTTCGGGTTTTGAATTTTAAAACAGTGGACTGGGGGGATTGGGGGCAATCTGTACCTGTATGTGCTACTGGATCAACCATGTTTTACCGAAATGTCAAAGCAAGGTATCCTGAGCAGAAACTACTGTTCTACAAAGTATCCACAGCTTTTTAATCGTTTTTAAACTTGTTTTTCTTAAAGGATCTTGCAAATTACCAACCAATTGTCAGCTATGTATGTAGCATCTGGCCCAACCACTACCTTCCCGATTAAACTACCCTTATGAAAGACCATTAGACTTCATCGGTTCATGTATTCTTTTCCCTGCCTCCTAATTGATAAAGGAAAAGATGCTGCCTAGTAATTATAGAAAGTCCCCTGATATACCCATGCTATTACAATGTGGATATATCAAAACTATAACAATGTCATTATTTTTCTATGATGGTATGCATGATGGTAACCTAATTAGTTTTCATGCCTAGCCGATATGACCTATTTCTTAAATACCCAATCATGTAACTCAGATCCTCAGGAATAGTTGAACACTAAGTGTCTTTAGAAATCATTAACTATTTTACATTGGATGTCTATCTATGAAAACAGTAGGGTTAGGGAAGTAAGACAAAAGCTCTCAGATAGATTGGAGTGCGAGTTAGGAAAACAAAGAATCACTAGTATCAATCTTAAGGGTTCAGTGAAACAAAGTTCTAAATGGTTCAAGTAATTAACATAGATGTCTTTAAGCATATAGAACTGTTAATATGGTTTCAAACTTTGAAGTTTTCAATCTAATAAGCAATTATTCATGGAAGTATATTACAAAACTGGCATCCAAAAGAACAGCAAGATGTTCTTGATAACATCTCCTTGATTGTGAAATTTGTGAAACGCTTCCTCTTTCATCAAGTGTGATGTGGGGAATTATCCAATTGTGTTATACCCACATCCAGTGGGGAATTATCCCATTGTGTTATACCAACATCCAGTGGGGAATTATCCCATTGTGTTATACTCACATCCCATCTGATGAAGATTTAGCATATACACAAACACATTTCACAGTAACAAAATTGTTTTCCAGAAGAACTTGCTGTTCTATATCAATCATTATATAAGATGCATGATTATATGAATCAATCTTGCAAGTCACTAGCATAAATACAGTTAAGACATTGAACATCATGGTGCTGTTTGATTGGATTACAAAAGCTGTGCAGTTTGATGTCATGTTATATATATGTATGCTTTACATATCTTTATGACCTTCACCAACATTTTGTGTACGAAATTAAGATACTTCTTAATTTTTACACGATATAAAGATACTTCTTAATTTTTACATTATACATAGTTTACATTGTACATAGCCAATGTTTCATTAAAAATATTTCGTAGTAAAATAAATTGAGATAAATAAAAATTAGAGAAACAACATAGTTGATGCTACTACCATCTCATAATACTTGCATTGTACTTTGATAAAATTGTTACTTATTGAGCTGCTCTGATCAGTTATGCCAGTGTAAATTTATCAAAGCAAAGAAACTTGTTCTAAGATGAGAATATCACATTAAGGCTGCATTATGCAAGAAACAAGAAGTGATGACCTACAAGAACTAACGATGTGTGTTACGGATTTCAGTCTCTGCCAAGCTAGTTGATTGAATCAAAGTGTCATATCACATGTCCAATTTACAGCAGAAAACAGTAGGGACACACACTGAACAATGTGGATAACGTGGGGCTGAACGTGTCACATAGAAGCAGGGATATGAGTGATAATTCACACGGTGTATGTAGCAATATTCATCAGGTGAAAAACTTATCACTGGGTGTATTAAGGAATATTCACCAAGTGAAACATTATCTCATTGGTATGTAGCAATATTCATCAGGTGAAAAATTTATTAACTGAGTATTTAGCAATATTCACCAAGTGAAACATTATCTCATTGGTATGTAGCAATATTCATCAGGTGAAAAATTTATCAACTGAGTATTTAGCAATATTCACCAAGTGAAACATTATCTCATTGGTATGTAGCAATATTCACCAGGTGAAAACATCACTTGGGTGTTAAGCAGTATTCATTATCATTTAGTCTTTTTGCCTTTATAGAAATACACTATGGTGATGATATGGGAAATATTCTTTTGTACTGTCTTCTTTATTGAAGATCATTTAACAAATGGTGTTTATAATACTCTTGTTATACAAAGAACAATGATATTTTAATTTTCATATCTCAACCTTAAGTTTAAAATTTAAAGATACACATTCATTTTGTAAAAAACATGTCATTTACTATTTGAAAAGCCTAAACAGGTAAATGAAATGAATGAATGTGCAGAGAGATTAATACATTATTTGTCCCTTCACCACTAGATGCATGAGAACATGATGTTTTATGCAGGCAGGCAGGTTATGATACAAGCAGTAGCAGTTGGGGTTATATGCGTGAAAATAAATTGTGGACTTATACATACGCTTTGGTCAAAGAACTGTGGATAATTCATATATTTCTGAAAGGTAAGAAAAAAGCTCTGATAAAACACAATCTGATGAAATTAATAATTTGCCTGCTATGTTTGGAATTAATTTGTAGTGTCAACGTTTTTGAGGATTTATAAAGAAATATTGTTATAATTTTACAAAAAGGACACAATAAAGAAATTGTTGTCAGTTTGTTTTAAATATATCAAAAACTTGACTCGAAGATCTAAAATTAATTATCCAAAATATCTAAAGTAAAAATAATAAATACTCTGAAAAAAGTTGTGATTTAATTTGAAATAAATGCATTTTTAACATCCTTCATTACATATCATCTTAAACAAATTTATGAAAAAAGCTTGTAAAGTACAAAGCAACATTAAACAATATTAATGACACAATTTCGTGACAATATTTTTTTCCAGTTTTGCTGTTGACAAGCGGAAGGTAATATGACTGACAACAACTTCTTATTTGCCGAGTCCTGATTGACAGATATGACATGACTTACTCTCATGACGTTCTGTTGCATGACACGCTGATAGTCGTCGCTGATACGGTCGTACTTGTCGTCAGCTCTCAAACCCTGGGCGTATGGGTCCTGTTCTATGGGCTCCGGGCTCTCACAACCCTTGTGTTCTTTCTTGTTCAGCGCCTGGAATTAATTATTAAGAAGTTTATTAATTAACATATGAAGTCTATTAGTTTTGATAAATAAATTGAAATTCAAGCAATTCATCCTGAACTAATTTGTATTTATATAATCTTTACAGTTTCTCTACCACTAAGGTTATTGTTGTATATATAATACTTTGAATTAATAAACTCTTGGTTTAAATCAATGACTATGGCAATAATATTCTCATTTCATAATTGTGAATGTTTGCTTGTTCTTATGTTTTGTATGTAAATTCCTATCAAGTTTAACCTCTGAACTCAATAAACCTTGTAAAGAAACTACTCTGAATTAGAAAAGGGTAAAATGATGACTTTTTATCTTTTGTAACACTAACAGAATAAATAATGACAGTTTCTTAAGTCCTGTCTTTTGAATTGTATTGTATTTTAATTCCAGGTATAGATCTTGACAAAATGTTGAAAAAACATCCCATTAGTAAATTAGGCAAATCTGTGGTTTTACCAAATAATCAAAAATACCCCAAAATGAATATTTCTTCATATCCCCTTTGAACTTGTTATCACTAAGAAAGCAGGTTTCCTCATCTAAATTATTCAAGGAAGATATTCATGAGTGACAACTGCCATCGATGCATGAAATACCAGTTAAAATGTTAACTCTACTGGGTTTGAAGAACATCAAAACGAGAAGCTGGATGCGCGTTATGTGGGGACATTGTTAATGACTCTGCCCATCAGTGACTTTCCCCGATCAATTTGATAGCATTCACACTCAGCTTAGCAAGTACTTGTCATGTACACGTCCAAAGCAATTTACTCAATATCTTTCACTAAATCTTTCCAGCCTACAGCGTTACGGGGAATTTTCGTTTCTCCACAACTAGATTTGTTAATGTACCTGCTCCACATGAAAAACAGGAAAACAGTTTTAGGAAAGCTGCGCAACAAGTTTATATTGAACTGCAGACTAAAAATAATATAATGATTTTCCTAGAATAAATGCTCTAACAAGCTATTGTAATTTGTATTTGGTGTTTATGATACAGCTAACTCATATCAATAGTACTAGTCATGATGGATTGGAGAATAAAGATAAAAAAAATCTGATGGAATAATATTTGGAAAAAAAATTCATAAAAGTTTCTTGCACCAAAATGATTAAGCTAATGTGGAAAATACATGTCAAATCTTATTGAAAGAATATATCAAATCTCACTAATAAGTTAATTTAAATATCTAAATGAGAGTATGAACAATGCATAGAAAGAAAATGAGTTTTTCATTAGGTTAAAATAGGTTTAGTTGACATATAAATAAGTCTTCTTACAATTATTAGAAACTACCCAAAATTTCTTTTTATCCTGGCATCTTTTTAATTTTTCAACTTCTTCAACAAAATTACCTTTCTCTTCAGTTACAAGAGATGTCAATTCACACATATAATCATAATGGTGACAATAGTGTTCTGTGATTGGTATAGATATAAGGGCTTATAAGATCTTCAACATATCTATCATTGATATATGTCTTTCTTTGAAGATATTTTTCTAACTATCAAATTCATACCGAATATATATGTACGAGTCAACCTTAAAATCCTCAAATTCAGTACTCTATGAGCATCGCTGGAAAATGAAGTTTAATAATTTTTACACAGTCAACAAATTGATAAAAAAAAATCTTACTTGATTTTCTAATATTGTATACAATTTACAAACAGTAAATTATAAGGATGAAATATTCACAAACTGACAAGTCACTCTAAAAAGTTACTCTAAAAATTGCTCGTCTTCAATTGTATAGAAAGTACCAAAAGTTTTAGACTTTCAACAAGGGTATCTACCTCTTTTAAGGAATTAACATCCTTATTATTTCATACATTCTGATGTTGACAAGAGGGAAATCTTGCCCAGACCAAAGCCTAAGCACTTGTAAGACGCCCTGCTCTGACATGTATGGAAGAAGCACAGACTCTCTCTGTATGTGGGTCAGTGGGCATGGGGCAACATATTTTATATCCCAAACTCGGGGCTGAAAACTAATTGAGTCATACCGCAGTTATTTTGGTCATGTGGCCAGCTATTTATAAACGGTGCACCAAAGCCGTGCCTATTTTAGGCAACAAGATCAATATGTATATCGCGTTGGGGCTCCACCAAAAGCTATGACGTGGTGGGTAATAGAGACGAAACACCAGACTTCCTAATGCCAACTGCTGTATCTTCCGGCAGCCAAGTTATATATAAAATTGGCTGGGTTATTTTGGTTAACTGGAATATCTTGGTTTAATTTAGAAGCACCAAAAACTACTGTTTCTATTATAGCCTGAGTGTAAGATGTTTGTTAGCCAAGCTAGACACTAGTGTTTCTTGCCCTTGCTTACAAATACTACACACGTCAGGGTTTGTCTTGGGACAGAGCAGTCACTTTTCAGCATTAGGATAATCTGAGGAAATTAAATCGCACACATCTGTCCCAAAAGGATATATCTGTCATTGCATTGGATTTGATTTACCAAGCCCAAGGTAAGATGGACTTTGTGCTGCGAGATCGATCGCCGAGGTGACCCAAGGTCGTTGAAGTAACTCTCCTCAGCGGGAGGTAGAAAACTTTCATTACTGCTTATTAATTTTGGTACATAACAAGTGTGGGGGAAGAAACGTGAATATTTGAGTCTCCATGTCAAATCTAAACCTTATTTATGAATGGAGATTAGGCTGATAGTAGATATTAAAAGTTTTTATCAGAGACTCCTGCTTGTCACCTTTCATATTCTCATATGGAAGCCAAAGTAATGACATTACTGTGGAGAAAGTCTGTCTTAATTACCTATATTTTAGACGACCTTGTTTTCCTGATAAGAATGAGACTGAAATCTTAGTAGTTTCAAAATTGGCAAGAACCCACATATAAAAATGCTCCATTAGATGCGACCTTGTCCGTTTATCATACTTCTATTTCATATTGTTAAATGGCATCTTCATAGGTAAATGGCACACTTAGTGGAAAATAAATCATGCTCTTTATCTTATGTGACACTCTCAATCTCATTACTATTGATTTACATTAAAAATGTATTTTCTTATGATATATTTCATAAACTGATAAATTGCGTGGCGTTAATGATATGTGATATTCCATCTTCCAGTTCTATGTTTGATAGCAATTAAGGAGATTATTAACCATGAATCAAAATTAATGGAGATCATTTATTATTTTTCTGAAAATAAACAAATCATGTTATAAAGGAATTGAGTTGAATTGCAAAAAATGGTGAAACAGTTTTATACTTATATTTCTGGATTTTTCAGTAACATTTTCCTCAAAATTATTTCCTTGTCTTATATGGGAAATTAAGGAAGAGGCATAAGTGTAAATCAAACATGAATTTTATGACTGTATCATTCAAACACAATTTTGACCAAACAAATCTAAAACCATGCCTTGCTGCAAAACATTGGTTTTAGCATTTTCGAGCAATGCTGATATGCTAACATCTACTTTTCAAAATAAACTTAATTAAATCAAGTAAGTAAAATCAAAGCCCTTTTTCAAATTATTTCTTATTATCAAGGCTTTAACATGTGTACATGGAAAAAAGAGTATTACATAAATTCTATCAACTAAGAAAAGTTATAAAGTATTTCTAAGAATGCTAACAAAAAAAGCTCCCAACAAATGTACATGTAGTATGTTTATGTTACAGAATATTTTTGGGGGATAAATTGAGAAGATGAAATACAAAAAGATTTATTTGTCAATTACAAAACATTCTTTACACTATTTGGATGGTCATTCATATGGTCATTAAAATTTTTTAATGATTTGTAAATTTTGAAATTTCTGATATGAAAATATAAGTTATTTTGATTACACATTCAAACATAAAATGTAAGTTCCTATATGTTATCAAAGATGAAATATAACTCTTTTACAAAAGATTTCCTCAACATCTTCAAAGATGGTCTACAAGAATTACAAAGACGTGATGTGTTGGAGAAGCTAGCATCTAGGTAAAGCAGATGTTGGCAGGCTTCGTCTTGTCTATCTATCTACCTCCATGACCTAATTATCCATTTATGGGCTGGAGTGTTGTAAACAAACAGCTGAGATGTTGGGGAAGAAGGGGGAGGGGCAAGAGGGGGGGGGGACTCATCTTCTCATAGATGAAGATCCAATACTTGGGGTGCTATATGTGGGGGCCGAAACTAGCATTACAAGACATGTTACTGTAATCTAGAAATTGGAAAAAGAATTCTGACATTAGATTTTACATGTTTGAGATGAAATTTATACTTTACTAGCCTTATGGGGCTCTCATTCTTTCACTGCAAGATATACTTAGTAAAATTGGACAATCAAGTCTGACAAATATATTCCAGTTCCTACACTTTCATTGATATTTCTGCTAAAATTTCATTTCTATCTATCAATGTTCCTTTTTTATTTATTTAAAAAAATTCATTTCATCTGTAAGGAGAAAGGGTAAGATTTCTTCTATTACGGTAATTTTTCATTACAATGTTCAGATGTGGTTGTAATTATATATCAAATTCAAATGACAGAATTAGAATTCTTTCCAAGTCATTTGCAGTCAATAAATGAACATGTTTCATTGTATTCTTATTGTTTAACTAATTCAATATTCATTGATGATTTAGTTTTATTTCCCATGCATTCGTGACAAAAAGATTGTTTGCTTGAGCATATAAAATAAAATGTTATTTTCTAATTCCTAAGTTTAAAGTTTTATTACATTTTTCGTCATGTTAAAAAGTAACAAATAAAATGTCACTAATTCACCAAACGGTCCATGAAAGTAAAATCATAATTAAACCATAGAATGTGATACATTAACATTCTCACACATCGATATAAAAATCTATCAGTCTTGCATTAGTTCTGTTTGAATGAATAATCATCACAAATGGTGACTTAGTCCTGTAATTTAGTATGTGGAAACATGTTTATTTGATACTAAATGGGGTTTGAATGGAGATGAACTGCGATATGAGATATGATCGCAGTAAAAAGAGAAGTGTCTTCTTATCTAGACATTACCGCCGACTTCTACAGCTGATACAGACACATCAGGCCACATTAATAAGATCATAAACAAATTTGCCTACTATCATTTGATAAACATGCTGTTTTATAGCTTTCACAACTTCTGACCATTTACTGTCCATTAATAATTCAATAAAAGAATTTTCAATCAAATATTTAAAAATATCATTTCTATAATGATGCGGAGTGTCAAATGACACTCATAAAGAACACCTGTAACACTTCACAATGAAATAATCTAAAAAATCATCAAAATAAATGTTATTTGATTATTTGTAGGTCTGCATAAGAGTTTTATAAGTACGGATGGAGACATATAATTATGAAACCTATAAGGGTCCTTATCAGAAATCACCATTAAACAACATGAGACAAGACGACAAAATAAATGTTCCTCCAACTAATGACTGAAATAAAGGTGAAAACATAAAAGACTGGTGGAGTAAAGTGTAAATTACAAAGAAGCGAACGTGTGTCCCCCCTGTAGGCAGCCCTGCAAGAATGGAGCCATGTTTCTGTGGGGAGTTAGCGCATGCTTCGCTGCCTGTGTTGACCTCGCATGTACAGGCTTACCTATGTACTAACTGCCCTGTCTTCCTTACCTACATACATCTACATACCATTGTCTATGTACACCTATATTACTGACCTCATACTTTAATATTCTTTTAATATTTAGCTAATTTTATAAATGCATACATACATAAATTTGTTAATCTTTTTCTGCTAAAATTTCTTTGCCTTCATGCACCTTCATACTACTAAATATTTGCATTTCTCTTCTTCTCGTATCTTGTCTATTGTTATTTTATCTCTAAGTCTATTTCTTCTTCCATACATACAATTATCTGCATGCACCAAATAAATATCCATGGTTTTAAATATTACTTCAATAGACTGTTTTTCACTACTTTTTATTTGAAATTTTTTAAAAACAGAATACCTTTTTCATTAGAAATTTTACTTTTGATCATATGAATGCAATTGTTGACTTATAAGTAATATGCAACTTTTCTCCTAAGCAACAAATGTATCTCTATTCTTCTGATCGTAAAATGTTTTTTTGATAAATGTGTATGTTTAAATAAGAATTGTAGATAAAAATTGGATTTTTCAGTTTTATAATCAATCTTTTGAACGTAAATGGTAATAACCAGTAAGTATATTTGTTAACTTGAAATTCCGAAACTATTTCCAAACTATCTGAACATCAATATAACATTAATCATATAACTACACAATATAATTAACCTACAGTAAATTTAACAGTGGGCAAATACAACTCAGATAACAGAGATGTAGACACACATAGATTGAGGCTCCCTTCTTCTGGGGTTAAATATGATCACATGTAGATAACAGTGATGGAAATTGTTCTTACTGGGGTAAAAAGCCATTAAAGAAATAACATTTTTTTATGGAGACTGGCTTGATCCCAAAACATCATGGGCATCCCATATTTCTGTCATAACTTCGGGGGCTTAACGAGACCCTTTTATGAGCATATTAAACACATATAATACTATCACAGTAAGACAGGAATAAAAGGCAATATTACTACACTGTGTAATGTTCTCATAGGGCCAAGTTTATGATGCATATCTAATCTCATGTTTCCAGTGGTGCATCTTCTGAGTACTCCCTTCCCCTTCCATATACCATTGTGACTGTATCCTGCTCTACAACATTAGCGTAGGTGTCGCCCCTGCATGTCATCAAGACTGCATATCTAGACTTTGTACAAGGCTTCTACTGTGTACCCTTCCTCTAACCATGTAACATTGTGACTGTATCCTGCTCTACACGCTCTCTTTTAGCGTAGGTGTCGCCCCTGCATGTCACCAAGACTGCATATCTAGACTTTGTACAAGGCTTCTACTGTGTACCCTTCCTCTAACCATGTAACATTGTGACTGTATCCTGCTCTACACGCTCTCTTTTAGCGTAGGTGTCGCCCCTGCATGTCATAAAGACTGCATATCTAGACTTTGTACCAGTTTCTTTCATTTAAATCTTCTTTGACTTTCAACTTTACCCTAACTAAGTTCCTGCTAAATAATTTTGTCATAATCAGATTACAAAACATTTACCATCTTAATAACCTGTTAACTTGGGTAAAACTTGCAGCCTTGGCGGTTCCTTTATAAATTTTAATTCATAGAAAAATTATCTCAGTAAAGTTTTGGCAATATTCAAAATCCCAACCAAAATCCATAATTTTTACATTATAATGTCAAACTTGACACAGCGCTGAACCCAAATAATCCCATACCCAAGATCCTTGTTAACAAGTGTTGCCAACAATGGATCGGCAAGGACTAATAGATCCACTAATGTAGGTGCGTTAAGCGCAGACTACAAACTGGGCAAATGATCAGTTCGTCAGTTCCTTTCTCACCTACTCACCTCAATAATATCCTTATTTGTGCGACTCTCGTGCGGTTCATTATACTCGGTGTATTTCAGTAGAACCTTGTCCATGTCGGTGCTTGCGTACTGGAACAGCTTGTTGGAGCCATTGAAAATGATGAGCGCGATCTCACAGTCACAGAGAACACTCAGTTCGTACGCCTTCTTCATCAGACCAAATTTGCGTTTTGTGAACGTCACCTGTGAAAAGACATAAGTTCTAAGTGTCTACATATCACCTTACAAAATTTGTAATATGGTTTGTGATCTTTATTCAATTCAGTGGTTTGAACACATGAATTTAGTATCTAAAATTCAACTGAATTAGTTTTAAAAATTGTCTGGTAATAAGTTATTTCTATTCATTTCAAGAAAATTGGTTTTTAAATCTCATCTTATAATATATAAAGACTATTAAGGCACCATACCATACAACATCACATGAAATGATATCAAACCACTAAAACATGTCTCATTTGGTCACTCAGAATCATATAAAGCTATCTCACAGCCTGACTTATCAATTCAACATTAGTTAACCCTCAAAAAATTCTGAAAGGCAATTTCATAAAAAAAATAACCTTTCATGAATTTTTTTCTGAGAAAATGTGGTATCTAAAACATAACTAGTTACATTCCGTACCCTGGGCTATATCATGAATTTCAAGTTATGAAAAGAGAAAGCTTGTCTTAAAGATGAATATATTTGTAATAAAACTTACACAAATATTTTATGACGTAAAGAAATAATTTTCACAGTTAATAATTTTCAAATTTGAAGAATTCAACATACATAATAGTGACTCATTAAATTTTGGGTAGTTATTTAAAACGAAAAAGTAAATTTTTTAAATTAAATGTCTGTTAGATTTCATTATTTATAAGGTTTATGTGCATAAACAAAAGATTTGTCTAATGAAAAATTAGAAAACTAATGATGTACTGAAAACTGTTTCCACTTCATACTTTAAAGTAACCTCACCAACATAAGGTTGTTGTAACTGGATCCCAAACTGCATGCTAATGTTAAGCATATGCTTCCTCAATTCATTAGAAAGACAGATGCGAAGTTCCAAAATTAGAGAACATCAAAATGTTCACAAACAAAGCAATTCAAGTTTAAGAATTTGAGTTCTACAAATTACCATTCTAAAATCTTACATAACTTTGAACATGCAGACAGATGCATTTCTATTAATATTCTTATCCAAATGATAAAAGAATTGAGTCTTTTGATTGGTCATGGTGTGTCCAGGTGACCAATCAAAGAGATTGTTACAAAAGATGGGGCAAGGTGTGTGCAGACAAATGAAAAGCCATCAAATGTGTTTAATCAGACAACTTAAATTAAGTAGCCAATTTGGACAAATAATTTTCTGTGAAATACAAAGCCATCAAAACATTTTCTTTGAGAATGACAGCAGGTGTGACGACCCTCTGCCCATTTTGAAACCACCTGTCCATTGTTGTTGCATCATGGGGGTCAAAGGTCAAATGCATTGAACATAACAATTCACTGTGTCTGTGATAAACATTAATGATCATCATGATCAATCTGTATGTGTGTGGGGAGAAAGGGGCATTTCCATGTTGATGTAGGAAAACTCACTAAATTCTTTGCAGATAATCAGCAATGTAATGCCAGTAATGGAAAAAGATGAATCAAATTAATGTTAAACAATTTAATGGATACAGAATAAATCTTATCCATTTCAAAAGGTTAAAGAAATGAACTGTATTACAATTAAATTCATTGGCCCTTTTTTGAGTTTTAAGGAAAAATTTAATTCAAAGGCAGACACATCAAATTAGTGGTACAAGATAAGGACACTGCAAAAAAAGATAGAATCTCATCAAATAAGGTCATCAATGGTTCCAAAATCTTTTAATCATTCTTTTTTTTACTTTCTTCGTACCCAAACAAGAGATTTACAAGGCTGCTGAACTCTGTGATGACCTCCGTCAATAACAAATTGGTTTAAAAAAGCAATAAGAAAAGATTTATTCCCCATTTGTCCTCATCGGGTTAACTAAGCCTGACAGGGGTCACACGCTAGCTGCCCTAACAACAATCAATTGCAAGTATCATCTTAACTACCCTAATATGTCTTTTTTCCCTTTCAACGAGTCCAAAAATTAGGACCAATATGGTCTTAAGAATGGACCTTGTCTGACCCTACTTAACCCGAGAGAAAGAAGCTCAGAGACGTAGTGTCAAACCTTAGTTAAAGAAGTGCGAGAAGCGGAACTAATCGGTCAACTGGCCGTGTGATGACCACCAATGGACAACACAGGACATTGAAAGAGATGAACACCACAAGCAAGGAGATATAACACTCTGAATAGTCTCTCGTATCTCTCTCGCTCGTCTTCATAGCTCTCTGTTGTCAGTTCCTTAACTATTTGCTATTCTCTTGGTTCCTGAAAATTTCTTCAGAAGAATTGTATTTTTAAATTTTGTGTCAGAAAAATCCACAAAAAGATGTTTATTTGTCTTTAAAATACTCATTTCTTCAAAGAACAGGTTAAAAGCCAGTCTAGATTCAGATTGAAATCGGTCAAAGCTGGTATCACACTGTTAGAAGGGATTCATTGTTGGTATCACACAGTTAAGAGGGATTACCAGGATTTATTCCCTGTGTGTGTTAAAGGGCCTGCAAACAGCACAGGGGTCTGTGATACAAGGGTTAGATGCCCTGTGTGAATAGCTATCCTCTCGCCAGTTTTAGCACTACTGGAAGAGCTGTAGTAGAAAGACAATCAGGAAGATCACCCTGCCAAGAGGACTTGCACACAATACAGGCATCAATGGGTGTTGGCAATCTCCATTCCCAACATTCAAACACTTTTGTTTTTTAAGTTTAACATGAATATTGAGAGTATTTTTCTTCCAAATATTTCAAATCACTAACACATCCATAACAAATTATCAAGAGAAAGTGTTTTGAATTCTATGAAGCAGGATCTCAGTTTGGCATCATTGGATTCCCTTAATGTACTCAGCTGCCAAACCTTTATTATCCTTTATTTATTTCAAGCATCCTTTATTCCAAACAAAACCAATTGTTCAATTTTACAGAAGACCTACCAACAATCCTTGTATTAAAATAGTCAGGGTACAAAAGTTCATGTTTTGTGGAGGGATAATTGTGAATGTTTAATTATGCATCGTGCGAATCTCTGTTCCCTGTCATATCCAATATTTAGAAGAAAATTGCTTTCTTTAGAGAAAATCAGCCCAGCACCCTTCCCATTATGAGTGAGTGTGCAATATTGTCCAGGCACAAATCTAAATAAACATCCCCTGTACACAGACTATAGCCCATAAAGGCCTTCTCTATAGCAAGGACACCTCTGAGCCTACAGCAATTTACTGCCTACATTTGGAGCTCAGTGCCATGGAAGGGGGATGTTTCCTCCCGACTATCCCCCTCCTGATTACTTCAGCCTTATTGATTCCCCACAAAATACTTGCTTCGTCTTCTATCTCCATGTGCCATGTTGAAAAACAAGGCCTGACTAATCTCTCTCAGACTTCCAACCAACCTTAATAAATCACTCAGGTTTTATCTACATACATATCTGCTGGCATTAAAATCAGAACATTTAATTATTTTTTAATTCAAATGTTTTGTATGAAACTAAGAAAAGAAATTTCTTTAATATTGATCTATATTGAAAAAACATTAACCTTGATAAATCATTTCAGTTTTATCAAAATATCTACTTGCATTGAAATCAGAAAATTCAATTGTTTTTAAATCAAAATTTTCTATTAGGTTTTTGTATAAAATTCAGAGAAAAAAAATTGTTTACCGGTACATTAGTCAATTAGTCAGATTTTAGAGTAATCAAGAGTCAATTTAGAGTAAATGCTTTCTAGCTGAAAATGAAAACTCCTATCCAAGAAAAGTACCGAAGACTTAGACATAGAATATTATTATGTTGAGTGCTCATATCATTTCTGGATTAATCAAAACAAACAAAATAACAAATGAAACACATTATGTCAAAAACATTCATAGCAAAATCGTTAATATAATGAAGATAAAAAAAATTATCTTTCACAAATGCTAGAAATGATAAATACAAATGTTAGTTATGTGTTAAAACGTTATCTAAAGTTTAGTAAAGACAGGTCAAAAAAATATATTTCATTTTTCCTATATCCTTATCGGAACGCTTAGTTAGTTTCTTTGTTTAACAATTGGCTAAATACCTAATATTTGTTCAGATAATCGTATTGAGATAATAAAATGTTTACTTATTCATAAATGATTTTATATATCATCGTTGTTTAAAGATAAGAAAGGTTCTTTTTATGCTTGAAGAACTTAAAGATGTGGAATTTAACACCTCATGTGGGCTTAATCAAGGACTTTACGACTGATTTTTATTTAACATAGATCTTATCTTCACTAGTTGTGACATAAACACAAATCTATTAGGATTTAGTATTTAATTATTACAAAAGATAAAAGTCATTAAAATCTTAAAATATGATTATTTTAAGACGTTATTTTTTAAGAACATGTTTGAATCTAATTAGCATTCTTGAAACATTTTTAGAGGCAATAATATACTTTTGAAATATCTTGAGGAAAGTTTGATAAAACCTTTTCAAGGGAGATCTTGTAACTTAGTCCCTATTGGCAATTAGGAATGTACAGTTCATGAAATGAAGAAAAGGTTTTTAAGAGTGGAATTCTGCGACCCCTCATAGTTATCAGAAGGTCAGTCAGCAAATGTACAATTAATAACCAATATGCCAGAAACAAACGAGCCTAATTTAGGTTTAAGAGCCTTTTTCGATGTCACAACTTAAATATTTGAAATGCCCAAACTTTGTTGACAAACTGAATATCTTGCCATATGTTTTAATAAAGCAAATTCAGGCCTGCTGTTTCAAAAAATAATAGAAAGTAATTATTTCATGCAAAATATCTTTAGAAAAGAAAAATTAAGTGTTCTTTCAAAAGTATGAAATTTATATGTAAGCATTGCAGCAGCTTTATAACAACCTCTTTCGGCCAATAGTATATGTTTTCATGTCATGTATGTTTCAACTCAAATCTAAGTTTCTAGTTCACCTACACTACTGTTGTAGTTATGTTTTGTGTGAAAGCTGCAATTGTCATTTTGCTAGTAAACAATACGTGTTACTGCGTTTAAAAGCTAAAATGTTTTTTTGCTATGAGTGGCACTGTGTTAAAAAGATGAAATGTTTTGCTTTCTTGACGCAGATAATGTAAGTACTTGGGGATCTCTATTTACATTAAGTTCAAACATCATCACTCATACTCAATGTAGCTAACTACAGCTCCTGTTGTCATAACAACAGTTACATGTCAGTTCATTGTAATATATCCTCTCTGCCAGACTATACTCATTAACTTTATTTTAATCATCCTTACACTACAGATGTCAATGTCATTAATTAAAGTTTTAATCAGAAACCAGTTTCAATATGTTTTCATTAATATACATAAATTTATGAAGAGACATAAATTTGTAATAATTTTCAATAATAATCTATGAGCATTTTTCTTTCATTCATATCTATTTTGTAAAAATAAATGATCTGGATTGGTCACTTGGTACTATGATCATAGCAGTTTTTATTCTAATAATGGGTGTTTCCATATTACAAACTTTGATTTAACATTCATGGTAAATGAAAGTCATAGGATCAATGGGAAGACAACAGTCACTTGATGTCATATACAAGTTGTTAGAATGACAGGTATCATGTATATATCAGCTAGAAGAGAGAAGGGTTAGATCAAGTGATGTAGTCCTGTCTTCTGTCCGATGAGTCACTACACCCTCACACCCATACAACCACTGCTCGGGGGCGTTCAGAACTACAATTGTCAACTCACAATGTTGAGCATGTCGAGCTTTTCACCTGTTTGCCAGGTAAACACAGATGGTTACGTCCAGGTGATCCACTCAGGACAATGGTCAAACCCTCTGCCCGGTGGTCAAAACCTCTGTTTGGTGGTCACTCTGTCTATGTTCCAAGCTTATGCCAGGGTTCAGGACCCCTGTGTTTGCCCGAAAGGATTCATTGTCAACAAGGGTGTTTGAGAGCTCTATCTCTTATTTATCTACTTAATATCTGTAATTTTGATGTCAATGCCTTGTCTACAGAGCCTAGAGGGGCAGCATGACTGGAATTCATCAGCAGAAACATGCCCTTCTTGAACAGACCCTCTCTTGTCTCCGCTCCAAATATAATGTTTGTGAAGGGGGTCAGGATAAGTATAGACACAAACACTTTATTAACATGGTATTTAGCACATATTGCATCTATGTAGACCAAAAACATAGTGAGAAGAAAACTAAAACATGGTTTCAAAATTTGAAAAATAATGGTATTTTTGCAATTTTGTATTTACAACACATTGTGTATTTACGTCGGCCAGAAACATTTTGAACACAATCTGGAAACAAGGCAAAAAGATTTCAAAATAATGGTACGTTTATCAATTTTGTGTTTGGTATAAATTTTATATCAGAGTACTGTTGCTTATGTTATCAAAAGAAATTGAGTGATTGCGACATGTTTCTAAATGTCATGTTGATTGAATATCAGATCAAATTCTGATAATTTTCTGTTGTAATTGTTTAATGATTTTAACAAACAAAAATTCACCAAGAAAAAGTACATTAGTTAATCACACTTTCTAGCATGTCTCAGAGAGTGTAAAATGTCCCAGCACACATTTATTCTTGCTCCAGAACTACAGAATTGAAAGATTTGATATGCCCTAAAAGTGTAGCAGAGAGGAGATGTGTTGATCTAGATATAGTTTTAAAATCAAAGAGTTTTCCAAAATGTCAAAAAATTTAAAAATCAAAAATTAAAATCTTGTTAATCTAGTTTTCAAGACATAATTTTGACCACCTGAAACTTGAGAGTGCCATTAATAAAACTAAACTTTCAACTTGTCTATATGCAGATAACAGGTTTGATATATCTTGACTTTCTTGAAGCTACTCAAGATTCATTTAGTCTCTAAATTCTAATTTCAAGTCCACAAAATGTTCAGCTCTCATAATCAAGCTTTGTAATCTGCAATAGACTTGCTATAGCCTGTACCTAGTATAAGGGTCTGGATAAGAGACTAAGCCCAGGGATGAACTGGAAAGCGTATCTAGCTGTATCAGATATCGGGGATGAGTAAGGTTTGTTGATAAACAGCCCTCCCTTCTCCCTACTCCCTGGCATGCCTATCAATTGCCAAAGCATACCTGTACTAATTAGAAACGATCAATCTTTCCCTGCCTCAGTTCTACTCCATTTTCCTGCAAACTGATTGGCACAAAATCAAACCAATGGCTCCCCTGTGTCGCTAGTCTCGTACCTACATTGGGCTAGAAACTTACCAAGCTACCAGCATACAAAACATTTTTTTTTCAAATGAACCTACCTACTGTACCAATTAAATTCTTATCTTTCAACTCCCGATGTCCGCTTTTAGTACGTAGGCTCTCAAAAGTTTGAAACTTTTAAACTTTTAATGAGCAATTGTCACTATCTCTGTACACTGTTTTCAGTTAAAAAGGTCATCATGTTTGGATTTCTAGATTTGATATATGAATTTGCGATCAAGAAGAATAGAAGTTTTGAATATTGCATTTAGTATTGATGATAATATCAAAATTTATGACCACAGAAACTGATTTCGTAAATGGAGAGTTTGAAAGATAAATGTCATTTTACAAAATTTCACTTAATAAGACAAATTATGTATGTTGATTAGATTGTGATATAAGAAAGACCACTTTCAACTATTAAACATAAAGGTTTATTTCCTTATATACATCAAGCCAAAGGCAAATTTTTCATTCTCCTAGATTAGATAATTTCTTACATTATTTTGACGCTGAAAACCATTATAAGTAGACAAAGATAGTTTATTTGAGATGTGATCTTGGTTATCCTATTAGTGATATATTAATTCAAATATCACAAGTATCCATTAACACCTTTAGATAATGCAATATTTTGATATTTAGTGTTATACTATTTGCTTTCAATAATTTTACTAAGCAATACAGTACATATTCAAACATTGATGTAATGAATTATCATTTATATGATATAAATAATTTCACAAATTTAACTTTTCAAGATTTTTCTATACATTAAATATTCAACAAAAATAAAAAATTTAAAAACCTTATATGGAAGGTTTATCTTCACGTTTACAGTACCCATCTTAAGGTAATTATATCCTAACACCAATAGCTTAGGTAAAAGTGACACAAAGATAGCTTAATTAATCCCTTTAACTTTAAACAATCGAGAACAACACTGAGAAATAAATGATTGTACGTTGAAATATATTTATATAATATACATATGATTTTAAGTAAAAAGGATAAAAGCGTTGATAAGGATATTAAATTATAGGCTACCAAAGAGATTCAAACATGTCAGAAATAATTTCATGTATGAATTTTTATCAATCCTGATCAAATAGATGGCAAGGAAGAATTTCACTAATGTAAACCATAAATAACCCCTTAAACTAAAAACCAAAAACTGAGTTAGAATGTGTATGTGTTGATATTCCAGTAATTCCTATTGCCTGTCATCCACATGTAAATCCCAGCTTGTAGCGCAGGTATCAGCATATTGCAAAGCACTTATAGTATTGACCCTGGGCTACGATCCGACATAATGCTGTTTTCCCTTGGCTAGTTCTTTCCAGGTAAAGCGGGTCTATATAAATATAAACAGTCTCACTTTCTTGAGAACCAGCCAGCTTGGATCCCTTTATCAACCTCCGCTCTGTGCTTTTTATCATTCATTTTAATCATTTTTGACGTGTATTGCAACAATTAGCAAACTTTCTTGCTCACTGATCTAAATCTGGTCAACGTTTTGTTTTTCTCCGTACATCATGCGGATATTTATCAAATATTATCGCCGTATTTAGTTTGAATGGAATGGTTTGTTTATGGGCATGTTGGAAGTTTTTTATTATGATATGAAATGCATCCTGCTCAAATAGGCTACCTTTCCATTGCTTGAAATAAGAGGAACAGTATGATACCTTAACAAAAAGATAAAAATACTGAAAACCAAGGAAGTATTGCATATTTTAGGATGAAGTGGTTACCTACTGCTTCCATTTGTGAGAAATTACTTGAACAAAAGGGTCCCCGTTTAATTTAAAATAAACTATTGCTTTTGTTCACACATCGCTTTTAATGACGTTATGTTGGCAAGTTTGAAATAAAGGTTATGTTACTTGATGTGTATTTACTTTTGTTCATTCATTGCTTTTTTAAAACGTTATGTTGCTAAGTTGAAGTTTTGATACTTAATGTCTATTTACTTTAAACTGTGTATGGCTATTGCAGTAGGTTAAACAATGGTGCTGTTAAACAATTACCTTGGTTAAACTATAACACTGAATTACTACTGCCAATATCAAAAACATTGTATGACTCCAACCTAGATTAAACTTCTACACTCTTTGACAACTGCCTAAGTTTAACTACAAAACAACAAAAGAGACGTAGCAAACTTATTGACTTTTTGACAACTGCCAAGGTTTAACTACAGAGTGAGAAAAAGGATGAAGTAAACAAAAATGTGCTTACCTGGCGATTACGTTCATCGCCTATACGCGAGATCTGGATTTTTTTGCGCCCCATACTTGGGTTATCTGATCTGCTTGATTGAGCCAATATTATGCTGCACGTGAACCGCAAGAAGAAAAAGTAGTAGGACTCGCTAAAATCCCTCACTCGTCAGTCGTTAACTCTGAAATGAAAAATATCACATTAACATAAATTGTTAAATTCTATGTGTTCACTTATTATTGCCCACAAAACAATCATTTTTCACATCATGTTGAAATAAACAGGGCAAAAACTCTAACATTTTCACATGCTGGTTTTTACCAAATGAACAATTGGTCTTCACAAGTTTCTTCCAAAGAAAAGAATATCCATGAAGATGAGTCTTTATTATTTAAAAGACCATCAAACATGAATAAATAAGTATTGTATGTATACAAACTAATTACTCTGAAACATATACAAACACATACATTCAATCATTCAATTCTTTTAGAAGAAGTACACGTACAAGATATTTTTGTACAAGAATGCACTCTTGAACTTTCAGCAGTAAAGACAAAGTTTCACTATTTGTATACCCAGACAGGCAAGCAGCTATTTATGAAAATAGAAATGAAACAAATATTTCCATTGAAATAGTGTAGTTAAAGTGAAATAGAATACAGAGCCTGCAGAATATTTCATGTATTTAATTATCACTGAATACTCTCATTTTTCATAAGGCTGACACACATTCCATAATAAGAACTTATTAAGAAACACTTTTACAGTTTAGACAGTAAGGTAAGCAAATAAAATTAAGGTTTATCATGATTTTATCAAAGTTCCACAATCTAAAGCAACAAGATATCAGGGTTTTAAAGAACATTAAGCATGAAAATAATTATTAAAAAAACAAAACTATGTTCCTCAACAAACAGTAAGGCTAATAATGGTCTTTGCATGGTGAATGCAAAATTATCATTATTTCACCTTTATTTTTTAACCAAAAATAATCAGTAAAATTATAATTATCCAAAAGATTGTACTTCTCAACTCACTAAACAAAATTTCATATTCATAGTCTATGCTGATATTGAACAGTTTATGATAAAAATTGAAAGTTTTAAAAATATTTCAATTTGTCTTCCTCAGTTTAATAGATGATGAAAAAATACCTTAATTCTTATCCACATATAGTTTAAGAAAATAATATATATAGATTTGGAAAATAAATTTACTACCTTTCCTCATGAGCTGGCAAGGGTAAACTACTGCCAAGTGTAATTAACAACTGACCCTTGATAACAAAACCCTGCAGAACCCCTAATGAGAGTGAAAACGGTATGTATTAACCCCCCTCTTACACAGAGGAGGATCCCTGTCAGAATTCCCTTCATCTTGGTAATTTCGCCTTACTTCCCCTGTAATTAGAATACGTAGGCTGCCCATGCTGTATAGCCCTACTGCCACAAATAGCACCAGCAGTTGAATTAATAGAAATAAATAGAAGAATAAATATCTGTTGAAAATAATTGATCTAAATAATGCATATTTATTCGAGTCGGAACACAGGAGGTGACGTATATACGAAGGACTGGCAAAGAGCCAGCGACAGCCGATAGTGAATATCCGTATCAACGACGGACAAACGACTCTGTACTTTCTCTCAATCCGCGGAGACTGACTTGAGTGGAAGGTCGCTGATTACAGCTTACGTCACAAACACACCTTGGGTTGCACAAAGCTAGTGTTTACTGCACAATACATCACCGTAAATACTCTTTCTCTCACTTTGTTATACAGTGTATATTTTTCCTCAAAGTCATTGTTATTTGTTCAGTTGATAATTTGACAAAATATTTTTACATTTTTTAAAGCTCAATAAATATATCCTGAACATTTATTTTTTTGATTTTACATTTAAAAAAGTTCAATGTATCAAAATTTATTTTTCAAATTTATCTGAAATATTACTGTAAGATAAATCAACAGATTTCATTACTCAAACCAAACAGAATAGAAAAAATTGTTTCAAGAAGTTTAACTATTTCCAAAGGAAATTCATGATAAGAATAATTTTTTCATTTAACAGTTTAAAACAAATGTCAGCACCATAAATATGACATAAAAGTTGAAATCTTAACAGTAAGTTGGTTTCATATAGCAATGAATAAAGTGAAAGATGAGAAATGAATTGATGGTGACAAAAGTAGATGTCATATTGTATAATTCTCAATTATACAGGAAGTTTCAACCCTGAAATATCGGAGTTTAAAATATCCTGGCAGTTATAAACAACATTTGTAACTTGAGGACACTCTACATATGTTGGCCATATCCTTTCTCTGTATATACCACTGAATAATAATAACAGAATAAAATCGGGTTTGCAATACATAAAACTTTAAGTTCCAAACATTATGTGAGTATCATTATTTGAAATGACTAAGTATGGTAAGTAATTCTTAAAAAACATATTGAATATAATCTAATGAATTAAATTAAACCAAATGAAGTTTAATCATATCACAAACCCTTTCAATAACTATATGATGCATAAGCCATAATTTAAAAAACTGATTACAAAACATGTACTAGTTCAAAAATGTATAAATTAGTCTATTTTATTTTTTTCAAATTCATTAAGAGTAATTTTAACTGGAACAATTATACCTCTGCTCAATATGCATAACCAATGTCAAAAGATCAACAATTGTGGGCAAAGGACGTTTTATTTTGATCAACAATTCTTCAACATATATATTAAACATAAAATATTAACCCCTTCTCAAACAGATAATTCATGAAAGTAAGTAAAGTAGGTTCAATTTTGATCAATGACTGAACAACGGAATACAAACAACTCATTTCAAATCTGAAAATTGATCAGAAAGTTTTGCGAACATTTCTAGCACAGAGAGAGAAAAGAAGCAAGTATTGAGCACATTACGTTGCTGCTGTATGCAATGCAGGATGTGTATTCACCTGCCGTGTTTGCACATCTCACATTCCATCACACTGACGAGTTACACCTGTCCGGCTCAACCCTCAGGTGAATTAACGAGTCTAGGTATTACATTAACGTACCTGTCAAAAGGGACCTCGTCCACTATCTCAAGCCCAGTAAGAAATGGCAACGGTCAGGCAGATATATGTCTTTTCAAGTGACCTCACAGCTGAAATCCCTCACCTAATTTCTCATTTGATCACACAATTACAGAGGCTAACAACGTTGGAACTCACTCAATATTCCCAACAACACCTCCCAGGTCCTCGGTCTCATTAAGAATGTCCCGATCCACCCCCGTGTGAGTGTGCAATGAAAACAACATGGTAGGTTGCAGCACTAAGCAGGATGACAATACAGCTTTACACAGGTAGATAGATCAGTAGAGGGGAGAGTCCAATTCTCCCTCACCTCCTATACACTGGAGAGCAGGACCACCGTTTCTTGGTGAGCAATCAATAAGGCCACGTGGGGTCATGGGTATTTCATACATCATTACCCGATCCTAATTACTCTTTCCCTAGGGGCCAAATGACCTGCTTAGCATCAAGCGACCGTGCTCTCCATGTTCTAAGAATGTGGTACATCTCCCTTAGAAAAATGGCTAACTCGGAATCAATAACGTCTGCCTCATCCAAATTACTTCTTCTTCACCCTGCATGAAAATACAATTTTAGCTTTGCACGTCTCAAGCGACTTGCCTACCTTGAATTCCCGTTCCCAGAAGATTGATCTGGTAACTTTCCTCCACTGCACTAATACATGCTTCTTTTCCTCTTTTTAACATAAAATCTGATAGTCCTGAACACAATATTCAAAGATTTGTGGCAAGGATAAATGTATTTGAATAATTTCAAGGGAAATCTATGCTTTTTCTAAAAACTTCACTCTAAACATTTGTTAGAAATCACAAAAGAAATTATTTCCTTTCGTCTCTGTTTTGTGTTTTTTATCAACATATATCAAATGAAGCCCTGCCATACATGATAACATTGATTTACATGAATGTTAAATATATATAATACATATACATATATAACAATATGTTAAAGTGATTTGGGCAATTAAGAAAAAATACATATATTCCATTTTTTTATTACCATTATCCAACTCAGACATAGGAATAATTAAAATGGTTCTGATTTATGAAAAAAATTATCAATTATTGATAATTCTTAGACCAATACATATTATTAATTATCAATTGCGTCGTTTAGAAAAAGAAGCAAGTAGAACTTACTATTTTTTTAAAACTTCTACAATGATAAACGTATAAATCCTGTGAGATAAATTAAAAAAGGTATCATATTTCAGCTTCTAAACATTAGATTCAATGTGATCATTTTTTTAATGTATTTTTGCCATGAAGAACATCTGTAAATCTGCCAACTATTAATAAAAAGTATAGTTCTAACTTAATCTGAAAATATAAACAAAATAGACAATGTCAATAAAACACTCTTTTTTCAAAACTGCAATGAAAACAAACAAATAAGTAAACAAATGCAAAATAAATAACTTTTGTCAAAATAGTTCAACAGAAATGGTCATAAGAGAGTAACTGTAGATAAAACCCATTTTTGAAAAAAAATCCATTTAATAACTAAATAATTAAATAAACACAATATAAATAATTCACAAAAATAGTTTAACAGAAATTGAGGCAAGCGATAATAAATCAAATTAAATGCAGTACCTTGTAAAGGAAGCCGGCAGAAATATCTACGTGACATCAAGTTCCGATACAAGCTATCACTACGGACGCTATGACTACACAGAGTATCCTTTCTCTATAGTTCTCACCCAGCTCGGATGTGACGCAAGTAGCGTAATGGGCTCTATGGAGACAATAGAATCAAACACAGTCACATCTACATGGACAACTCTGTCTCTCCATATAGACACTGTATGTATTCCTACCGAAAAGGAAGCAGGAAACCAACATAGACGATCAACTCAAATACTCTTGAAAAGGGGAATCCTAGGTCTTCAAAATCTTTCAAATCACTTGAATGAAGTATGATTAATAAAGTTTTAGTAGTACTTGATGAGTCAGGAATATAACATCCTCCTCGTAGTCTAAACCATCTCCCTATCTAACTTTCTATTGGTTCCCTCTAAACCGCTTCCTACCCGTCTGCAAATACACCAGAACCTTCAACTTCAGATGGTCTTACTGGGAATATGCTGATTTTTTTTTATATTAAATTTGGAAAACATTATGCTTGGTTAAACACAAGTTTTAAACTAAAGCTACTAGACATGTGTCAAACTAATTTGAGTGCTCAGCTTACAAAACTTGTAATATTTTGACAAATAAAAGGATACTAACGGGGATAGACAATTGCTGAGGGGGAATATAAAATGATATGCTTCACCCCAAGGAGTGTTTAGAATAAAAAGGTATCGAAACAATGCAATTGAACAGATAAATTTAACTGACATGATGATAGATTAAAATCAAAATTCAAAAAAGAATTTTGTTATAGAAGAAACTGAACTTACAAAAAAAAAGATTAACACAAAAAAAAGCCCAATATTTCATTCAAAAGCAGAGAACAAACAAGCCTAATACATTTAAACAGATCTTTAGGAATCATTCTCCCTAAATATACAAAATAACTGGGAATCTGGTATCCCAGACCTTGGTATAGAAAAAAGATCTCAACTTACCAAATGAATTAATCCACATCAAAAAGAGCAGAATATGTCATACAATAGTTAATCCATTCAAATTCATGCATGAAGCTAAGGATCAATTTTCACATAAATGACTAGATAGGAAATGAAGTATCCAAATGAAGAGTTTGACCACTCCGCTAGCCCCACACAATGTCCAATCCCTCTACTCATACAGCCCCCATAGGCTGGTCACTGCATACAGCTCGTACGTATAGTCATGACATCCTCTCTACTAATAAGTGGGAAATGTCATATACCGTTACATAAGAACAGGTCTGTGTTGTTCAAACCCTATCTATATCATGTAGGTCACTAAACTTTAGGTCATGAACTATCTCATTTACGATCCTTATTTATGTATTTCTGAAATAATTATAATTTTTTAGATTTCAAATTATGAATCAAAATTATAGAAATATTCAGATAATTGTTTATCCTTATTCTTTATAAAATGGGACTATACCCTATTCTTCTTAGTCCATATACTTCCTTTTTTAAATTCAAATCTGAAGATCATATTTTCGGAAATCATAATCATTGAGCTCGCAGCACTCTCAAGTTTCATATTTTTCATAACTGAAGCCTAGCAAGTCTATTTTAAATGGGCTGAGGTCACCCTTGAAAGGTTACGACTGCCTGGCTAATACAGATATAACTACATGTATACGTATCAGCAGCGTGTGTATACAATGTCAGCCGTGTGCTATGACAGGGAGATTAACAATGTTATATCCCTCAGACATTACATATTACCTATCATTCCATGACATGAAATCAGTCATTTTAACAAATTATCACATTTGCTAGAATACAAATATGATGTTATACAAAATTATCACATTTGAATACTTACATTGCTTGACAATGCTATCATGACTACTCTCTCCGCCCTGTAACTGAACTAGAGTCCTTGTGACTGATACAAGACATAATCTGGCTACATAATTGAATAAAGGTGGAAATGTTAAGCCTGTGTTTGTTGGCACAATCCCACACAAGGCTATGTGAATCCTCCCGTATAGATAATGCTTATTTACGACTTTTACAGAGTCATGAGACACACTTTTATTTTTGTCAAGTCAATTTTGGAACATAGTCTCAAGACTTCATTGATGAGAATCCAACTGGGTCAACGTAATTTGCAAGCTGAAATATTACTGGCAAACAGAGAATTGACGTTCATGTCCGTTGACGTCATGAAACTACACTTGCATCACCCTTGAATGGAAAATCAAAACCGTGTAACCAAGCAAACATAAATTGTAAAGACAAACTTACCTAACTCGACCTTGTTCAAAAGTACTCCATGAAATAAAACACAAATTTGTCCTTATATCCTTCATGAATTACTCAACACTGTTTTGATTTCAACAAACAAGAGGCATGGACGGTACAACAGGTAAGTTGTAAATATGCTATGTACAAGTAGGTATAGTAGACCACAGGCTAGCAAGCAGGCAGGTGAGTGAGTGAATAGGGGGAAGGAACTGTCACTTTGCCGCTATGCCTGAGAAGGCAGGAAGCCTACGTCACCTGTTCAGGTAGAAGATTAATCAAGCTGACGACTACCTGGCCTCTCACCTTAGTACTGACATACATAGGTATATGTATAGGTGGTATAAGCACACTGATATACACCAAAGCACACGCATAAAATTGGCCTCCCTCCGAAGTTCTGAAATATTCATTTGAACGCCTACCTTTGTTACACATATATTTAAGTATATTAACTGTTTAGTTGATATGCACGCTAATATATACCAAAGCACACAAGTCAAATTGGCCTCCCTTCTTAGTGCTGAATACTCATTTGGCCTCCCACCTTTGTAATACATATGTTTAAGCATAGTTACTGTTCAGGTGGTATAAACACAAAGATTTACAGACATGATATTTCCCTCTCCTTGTAGAAGTGACAAAGGATCTGCACATGCATATCTACAGGTGGAGCAAGCAATGTGATAAACACCTACAAAATTGGCCTCTCTCTTAATTACTGAAATATATACATATTTGGCCTCCCACCTGATAGACAATAGATCTATACTTTGTAAATATGTCATCATTATCGTCACACACTTGCATATCATGTACATTGATATATATAGTCATGATAATGCAAGCAGAAATCATGATTACAACTGAACATATTATCTTAGTTAGCCTCAAACACTTGTGATCCCAACATATGCAAATATATAAAAAAACATCTTTGGAACGTTCGTATACTCAAATATTTATGAATAAGCATTAAAAGACATTATTGAATATCAAATGATTCTATGATGAATACATTTACAAGAAAAACATGCCTTTTGACTATAGAGAAAGGCTTGTACTACTTCTATATGTATAACATTCCCACTGGCACAAGACACACAACTACATGTACACAGGGGCAGGTAGAACAATAGTGGTATATACACACTGTTCACAAAACAGATGCTCACATTGAATGACATAAACAGGTAAATACATTAGTACAGTGTATATATGAGTTGACGAGATATGAAAATCGACTTGCTGTTACACCTGCTGACCTTACAGGGCCTCTGGGCAAGGTGTAGAGTACATCAATCATATCACGGTCATCATCTCTCTACATAGGGGAGAGGGTATCAAACTTTCAGATCTACTCTACAACTTGTCCAACCCACAGTATGAACACCCCTGCTACATTAAACAACCCTGTAAGCAACACAATACCAAGTCACAACCCATCACAATCCCTTTCTCTGTACACACTTTCACACAACACCTCACCACATGACTCCACATGGTGACCTCCACATTCTCCCTGTACACACTATACCACAATTCAACAACACTGTCCACCACACAACTCCACCCACATGACTCCACATGGTGACCCCCACATTCTCCCTGGGTACACACTATACCACAATTCAACACCACTGTCCACCACACAACTCCACCCACATGACTCCACATGGTGACCCCCACATTCTCCCTGTACACACTATACCACAATTCAACACCACTGTCCACCACACAACTCCACCCACATGACTCCACATGGTGACCCCCACATTCTCCCTGTACACACTATACCACAATTCAACACCACTGTCCGCCACACAACTCCACCGACATGACTCCACATGGTGACCCCCACATTCTCCCTGGGTACACACTATACCACAATTCAACACCACTGTCCACCACACAACTCCACCCACATCATACTAGACAGCCTGAAGCCACACCAGCGTCATGTACTGTCATCCACTGTACAACTAAATACCCCACAATATAACAATACAACAGCTCCAGAGAACACTTGTTTGAGTACGCAGAGCACTGTTATACACCTTATAAAACATCTCTACACATCACCACTCAACTTTACACAACACCATACAATATAACTAAACAACACCACACCACACAACCTTATCAAACACTCTACAAGATCATAAAAACCTCACACACACATAGAACTCAACTCCCACATTATCATACAACACAACACCACCCCTAACCACACCAATTAACCCCTAATTATACAACTCAATAAAATCCTACACAACACAACCTCACACCACATAATACAAATTGCAACCCTACTCTAATGTAAAATTTAGTTTAAAAAATTTTAATCCCCAGGCCAATCCACCCCCACTATTATTAACTCTTTACCTGCAGGTCCTGGACATTGTTGTGAGTTGAGTGCCATACAGTTAAACCTGATGTTCAGCTACCTCCCACTTCTCATGTCTTTATTTGAGCAACTGAGGAATGGTTTGCAAGAGGTATGCAGAAAATAAACCTATACAGTACAGGAAGTTTGGTCACATGGCTGTAAAACACGTTTTGTAGACAGTCCCTAGTTATAACAGCATACAACTTTATTGTTAACACATTAAGATTTGCCATGGCAACAATTAATTGGCTAAAGTTTCCCTGAGAACAACAAGCTCATACCTATTAACATAAAAAAAAAATCCTATTCTGATAAATTTAAAGTGGCAAGTGACAAACTGACAGAAATGAGTTGTGTCCATATCTGCTTATTGAGTAAAGACAAAGCAGATAATAGAAATTTCAGAAAACATTTTAATAAGTGTGCATATCGTAAAATTGGACATCAAAAAATAAAAATATTTGCTATCAACCTACAAACAGCGATTAATCTAGAGGAACAGCTAAAACAGTTAATATTTCCCACTGCTTTATCTCAAATAAAAGGATTTTGATCATATATCTCAAATATGCAATAAGATTTTAATTCACAAATAGACATATCCATCTATCATATATATCTGTTAGGCCAATGTAGAAGAGGAACCGTACAAGAGACAAATGTCATAGAAATCTGTTTTTCCTCTTATGTTGTGATGTGCTATTCATAACCTTATCAATTGCTTGCCTTATTGCATAATCAAACATTGCAAGAAAATCTCCGATATGACCAAAGGAAAACCTGTGACGTCATACTTTACAACTGGTGTCAACCTTCCAGCACATAATGTTAACATTGTACATTTATCAATCAGGGATAATATTAGAGAAAGTAATAATTACTTAATTCAATAAACATTATTTTCAACTTACCTCTCTTGGCAATAAATCCTATGAAGAAAGACAGACTTAGTAGCAGATATAGATGACAAAGAATAACCCTCTAACTTTATGCATGTTGAACATCTCCCTCTGTCTGTCTGTCCGTCTGTCCATCCACTACAACCCTAATAATTAGTTGTAAGTCATCCCTTGCCTCGAACTAAGCCTGGAAGCACCTTGCAAGTATTGACGTCATCACCCACCAAGGTGTGTCCCCATATCACAGTCTACTGGAACCTCTTTCATGGAGACAAGCACCTTGCTTTGATTCTAATGACATGTCATGTGACAAAAGAGCTTTTTCTACTTTTGTTCACTTCCTCTTTTGTTCTGTATATCGGGGATTTTAATTCAGGATTATGATCTATTCGTAGTTAATTAATGCATTGTATTTATATGCTTGTGGTGAATGGGGAAACAAGGAAGGGATGATGAAACATTAGAAATGGCCGGTGTAAGTGGATTAGTTTGAAATTATTTTCAAACTGAGTTCTATATTAAACAAAGGATAAAACACATAAGCAGTCTTTTGATAGAGAATAAATATACATGTTGAAGGAGTGAAACTTTCTGATTCCTTTAAAATAAGATTAAACTCATGATTTCACATTTTTACATTGCATCTTTTCACTTCTTTTTAACCGACAACAAGATTTAATGGAAGAATCTTGAATAGTTTTTAATCTGATCAAAGTTAAAAGGTACATGAATTTTTAAAAAAGTAATTCCTCAGAGATGAAAATCACACCTAAAATCAATTTTGATACAAAGGGAAACAAAAAAGAATTATTATCCTTCAGGCTATCGAAAGTCCATGAGGGGCACAAAAATTGACGTCTATAATCCAATTTCCCTAGAAAAACATTCGAGACTGGATCAAGCTCCTTAAGACAATTGATTGCTTCAATACGCAGTGAGGGGAAGAGAACAGGACAGCCTCGCTCCATCCTCAATCATTACTCCTCAACCACCACCACTACAACTCGGCCTGCCTCTATCAGCAAGTCTACAATTCTTAGAGATTTTACAAATCTCACTAAATTAATCTCCATAACAAAAAGAACACTCTGTCTCTGCTAATTTCTCGGGGATTCTACAAATCTCATTCCAAAAATTGACCATTAACTATTAATTATCAACCTCAACTACTGGATCTCTGCCTCTACAGCACGTGTATATTCCTTAGATTTTACAAATCTCACTAAAATAATCGCCATAACAATTAAATGCCTCTGCATCCACATTTCTTGATTCTACAAATCTCACTCCAATTATTGCACATTAATCAATATAAATTTGTTATCAACCTCTAAAGCTCGAAGTGAGCTTCTTACAGCAAGTGTTCAATTCTTTGAGATCTTACAAATTTCAGTTATTAAAACTCTTGAGAAGAACAGCAAGTCATATTTCCTAAAGATTCTACATACACCATTAAACTAATTCCTTAAAAATTATATAACCAATCATCAAACTCAACTTGAATCTGTTCCAGCAAGTCTACATTTCTTGTAGATTTAACAAATCTCATACACTGACGATTTTTAAATAACCATTTATATATTTACATTAAGCAAAAACAAATTGGTACTTTGAATACTGATCTCTGATGTGTGATGGATATAAGGCTAACCTTCATTCCATAATGATCCATGAAAAATATATAATATATATATACTTGAACTAATTTGGAGAAAACAAATGAAAATGTGATCTAAACTTATAATGTGCAATGGTTTAAATAGGGGAAGGACCTTCATTCCATAATGATCCTTGAAAAGTATATAACATATATATGTACCTAATTTTCGAGAAAAAAATGAAAATGTGATCTATAATGTGCAATGTTTTTCAAGAGGGGAAGGACCTTCATTCCATAATGATCCTTGAAAAATATATAACATATATATGTACCTAATTTTCGAGAAAAAAATGAAAATGTGATCTATAATGTTCAATGGTTTTCAAGGAAAGAGTGAACTATGACCTATATCTCGGGGCATATAGATGAACTCGGACCAGTTAGTCATGAGCTGCGCTGTTACACACAGGATGTTGTGGTCTAACGTCACCAATTATTGAACCAATCCTTCCCTACACTTGCATCTGAACATGAATGCCGAACCAACCACACTAGTGTAGACGTAATTGGTCAAAACTATTTCTGTCATTTTCAACCATGTTACATTATTAATAGCTAATGTTTAGTTTATTGTGAATTGTTATGAAGATGCATGTTCAGAATCAAAATACATTAATTGGTCAAACCTTGTTGTTTATTTTAAATGATGTCGCATGAATTTATTTTTAATAAGTAAATATTTTCAATTGTGTGGAAAATGTTTCTAGTCATTCACAACAGAAGCCTTAATGCAAAACATTGGGAACAACAGACATAAACAAACACCAAAAACACTTAACAATTCTTCTTTTTTTTAAATTTCATCATTCCTTATTAGTAATACTTTTTTTATAATTACAAAGTCACAAGTTTTGTTTCAAATACGAATATTTTAAGATATTTCAATACAGGAGCGATTTGAAATTCTAAGATCGACACTAGAGTTTGGAACTATCAAAGTTTGTACTTGTTAACATTAATCATAAATTATGTTAAATTTAACTTTTGAAATATTAAAAAAGACAGAGATATTTAAGCTACAATAGAGACTCTTGTCCATAAAATTATAATCATAGTGTAACTGTTACTTAACTCAAGAGAGGATGAATTCATAAATGATATTTTCTAATGCAATGGAAAGTAGCAATTTAAATGAAGGAGAGGAACATAGATATAGCCGTGAGAATGCCGAAAAATGAGATACATAAAAAGACAAATACCATAGTTATTTCCCTATTCATTCTTTAACAAATGACACAATAAAAGTGAAGATAGAATTATGGGTAATGCCACAATTATGAATATCATAACAATACTTAAAGAGATATTTAACAAAATGAGTTTCCTACAGACATACCTTATCTAAGGAGGAAACTTGGTAGGCTATAAGCTACAATCACAGTTTCACTAGTGTTGTGGACTGCAATGAGTCGACACATGCATACATCCCTTCTTAGTGACAGCTATCTAGCTTCTGACAAACGGTACTACTGTCACCCGCCTGATACCCTCCCTCCTAAACTATTATTCCTCAAATCCACCCCTCCTCCTCCCCAAAATCATTATTCCTCAAATCCACCCCACCCCTTCAACCATTATCCTCCTAATCCATCCCCCATCAGTCCGTCCCCTCCCCTTTCCATCCACCCTCCCCTTCTTTCCACCCTCACTCCCCCTCATATCTATTCACCCTCTCTCCCCCTCTGAACAGCTGTTAGACCAACAACAAGATCGGCACATGCCGACACAGACACATGCAACCCCAGCACATCATTACCAGTGATTGGTTCCTCCTTGGCCAACAGAGGTTTGAGTGACCAGTGGTTTGGCCGGACACTAAGGTAAGATGGAGGCTGGCAGGTGTCCCGAGAGCTTGATTGTCCAGATAATGGACCCAGTGGTCAGATAATGCAAGTGTCCAGCAGATGAGTGACCGTGAGAGGCTTCTCTGCGGGACACAATAGCCCCGATAATGTAATAGTACATGGCCGGAGCAGCAATAAAGGCATGTGCTGGTCGCATGTCCCTGTGTCGGTGAGTTCAGAGGAGTCTCAAGGAGGCCCTGGTAAGGTGAGGAGCTGCCCCTACTCCCCTCCCCTCATCTCCTGGTCGCACTTTAAGTCAACCGATCATTCCTCAGTGGACCGATACATCATGAACTCTAATCTGATGACAAAAGCTTCAATAGGATTGCTCCTCTTGAAACAAGGGGTCATCGGAACTTAATGGGAGGGTTAAATTAGCTGACATGCTTAAATGAAAGATGAGAATTTATCTCTGATTCTGCCCAGGGAGCATCTGGACTGTTTAGAAAGCCTGTGTGTTTCATCTTCGATATTAGCTTTGAAACTAATCGGAAGCCATAACATACTGTTAACTAGATATTGTTGAACCAAAACTAACATTGATTTCATTAGAATAAGTTGATACACCACCATATTCATCACATGTCATTAAATTAAATTAAAACTTAAGTTATATTTTGAAAAATATGCAGCATGTAAAATTTCTTGATAAGTGACATCAATACAAGATCAAATTAATAAACCAATAATGCTTGCATACTTACAAGATATTTTAGGAAAAGAAAGATATTAATTTATATTTCGTTTTAGATTTGCTGTAAAAAAAAATAGTTTTGATATATTTTTTGGATTTACTGTACCAAACATTTACTCTCAGATCATTTTCCAAGCATGAAAAAAAATCAAATCAATACACTTGTGAATATATCTAAGTTTACGAAAATGATTTCAAAATGGCTGCCTTGGTCGTCTGCTTCACAGGTGTGAAAAGGACATTGTATCGTAGGAGTCAATGACAAGACAATTGTCACCTGGCACGTGCCGGACAATCCCATCTGCCCGGTCAAGCACGACAGTGGTCAGACTCCGGCCACGCGCAGCTGATTTAAGAAGAGGGCGGGCATGTGGCCTTAAATGAATCTTCAGTTGGAGACATGGACATCGGCCCATCACCCGAACAATAATCAAAGAGAGGTGAAATGATAATTAGCACAACACTGTGATTAAATGCTAATAAATAAACTGACCAGCGGTCAAGCTGTCAAAATCTGTGGATATTTTCAGAGATAACTGTCCATTTTTTTTAGGATGTCCTTAAAAATGTGTTTGATAAAAGAGAACATGTGGCCAGTCAAAAGTTCATATCAATGATAAAAGATATAGTTTTACTAATCCTTTATTTTTCTTATAACAGGTATCAATTTGCTGTGACTCTCTCAAAACTAATAATGTTTTGACTGAGAGGAAGAGAAGGGGATTAGGCATATGGCACAGAGAGTAAAATTAGTACTGATATCCTATCAGCATATTAATTTCAAGGAAGCCTGATTATTAAGATTAACATATCAAATGTCATAAAAAAAAACATTTGTTTAACAACATATCAAATTGATAGAGGCTTCTTCATTCTAAAAATACGAAAATATATATAGATTTCACAATCGGAGGTAATCCTATTTCATTCAAACGGTCTATAAAAGTATAGAAATTTTTCATCAAACACGATAAAACATGAACATTCCAGCACCGTTAATCACTACGAGAGACCTCAGTCCCTGTTCACCAGTAGAATTCAATCTGGACTAGTTTCAAACAAGAACAAGTCAGTGGAGCACCCACTCGTAAACAAATCTGACCTGTAAATGTAAATATTCTTAGCATTATCACCATGCAATTATATCCAGGAGAAACAGTTATTTCTGCCCAGAGACTAAAGCCAAACTGCCTACCGATATAGTTCACCAAGGAGTTGCTTCTAAATTCGACAGAAGCCGTCTAAATATATACAGAGGAGAGGTACCGAAATAAATGAACCACACATCCAAAATAGCAGGGCTCGGAAGAGAAATCAGTGTATCAAATATTATAGGAATGGCAACACGTACATAGAGAGAGAGCGAGCCCTCACTTACCTGGCAATCAATAGGTCCAATACCTGACCATAAGCATGGTGTGGATCCGTGTAGACGTCTTCAGGACTGGAGACTATGTGACTAGCTTACAGAGCCTGCTAGGTGATGTACACAGAGCAAGTGTTAGAAGGAAGTGAGTGAGAGAGACAGGCAAGGCAAGGCAAGGCAAGGCAGCTCGCTAGCTTGCGGCAGATGAGAAGAGAGGGTCTGCTAACTCTTTAGTGAGTGCCTCACTCTCTACCAGGTATGTGCTCGTCTTCTTCATGCAATACGACTCCCAGCTTATCATCGGGAGAGAGAGAGGGCTATGACGTCATGCATGCATTCTTCAGCTCCCTACCACAACATACATACACATCAGCGGCAGACTCCTTCTTCAACTTCCTCAACCTTATTCTCGCTCTCTTACATGTTTTTGTCTTATTTTTTTCTTTAATAATCTTTTTTGATTCCATGTTTCCTCTAATATGAGAACCCATTGTACCTACTACTTTTATTAACTTTCTCTACCTTTAATAATATTTTAATTTTCCTTATTCTTTCTTTATTTATGTTTTACATTCCTTTCTTCCTTAATATGACAGTCTATTGACCCACAACATATATTAATTTTCACTACCTTATTCTCTATCTCATAATAATAATGATAATGTTATATTTTCATTCACACTTTTCTTTCCCTAAGTGTTGCGATTTACCTATAATGCCGTCTTCATTCAACAGCTTATATGACAATTTAATAATATCTATTCAACAACTTGGTCTCCTAATTTGCTGTCTCTTTTAGTCTACTCTTTCGCTCCCATAGTATGATGGCTGTTTTGCCTCCTACATTCAACAATTTCCTATATCATATTTCCTGTCTAATAATTTCTCCTTATTAAGTCTCTCTTTACTATCAATTCTTAAACTATAATCCAACTTATAATCCGATAAACCCTCTCCTTTTCACATTTCATCTAGAACATCTGAGTACACTATTGATGGTTATTCTCTCTCTCTCTCTTGCCTGCTCTCTTTCTGTCTCCATCTCGCTCTCGCTCTCTGTCTCTCAATCTCTATCTCGATCTCTATCTCTCTCTCTCTCTCTCTCTTGCTTGCTCGCTCTCTTGCTTGCTCGCACTCTCTCTCTCTCTATCTCTCTCACACTCTCTTTCTCAATCTCTCTCGATCCCTTTCTTGATCTCTCGATATCTCTCTGTTGATCTATCTCTCTGTTGATCTATCTCTCTCGATCTCTCTCTCTCTCTCTACCTCTCTCTCTCTCTCTCTCTCTCTCTCTCTCTCTCTCTCTACCTCTCTCTCTCTCTCTCTCTTGCTTGCTCGCTCTCTTGCTTGCTTGCACTCTCTCTCTCTCTATCTCTCTCACACTCTCTTTCTCAATCTCTCTCGATCCCTTTCTTGATCTCTCGATATCTCTCTGTTGATCTATCTCTCTCGATCTCTCTCTCTCTCTCTACCTCTCTCTCTCTCTCTCTCTCTACCTCTCTCTCTCTCTCCCTCTCTCTCTCTCTCTACCTCTCTCTCTCTCTCTCTCTCTCCTCTCTCTCTTGCTTGCTCGCTCTCTTGCTTGCTCGCACTCTCTCTCTCTATCTCTCTCACACTCTCTTTCTCAATCTCTCTCGATCCCTTTCTTGATCTCTCGATATCTCTCTGTTGATCTATCTCTCTCGATCTCTCGATCTCTCTCTCTCTCTCTTTCCACTCTCTCTCTCTCACTCTCTCCACCATTCTCTTCACTCTCTAAGATCCCTATACCATACCCAGTAGACTCTGTGCAGGAACTCTCCCTCCTGCCCTCCTCTCCCATTTCCTATTATATCAATTAGTCAGTGTATCCTTCTGTTTCACATCTTTCCCTCATCAGTTCAACCACAACCAACAAGCACATGGAAATACCAGATACTTGGAATTCATATGGTAAAACCCTCCTTGTTTAACTTTAAAAACGACAACTCAAGGCAGAAAGGTTTTTGACTTGTGCTATGGCAACCATATAAAAGTTTCTGATATCTCGTTTGACTGATCTACAACAATTCCTTTTTCCCCACCTTTCCCTCATCACTTAAACTTCAACCCCAACAAGCGCATTATAATTCGAGACATTCAATGCAACAAATTCGTCTTGTATTACCTTTAAAATAAAAAGCTCAAGGTAGTTAATGTTTTTACTTGTTCCTTCACAACTGCCTTATGAGATTTTATTCTACCTCATTTGGGTGATCTATAACAAAGCCTCCTGTTCTCTACCCTTCCTTCATCAGTTCTACCACAATCAAACAGAACATCACATTCAAGACAGGAGGGTTTTATGCAACATATCCTCACAGTACACATTCTGGAAAAAAATACCTAAAGGTAGAAGGTTTTGTACTTTCTCTCACAACTGTCTTAAACATTTTGGTTGTTACATTTGTGTCCTTTTCCTAGACTTCAAATACAATTAAGCAACAATAACTCTAAACAGTTGAGATAGAAGTAAGTGCAAACATAAACAAAACTTTAAAATTTTCAGAAGCAAAAGAGAGGTAAATTTCCACATCTAAATTTCATAGATAATACTAACTTAAAGCCTAATCAAGTCTATCACAGTTTTTACGTGTAGACTAACAGAAAACGTTATCATTGTCATTATCAAAGTAGATTCTGTTCAAAATATTTGTCAAATCTGGAATTCAAAGCCTAGATCAGTTGTTGGCGGCTGCATTTGTAAGCTAATGTAATATTCAGTTCCTGCCTCTTTTGGCTATTTGATTCCTAGAAAGAACTAGAAAGAAAAGAATTGTAAGATATACCAGATAGAATGATCTCAGATTACCAAGATGAAAATTTTTAATGTATTCCTAGATATGATTAAGGGCCTTAGTTTCAAAAAGATCAAATCTTCAAAACATTACAATGTTTCTGACACCTTTACAAATAGTCACATTTGTTACGTGCATTTAACATTTCTTTAAAATCGGTAAAAGTTTCAAAAATCAGTAATCTTAAGAATTAATTAATCAATCTTCAGACGTTATAAATTGTCTAGATTTTGACAAACAATCTATATTCTGGATGAAAAATGATGATATTGATATTGACAAAGCACTTTAAAGGTCTTATCATATATAGATGTAACTTTCTAAATTCTAAAAGTATTCAGACTTATTTTGAGATTCACAAAGAGAGTTATGAAAATTTAATTGGAAAAACCAGAGAATGTGTTTATTATTGAAGAAAGTAATTAAAAACATCTGAATAATATCACTTCTTAAACAAATTTGTTATGGTACTAAAAAATTCCTATGCTAAGTTTAACATGTTCTGTAACTGAACAGAATAATTATTAATAATGTACATATTGTGTATTTGTACACCATGAAACTGTACACTAACTATAGTAGTACTTACTAATTTCGAAATAATATCCATTTTTTAAAGTTTTAACTGCAGTATTATTGAATTATGTCCAAGTTTGTGCTAAAGGTTAAAGAATCTCTATCAATAATGTAAAAGCTCGTAGCACGTAAATATAAACATGTGCACTAAATATAAAAATATCTGAAGAATATCTCTTATTAAAGAGTTTATTTTCAAGGTAGTATATGAATAATGAATAAAGTTTGGTATGATTGAAGAGGTCCTCCTTATTTATGTAGCTAATGCTTATACCATGATACTAAATACTTACCATAATATTGCTACCAATTCACCTCGCTTTTCAAAGTCAAGCTTGGTTTTATGTCCACCTCTTGACATCTGACATTTCATGACTTTATTAAACCTATTTTCTCTTACTTTCATCTTAATCATTTACGTGAAGTACTAATGACTCAAGTACCCATGGTCATACACATACTAGTATCAGAATCAACCTCTGAAGTGAACAAATAAATTTACATTTTCATCAAATATGTATCTGATCAAACCTGTTCAAAGTTGTTAAATATGATGTCTGTAATTGGATTGATAATTCAGGTAGTGTTATATCATAATTTAGTTTTTATGGAACTTATTGGACCTTTCTAATAAAATTCATTTGAAAAATAAATGAGCTAGTGGATTGAAATATATTTCAATATTATTTTTTTAATTTTTTTTTTTATTTTTTTTTTCAATATTGTTTAATATAATTATAATGCTAGACTTAGATAATTGTTATTAGATTCACAGTTTTGTTACCAAGAATGACATTTAATTTTTTTTTATTGAATAAACACTTCTTATACTCTGGTATAGGTTTCCTGCGTTTTGTTTTGACTTCATCAGACATATGATAGAAAAGTTTTTCTACAATAGCATAACATTGTACATGAATTCACTGAAAAATAATATAATGGTGAAACTCGTAAAGCATAACCATTATATATCTATATATTGTAGAATTTAAACTAAGCTGGAATAGAAGCTGAAACATAAGAGAGGGATAAAAGGGGGGTACTAAAGAACATAAAAGGTAGTTTTTAGAGGTATTCAAAAATATGACATGTTTTCACTGCATATTGGAAGGTGAAACCCTAATAAGATGCTAATGATTGTAATAAACACCCACTACAATGCATTACACTGCAAATATTTCTACCCTTTATAGTTGCACAAAGATTAAAGGATATTCTACATTACGTTCAGTTCATTGAAAATGATAACTGATTTTGGACAGTCATTCTTCCTTTTTTGATATTTATCACTCTTGATCTGTAGACATCCTATAAATACAAATTCAATTTTGTATGTCAACTATGTAAGCTATTTTTTCTCATAATTCATAGTATCTGAGTATAAAAGGAGTGCAATCTGAATAAACCATCTCTCATTTTTGATGAAAATATTACTCTAGTGCAAAATAATCATAATCAAAGTCAAAATATTCACTTTCTTACATCATTTCAACAAAACTATCATTTCAAAATGAAAAGAAATCCAATTGTTCATTCCACCAAAGTGACTATCAATCTAGATGAATACATTTAAGAAAAAATCAGAACACCCAAATTTCTCCATTAAGATTCCTGCTGTGATTCTTTATTTCAAGAAACTTTCAAAATTATTTCAGAAAGAATCCTGCTGCAGTCTATGTTCATAATTCTTTCTCCATATGTATCCCAGCTATTGCAGTGTCTAACAAACAGGAAAGCGCATCAGCGAGAGAGTGTTATCTCGTGTGACCAACAGTTCTCGAGTTATCGCCAGAAAACACCTGAAGACCTTGCATAGAGGAGAGGTGTTGTTTCCCAGATTCTATCTCCTCAGTTTGAAGAGCTTTATCATAAAGCCACTCTTCTCGAGGGTATCAACAGGAAGTGATTTAAGATTTTCTTATATCTTTCCATGACTGAAGAATACCCCAGTGATTACTTTGTATTACTAAGATTAAAACTCAATAAGTAGATTCAAGGCTGAAGTTATCTGACTATAACCTATGAAATATTATATGCAATTATTTTGATTGTCATGGAAACATTGGACTTACAACTGAACCTTACAAGAATGGTTAGTCTAGTTATTAAAAGGTAACAATAAAGTCAATTTGTTTTAGTTTTTAAAATAATATGAATATATCAAATGAATTAAATATTATTAGTAGCTGTAATAAAACCTCATCATCAATTCTTTATTTCAGTATGTAGGCCATCGGGCCCATATACATATTTTCATTTATCATCATAAACAAATATTTACACGCCCACATGCATGTATTTACATGTTCAATTATGTACATAAGTAGATATATAATATAAAATGGTACATCAAATAAAGAGTGTATTAAATGATAAATCAAATAATATAATTTAGTTTTATATTGTTATCATTCTTGTAATAATTTGCATCTTCGTCTGTATGCGTTCTTGATATAGAGACTGAGCATTTTCATAGTTTGGACATTATTAGTGGAAAGTAGTTTCTTAAAACTGGACATATTTGATTTAAAGTCATACGGTAAATATTCACAACGTAAATCATCATACTTGGGACAGATACAGATAAAATGATATTCATCTTCTACACCTACATTACAAATAGGACATATTCTTAAATTTCTGTCAGTTTTGCACCATCATCCCTCATTGACTTTCAGTCTTAGTAATCCCGCTCTACATTTAACTAAATATTTTCGTAATTTGAAATCTATAATCTCAGAAAAATATTTTTCAGGGTTTAATAGGCTTTTGAATTCTCTATACAAATCATAACGGCTGCTATTGTCCAGATCAGATCTCCAATTTTGTTTAAAAGTATCAACTAAACGAGTTTTAAATATTTTAATGAAACCTACACAATTTCCAATAGTTTGTGACAACCAAACAAATCCAAATCCATATGAAAAAAGCAAATAGCGAATTTTTTAAGCCCACGTGTCATACCCAAAGTTATCAAGGTTAATTAACATTTCATAATTTAGTTTAGTTGGCAGAAGAGTACAGATTGTTGGACTTTTATAGTTCAGGATTTAATATTGTTTTAATGTTAAGCGAGTGGAGTACATTTACACAACATTGTATGATGTTGGTATAACATTATAGATTGAAACCAAAGGTAGACTTTTACTTACAAGATTAATATTTAAAGATGAAAAGATTTACATAGTTATTATCCATAACTGTTAGTGTTATCACATTGCTCTTTGTTAAATCTGTTTTTATAATGATTATCTAATGATGAAATTGCGGAAAATGTCATATTACGCAAGAGGATAGATTGTGCCCTTTATGAGTAAGGGTTTACTTTCTGAATACAGTGTTGGTACTAGTGTCTTCAAACAATCAGGTTTCTTCTCTGAATTTGTATGTTTCAAAATATATCGTTTAGCGAACTACTTATAAACTTTTTCACATCACTACTTCTGGTGTCCTGTAAATGTCAAATGTTTAAGACTTGTAATGAATTCATAAATGGACTGTTATCATTTCTCAACAATAACACATAAGTAAATAGCTTTCTACTAGGAAATAATAAAATGCAAAACAAGTTGATTTGATTTTTTTCTAGGAACATTAATGCTCAAATAAAACCATTCTAAAATTAAATAATTGGTTTGTGTATTGCATTAGGCACACATTTTCTCCTGATCATGATTTGTAAAGGTAAAATGAAAAAATGGACAATAAACAAAAAAATAAAAAGACTAAAAAATATAGGCAAGATTTAATTTTTCAGTAGGTTTGTATCAATATTTACAAGAAATGTATGTGATACTTTTTACATAACATTTTCTAGACGGAAATGATACAAAGTCTTCCAATTGACATTATAATTTTATCCAGATTTATTATTTCATGTAAAACATGGGACCTAGAAGATTAATAGTTTTCTTACACATACCTTTCTAACCGCATTTCTTCCAAATTTCTTTCACAGTGATCTTTTCTTACATATTTAATGTTAAGTTTAATATATCAATCATAGAAATACACTTGACTTTCCCACTTCCTACTTGATAATCAATACAGGTTGAATTCATATCAACTTAACATAAAACAAAAGTACAAATGTAAAAATATACAAAAAATGAAATTTGATCTAATAATCTTCTATGATTGAACTGTCTCAAAAACAGCACGTCATGACATTTTATCACATAGAACATAGAAAAGATGAACTTCACATTTCACTATAATCACGTAATTAACACACTTTGGCACATCAAGATAAACTTATCTCTTCTTCCATATCAAATTCAACACACTTAACTGAAATCATTACGAATTAACACATTTCTTTGAGAATAACACATAATAAAGCTTTATTGGAAATGAAATACAAATTTGTGTTTGAATAAATTTTAATCATAATCATTGTAGACCAATAAGTCATTTCCCTTTGCTTGTAAGTGTTTTCCAAACCAAGATACGTTTTTTTTAATGGAAAGAATAAAAAAGATACAATTTCTATTTAAAATTTTTAATATTTGTTCTAAATTTTCTATAAAGATATTGAACAGCATTACTAGACTAAGAAGTGTTCCTGTAATCGTAAAATAGATGTATTTGATTTCATAATAACTGTAATGTAACAAATTTGAAAAATAACATGTTTTTGATCTGAAAAAAAAAGTTTAAAATTTTGGTTTAGTTAAAATGATAGATAGGTAAAGACATATTATTATGATAACATATTTGAATCTGAATGTAGAAAATCATTGACTCATAATTGAAATAATTGAATTTTGATTCGAAATATGATTATGCAGCGACAGCTATTGGGTCATTGGCCAAAGAAAATGGTCTTCACAAACTAATAATTAGGGGTGTAACGATAGATTGAACTATCGACTTATCACGATAGTTGCTCTTTCCATAGTACTTTATCGATAGTCTTTTTTAGAACGATCAATAGTATCGATAGCACGTCTTAACTATCGATAGTATCAACAATTTGAAAAAATCAGTTGTTAACTTGAATGTTAAAAGTAAAATCCACACACAAACACATATTTTCACATTTGGAAAATACTGGAAACGGCTAACAGCAAACAGATCGCCGCGAGCTAAAAAATGCAACAGGAAAACACGAATTATCTTTCTTGTTGCTAAGAGGGACCAGTTACAAAATGGCGACTTCCACGTTTTTCTTGAAAATTGTTTTTATTTCCTTTATTGATAAACTATCGCAATAGTACCCTGCAATAGACTATCGCTATCGCAATAGTCCCTTGGGGGTCAATAGTCACCCCTACTAATAATGTACTATAGAAAAACAAATAAGATATTGAGAATTAAATTTCAAATGTACTTATCTTGTCCCTATGCCAACTGACTGAATATAGAAATGCTTTTAATAAGCATCTTGACACTAATGTTAGTTATAGAGAGAAATGCTTACCAGTTGGTGTATATGAGTGAACTAATGGCTTGTGGAGCTGGGTATGTTACAAACCTGATACCCTCTCTATGTATCTGTTACACAATATAACCTCCTACGCTTCCCCGCTGTACAAACACATACATCTTTGGTCAACATATGGTGCAAGCATTATTCATCATCTAATTAAAACCAGGTTTAAAAGCAAAGATAAATGAATAGTTGATGGTTTATATATATTGGATGAAATAAATATTTTCAAATTATGCATGCTACTTATATGGTTAAGTGATTCTGATAATTTTAATGTGAAATTGATTGGGAAGTTGTGACATTTGTTTGGTTAAATGATTTTGATGAATACATTTATGTTAAATTGATTTAGAAATATCTAGCAATGTCACATAATATCTTGAGTGTAAAAACAATAATCCTTTTTAAATTGCCAAAGTGAATGGATATATTCATTAAACTTACAATTTACTGACCTTCCCTCATTGTTAATGTGTTGAAAAGAACATTTTGAGCATGCTTAGATATGAAATTTAAAATGTTCACATTATTTAGAAATATTGCTCAGACATGACCTTAAAATAAAAAACAATGAAGGATAGAGAATACAAATCTCCAACAAAAAGAATTTTTCCGGTAGATTCAATTATGTTCATCAATAGACCATCAATACTAGCTATAAAAACCTCAAAGAATGTTCTTTATAAATCTGTATAAAAGAAGTAATCTAAGAATAGATAATATTTGATATTTGTTAGATATCTATTTGAAGTTTAAAAATGAGAATCACAATTTACTTTAAAATTTTCTAAAAACTACATGAGATGGTCACCTTATCAATGAACTACTTGATCAAAATTAATATCATAAATGTCATGAATGAAAAAAATTCCAATTTTGTCAAAATGATTTTACAATAATAAATTTCTGAAGTTTCAATTTTCACCACAACCGTATGAGAAAATAGCATATAACAGTTCAAGACAACCAGTGAATTAAGGATGTACACAGCATAACATAACTACAAGTTCCAAGTTTCACTAGAACCTTATGAGAAGATATCAAATAAGAGTCGGCTGACAAACACAGAACACTTAAGGACGTGCATGATCTCATCAACTGACCATTGGCTACTATCAGATTGTCAAAGACTGACCAGTGTAAAGCATGGCCACTGCTAACAAGTGAATCACCCCCTAGATTGGACTTGCTCCTTCTTCCAATTCAATTTGGCTACACGTTCCAAGCTGTTAGTCCACTAGTTTTCATACACAGCTTCCATTCAGCCTCTGTCACTTAGCATTAACGATATCAGCTCAGAATGCACTCGATCCCTAACTGAATTCTAGCCTCTTCTTCTCCGTGGAACAGATAACAGTAACGAGACTGTATGCAGTGTTCTTATATTCTTCCTCAACATCACTTCTTCATTGCTTCATAATGACGTTAATAGATTTGTGAAGAAAGAGGATGCACAAGTTGAAGCATGAAAGGGAGTGTACTCATCCATATATTCTCCCCAAATATCCTTCCTCATTGCTTCATAATCATCTTAATAGATTCATAAATGGAAAAAAATGGAGAGTGTTTTGCCCAATTGTTTGAATAATAATGCTTGGTTCATTCATTTACATACTTTGGGACCTGGGACTATAAACATCTTCATTCTATTTCATTAAGACTTAAGATTTTATTAATTGGACTTACAGATGCTTTCTTGAATTTGACAATGAATAAATATAAAATGAAAAATAAGATTAAAATATAAAAAAGTCTATCAATGATAAAACAGTTTTAGTTAAATGTCTCAAAATAAATTTAGGATAACCTAAGTTACAATTTTGGCTAATAATTCTTGACATCATATCTTACCAAAAGTAAAGTAAAAAATCAAGACTGGTACATCCAGGGAAAAAAAACAGTAATGAAATTGCAGTAATTAGATTCAATCAATGAATGCCAAAATTTATGTCAAAGAACCTACCTGAATACCCAAAATGAAGTGCCACATACTAGCCTGACGAGCTTATCTGCCAAAATACTGCTTCAGACTCCTGCAACTAACACTATTGTCCTGTCATTGTGCAAGCTGTCACTGAGGGCGGAAGACTCCAAAATCCGACATGTTTGGTTCCTATCGGCACAATGGTGCCATCACCTACGCTTTCCCCGCCATGCGTTTTTGTTTATTGACAACAAACAGCAAGCTGTGTGTGTTTGTAGATGGTGACAAGAAGAGGATCTGGGAGCCCTGGTCGGGGTGAAGAGCAGGCTAAGCAAGGCAGAGGAAGGCTCAGTGGCCATCATGTGACCCGTCGGCATGCTGCAGTAGCTTACTCTGTCCACACTGGAACAAACAACCCCCCACAAAACAACTAAACAAACTCAGGGTCCATTTACTTGTGAAATGCACAAAGAATTGTGGAATTCATACACAGTCCTAACCTCTTGAGAGTTTGCAGCAGACAGACTTTTTGCTGTTTGTGTGAGTAAACATTACGTTTGCGATAAAAGCGCCAACTATTTTGTTGATTTAAGATTACTGACCTGTTAAGTATTTAATCTGGTTAATCCAAAAGCCACCTTCAGGCCCAGTCTCAGTGGTAAGGATAACACTTTAAGCAAAAACAAAGAGACTCGACTGATCTACAGAATCACTAGGTGAAAGAATTCGCGACTCTGGTTGACCTTGGGAGATGGGAAATCTTGAGGTTAAACCCCATCTAGCAGGAACAAGCTTCCAGCTCATTACCCGATCAAACGAAACAAGCGGAGCCCTCTTCATGAAGCTGTTACACAATGCTGCTGGACGATTTGTGCCTTCATGCTAAGACCCGGATGCAATGATTTCTTAAACTTCTCCAAGATGGCAACATCAGGGTTCCAACTTGGATTTAAGTTCAAAGTGTGGTCATTAGCACTAAGATTCCACTTTCAAAACTTCAAAACATTCAATCCTCTAAATACAACTTTTTTTTCATTTTCCTGTCTCAAACATCTGGTTCTTTGGTGTTATCATTTTTCACTAATACCCTGAAATGCACTTGGACTTCCTTGATAAATCACCATGTGTGAAACACAACCAAAATCCTCCAAATTTCTCTCTTCTTGCCAAGCATGACTGCTTATGTAAAAACATAATTAATTAAATTGAAGTAACTATACTGAAGGATATATCTTGTCAGTTTTTAACACTCATCTTGTCTTGAGGATTCTATATACAAAGTTCCTTTTCTTATTGCAGTAACCATGGAAACGGTTGATCTAGACGAAACTGCCCTATCTTAGATAACTGTTCGAATTTTACACTGAATCTTTGTTCACTTTGTGAGAAAGGTCAGAAAATATTTAACGGATGATAACAAAGTGCAGATTGATGCCAAAAGTGAGGACAAGGGCTTTAAGCTGTGGAGTATAAACACTTTCTGTGATGTAATATTGCCATTGCAATTCAAGTAAATATTTATGTTTAATTTGAAAGTTTACGAGATTTCTGTCAATATCATTATCAGATTTAGACTCAATAAGGTCAACAAGTTACTTTAGGCAATTTAGAAATAAGAGTCTTTTTGTATTTTATTACTTTTTTGTTTTCTTTATTATTCATTTTCATTACTTTTGATGTCTGAATGACAATTTCAAGTTCTCATTTAAAACTATTTAATTGGTACAATACTGAAATAGACATTTTTCCCTCAACTGAAAATTGACCTACATACTATTGTGGCTGGCATACGATGGCTGGCAAATTATGTCCAAAAACATACGATGGCTGGCAAATAATGTCCAAAAACATACGATGGCTGGCAAATTATGTCCAATAACACTACTTTAGTTCATTTTGAAAGCAATTGACAACCAAACACATAAGTATTCCTTATGTCTATGTTATTTACAGAGTACTTTTTCAAAGAACACTTTATCATTCTAAAAAGACTGTTCAGCAACAAGACAAAAATATGCTCATATGCTTTGCCTTGATCAAAAAAATATTTACCTTTTCTCCCTCTCTCTAAGAACATGATAACAAAAAAACTTTCAACTTCTCCTGAAGTTGTTCATATAAAGCTTATCTCAAATCAAACATACTCTTATTTCTTTCTCTTCCTCAAGAATCTTCCATAAAATACAAGTTGCTATGGACGTGAAAATTTGTTACTTGCAGAAAGTGATGTTTCGGTTAATACACATATACCGTTTTGAAGCACATGGAAAGTATACTATAATCCTACCAATTTTAAAGAACGCCACAATTACAGTTAAAAATCCTTCAAACAACCTTGGTAAGCATTCACGGAGGTTGAAATGACCTGACTATGGACCTATAGACACTCATACATACTGACCTATACTTATTCAAATAATACCTTACCTCAAGTTGTATGTATTCCAATATGTCCCTCTTTCTGTCAAAAACCAAAATTTGTACAATAACCTTGTTTAGCAGGCATAGAGGTAAGAAGGACTCCACTTCAGCCCTATTGACATACTTACATACTGACAACGCAGATGATATACACCGTAACTCCTCATCAATATACTTATACAGGTATACAGGTACCGACTCCAGCCCTGCCAAGCCCAGGTACACAGGTAGATTGGTAGGGGCACAATAAGGTGAGACACTCCAGGTAACTTCATACCTGCCATAAACCCTTCCTACATGTCGGGTCCCATACCTACTCCTACCCTAAACAATACTTGACACATGTGATACATTCATAGATCAAACTTTTTTCTAGCTGCTCTACTCTACATTCTTTGGTATATTTTTCTGAAGAAACTTCTAACTCTAGATACTAAGTTATTCTCAGAAATACATTGAAGGAAGGAGTTAATCAACACTGTTTATATGATATATGAAAGACAATTACAATAAGTTTCATATATCCTGACTTGAGAATATACATCATTAGAAATAGGCTGTCTAACAGCCCCTGAAACAAAATATCTCTAAAGACGCACACAAGTCTATATCATTGTAGAATGTCTAGATCACTGCCAATTCAAGCTGAAAATTAATATTTTCAGTGGGCTCCTTTCTCTTTTAATAATACAAATTTGCATTTTCATTATATTTTCATTTCAGAGACTAAAATTTAGTCTACATTAAAAACTCTTCATGGTCATTACAAACCATCTTTCCTTTACAATACAGCACGTGGAAGCTTATCATGAGGAATTAATACCTCTTGAAAATAGATAATTGAATAGATTTTAAAAAGAAACTCACACAAAGCAAAAAGTTCATTTAAAGTTTGAGGCATTTTAACATTGTTAGAAACATAGAAGCAACAATGCGTCGTCTCCTATGATATTTTCAACAGAACTATACTCATGAAAACATTTCCTTAAACTACATAATTGAACTTAAAAACCAATAAGTCATAGAGCAATAACAGCATCTAACATTTAAGACTGCGCAACCTTTATTCATCTAATTATGTTATTTTAAGAATACACAATACAAGATGCAATATTCACCAAGCAATGTTAGATTAAGAAAATACAATGAAATGTTGCGATTTAATATAATGAAGTTTTAATCAATACAATCTAGATATTATGATATATGTCACTTATAAATACCCTTCAAAAAATGCATACTGTATTAGTAATAAAACCCTGCCATCTTAAAAACTACCAAAAAAGCCAAAACATTTATTCAGCTTAAGATTCTGTTGTCTCAACAATGCATAATGAAAGATATAATATCCAGAATGAAAGAGTAACCACATACTATGCAAAACTGTGATTTTCACATTGAAGAATTGAAAATGTGTATCTCTTCAAAATGCCCTTCAAAAACTGAAAACTGTAATAATAGTAATAAAACAATATTAGCTTCTTCAACAAACTTTACTCAGCTCATGCTGTCATCGTAACAAATAAAAACCAAAGATATAATATTCATATTTTCTCCTTGTAAAGGTGAATGTTCTCCGCCCTGCTCCCTGTGATTCACATGTTTTGCATATTGCATTTTCAATCTTCTTTCATGTGGCTTGTAGCCAGTGGTTGTCATGTGAGATATTTCATCAAGACGTCATTACCTCCTGTTGGTGGAAGTCAGCAGGAACTAGCCAACATCTTTTTAAAAATATGTACAAGCCATTGTGTTATTAAGAAACGTACAATATGATATCAAAATACATGTATTCAAAGACCTAAATGTAACCTTTGATTTTAAACATTTTCATCACAACTTCGTTTATGATGTAGAAAATAATTAAAACATTAATACAGATTAATACTTTCTCTAGCATACATAATTAAAACAGCTTCATATTTTTGCTATAATGAAAAACCCATAAAAAAATAATCTATTGCAGATGGTTTGATTAGATGCTCAAGTATAATAATGTCAAACAAACAAAAAGTGAGCATGGCTCACTAACATCCTTGACCGTCCATCCCTGACCAACTGAATTGCTTCCCATAACTTGGACATCCCATTTTCAAGACTATTAGAAGACATCTAATCTCTAACCCAGCATTTCATAAAAAAACAACCCTCCGTTTGGGGTTGAAGTCATGTGCAAAATTTGAAATTGATCAGATGAAGATTTTTTTTGCAATTTTTAGGACAAATCCTGATATTGGAAAATGTCTAAGTACAAAACATAGAAATTCTTTGAAAGTCAAAAATGAAACAAAATTGTTTTACTTTAGAAGACATGTACAATTTTAGAAATGTACAAATAAACAGTTCTTTTGCAATAGGTCGGTCAATTCTGATTTAAAAAAATGACAAGACATGGAATTCAAAAATTAACAAAAGTGATTATTATTTAGGACTGCAATTAAACCCTTTTAGAAGGGTAGAGAACATGCAAAATTTAAAAACAATCAGAAAATTAGATCTTCTGTCATAGGTCAGACAAAATATGAATACAGACAGAGGGACGGACAAAATTATTGGTATTTCTATATACCCTCAAGCTTTGATTGGGGTTCTAAACAAATTTAAGATTTTAAAATACAGCTGTTTCAAAAATTAACATTCATCAGATCAGGAACTATCTTCATAAAATATATATAAGCAGCTTAATATCATATGAGATGAATTTCAACTTCAATGGTAAGTGATGAATGAACAGAGAAAATTGACAAAATGATTTGATAACATAAACCTACTGATTGAACTTCTCAAAAACTCTTAACACTAATCATAAGAGTACAGCGTAAATATACTTATATTTTATCATGTGTTATGAAGGAGACAAAAATCATAAATTATCATGACATCTTAACAGCATTTCAGAATAATTTACTCTACATTCATATTACACTACTTCATATCCTATTGTTCATGAGTGAACAGAACCATTTTGAGTATACTATTATGTTGTAACAAATATCTAAAGTTAAATCAATGATATTCTGAGAATTGAGTTGAGTATACACTTCGCTGTAAGAGAAATTTGGTGTTAACATTGATGTTCTTATGGACACTTTGCTAAAACTAATAATAAAGTAATAACTGCTACTTTGACTGAACAATTATGGTCATCATTGAAGTTGAAGTTACATCTTACATTTTAACCGAGATTCCTTATCATGTTGCAACAGAGTTTGATTTGTGTGTACCAAGACAGAAACAGATTCAAACATTTAAGAAACTTCACTTTTGAAACTGAACTTGGTAATGATATAAACCCAAGCAAGATAACAATGACTTTATATGTCTCCAATCATAACTTTCTCTGGATATCCGATTACTCATAGTTGGACCTAGCCACAATTAGGTAACCTTTCTTGCCCTAGTGTCACAAAAATATCATGTGTCATGGCAGACTCAGGTATTTAAAAGTTTTGAAAGAAAGGGGATAGCCCTTTCTAAGGATCCACTAATGATTAAGATAAGTTTCAATCTCTCTGATCGTCCATTCAGAACAAACACTCTTCACTGTTGATTAACTTTACAGAACGTAGACAACTATGTTTTACCAACAACTTATCATTAGACAACTTCATCATTAAATCTTACTTATGTAAACTGTTTTTAAAAATCTTAAAGTTTCGTATTTAACATGAACATAAATGAACAACTTTTATATATTTAACACTATTGCAACCCTATACACACAGCAATGATTACAAACTACATTAAATTCACATGAAACAGACATATAAATTCATCATATTTGAAAAGAAATGTTTATCACAACATAACATAGATTGTAAAAACCAGATTACGTCATAAAATTGCCAAGATCATATTACCTTTCCTGGAAATGGAAACTTTCATTCATAAAACTTTTAGAATTTTTAAACAATAACTTTGAAAACAAGCAATAAATGTCCTTACTTTCACTAAAAGTATCGTATGAATTTCTCAATATACAATGACAAATGTCGAGAGTATAATGCAAAAGGTGTTTAAACGTAAAATGAAGAAAATGAACTCAAATGGCTTTAAAGAGTTAGGTTAAGGAACAAGTCTCATAAGCTACCTTTGTAGTCTACTATACTTTTAAAGGTCGACAAGACTTAAAACAAGTAACATGAATATCACTTCTGGGTTAAGTTTCTCTAATCAACATAAAGAGTAGTATGTAGACATGATGGTATCAAATATGAACATTTAAACTTAGCAAAACACTTACTATTTCAATTTCAGAACAAAACATCAAATTTGGTAATTTGTTTATGGTTTTTTTCATTCACTTAAATTACTTGTAATAAAAAAAAAGTTGAAAAACAGCAAAGAAGGAAATTTAACAAAGTTAAATAAATATAAGTAGAAATGCTAAGAGAGGGAATGTGTCTGGAAATTTGATAAGGCTGAAATTAAACAAGTTTGTTAAAAGTAATCATTCAAATTTGGATGACACTTTTCAAAGATTAAACTTTTGCAAAGTGACTGATGATAAAGGATTTTAACTTTATTGCAAAATGAAATGTCGATAAAAGTAATAATTTTGGAGTAAATCTCTGCAACAAACAATCTATCTTATGAGGAGACACGGTAAACAAACAACGACTACAGTGTCCATTTGATCAAGGATCATTCCCTCACTTCTTTAAGCCATAGCAGAAGTTTTGCAGCCAAAATATGAACAATTTTCTTTTCTTTACTCCCTGGGTGTGTTATTTTGACATCAAATAAAAATTGGTGGAGTTAAGCATTTGGAAACTGCAAAATGTTCGCCAAGAGCTGTCTAACAGGAAAGGGTTTGTTGCCGCGACACCAGCAGAAATGCAGCAAAAATTGAGTGTGGTAAAAAGTTTGAAAAGACATTATGAAGTTATGGTTGGTTAAAATTAATCAGGAGGAAGCATTTGATGGAAAAGATTAAAATTAATCACTCCACGGTAAGCAATATAATAAAAGGAGGAAAACAAATAATCAGTGACAGACATTTTCATAGATTTGATTTTTTTAAATCATCGTTGAAAAATGCAATATTCAATCACACTAAGTAGAATTAAAAATAAGCTAACTTGATGTTTAAAAACGGCCATTGTGATTTCACTGCAGCGGATTGACCTATATCAGGAATGATTACTCCCTAGAAATTTGCGACCTCGATGATTTGTGAGATTGTCAGGGAGTTCCAATCAAGTTGTCTTTTACAAGAGAAGCTACACAATAAGATTTCAGCCTGAAAATCCCCAACTGACGTCACTTGCTTCGTCAAATAATTTGCAGCACACACGTGGGAGAGGATGAGCGTCGGCCACCAGGTGGCAGCACAATCTTGTACAGTTTCCGCTAATTAGCCCTGCTCATCAGTCTGGTCTTATTATAATGGCTGGCCAAAACTGGGGTGACCGATGGCTGTTTTTCAAGATTTCCCAAAAGACATTCTTTTGCACTATTGCATTGATTGGTTTGCCTATTGGAAGTTCTCGTCAATATTTTGTAAAAAGCTCCTTAATTTTTCATCTCAAAAAGTTCTTTGAACACATAAACATGTTCTTTGACAAAAAATATTTCCTTCAAAGGACAATGTGGGAACAGAAAATATTGACAATTAATCAACTTGTTTCCAACTGTGCTTTATCCATCTTCAACTTCTTTTCTTATCAATAGTGAACAAAAATAACATTATTTAATACTAAACATATAGTGATTTCAAACTCTGTAATATCAATTTCCCTTTCTGTAAAAATACTCAAAATAATCCATGTCAAGAGAAAAACACTTCAAACCAGAAAGGAAGGAATCTTACTACACTTGTATTTCCTCCACGCATGAGAACAAAAAGCTGGTGTTTTTATCTGGTTGGCATGCTAACCGACGTCAACACCGAACTAGCCCATTCTATTTCTAGTCTACACTACATACATCCCAACCAGCAAAAACTCATCACATTGCTCAAGATGCTGATCTTAATATAGCCAATCCAAGAGTAGAAAGACTAAAAATATTTCATCATAAGAGTACTATTTTCTGCCATGTAAATAAAGTGTTTAGGCTGACCCAGTGAAGAATTACCCACCTGTATAGCAGATTGTAGGATACCTACATTATCTACCAGACTTGCAGGTGCTATACCTATGTTAATGAGCGCCGGGGAGTTACTGGATTTATACACAATGGACGGAACAACCATTATTCTTCCCCAGTCAGGCCTCAAGGTAAATAACATTATGTTGGAATTAATTTGTTTCCTGGACGTAAAGATTGATGTAAGAAGGAAGACATTGTAAATGGTTTGCCCATGAAGTGTCTCATCAAGAAAATAAATGGCAGTCGTTCGTCTCTCCACTGCAAGAGAATGTCATTTTTCTACATATATGATAACTGTAAATGTTCATTTGAAAACTTAAAACCACAGTTTGTAAAGATTTTATTCATTAAACATTCCATTTTCAGCGTTATTGTCAAAAGGATGTCATCCATGCAAGCTGTATTTTACCAACTAATAAATATTCTATTAAACTTTTAAAAACACTTTGTATCTTTATTGCCGATTTAATCTTGTTGAAATGCATAATTAAACTGAGTTGACAACTTTTTAGCAAGATCCAGCAATAAAGAAAACTGTCTAGCATTTCAACATTAAAGCGTATGAAATCGTTATTATTTTGCTGATTTGGACTTTATATATTTACATAGGCCTAGATTTCAAGGAGTCTACAACATATCAAGAACCACTTTTTCATACTAAACTATTTTCTCACAAATCTAGTAGTTGACTAAATTGTTCTTAAATGAGTTAAACTTTTCCTGAAAAAAACCCAAAAAAACTTGAAACAAAAATAAACAGGATTTAAAGGTATCAATTCAAATTTTAATACATCAAATTTCGTTGCATATGATCAAATTATTTTCAAGGTTCATAAATATTTCTGCAATAATTTTGTAAAGAATTATGTCATTTTCATGTAAATCTGCTATAATTACAATAACAATGAGAAGAAAGCATAGTATGTGCCTGATGCAAGAGTCAAGTAGCTGATTAGCTGACCAGTTAGGGGGCAGAACACTGAGATCAAGGTTTGGCCTTTAATGAACCTTTAACGACATTTTCCGCAAGGTATCTGTGACTACATGCTACACTTGGAAGCCTAATCATTAGTCCTTGTGCTTCAGATAGGGTCAGGTCAAGGGCCACTGAGAATGACCTTTACTACAAGATCTTATTTATGAGCTCGGAGATTTTTCATACTTAATTTCATACCAAGATTCTGTGATAAGGAACTGAGATATGTCTTCATTAAAAACGCTGATTAATTTTTCAATATTCAATCAAATGAAACAAATAATGAAATATGCAATTTTTCAAATATGCATTTGCTATATTTTTTATAAAGAACAAAGTACATATGTCTGTGGGCTTTGAAAAAGCTGATTAATATTTCAAGGGTAAATCAACTGAAACATTCTCTAAATATGCAAACTTCCTTTTTATTGGTTTTATAATAGTGATTAATATTTCAAGGGTAAATCAACTGAAATATGATCTAAATATGCAAAATTTCTTATTATTTGTTTCATAATAAAGTCAAAATTTGCATGATACCACACCATGAAAAATCATTGGATTAAAAATATGTTCTACTGCCTGCTACTAGAGCTGTATGATCATGAGAAGGTTGATCGACATTAAACACCAATGTAGAACTGTTTAACGACAAATAAAGACAGCAATAGCTCCTACAAGGGTTTACTAAACATAACAATGTCAACAAATACAAGGTTGAAACTCGAAGAACAAAGGGCTTGACATGCATTAACCATATAAGTCAGACTTTTTCCATTATGGACATCCTACTTGAGCAAACCGCAGATCTTATTTGAATTGCTCCATAAAATATATTCCTGAGAAGTTATTGATACTTACATCCATGAAGAGTATACAAATAAACCATACATGTGGCTTCTGGTGTTCTGTCTATATCTCACAGCACACTATCAAAACTTCTGTATTTTAAAGGAGCAGTAGCACGTTTTTAGGGGGAAAATAAGGTGATGTCAGGAAAATGAAAATAAATGTTCCACTTAAAAGACAATGTATTTAAACTAATTGAAGCAGTAATAAATCCATTATATAATATAAAGTTCAGTCATGTGATTCCTTTTACTTACACAAAATGAATAAAAGGTGTTCACACAAAAATGGCCGCCAAGTAAATCTTTATAATTTGTTCTCTGACTATGGATGATTGGTTTGTGTATTGAGATTCTTTAAACTGTCAAAATAATATATTCAGCATTAACAATTATCAGTGAAAATCATAAAATGTAAAATTTTCTAAAAAAGAATTGCTCATTAACATTTTCCAGAGAATTTACAACATGGTACTAACATCTATGAAGAGAGATATAACTGATATGTAAAAGGTTAAATATGGGTGTGATGGCTTCTACAGTTCTAATTTCAACCCTATGACAAAATCTTTTTAAAATTTTAAATCTTTATCTATCATAATCAATATCGGTTAAAATATAAAATCTAATAAAAAAAATTAACTCTCCCTTTTCTGTTATCAAAAAAATTCTTTGTATGTTGACTTTGCATGGAAAAAGTGAAATAAAAAGATCTTTGTTATGCATTCTGATACATATTTCACCCAAACACTTTGCAATGGAAACTATTGTTTTCTATTCAAATGTATTATTTTAATGAATATGACATAGCAATGTAAGATGTTTTGGGATTGGTGGTGTCCAAAAATAATATAACATAATGTATTTTAGAACCTTTCATTGCTTTTCTATGATGGCAGGTGTCACACTAAAAGTAAGGCACACTAAAGTAATCTATGATTTATCATTCACATGACTGCCTTACTTTATCTAAAAAGATAATTATCATTAAAATGTTTTATGAACATAAATTTCCTTGTGTTGCATATATTCCAATTTGCATACCATTGTAATAATGATGTGTAAAAACATCATTCATGCTGAGATACTTGTTTACTGAATATATTACAATACTTTCAGCTTGTTTTCAATGTCTGGATAGCTTTTAATTAACAAAACATTTCACAAATAAACAAAGCAGAACAACGCATTTCATCTTATCAAAATGCATCACGACTTCACACAAACATTTATCACACTTTTCCGTTATTAAATACAAATTTTGAACTAATAAAGGAACATATTTGTATTTTATATTTTTAAAAAGTTAATCATAATATTGTAGACCATATCAATGTTTTTGTTCATTAAACCAAAAATATGTTTACTTTCACTTCTTATACTATTAGATAGTTTTTGTTGTTGTTTTTTTAAAAATTCCATTCAGATTAAAGTAAATCTTTATTTTTTTCGCTGTGTTTCAAAGAAGTGACCAATTTGTCATGAAAAGTTCTTTCCAGACATTGATAAATCATTTCTCTGTGCTTATTTTCACCTATCATGCAAAGATTAATGAAATCAATCAAAACCGTCACGTAAATAAATAATAAGGTAGCAAATTCATATCAACAATATATACGAGTACTAAAAAATCGTTCAACTTGAGCCTTTTCACTTTCTTATCTAAAAATACCCAAAACAGTAAACTCGTGACAAATGTTCTTTGAAACACTGTTGTCATCTCTTTTCATTATTAGAATTGTTAGTACTTTTGACACACATTAAACGACTCTTAATCAAAATTTCTAGAAAAGATAGTTTTCAACTTCCAAATATTATGAGTTCTTATAACCACAACATAAACATAATGCATTTTCTCATTCAAGGTAATTAAAAGCTCTAACAAAATATGACATAACCCTGTAAAGCTTATGTTTGAAAATCCTTGTCTGTGGTATAACGATATCCAGCCATTGACCACTACAAGAACTAGTTAACAAAGAATTAAACAAAGACAACACCTGAAATAAAATGAAAAATTAAAATTACTATTTCTCCCTATCCTTAAATCCTAAATCTTAATAATACATGTTACTTGAGGGAAAGGCAATCATATTTCTCAAATTGTTAAAATTTCAAATGCTGCAAAACTTAAATAAACATGACAGCAATGACTTTTATTATCATCATCATCATCATCATCATCATCATCATGCCAGACATGGTTGTAGGCCCTTTGGAACTTAATCTCCATGAAGTATGCATCAACAGTAACAACAATTCTGCAAAAACTTAAATAAAAATGACTTTCATCATCATCATCATCATCATCATCATCATCATCATCATCTGTTCATAGTTATCATCATCATCATCATAATAATCATCATCATCCTCTTCATCATCATCGTCATCATCCTAATCATCATCATCAAGTTTCCAAAAGCATTTGAATATAGATAATAGGTAAACAAATAACTAAACTCATCTTCATTACCATCATCATCACATCATTGTCTCTCTATATGAAAAAGTACTCCATTTATTTTGTCAGGTACAAGAAAATTCCTGGTCAGAGGTATAGAGTATATATGAGAAAAGAAACCCCAAATAATGGTAAGAGTCATCTTTTCATCACAATGTTATAAACATGTTATAGAAGGTACTCACCACACAGTACAGGCTGACTGGTCAGTTAGCGCTGATCTTGTTGCTTACAAGAAGAGTTCCTGGCACCAAGCATGGAATCAGCTTACAAGTCAGATTGTCTGCAAGAAAGAAATATATACATAAGTACTAAGTTAATTTCAGTTTTATTTTATACACATAATATGTGAAGCTTTCAGTTGCCCCTTTGTGGTTTGGAACTCTCTGCAATATTAGTATGCTCAATATCATTATTAACAAAACTTAAGATAATAGTAAGCCTTTTCAAAATACTTGCACTGTTATTTGTTAAATCATTTTTCTATTAACTAGATAAAAAGGTTTTTGTTCAAAAGGAACACAAAACTGACCATTTGGAATTTTATTGGCTGTTAACATCACTCTAGAAATACATAAATGGCATACAAAAGCTGATTAAGTGACACAGATGATTATTAGAATGATGATGTAAAGTAATTTCTAAATAATACATGCTCCTTGAATGGAGAATTACAAAGAAGAAACTTACAATTGCTCTTCAAATAGAAAGAACAATCAAAATAGTTACAGAAGTTGAAACCATCTTGGAATGATGAAAATACTGAGAACTATATATAAGGGTAGGGTGGCAAAGGCAATAAGCAGACCAGGTCAAGTGAAGATTCTGATATAAACAACTCCAGGCTATTTTGATAATAGTGTCATTAACACGTTTTTTTATGATTTTTCAGCATACTTACTCATATGTTTATAACTTTCTGTCATGTTTTTTTTTTCTGAAATTAATTATGGAACGTTTAAGTATTTCTTCCTTAAATCATGACAACCATTATAAATCCTTGCCTCTGTCAAAAGATTCAAAATATGCAACCTAATTGTTTCTTAAAGTTTGTTTATGTAAGTAAAAGTACAGTTTTTAACACCTGGTCTTGATTGAAACTGAAGACGTTTCATTATCTCACAAAATAAAACTTCCCAAACATTCCTTCCCTGAACATCAAAAATGACAAGAAATAGTCATAAGATAGGATAACAAAACAAAATGAATTGTCTATCCTGTCTTACGTTGGTTTTCTTCAATACTGTCAACTTTTTTTTCTTCAAAAGCCTTTATCAGCCCTTAAACGCTTGTTGGCACTCCCTTAATGTCCATCAAGACTTAATATGCACTTGTTAGTTCACAAACTTGATGACAGTGGTGTCCTTATCTCTCATGGACTTTAAAGTTTCAATTCTTTACCAAAAAAGTTGTGATTTATATTTGATGAATATTATTCAATATCAGTGTTAGTAAATTTGAAACATGACATTTCCTTGTCAAATACTTTACAAAAACAGTTAGAGACATTGTACATTTAATGACTTCATCAGGTATTCACTTAACAAATACATAACTCATAATTTCAAAATGGTATTAATCTCCTAACCTTTTTGGTGTAATATTTATCAATAAAGGAAAGGTGATAGTGAAATATCATATGGACATTAATACTATTTATTAATTTCAATGTATGGTCAATAAACAAATATATCATATTTGAAATTTCGAAAATTGTTTGTCAAGAACAAATTTTAAAATTGAATTAACGGAAAGCAAAACAAGAAACTCCTTCACGTATACAAATTACACAGGAATCGCGAGATGTTTGAGCTCAGGTGCCCTGTCAGCGGACACACACTGGAAGATGGAAGTGGTGAGGAATACAGGATACAGGGTAACTCCCTGGGGAGCAATGTCTCCATACACGAACACGCTCACACATGGTAGGAGGCAACCAACAAGCTTGTGGTCTGGGCAGTGCAGTAAGTTACATGTCCACAGAATGCATATGGAAATAGGAAACATTTAGACGATGCCGCTTTCTTGAACATTGTATCTTGATTTTCTTAGTTGATCCTTATATCATTTTCAAGAATGTTCCAGAAGATCTAATTGAATAATATTATATTCATCCTACTAAAATTCTTTTTCGTGAAGTACAAAAACAGAAACATAGCAATGGTCGATCTTGAATACAAGTACAATCTCATACTACCATCATCCTGTGAACCCTTTCATCCCATTAAACCATTAAAATATATTTTTGACAGGTGCACAGAATGCACATAGCATGAATGAATAACCATGAATCCTATAGATGACATTCTATTGTGGAATACAAGACACGAGTAATTCTATGGATGAACAACTTCTTTGTTTGAAAGAATCAATGTTTTGATGCAGTTTATCCTTTGATATATGTGTTACCTTGTTACTGTTATTGTTTTCTCATTATCATACTGAAATGGATAAATTCCTGTACTCCTCATTCTTTCCCCATATACTTGAAAACTATATAAATAATTATCTATCAGGAGCTATATTTACATTCACATTATTGGCAATAAAAAAATGTCTTTTGGTGGCTTTATTATTCTTCAATCGGTCAAAAAAAAATTATGTCAAGCATGTAAATTTTCCAAAAAGTCAATTTTCTTTTCAAATGTCCTTGAGTTTAATTTTCAAATCAGTTAATCTGGAATTCAAATCAGACAAGTTTGGCAAATAGACTGAATTCTACATCCCTGTTACATACCCATATTAAAAAGAGAAATCATAAACTATTTTTGAAACCATAAAGTCATTTTGTAACCATGGGAAATATACATATATATAGAGTTCATGATAAAGTATGTATGATGAGAAACAGTTAAAAACAATTAAAAACTGTTAAAAATCAGCGTTGTTCATTTCGAATACATACAGCCTAAAAACTACTGTAAAGGAACTTACATCAAATTACCAATTTCAGTTCCTCATGATTCTTAAATGTCAATAGGAGATAAATATATAATTGAGAGTATTGTTTAACTCTTCATAATATCTATTTAAGTATTATGTAGAAGTAGCTGCACAACAAAGCTTCTGTCTTTGTGATAATTCTGGAACACCTTAGCTCTTTAACCTCTACCATTTGTGCAACTTTAAGATCTCTTGAAATAATCAACTGTAGCCTAGATAAAAATTGCTATTATATTGTCTGAATAATAAGAAAATGCCATAGAAATTTTCTATAAATATTACACATGTACCGTTTGTTAATTATTCAAAATTGACCCTTCGCATGAAAACAAAGCAGTTAAACATTACTATATGTAACACTATTTCCTGTCCATATTACAAAATGTCCAATTCATAAAAGCACTATTGCTTAAGCATAGACATTAAATAAACCTTTTCAATATTAAAGTCATTGGTATATCAGTTAATGACAGATTATTCTGATTGTCCTCTTGAAAGGAGTCAAATCTTACAAAAGCAGGTTAAAATCTTCGATCATCCAATGGTAATGATACAGTTATTCAATAACTTTTCAGGACAAGCAACTAATATAAAAAGTTTCTACAAAAGCTTTTGTAAGTAAACTGAATTGTTTGTGTATGACAATATCCAAGATGAAATCTCTTTCTCATTTGTGTTTGTTGAAGTCATGTTTCTAATGGACTATCCTGATTAGGTCAAATAATGTGGACAGCTAATCCACTCTGATGTGCTCTCAAAGCTTTGTAAGCAGCCATGGGAAGAGAGGAGAGTCACATGATTCTTTCTGATTCTGTTGGCTGTCTCTACAGTGAGACACGGGTCTTCTCTCCTGTCCTCTGACTGTTATTCACATATGTTAGAAAACTGGATTTGACGATGTTTCAAATGTTTCAATGACGATCTTTTGTTGCTGTCTTCTCATTCAACTATTTGACAATGTTTCAAATGTTTTCAATGAAAATCTTTTCAACTGCTTTTCAACAATTTCCTTAATATACTTTCATGATATAAATATTTTATATCGTTAACCGCTAGATATTCTTAATAACATTTTCAACAGTGTTCTTAATGATAGAATGTTAAAACAATGCTAGAACTTGTAAACCTGTCAAAATTTTGGCAAAATATAATGCTCAACATTACCTGCAAATTCATAAAAATCATTAGATATACTTGTACTAAAAATAATGCAGGGTTAACATCAAAATAATAACATATTGCAAAGTGTTTGATTTACATGAAAAATGTTGATATGTACACTTTCAACACTTAAATGAATTAGTTTGAAGACTTGTTTTTCTACCATCCATAAATAGAAGTACAGTCAGGTGAAAGCAACCTTCAAGCCATGAAATGTTAGTATTGTTATTCTGGATTTGTTATGGAGACTCATGTTGAAAGACAGAGTATGGGGTTGCAATATATGTGCTAAGGAGAAAACAAGTCTGTATAGTCAGAATAATATTTTCTGTGCAGTATAGTCATGTTTCACTGTGTGTGGTACTTTGGTACCTCCATCAACATGCAGAGCTGACTCACAGTTGGATATTTAATACCAGGTCATCCTCATCAGCATCCACATCATTATCATATCATCATCATCATCATCTCATAAACATCATCATCTTCATCCTAATCCTAATCCTAATCATCATCATCAGAATCATCATCCTAATCATCATCATCATCATCTTTTTACACATCATCATCGTCATCCTAATTATCATCATCACTATCATCATCATGCTGATCATCCTAATCATTCTCATCACCATCATCCCGCTCATGTCTATCATCATTAACATCATCATACTTATCACACATAAATTTTTCATACATTTAGTAATAAATGCAAGATGGATAAAAATATATCAAATTTTCAAAAACTTTTGAGTTAAAGATAATAGGTAAACCAAAAAACAGCTAGCTGACTAAACACTTAGATGGCCATTTGACAAGAACAATAACTGCTTAACTACATTTGATTTGGACAGGCCACTGGTAATGTTTTGTTTGTTTTTTTGGCCTTTTGTCTATGAATAAAAACATGAACTTGAACTTGGTAAGAGTTAGGCTGCTTCAGATCATCTGAAACTAACAGTAAACAGGTAACAAACAACTTTCAAACAACACTGCTCTGGACATGCCACTGGACAAAGATTGACTTCCAAAGCTCATCTGGAATCAAACAGTGAAATGGTAAAAAAAATTAGAGCAAGTTGGTTTGACAGGTTGAAACCTGATGAGCAGTTTCAACCATATTTTCACTCAGACTAATCAAAGATAAACTACCCAACATCATTTCATCCACAAACAACTATGAACAGTGTAACAAATATGAACAGAGAGCAAGATGATTTGAAAAATGATGACTCATATTGACTTCATATTGGAAGGTTATTAGTTAGAATACTGAGGCTTGAGGGTCTATTTCCAACCGTTCACCTCCCACATTTGACAAACACGGGGCTAGCGCGGACCACGTCCGACTGACAGGAAGAGTCAAATGGAGGAGATTACGGCCTTCATTTCCTAATGCTCTTACATCACACCCTGGCATGGTCAGCTCCCCGTGTGTACAGAGTCAGTCGACTGCGTGCCGTCTTCACTTCTTGCACCGCCACATTCCTTCTTGTGGACCAGCATTGTCTTGTAATGGAATCCCTGTTCAAACATTCATGTCAACAACTTGCCCATTGTCACTGGCCTGTTCTTGGTCTATGCTGTGATTACTTACATGATGTAGGTAGTTAGCGTGAAATGGACAAGATCAGGTTTCCTGCTTATCGTTGGCCTGTTTCTTTCATTCATGAGACCAAAGGAGGGGGCAGCAATTAACACACTTGATTAGGAAACAATTACCTCGGTCTGCCTTGAAGGAAAGTTCCCCAAATTTCTTCTTTGGGATGAAGTACAGAGCCTTTCTTCATGGTGACAAACTTTAAAGGAGATTGTTAGCCCGTTATTTTTATACCACCTTATATAATCTAATGAACTCCTTTTTACACATCAGAGTTTTTTAAGCCAAACTACCACAACAAGATGATATTACTATTAAATCTAAGAATGTACAGCATGTGTTAAACAACAGAGAATTTTGGGATCAACTTGTACTCTGACGCATGATTTTGACAGGGATATCTTTAACTTAATACAGACATATTCTCGATCGACTTTATTACATATTACTACATCATGAATAGTGCATTTCCCCATTCAAATGAAATCTAAATCTAAAGGTATTGATATCTTTTACTCTGTGACAGTAAACATATCATGTTATCATTTATTAACACATTATCAAAGTGGTCATAAATAATTCAAACATTTAACCGCAAACAAGGATTCAATAAATTTGATTTGTAATGTCTGTGGACCAAACGAATACATAATTAATTTGAATACTTATTCATCTTTTGTTCAAGAGACATATGATTGTAAAGTTGACAACATACTGAGACAAAAAATAATTAATGGATTTAAACAGACAATCATTGTCAAGTCAGTATCTTCCTCATAAATATAGAAATGCAGATTTATCAATATGATGAACAAGCTTCGTTTGAACAAAAAAATAACAAAAGATTTTAATTACATATTCATTCTATACATCTAATGAGTTATAACAACTCAGGCCCTGTAACCTATCAGTCTTTGGTTGATCTATAACCTCGGGTCAAATAGTTGCATATGAAATTAGAGGTTTTGAACAAAACATCTATGAGGCTTCAATAATTGAATGGACAGTCACTAAATCGATCAAATCAAGTTAAAATTTGATATATTTATTCTAAGAAACAAGCAAACAACCTTTTAGTGAGTATCACTTTTTAAACTTGATTGCAATGCCGATCACATACACATCACAGGTCATATTCTTTTAAAAATATATTTCAAATACCTAAAAATTTATTTCAATCTGAAATGTCTGTAACCAAAATATGTGCCTGACAGGTATAACAGGGTCTTAAAGTAGAATTGATACATTTTCTTTTTGGTAGAATACTCCTATATGGCCATAGGTTTGTTTCCATGCAGAAAGTTAATTACAGTCAATATTGATTTGAACATAATGAATAACAAAATATCCCTTAAATCTTCTCTTCGTACATCAAGCTTTGCATAATCTACTGGTTATATGCAAATAAACAAAAAGATATATTATCCTAGTCAAAGTATGTATAGTTAATGCTCATCATTCAAAAGATGAAGTAAAAAGCAACTTTTAGAAGCAATCGAACTTTATCATTTGAAGAATGTGATTAAAACCACACCCTCTTAAAAGTTTGCAATCGAACCTCATATATATATATATATATATATTTATTTTTTTACGTACTAAATCACATTTGAGCCTATTTAAAACAAGATTGAATACATACATATCACAACTTCTAAAACAAATAGGCTGAACTAACAATTAGACTCTGAACTTGGAACCCTGAAATTTTTTCAATAAATAAAACCTTAAAACTTTTATTCAATATTGCATAAAATGGAAAGGAGACTGGTATCTTAAAATCAAACTCTCATGACTTCGTACAAATTTGCTTAGGATTTTTTAGGGTCTGGCTAACAGATAACAAACAGTCCTCCTTGGCATGATGAGCAAAACATCCCCGCTACAACAGTTCCCTTAAATCGGTTTCATCAAAGATGAAGGTAAAAAAGGCCTCCCAGGCCTAAATAACAAAACAGCCCTGGTACAACAGTACCTTTCAACTAAATCATGTTTAGTAAAACAGGACGAGCAAAACATCTTTGGTACAACAACAATTTGAAAAAAGAGGTTGAACAATGTTTTACAGAAATTGAATGTTATAAAGGATGATAGCAAATGGTTATAAAAACATCTCTGGAACAAGGTACCTATAGTCAAAATGTATAACGCAGATCAATGTTATGAAGGATGAAGGTATCTGTAGGACTCGGGCAGCCCAATTAAAGACATTACATGCTCTGTAAAACGGTACCATAGAACTATGCCTGATGAGTTACACATTCCTGTGCCTTTAAATCAAAATGTAGAGCTATGTATCAGAGCTCATCAATGTTATGAAAGATGAAGGTATCTGTAGGACTCAGACAGCAGCCCAATTAAAGACATTACATGCTCTGTAGAACGGTACCATAGAACTATGCCTGATGAGTAACATTCCTGTGCCTTTAAATCAAAATGTAGAACTACATATCAGAGCTCATCAATGTTATGAAAGATGAAGGTATCTGTAGGACTCGGGCAGCAGCTCAATTAAAGACATTACATGCTCTGTAGAACGGTACCATAGAACTATGCCTGATGAGTTACACATTCCTGTGCCTTTAAATCAAAATGTAGAGCTATGTATCAGAGCTCATCAATGTTATGAAAGATGAAGGTATCTGTAGGACTCAGACAGCAGCCCAATTAAAGACATTACATGCTCTGTAGAACGGTACCATAGAACTATGCCTGATGAGTAACATTCCTGTGCCTTTAAATCAAAATGTAGAACTACATATCAGAGCTCATCAATGTTATGAAAGATGAAGGTATCTGTAGGACTCGGGCAGCAGCTCAATTAAAGACATTACATGCTCTGTAGAACGGTACCATAGAACTATGCCTGATGAGTAACATTCCTGTGCCTTTAAATCAAAATGTAGAACTACATATCAGAGCTCATCAATGTTATGAAAGATGAAGGTATCTGTAGGACTCCGGCAGCAGCCCAATTAAAGACATTACATGCTCTGTAGAACGGTACCATAGAACTATGCCTGATGAGTAACATTACTGTGCCTTTAAATCAAAATGTAGAACTACGTATCAGAGCTCATCAATGTTATGAAAGATGAAGGTATCTGTAGGACTCAGACAGCAGCCCAATTAAAGACATTACATGCTCTGTAGAACGGTACCATAGAACTATGCCTGATGAGTAACATTACTGTGCCTTTAAATCAAAATGTAGAACTACATATCAGAGCTCATCAATGTTATGAAAGATGAAGGTATCTGTAGGACTCGGGCAGCCCAATTAAAGACATTACATGCTCTGTAAAACGGTACCATAGAACTATGCCTGATGAGTTACACATTCCTGTGCCTTTAAATCAAAATGTAGAGCTATGTATCAGAGCTCATCAATGTTATGAAAGATGAAGGTATCTGTAGGACTCAGACAGCAGCCCAATTAAAGACATTACATGCTCTGTAGAACGGTACCATAGAACTATGCCTGATGAGTAACATTCCTGTGCCTTTAAATCAAAATGTAGAACTACATATCAGAGCTCATCAATATTATGAAAGATGAAGGTATCTGTAGGACTCGGGCAGCAGCCCAATTAAAGACATTACATGCTCTGTAGAACGGTACCGTAGAACTATGCCTGATGAGTAACATTACTGTGCCTTTAAATCAAAATGTAGAACTACGTATCAGAGCTCATCAATGTTATGAAAGATGAAGGTATCTGTAGGACTCCGGCAGCAGCCCAATTAAAGACATTACATGCTCTGTAGAACGGTACCGTAGAAATATGCCTGATGAGTAACATTCCTGTGCCTTTAAATCAAAATGTAGAACTACGTATCAGAGCTCATCAATGTTATGAAAGATGAAGGTATCTGTAGGACTCCGGCAGCAGCCCAATTAAAGACATTACATGCTCTGTAGAACGGTACCATAGAACTATGCCTGATGAGTAACATTCCTGTGCCTTTAAATCAAAATGTAGAACTACGTATCAGAGCTCATCAATGTTATGAAAGATGAAGGTATCTGTAGGACTCCGGCAGCAGCCCAATTAAAGACATTACATGCTCTGTAGAAGCTGTGCCCTCGTCTGAGTCTGTGAGCTCCATGCAAGTGATATGTTCTGCAGATCAATAGGGTCGTACAGGCAGATGATGGATAGCTGCCCACTGACAGGGACCACTCTATCTTGTGTACAACATTCCCTACATACACATAAGATGGAATAACATGTACAGAACATTTATTGTCAATTTTTAGTAGACTAAGATACGCATTTTCAATACTTAGATTTCAAAAATGACAGTATTTTGGCCCAGATGTTTGGTAAATCATCTATTGTCTATTAAATGACAATAGAAACCCTTTATAAACTTGACAAAATTACATGATGTTTCATATATTGTGTCATCAATTTAATAATAGGACAACATGTTTGTCTCGTCTAACAGTGAAAAATATAGTATTTTACTACTTTTGTCCTTGAAAAATACAAATGCAGAGAGGCTACTACAATTGACACATTGTTCTATATTACTCATAGAGCATGTTTCCGGTTGAGGTCAACGGTTGAACCAAGGTGAATGTAACATGTCTTAAAACTGAAACTGTCAAAACCTGAAAACTTTATATCCAAGTCCAAAAAGTGTATAATTTGTAAAGCAGCATTTATCTACATTATCAACTTAAAGATGAAAAGTAATTCATTCGGGTTAAAATGACCCTTAAACGTGTATAAATGAAAAAAAAATTAAAATATATAAATGAATTATTTTTCTTAAATAAATAAATTAAAATGCATATCATTGTATGTGGATAAGTGGGCATGTTTTGATTCAGAGAAATCATATGAAATGAGAGCAAAACATTGTATAATTATCACTTATTTTAAAATCATTTTGATTAGTGTCTTTTGATAAAAGCCAATCTCTTGAAACCACACTTACCCTTATTTATCGTTTATTCCAGATTTCATCTGGAGTAAGAATAAAATTATAACAAATTAAACTGATTATACATATAACAGTTTCAATGATAAATGTGCGTTTGTGGGTTAAATATAAATTGAATTATACATATTGCATTCAATATCAAATTTCAACAATTTAATATCAATATACCAAATGATATCAATCTACTGATGATAAGTTTTTCAAATTTTCAACATAAATATTATAAATAAATGAGATAAACCTCATGAAATTTATATCATAAACATATAATTGTCACTTGAAAACCAAGATCATCTTGAATATATAATATATAAAACTTACATATTAATACATTTATGAAAAAAATCACAAGGGCATCTTCAGAAGAAGACATTAAATTTCAGATTTGTCTCATTATGTTCATGTTCCATAAGATCAATATGGCATGCTGATATGGATCACATGAGTTAAGAAGGGATATGAATATATAAATCGCTTAAATATAATTTTTGACCAAAACTAATGAAGTATAGTTTCTCTACATCAGAACAGTAAACATGCACGAGCTTCATCAAATGGTATAAAAAAGGCATTGCATAAGATGACAAAATGTAGACACCAAAATGGTCCAAAATGGACTAAATTGTTCATTTATTATAGACATCAAGACTATTCATTTATTCTTATGTAGCGCTTTAGGCATGCTTTTGATGAACTATAAAGCATATATATATAAGTAAATGCTCCTCATTAGACACAAATGCATGATAAGGATTGACTGCAGTGCCACAAGCCCCTATTTTATATTATCATGTACAGCAAGGATGATGTCTGAGATATGTTGGTAAATGCCCTCATAAGGCACATGTGCAAGATACGGATGGACAGTGCACAACATGCTCCCATTTTCATCTCTATGTTCAACAAGGATATTATCTGAGATAAAGATAAGCAAATGCCCTAATAAGGCACAATGGCATGATATAAATTGACTGTGATGAACAACAAGCTCCTATTTTAATTATTATGAACAGCAGAGATGATGTCTGAGATAAATGTAAATAAATGTACTCATTAGATTGAAATGCATGATATGAATGATCTATAGTGCACAATAAATCATTTTTGTAATACAGCGAGGATAAGTAATTTGGGGGGCAGACACAGGATTGTTGTTTGGGAGGGGAGAGCCTCTTTGCTGTCAGGAGTACAACTATTGTCATCATATCCTTTGGATCAAGAATACTTTTCTACATGAAAATAAACTTAATGACTTGATGGAGAAGGTAAGATTTGTAACTTGATTATTTTATATAATCTATGACACTTAAAGAGTTACTAAAGTCAGAGCTCTCTTGGGAGGGTGTACCCAGCACCCCTTTTGGATCCACCAATGAAATGTCCTAAGGTACATGCAAAGCAACATGTAGGCCAGTGGATGGAGAGGTCAAGCCAACATGGAGACAAAAGCAGATTATAAACTAGTCTTCTCAGTCAATAGCTATCGATCCATCACAGTGTCGATCTGCAGGCAACCCAAAGCTTCTTACCATAGCAGGCAGGCTCAGTCTGCAGACATACCTCGTCTCTCCCAAACTAGACTCAGATCTAGTCTATCAATTTTAAGATAATAACTGCAGTGGGCGATTGAAGAAATTTATAAAGAAGCCTGGATGTTCTATTGAAAAGGGGGTACACCCTTTGAGTTTACCATTTATCTGGCATCTGCCACTCACATTGTAGTATATCCCTGTTATTTCATTTTCTCTAGACCTTCCAAATCAAATAATTCAAATCTAAACTTACTGAATCAGGACATGTATTTATAGCTTTTAAAAATCAGATTGCTATTTTAATTCACTGTCATGAAGCTAAGTGAGACACATACCATGTCTCTTTTCTCTAAAATATACCAAGCTCAGTCTTTGACAAGCTTTCAACTCTTTTTTTTTAAATGCTCAGAAAAATCGATCTTGTAACCGACCCACACTTATCATTGGTCACAGTCTCTTCTGACTGAAGTGCTGAACTTTTCCAATTTTGTTTGGTTCCAAACAATTACAAGCAATATCTTCCACACAGGTAAAATTTGATGGAAGGTCTAACGAATTGCATATTTAAAGGGTATAAAAGCAGTGCCTTTTGGAGTTTTACGCTTTTGCTGCTGAAACAATTACAGGTAATCTGAGTGATCAATGTACACATTTCAACTTGCTGACATTAGTAATACTTTTACATTGGTCACAAGCTATCCTGGAATATTTTCAGAATTACAGGTAAAGTATTCGAAATCATATTCTTGACCTATTCAAATAACTCTTCTACACAGAAGTAATTCAACAAATACATCTTTCAAGATTTAAGATCATGTACCTTTGTTGTTAGAGTGGTTGAAATGTGACCTTAAGAAATCAGACAAATTTTCAAGCTAGTATGCAATCATAGATGGAATTGAATTTGTCTTTACGGTTTTCTCTTTTAAAAGTATTGATTTGTAACGATTTTGATTTAAAACAATCTTGTAGCCATGGAATAACAGACAAATTATCTAAATTATCTTTAATTAAAGTCAATTTTTGTCAATGAGACATTTAATAAAATAATTGCCTTTCCTTTTTTTCAGATGAAGCATAAGCAAACCACAACCTGTTGCTTCTCGTATCATATCAAATCTATTTCAATAACAGATCTTGTAAAGCATTAGTGGATTATGTAAAAATGTGAGATCTTGTTATATCCTTGGGGAATAACTAATAGTTACAAAAAACATCCCAGATTTTGATGAAGCTACACGGTAAGAGACATAATGTCTCAACAGCGCCTTCTTGAACTGGTACCAGTAACATTAAGATGCAAGGTTCATTTTTTTCTTTGGCTGCTTGTGAAGATTACATTTCAAAATTCAAGTAAAATTTCCCTTCATTACTTCAATAATTAAAGCATAGGGGGTTGATGGGTGGCATTGTCAAAAATGTTTTACAAGGAATGGAATTAAAAGTTGCTTTGGAATATTACTTATTGAGTCAGTGTGGATTTCACTGTGGAATTGCAAAATAAATATTGTGTATGTGAATAGAAAGCTATTTGCAAGACATGATCAACAACAAAAATAACATTCGTTTTGTTTTTATTATGCTTTCTATTTAGTACCCTTAGTACATATTCTTGCAATTCTTTGAAATGAGACCACTTAAGTAGACAACTTGGCTAAATGGTAAGCTGGGTTGATATTCATAACAAGTGACCTGACTTTAAAATTGTAAGACTTGGATGCTGCTATCGTACAAAGTATTGTTCAATATATGTGATTTTAACTGGATAAATTCATCAGGCAAGATAAATACAAGATGATGTTCATCTGCAGACAATTTTGATTAGATAGATATGTTGTATTTGTAATTCCATTCCTCACACACAGGTTGATAAATAAATCACAAGATTGCAACAAAATCATTGGTCATAAGTTTTTGAATTAAAAAAATTAAGACTCTTAAAAAGAAATTAATGCTATTGCTAAAAGATGCCCACAAAAAGATGAGCTGTGATGAGCTTCAAGATTTTCAGATTGGCCGTGACCTAAGTCTGGCGTTGCCGTCGTCAACACTTCCCATGCAACAAGTGCCTCGATATATGTAAATTAAAGAACCCTCTGGGATTGCAAGTGCTTTATTGAGTCCTGTGTGCAGAATAAGAACTTCCCCTCTGTGGATCTCACAGCATGCTAAAGAACTTCATTAGACAGTCATTCTTCAAATGGCCAAAAATATTCCCAGGCATTCCACAAAATTGAACAAACCAAAAAACAAAACCTGGACACGTTCCTCGATTTCATATTTATTCTTATCGACCTGAAAAAAATTAAAACGTCCTTAAACTGTCAATAAAAAGTTAGTCTGGATGTGTTTCAAGGAGCAGCCGGTGATTGGGTGTCATAAAAGTATTAAACTTTTCAGAGTACTTGTCCGAGATTTCTCCGCTCTCCACCATGGGAGACAAGCGAGAGTGATCATGAAGTGATATACAGGCAGAATATGCACACAAGGGCACAGAGCAAGACGCTAAATCGTCTTTATGTGAACAGAGTCCAAAACTTAGCCAGCAGAACAAACAACCACATGCACTAAAGTTCTTACACAACTTGGGTTATCTGATAAATGGCCACAGTGGATACTAAGTTTAACTTATGGATTTTATGAATGCTGCAAAAATACATACAGGAATCAACAAACTGAGTTTTTAATTTTAAGTTATCGAAATGTTCCTTAATTGGTTGACTGGTAGGAGAAGATCCAATTATATTTGTATATTATGTATTTGCAATTATCCAGTGAAATATTCAAGACATTAAAAATATCATTGTAATTAAGAAATTAACTATTTAAGTAGTTAGTGTGATAGTTTAATTAATTTATATCTAATTGCTTTGATTATATCTATCAGACATTATCAATGTTAACATAATTGGTTGTAATTTGAATCTACTATATTCATTGAGTATCTACTAAAAAAACCCAAGAAATTGCATTTGTAAGAAGATGATAAATCTTTTAAGTAAGAAAGAGAGAGAACATATACATGTAATGTTGGTAGATATAAAATAAAAAGTTTAAAGATGAAATTATCTATTGACATTAAAAACCATTAATCAAGATATATAAAATAATATATACCTCAGTATTGGCTATCACAGATATTGCTCACACATGAAAGTTGGATAAAAAATGAGAAATGAGAAGATTATTTGAACTAAAACAAACTACTAAAATTTGTTTTTCAAAATATTTCATTCAAAAGATGGCTTGAAATTTTAGATTGTACTAACAAAAAAATCAACTATTTGAGAGTACTTTATCTAAAACCCAATTGTTCAAATCAATGCTGGCACTATCTCCATTTACTAGTTATAACAGCACGATTCTTAAGTACAAGTGATTTGGACGGGTTGTACAAACTGACAGTATCAAAACATTTGTAAAAAATAGAATGTTCATATTTCCATATTGTATGTCACATTAACAAAGAACAAGAAAATAATGATAATGATGATAATACAACGAAAGTCTCTAAGGTGCCTGAAGAAATCCTGTTCCTTGCATAACAATTGGACGAAAATACGGAATCTACAGTGGAAGCTGCCGAGTATCTCTGGCAGAACTATCAAGAGAGTCCTTCATGCTGCCTTGTATGTCATACGCTCTTCTCACATCCGCTTTCCGCCCGATTTACTCAAATTAAACACTACCCCAGCTGAACCCCACAACAAGAGGACCCTATATACACCAACGTGGACATCCTTTAAAATAATTGCATCACTTTACTGTCTTGTTAGAAGTGTTTTCGTATAACAGTTGCTTATTTCTGATATCTGTACTTTCTGAGAAAGAGTTCATATTTACACCATTCTTCTCCTTCGAAATAGTACAATGGAAAATTGGAAGTTAGGAATGTTTGTGTATAACAGTTGCTTATTTCTGATATCTGTACTTTCTGAGAAAGAGTTCATATTTACACCATTCTTCTCCTTCGAAATAGTACAATGGAAAAGTGGAAAAGAAAATCCAACAGTTGTTTTCTTATATTTAGAAAACATTCATAAATTTTACTTAATGGTAATTTCTCATAGTCTTATCTTATCTAGCTATGTAAAGCTGTTTCTTAAACTCAATGCAATTAATTCTTCGTATCTTTTTGAATTTCTTGTACAGTTTAAAAAAGATCCTTCCCATAGTACTTTTTGGTTAAGTTGAATACCATTAAAGCAATAAAACACATGAAGCAGAAATATGTTTTAAACGTAGCGATATGTCATTTGACTTTTTGAATGTTCATTTTGATTGTTGATGAGATAGTAAGGTCTTACATTTCCTTATCTCACATCATGATCTTTTACTTCAGGAGCAAAAATCTTAAATACTTATTATTTACAATTTTAGTTAATGAGGTGCAACGAGTGATTATCTTTAATATTTCTAGTATCTGAACATGCACACTCTATCTCATCTGACCTTCTTGATCACTGATAAAAAGGTTTCACTTGTAGAACACACAGCAACATTATTTATTTTATCTGCACAGTTAAATTGTAGCAAATATTAACAGATTTGAGATGTTTCATGCACTCAAGTGAAGATATATATATATTACAACATAAGTTACTTCGGAAAAAAAATCAACATTAATCATACATAAGAATTTTTACTTTTGGGGTTCGTTTTAGTTTATAGAAGTGTAAGGATTTGGGGATTTTCATATATCTAAAAAGCCACTGATACAAATCAAACAAGCCAAGTTTAAAAGTTCTATGGATGAAATATACAAATAAACATTTCTTTTTCGTGATAATAATCATAAAGATTCAAATGACTTTTGAGGTTAGTCTTATTTGATAGAAATGTGAGGATTGGGGATTTTCATATATCTATATAACCAGTGATGTAAATCAAACACGCCAAGTTTGAAAGTTCCATGGATAAAATATACAAAAAAACATCTCTTTTTTAGATAAAACATAAAAAGGAAGTTTGACGTCATTCATACAATAGTATGACGTCATAATCACAATCATGTGGAGAGTAAAAACATAAGCCTTTTCACATCACTCAGAGATATTTACATCAACATATTTTTCTATATTGTAAAGGATATGTATCAAGTTATATCAACAAAGAAAATTAAATTGCAATAGATTTTTTGTGATTTAACCTTGGAAATGATTCTACATGTAGATAATATTATGCATCCCTTATGACTCACAAGCCTGTTGAAGAAAGGTCTTGAACTGAAGTCAAAATGATGTAATACTATCATGCTGCAGGATCACTTTTATACATACAAAATCAATACTTGGGATTACAAGCCATCTCTTATGTGAGAAATAAACTTTCAATCAAAAACATACATAATAATGTACTTTCAAACACAAATAAATACAGAAATAAAATGCCAAATTCAATAATAAAATGAAAGAGTCGCTAAAATTCAATTATAACAGAAGGCTCAGGTGAAATTAAAAGCATCACACATCGATGGGTTACCTAAGTCACCACAAAACATTTTCACATGAGTGTTAGTACCCTCTAGTTTTTTCCTCAGTGAGTTAAAATTAGAATTACTGTCAAGCTATCCCTCTCATATTTAATAATTCAAATCTCCATAAATTACAAATAAATTTATTCTTATTTGTGAAAATGTGATTAAGAAATATTAACAATACGACCACAAGCATAAACCCTCTGGGTCCTTGCATTTAGTTGCTTTAAATGACTATGTGAAAAGTTACAAGTTAAAGAAAAGGGCAAATCAGAGAAAGGTTTAATGCTGAAGGAGTTCGACCACTACTTATACATTGGACAAACATATGACCAACAGCATAACACATGTTCTTGATATGTATCTGGTGACAGTGTTATGGGGTTAATCAAAATTGAAAAATAGTTCAACCATAAACTTGAAAATTTGATGGTACTATCCATGGAGAAATTACGGCAAGTCTGTATGACTGTATCATTTTTTAACACATGTCTAAGCATGAAGTCCAAAGCATGTTGTTGAGATGAGATACCAAGTCAAGGTCCGTAATGTACAGATGATGCATTATCTTGTTTATTACCTAAAAGCTCTCGGCTGCTGTCAGTTATAGAGGATGATATACCATGTATAACTGTCATGTTGGGTAACATAATGTTATATCATCATACTTCTCTCACCTATAGCACATGATATATATCTACATTGTAGTCCCTGACAGTGTCTACACATCTGTACCTAACCATTACATGTACAGGCCAAGATAACAAACCTCCAGATTTTATTACAATATATTTGAAATTCAATTTAATGTTAAAACCAGTGTTCAAACCTTTTCTTAGATCATCTGTACCAAACCGTTACATGCATGTACCAAAATGACAAACCTCCATATTTTATTACAATATATTTGAAATTCAATATAATGTTAAAACCAGTGCTCAACCCTTTCTTATATCTCTCTAAATGAACCAAGAACTACTAACAATAAAATGATAAACATAATATAATAAATAAAATTCTACATTGGGATTCCTTAATGTTACACATCTGCAGCATACCACCACATGTAAGTACATTAATAAAATAAAATAAAATAAAATAATTTGTTGGACTAGACATTACTAATTTTCTAATATTGTTTTGCATTTTTCTGGGGATTGTTTTACGTATTTGCACTAAGCATAACAAAATCGTTTGTATCAACAATTACCAATTTGAGAAAAGCTTGCTATTAATATGCTTGTTTGTAAACATTGGAGGTCTATTCTTCTTCAACATGAGCATGCATTCAAACCTTTTATTACTGCTAAGTTTGTAAAGCAAATGTCACGCATTAGCTATAGTTCCATATAAACAATGTTACCATAAATTGTAATGAGTCTAGCAAGAGACAAAAAACAAGACATTAGTAACTGGTCTAAGCAATGTCCATAAAGAAGTCCAAAAACTAAGCCAAACTATCTTATGTTCTGACTTCATACGCTGATATGCCTTTTGAAAAAGTAATCCTAATACAAAGCAAAAGAGAGATTTACCACAGAGAAAAAGAAACATAAAGATTCTTGTCATGTATGCTCGTTTAAATTGAAGTCTTCTGCATTCAGTCTACCTGACCAATCTATGTTAAGAGGACAAAAAGGGATGTTACCAAGTCAACAGACGTTTTACAAGTGCACTTATTTCAGATTTTTAGATTAAAAAATATGGAAATGAGAAAATCCTTGAATTAATATAATATCTGAGCAGAATTACTCCAGTATTTCAACCTATGCCAAGTTGAGACGAGATGCTCTTTGCATCAAATTTTTTCGAGCATTTCATCTGATCTATCAACTGTCACTTGACGCAACATCAAAGCTGCGTGTGCTTCGTGCTACACTTATCAGTCAAATCAATATTGCAGCTTGTTGGGGGCCCTTGACTTTGTACAGGTTTACAGAGTATGTACCCACTCTGAAGGGTTACAACATATGACGTACAAGCGACGGACGAATGGCCGCGGGCAGTGGGCGACAGTGATCACTTCGACGTTATCAATCTCTCCAACGATCAGTCAATATATACCACAATGGACATGGTGACACCCATTTTCCTGGATGATAGTCTCAAATAATTGCCAGTGAACACTCCCAGAGCTTGTATTGTTGTGAACTGGGTGCTAATAAGCGCGTCAGGGTATATTCACATCAAGTCTGTGGCCGCATGTTGGCGTGCTTCAGTGATGGAGGGCCTGACACACTACAACAGCCAGTAATGCAAGAGACTTGTCTAATCACTGCCGACCATAATTCACACTTTATCATCTCACTCCACTCATGCACGTGAATACTATTTAATACGCTCAATAAAATGCTACATAGTCATTGGAATAGGGATATAAAGCTACATTAATTGTCAAAAGTCATTGCAATAGGAAAATCATTTATTACTTAAAAATCAGGATATGTGAAATCGTTTTAATTTTTTATGCAATCAATGAAATAATACATTGTCATTGCAATTAGAAAATAATTTATCACATAAAAAATCAGTTCAAGTCAAGTAGTCAATATTGTTTCATAAAAAAATGCTACATATATATATATATATATACTGGTAGTCAATATAAAAGAAAAAGAATTCATTACTTCAAAACACGTTCAGGTCTTAATTTTCTTCACAAAATGTCATTTAATCATTTATCAATAATATTGCCTTTATATATTTTTACACTCAATGACAAGTAACTAGGTTCACATCGTTCAAATTCATAAACACAATCATGCCTTTTGACAGAATGAAACTACATATCTTTAGGGCAAGGCACATAATGACATCCCATAAAAAAGCATTCAAAAAGACATAAATTCTTCAAAAATTCAATTTTAGGTTTAAAAGAGACCAATTCAAACTTTAAATACCTCAAAATTGCCTCGATCATAATAAAGCCTCATGGGTCTCCGTCCAATTGCACATCATTGTATCAAAAGATGACAAGGACGATCTGCACTAGACAAATGGTATCCAAATGGGCACGAAGTCTCTCACAAACATCCTAATACTTACACCTGATTACACTACAAGAAGACAACAAGATAACCAGAACATATTCCTCCCATAAACTGTCTCAAAAAACAATAATGATGCTATTTCAAACACAAACAGCCTTAACCCTACAAACCAGAAATCAAACACAAAAATATAATTGTTACAGGTTTCTCAGGTGAAAGGGTTAAATGATGTTGTGAACATGAACATATTTTTCCCATAACTGGTTCAAAATCACAATAATGATGCTATTTGAAATACAAACAGCTTTGACGTGACAAACCCGTACTCAGACACAAAACTTTTGTTTTCAGGTTAAAACATATTCCTCCCACAAATGGTCTTAAAACACTGCCTAAAATGACCACATGAATATATCTGTCTCATAAATTGTCTCAATAAAATAATGAAGTTATCTAAAACACTAACAGTCTGAAATGACAACAGTGATGCCCTTTGATACACAACAATCTGCAAGCTCCCTCCTACCTGAAACCTGCGACATACCTGGACTGGATGACAGTGCAGTGTGGCCAGGTACACTAACGATGTTGCACCTGTCAGGTAGGGCATGGAGACAATAAAACACAGGTAAATCTTCCCCCCGGAACCCCCTGGGGAGCCGAGAGTATCCCTGTAAACTGTATACAAAATCAATCCTGTCACATATACATACAGATAGATAGAAGAAGAATTCATTTGATAAATTTGTTAGGATGACAAAAGGACATTTATGAATGAACAACTTCTTTATTTTCACAGTTACAACCATTCGGTGTAGATCCTTAAGCATATCCAAATACTGCCACCTTCTTAAATGCCACTTTAACAGTTCATGCTAAAATTTACAGGGGTAACAATAATTGAAAAAGCTAAAAGTATAAACAAAGGCTTTGAAAAAGGTTAAAAGTATCTCTAACATCTACAGTCATATTCTGCTGCTCTTGTCAGTTTTAAGCAAACAAGCTTCTATTTAAGTCTAAAGGAAATACCATTTACATCTTAAAATTTTTAATTGAGCCAAATAGATAATTACTTACCAAAGAATGTTTTATGACTCGGAGGTTTAAGGGAAACTGCTTATCTATGAACACTCAAGGCCTTAGCATTAAAATCTTGGAATCTCAGTGAAATAACCTCAGGTCATTATATCATTGAAAAATAATATGCGTTAAATGTTCAGTCATATATCAATTTATGTGAATATAGATAAACAATTACTTATATGCAATTTATTCCTTCAACAGTAATATCAAATGAAGGCAAATGTCTTATTTAGATTTATATCATAACATTTAGGGAGGTTTATCCATTTTAAATATGTTTCTGATAACATATCTGTAAACTGATTTTTTTAAAATTTAAACATCAAGAGCAGATTTTATAAAGATTTCTTTAAAATAAACTTGCTATTATAATGAGCTTATCATTACAATAACATTATCAATACCATCTTAACTTTATCAGTTCTGATGAATAGATATTGAACATTGATTTCAACAGCAAATTAATAAACTGATAAAATTTAAATGAAGAGTGACTTGTTTATCGCTTATAGAATCTCTCTTCTCTTATTCAGGCACTCATGATATATATCTTAATCTTCTATCTTTATAAAAAATTTAATTCATAGCAGATCAGTACAGTGAGTTTTTGAGTGAGATGATGTTTAGTGCGAGTTGAATATATTTAATCAATTCAAACTTTTATTTATGAATAAGTATTTTCTTAATAGTGTATCTAAACAGTACATCTAAACAGATCTTCTTAATAAGTTAACCATTGTGTTATAATTTTCAAAGATGTAAATATCTAAAATGCTCTTCAAGAAAAAATAGAAACAAACATGTTGACTTTTGAAAGTGATACATATAAACAACAAACTTGCAGACAAAACATACATGAATTATTTGAATAAATCACAACAAAAAAAAAACATCTGATCCATATATCACTGAGCCTCATTCATAATTCCTGAGTTTGTCATATTCCAAATGATTAGGGATTTCAAATTGATTTTCCACTGGAAAAAAATGGTTCATTTTTCATAGGCAAATATAAATACACCAATAAAAAATATTAAGTTAGGATTATGAATAAACAAACAATGACTTCATCTATGTTGAACCTGTCCGACTTCAACATTTATCTTGAGGGAAAAACCTAATCCACATGACATGAACACGAACAGACTAATGAACGTCAAGAATGAACAACCTGCAACTAAAAGAAACAAAACTTGACAAAAATTGAAAGCTGTTCCGCTCATTTTTACACAAAAACTTTGTCAGGTGTGAGAAACTTTTGCCACCTTGCCTGAGGAGTTCAGTACACCCAAAACCTCAAAGTGCTCCCTCGCCTCGGAACAACTTTGGAATAAATGAAGGTACGAGACCGTTCAGGTATTCATTTTCAACAGGTGAAAAATGTTCTGGGGACAATGGCTCTTACATAAGGTGCTCTCCCTGCAGGTATTAGCGAGTTCAAGTATATTTGAGTAGGAAATTGTACGCACGCTTAGAATGTCCGCATGTTAGACACCCTGCCTGCCTGTGTGTGCATTATGACAAGGGAAATCTTCTCACACTTTCACAACCCTAGTGTCGATGTACTCATGTCTTCAATTTTGAGTTTTAAGTCCGAGTCTTATCTGATTCGATTGTGACAGAGTGATAATAAAACTTGTTTTTTGACTCTGCTACCTCTTAAATCAATATTTTTCAAATAAAGTATTAAACTACTGTCAAAAAAGGTACTGCAACTCAAAATACAATGTAAATAAATTATGTTATCAAATCTTATTTCCTCATCAGTTTTTACCTACAGTAATACTAAACCAAGTATACCTTGATGTTCTTAAATTACCGGAGAAGTTTTTGAAATCTTTAATACCATTCCTCATTATTTTTCACCAAGACTTACCGGTAGTTTGAATTTGAACTGAAAGCAGAACTTTTTTAACATAATGTCATGCACACAAAAAGGGCACCTACCTCAAAGTTCATGAACAAGCGAAGCGCATCCAAAACATCAATGCTGAAAATGTCACACAACAAACTTGCTAGAACAGCTGTCAAAGCCTTAGCAATGTTCGCACAATAGATCCCATTTAAACTTCATTGACTAAACTTGTGTGTTAGCGCTTGTTCAAGTCTTGCTGGCTCTTTCTGGGCATTACTTCGACATCCAGGACGGCCCTCGCTCAGAGAATGTGGAGCCCGTTCCAAACTAAACACAGTTCAAGTAGTACGAACCAGGGCTCGGAGGGAACAAGCAAACACTGTCATCTTGTCTCGGTCTCTGCTACCTACCCCTCTCCTCCGTCTTAACACTACAGCTTTACAGTCCCATAAAACCCTAACTCATCTTCTTAGGAACACCCTTGTACATTGACCAAGATTCTACTTTGTACATCAACCCATATTCCACTATATACACCAACCCATATTCTACCTTGTACATCAACCCATATTCCACTTTGTTCGTCAACTCATATTCCACTTTGTACACTAACCCATCTTCCACTTGGTACATCAACTCATATTCCTCTTTATACACTAACCCATATTTCACTTTGTTCATCAACTCTTATTTCACCTTGTACACCAATTCATATTCCACTTTGTACATCATCCCATATTCCACTTTGTTCATCAACTTTTATTTCACCTTGTACACCAACCAATATTCCACTTTGTACATCATCCCATATTTCACTTTGTTCATCAACTCTTATTTCACCTTGTACACCAACCCATATTCCACTTTGTACATCAACCCATATTCCACTTTGTACATCAACCCATATTCCACTTTGTACATCAACTCATATTCCACTTTATTCACTAACCCATACTCCACTTTGAACATCAAACCATATTCCACTTTGTACACCAACACATATTCCACATGGTACATTAACCATATTCCACTTTGTACACTGGCCCTTTTTCCACATTATACATCAACCAATATTCCACTTTGTACATCAACCCATATTTAACTTTGTGCACAAACCCATATTTAACTTTGTTCATCATACTGTATTCCACTTGGTCAATTAACCCATATTCCACTTTGTACATCAACCCATATTCCACTTTGTACATCAACCCATATTCCACTTTGTACATCAACTCATATTCCACTTTGTACATCAACCCATATTCCATTTTGTACATCAACCCATATTCCACTTTGTACATCAACCCATATTCCACTTTGTACATACTCATATTCCACTTGGTCAATTAACCCATATTCCACTTTGTACATCAACCCATATTCCACTTTGTACATCAACCCATATTCCACTTTGTACATAAACTCATATTCCACTTGGTCAATTAACCCATATTCCACTTTATACATCAACCAATATTCAACTTCGCTTATCAACCCATATTCAACTTCGCTCATCAACCCATATTCCACTGTGTACATCAACCCATATTCCACTTTGTACACCCACCCATATACAACTTTGTAAACCAACCCATATTCAACTTTGTACAAGAATCCATTTTAAGTAAACTGTGTTGACACTTTCAATACAAGGAAGCAATGTTTGTACATTATTGCTTTAAATTGCGAAAAAATCAGTCAATCATGTAGTAAAATGTCATCAAAAATATAAAACTTGCTTCATCAATGACCTACATGGACTTGCTAAAGAGCAAACAATGAAGTTTTTAAGGTTCTCGAGAACACATGATTTGAAGATTGAGGAAATCAATAAAGCTTATAATCTATTGAAACCTATTAGGACTGTTTATCATTATATTCATAGTTATGAGTGATCTCAAAAGAAAGCATATAGTTCAGATTTGTTTCCAACACAAATTCAAGGTAAAGGATATCCACAATCGATCCACAAATCCTTTCTTCAAAATCGTATTTAATACAAACAGAAATGTTTGTCTCACATACACAATGAAAGTCATCAAAGATGAGTTTAAGCTGACATTGACAAATTTAATCTTTCCAATGCCCTAAAATACCCTTTTTTTAATTCCATGAAGATTGTAACTTCTCTCCAATACATTGACATCCCTTCTCATAAGAATTCCCTAAAAGATTGAATAATACATCATGACAACTATTCACAATCAAACCTTCAGGGCTCTTTGTATGAATTCGTTCAATAATAAAAATCTTGGCCTACATTCAAACTTTTATAAATCTCAACAACCTGTTTGATTTGCTAGAAAGACATAAGACAAACTTTGCAACCAGATCAGTTGAATCCTTTTACCATCATTCATAGATCTCAAAGCCTTGGAGGTCTTACAGCAACACCTTATAAACCAAAGAGATGAAGGGAATGGGATACAAACACAGAGAGACAAAAGGAGAACGTAGATATAAGCATAGGAAGGAAAGTTCAATAGAAAAATTAGCAAATATATGGCGAAATATTCAATGTTAGGTAATGATATTAAGCATATGTTATAAAGATGAACATAAAAGAACAAATAATTACAAATGTTTCATCATCAATCTTATAACCTTTCAATCATAAAAAGTACTCTGAAGATACTAAATTGTTCATCTTGGTCATTCTTCAATGTTTCATTGATAAAACACCTCATGTTAGCAGGCCAATTCTTCCCCAGTCCCCGGGGAAAGTCTGGCCAGGGGTTAAGTTTGGCCATTTACACCGGTAAAAGTTTCAAATGTTATTTTTTACAAGATGATCCTTTTGTTTATTGTTTCTACAAAATGATTCATTTTTACTGTCCCATCATTAAACCAATTGTTTTCATAAGCAATTCAAGCACCTTTCATGTCAAATTTCACTTTGGAATTAAAACAGTCACCTTCAAAATTCCCTCTCTATCATAAGAAATAATGTAATATTAATTTCCCTTGCTGCAAATGACAACATAGCACTTGATGACCATGCAAATGGTGATATTTCTATACATTCAAGTTGGTCCTCCCACTTCACTTATTGTACAATTTCAAGACAATAGTTTGAATGAACCTGAGTGGTATATGAAATGCGGAAGTACCAACTTATCATCCATCTTTGTATGATTTTCACATCTTCATATCAATGGCTGAAAAGAGGCAGAAGCTTTTAACTCTGACAACTCCATTACTATGACAATCATCTGAAAGTGACGCCGACTGTTATAGGTGATATCAGCATAGCCTTATCAGTGTTTTGGGGAATATACTATCCTTCATCCATGGTATATCAGAATTACATGGTATATCAGAATCAGAATAATATCATAAAACTGCAGGTGATCAATTAACATAGCAGAAGGATTTTTTATTTGACTTGGTTTTTACAAGTACAAAATTTCCCCTATATGTTTTTAAACTCATGTGCATTATTTTCATATTCAAAGTTACAAATGATCTCATTTCAAGCACAATCTTAATAAAATATCTTAATAAAAATTCTCCAAGTTTATGACTATATCAATTAATTTCAAAATATTTTGTAAAAAAATACTTTTCTTTTAAATTAATTACAGGAAGCCAGAGTTACTATTTCACAAGATGAAACTGATGTAGACACAGTAATAGATTCCTAACATGAACTGGAGACATACACAGGTCCACATATCCTGAAGGGACAGGCTTGTGTCCTCCCTGTGGTATTGTTGTCATCTTATTTCACACTGATCAAGCAAAACAGGTCCTTTGTCCATTCGTTCATTTTTAGTAAATTGAGAGAAATTGACAACTGTGTTGCATATGTAATGAAGCTAGAAAGCTGTGTCAATCTCAATCATATCCCAACTACATCTAATAAACATACACATTATGCCCCTAGCAAAACATTAATGGAACATTAGTCGATATTAACCAATTTCTTTTTGTTGCAGATAAAAATATGCAATTTCCATATTAATGAGATCTGAATAACTTCTTTTATTTTGAAAAACATGAATGACTGCTTTGTTAACTGAATATTCGCATTCAAATCTGAATTATTTGTTATAGATTCATCAAATTCAAAAAGAAACATTTGAAGAAAATAATTATGCAACATGTTCTAGATGTCTTTCAAGGGAATTGTTTACATAGTTTCTCTGCTATGCATTCAATAAAAATGTATCCCATTATTTATTTCTCCACATCCCTCCTGATGAAGTTTAAGTTACCTGAAGATAGCAAATACTAAGAAACTTAGAGATTTTAACAATATAGAAATCTTGTTGTTCTTAATAAATAATTTTTGGTTTAAACCAAACTTTACCTTTAACGTCATGACAAAACAAACCATTTTCAAATTTACAAATTGTTATCATTTTACCATTCATTTTAACAATATCATAGTAAAACTTCTAGTAAAACTATAGTTCAAAGCACTTATTTTACAAAAACTTACCATTCAGAATGCCAATACATATTATTTATGCACTTTACTTATTCTCTTTGCTAAAAAAAAAAGTGGCAATGACATTTCTCCACAGACAAGATCAATGTAAGTCGAGATGGGTAAGACACAAATCACTAAGTCATAATTCTTTTAAGTCTGTTGTTATCTACAGGAATCAATGAGCGACTAAAACTCATCTAATTTTTATAAAAGCGCTACAGTGAATTTGTCTCCTATAGTTTGTTTCTCATGAAAAAGTCATGGAACACCGTAGGTATCACGATGAACATCCTGAGTACTCCTGAGAATAGATCCTTGCCGATAATTAGCGATAAAGTCCTTTTATCTTAGCGCCGCTATAATACAGACCTATCCCAAACAAGCTAAATCTGACAGGGTTAACATGAAAAGTAATTTTCTAGATCACGTCCAATGTCATATTTTAGATATGACCATGGTAATTGCATATAGACTATTTATGATTCTTGACTATAGACATCACCAGGACTAAATCACAGATGAATAAGTTATATATGGAATATTGTTTCCATCACACCTTACTTATTGGCTAAGTCTTAAAAGTTCAGACTTTATATCTTAAATCTTAAAAATACTTATTAATTTAACAAATTAAACATAAACTATGCCCTGTAGTTTCCATTACACTTTTCTTATTGGTTAGGTCTTAAGGTTCATGAAGATATCTTAAAACTTTTTTTTAAATTTTGAATTAAAAATCTTTAAACATAAGCCATGATAGATTTGTTGAATATATATTAATTTTCAATTATTCAAAACTCTGTATATATTCTTAAATTGTTTCTAATTCAAATTTACACATTATCATCTCTTAATACTTTAATTCAAATACAACATGACCAAATTAGTTACAGTTCTCCAAGAAAAACATGGTAAAAATAAGTCTGAGTTCTATCAGAATAACAATTGATGCTCATTCTAATTAAAGTGTTCATTCTCAACCAAGAACAATGTTTTTCCAAACAATTAAATAAAAAGCTTCCTGATTGTTTCATCAAAACCTGTTTTGAAGCAAAAAATACCAGTCATTTCTCCAATTAGTGGAAAGCACCATGCTGCTTTCTGCCATCTTTTTAGAGACTTTTGTCAAAGACTTAATGAAAATATGTTTCTGTCACAAGGATATTGAACTTGGATAAACCAGTGATTAGACTGCAATAATGGTAAATAAGTTAATATACAATCCCATTTTAATATACAGCCAGGTAAGCCATGTCTTACTCCTCAAATGAATACATATGTTTCTCATTACTTCTGGAAATCGTGATTGTAACTGTGGGGTTTAATTTCTCAGCATAACTTTCTTTGATTTAGTTGAGAATAATTCTCAGCATGACAGTTTTCTTCAAGTCGTTAAACATAAATTGATAGTTGTACTGTTGAACATTGTTCTAAATGATAATGACTCGTCTGGTAAATGAAAGCAGATATTGGTTTTCGGTCATAAATCACACTTCTGAAACTATCTGTTTTGTCTATTGCAGATTAATTAATTATCAAAAAATATTCTGTAGCCAATTCACCTGAGATTTTTATTTAACAATTGATAAGCTTAAAATACGTTTCAGAACCACAAGCACTATTCAAGGAAGGTCAAGTCAGCCCTTGTCTGACAGACGGACCATAAAACATAACATGAGCCTAAGGAAGACTATAAGAAGACATCGAAGTATCCTTAAGGTTTATTTCATCAAAAATTCAGATTCATTGACCAATTTTACCAAATTTTCTTTTTAATTTGAATTTTTAGCTTTAGGTGAGGCACATTAACTTATCTAAGCATACAGTGGTCAGCATGTATTAACATTTGAATTTAGACTTTATACTTTATAGTGCTATAACAGTTATTGGAGTGTCATCCATATGAAAAGGATGAGACATTATCTTTGAAAAAGGCTGCTTTGTGGAAAGGCCCTAGGTCCTAGTTTTGTACAACACTTTTCTACCATTTACAAGGGGCGGGATACCGCAGTGGTTAGTGTGTTCGGCTTCGGATCAGAAGGTCCGTGGTTCGAATTCCGCCAGGGGCTCGGCAACTTTGTCTGCAGTAGGAAACTGTTCTACACGCAGTCAGGTTTGGGTGCAATGCTACACTGAATTTCAGCATAGTACCACTCATGGTTTAGTTCCAGCCGCAATGCATAGCCACAATTGTTTTGCAGCCTTCTCCCTGCAATAATACTAGCAGCCGCAATAGATGTGAAATACTCTTGAAAGCGACGATAAACCCCACATCACCTCACCTCACCAATTACAACTCTAGGTCTTGGATTACAATTATCAAAATGTGTCACCATGTGTGTTTATTATGACCCAATATGGTGACACGTTTCTCAATGCACTCTTTTATATACTACTTTAATCGATATGACGAACAACCAGGATGTTTTGATTCATCTAATCACAAGCTGTTCCAGTCACTGTAATTTTTAATACTTTAATAATTTGTTTCAGTGCACAAGGTTTAAGAAGGAGGTATAAAATGTGTTACTACAGGTTAAAACTTTCTTTAACTGAACTTAACTTAGTTGGAAAACTTTTGAAAAAGAACGGTTTAGTAAATGATACATTCTCTATACTTGTAGAAGAACATTTTGATTACTTCTATTTTAGTAATTAGTTTCATTTACACTTGCCCTCAATTTAGATTATGATAAGATTTGATTCCTCTTTAAATGTTTTAATCTAAGTCCCTTATTAAAATCTATTTATGAAAACAGCTAGGGTACTATTATAAAAACATTATTTTTTTCTGTTATCTCAAGATTTCCGTTTTTGAGATAAGGTTGCTTCATCCTTCATGTTGTACACAAGTTGGATTGAATGGTATTTCTTTATATCTTTTGAATTGGTCTTTTATTAAAAGTACCAAGTATCATCAAGATATCTGATTGGTCAAGTTTGCAATTATTCCAAAGAAGAATTTATCTTCCTCTATTTAACAAAAAGCTCATGCCACAAAAAAGGAAAGATTTTTTAAATAGCATGCAATACCAATGGACAAATGGACAGCCAGTAACCAACTGTAATGTATTGCTTTTCAAACTATGTGCTAACGGTCTGAATAATTTGAGAATTTCCGATTCCTCAAATGTCCCAATGGGTCTTCGATCTATCTATGTAGAAGCAGCGCCAGTCACAAAATGTTGGATTTCTCTCTGTGGGGTCGTAACGTCTTACAAGTCACTCAAGGAGAGCTCTTAACACAAATGCTACCTCTACCAAAGATAAGTCACACCAATTGCCTCATGAAATACTCCCCGAGTTCAAATCCCAAATGTACACTGTGGACAAACGGTGCTCTAAATCAAACCAATCAGTTTAACAGTGAAATGCAGTGCTCTGATTTCATGCATGTTTATGTCATCAATAACCCCATTCCAGATTTACATACATTTCAGACTTGAGTTATTGCATCCAGCTCACATTGATTTCTCAGACATTCTTTTTGGTTTTAATGTTCTCCAATAGACTTTGAACTTCGGTTATCAATTTCAAAAAATTTCAAAACTAACTTTCCATCACGAAACCTTTAATAAATTAATCAATGTCATAAAAATCAAAACGCAAAGACATTATTTAGTAATTAAAGTGATCTAAAATCTCGCCAGAGAAGATGCTTTCATGATTTAGAGAGACTGTAATGTAAAACTAACCATATATCGATGAATAGTCATGTCGTTTTGGCATGCAAGAAAAAGATAATTGTAAAATAATTCCCTTAAACCAAGATTGGTAGGATCAATAGTATTTCCAGTGCAAAAGAACAAAGGCAACTGCCACAAATCAGCAATAATCATTTCTGAATGCTTCAACTGCTCTTCTCATCAATTCAATAATTTTTATCAAAAGAACATGTTTTTGTATGAAAGATGTTAAAAGTTTTCCTATTTCAAAGTCTAGCCAGGACGAGCGATGTCTGCCAGTTCTCCCATGCTAAGCAGAATCAATAAGTCTAGCTGAAAAACGAAGAGTCCTGCCCTTTACAGAGAGTGTCTTCCATGCCAAAGCATCCATTAATATGTCAGTCAAAATACATCGAGCATTTTCCTTAAACCTCGCCCAATCAATAGACGATCAATAACAATAAATCAGTCGATCACTTATCCCTTGGTTCAGAAAGTACGCCAGTTTCTCCAAACCCACCCCTTTTTATGTTTCACAATTTCCTTAAGTGGGTTATATGGATGAGTTTGGGAGGGAAAAGTAAAAAGAGAAAAAAGCTAGGAATTGTGATGGGCTGTAAAGCCTGGGGAGGAATGTCTGAGCATTGGTGGTTGAGGCTTGATGGAGAAGTGTTAATCTGACTCTTGCTACGAGTCCATGTTGACTCTCTAACACATTCCCTGCAAATACACGCAGCCTGGGCAAAGACCTCGGGGCTCATGTGTTCACAAGGCTCTTCCCACAAATATGTACCTATAAACACTTTTCTCATATGTTCAACATCAAGGACTTTACCCAATAACAGCTAAATAGGATACCTCTGGATTGCTGTGCTTGTAATTAGCTGCTTTGAAAACAAATTTTATCAGAAAATATGTTAACTTTTCCTCATAAAAAATTCAACATATATTGTTTTCTGGAGAACTAACAATCTTTTAAAAAAGATATTTGCACTTCCTGATTACACCAATATCACTTTAAAGAAAAACATCACTTTCTTAAAACATCATTTTTCATAAGTCATCGTTTCTTAAGAACTCACACAATCTCGGTCTTTGAAGAGAGAAAAAATTACATTAAAGCCTATTGAAGATAACATTGATTAAACATTAAATTTTCTTATTTCATATAACATATAAGATATGTCAAAGTACCTTACTTCTAACTGTATTTTGTAATTTAAAACAGAAAGTCAACCTGTTTGAAAAACATACAAAATTCTTTGATTTGAAATCAGATTTAAGTTAATAGATGTTGAAAAACAATTTGGGCAAGTTAGATATATTTATTTTGGTTTAGTTTATGAGTTACATTAAGAGAATATATGATTATGTAGATGCAACTACCTTGCTGTCAGACCAAGGACAAGTACAGGAATGCACGTCCAAATGATAAGTTCCTTGATAGTGTTAATTTTGATTTTGATGAAATACACTGAATAAACAACAACTATGATTTGTAACTTATTTCACATCATTTCCATACAATAATACAAGGATTTCTTAGTGGATGATGGTTATGTATGTATATCAAAGAAATATATTGTTAAATCAACATAATATTATTTCTTATGACAATGTCATACCCATACAAATTGATAAGTGCTTTGATAACATTAAATTGACCAATGTGATTGATGGAATGTACAACTGAACAATAAATTATTTGTATGTCAATATCATAACCTAACAAGGGTCAAATTGCTTAAGTTTTAATTAAACCCCTGAAAATGCAAGTGTATAGTGTAACAACAGCAAGTTATGAAGTGTATGTCCATGTCAAATCCATATGATATCAAATCATTATAGGATCATGGCCTGTCTGGACCTTGCTGGAGATTTGCACTGGATGCTACGGGGCTGTCAAGCTAAACCGTTACACGTTACACAATAAGTTGAGGAGTCATTAAAGGACGAGGGAATGTGCGTGAATAGTATGACATGGTTCCTCGTGTTGACGCCCTGGGTAAACGGATCACCGAGTCCCGAGACAATTCATCACCCTGATTGGCAGGAGTCAGGACTCTTTGTACTATACTTCAACTAACAAACATCTCACAAACACCCTCACAAGAAAAAGAAAATAAAAAGGTCTATCCTTTGACAGCAAAACATCAACTTTTAAGCATCGTCTTAGAAAATGTCTTGCCTTGCTGTGCTGTATCCATGTTTTGACACAATGGCTAGTCCTTCTTGGGAAACTCAGGCTTTGGCTGAAGCACAGGCAAAACCGATAATTCCGTCCGTCAATATTTGTAAGAGTCTAATGTTATGAAAGCGAGACCTCACAGCCTGCTGATAAAACCTCATGTTAACATGGTATGGACACACTTTCACATTTTAGTGGAAGCCTTCCATCAGCTAGCGGAGCTGACCGAGACCACAATAACCCTACGAGACCTCTCTCCTTCTTTACCTGTCCACCCAACACTTTGCTTCAACTCTCGCTCCCCCTTTGAACCTAATTGAAAGCAATCAAATAGTTTGATTTAACACCTTTATTTCTACCATGTTAGAGAATGGATTCAGGGATACTTTACAAAGAAGGTAACCAACACTAACCTTCTGAAAAAGATCTTATTTCAACTTCACACCTTTTTTGTAATATTATTGATAAAGATGTATTTTTCTTATTATCCATATAAAAAGAACGGGTACAATAATTGCATATTATCTGAAATTAAATATTTGTTGTCATCTTTTTGTTTTTTTAAATGGTAAAATAATGTGTAATTATTTATTTGAATACTTTTAGCTTATTCTTTATGCCTTTTGGCTTTACTTTGATTAAATCGTCAATTTTTCAACAGTTTCAATTCAAATCATTTTATCATAACTAAACCTAAAACAGCTATGGGCTTAATATCTTTATTTCATTATACAGATCTCATTTCATACTCAATTCTTATATGTTTCATAAAATGTATCTGCGAAACTTGTAGCTTAGGCATGAGACACAAATTTGTTTCTCAGATAAAAGAATATTTGAAAAACTAACATCAATGGTTTCCATGGAAACCTCCATGTCTATTCTTTATAAGCTGATCAAAACTTCCCAATGTATATCTATATATCTACACAAACTGAGAATGGGAGCAATGCATGGTTTGAATGTAAGGTTACTTATTCACATATACATAATGGTTCACACTTATGAGAAAACAATTATCAATTTATACAATCTTCAGATGATGATCAAAAATAACACGGACAAAATTCATTTTTGTTTAATTTTTTTTATTCAAACTATTTACTGATAACTATCTTCTATTAATATTTACAAACTAAGGATGACAACAATGTCTGGCTTGTTGGTGAGAATATGTATTCTTCCTTACAAAATGACTCACATTTCATTTGGTAATAATTGCAAATATCTACAATATACTTAAAACATTATCAAACATAACATTTACAAATTTGTTTTATTCCAATGATAATCGAAATATATACAAACAAAGAGTCGTAGAGAATTATAGTATTTAGTGCTTATTACAAACAAGCAAAGAAAAAGCTATATACCGGTACTTATCAAACTGAACATAAAAATTAACCAAATCAACTTTAATACAAATATTTCAAACTAACAATTCACCTACATAATCTAAAAAAAATATTTACCTGTATTTCATAATAAACAATTTAACCTATCTAGTTTCAAATTTGTACACAAAGCTCTCAAATGACAATCGTGCCTGTATCATCCCCTTAATCAACTGTCTTATCACAGTGTAAATAAACAATAGACTGCACTTATGAATCTCATCCGGTGCTGATCAAACGCTTCAAGCGATGAGGTGACAATGGACACTAAAATAGATCTCCTACCTAATATTATCAATTCAAGTCAAGAGCTCAACTATATATGGATTATCCTTGAACATATTTAGATAAGTAAACCCTATGGTGAATTGCAATACAAACATGCGCAAAAGTAGTCATTCAGCTCCAGCAAAATGCTTTGTGCAAATGCACGCTGCTGTAAACAGTTGTCTTTTGTGTGTGGATTGCGAACAGTTTCGCTTGGCCAGAAGACAGGCAGGCATCGATCTCGTCTGACGTACATGTGACGTCGTGAACACCGGCCAGATTATTGAAATGTGGATAATTCAGCACGGTGCTACATTAGAAATTGTAAAGGTCCCTTCTAGCCCTCTCTGCTGATCAATCCAGATCAATTGTCACCACTTTTTGAAGTTGTGTTCAAGTAAGGTGGACACAATTGATTTCCACACCAGGTAGGGAATTATCTGCCCATTAGCGAAATAAACTGTGAGACATATGTGATGGAGAGACTGCAGAGATTTGAATTCAAGCAAAATTAAGTCTACAATTTGAACTTGAAATTTGAATGCTAAGAGAGATAAATTGTCAAACATAGAAGAAAGAAGTTGGTATTTGAACATAATTTATAAAATTTGACAAAATTGATACACATCTACATTTAAACACACTCAACAGAGAGAAAAATTTAAAAGGGGAAACGAATGAAGTTTGGATTTGAACATAATTTTGAGATTTGAAAAAAAAGGAAAGAAAAGTAGTCATCAGAGTTATGATTGACAACACTTGATAAGTTAACCTACACATCGACAATATAGTAATGACCTTCATATGTGTAAAATGCAGAGGAATAAAACAATTATGTCCCTTAATAACTACTAGAAATAAATAGTTATGTTCATCATTTCATTTACAGATAAAAAGTTCCAATCTTACTACAGGCATGATGATCTAAAAACTTTCCTCAACCAGTTGAGTTAAACTTTTCAAAAATATCAGACAACTTCAAAACAATAAAAAATCAATTTAAATCATCACAAGTTTGTTAACTGGATAATAAAACTTGTGATGACCATTGAAGTCAAAGCCCTGCTCTTCAGAAGGAAACACCTGTAGTACGGATGACTAGTTATCCCCTAAATCTTCCACTTTAATCTCAGACAGTAATAAATGACAAATGTTCCACCACTCTGCTATAAAGCCTTCATTTGAAAGACTAAATGCTTCTTAATGCTCATTACCCACTGAAAGTCGGAGAGATTTATTTAGTTCCTTAACTTACTCACTCAAAAGGGCACTCATTGTGTAATTCAAAAGTCATTTATTACTCACCGAATTTACAAATTTACAAATAAATTAAAGACAAATAACATTTCACGAAACTTCATAACTCATATTCAAAAGTTTCCTAATCATCAACATGTATGTAAACGAATAATTAGACTTAATTTGAAAATCACAAATAAAAAACTTTCCAAGGCATAAAGAGACACATCAAAAACCTTCTTAGAGACATGGCCCTAATGTATTTAATTGTGAGACATAAGAGACACTTGCAAAACATTTCTGAACACTAGAATTATAAACCTACTACATTGAGACATTCTAGTTGATATCATCAGACACACTGCCCTGAACAGTTTAATGGTGTGATATGAGAGAGACACTTGCAAACACTATATTGAAGCTTAGTTGTAGGCATTAATTGTAAATGCTCCGAGTTACTATAAAGCATACCATCAAAACACAATATTGGTAGATATCAATGTTATAAAATACATTGCAGCATACCATAAATGACTACCATCAATGTAAGTATCCTTAGTAAAGTTAAGGTGAGTTATTTTACAAGAAGAAACACCTGCCCTTGAATATTAAATACATCAAATGCCATAAATTTAGGCATGTGAATATACCAAACATGGATGGTCTCAGATACGATAAATGATTACAAAGCTCATTTTACCTGTTTGGGTCTCTTTCAGAATTTGATATGAGTAATGTTACTTGAAGAAACCCTGATCTGAATTGAGACATAGTGACTAAACATCAATGGTAGATGTACAACATAGAATAATATAATTAATTAATGACTACTCTAGCTCAAATGAGCAAAATCCTAGGCAGTTGGGTTTCCTTGAGAAATTTGAGATGAGTATTTTACTCAAAAAGCACCTGCCTTGATTTATTTTTAATAACAAAATGCTATAAATTGAGACATAGTCTCATCAATTGTAGATGTACAACATACAATGAATGACTACCCTAGCTTGTATGAGCAAAATCCAGAGCAGTTTGGTCTCCTCAAGAAAGTTAAGGTGAGTAATTTTCCTTGAAGGAGCATTTGACTTGAGAATTTGCAACATATCCAAATGCTATAAATTGAGACATATTAACTAGTCATCAATGGTAGATGTACAACATACAATGAATGACTACCCTAACTCATATGTGCTGAATCCAGAGAAGTTGGGTTTCCTTGAGAAAGTTGAATTAAGTAATTTTCCTTGGAGGAGCATCCGACTTGAGAATTTGCAACATATCCAAATGCTATAAATTGAGACATATTAACTAGACATCAGTTGTAGATGTACAACATACAATGAATGACTACCCTAGCTTGTATGAGCAAAATCCAGAGCAGTTTGGTCTCCTCAAGAAAGTTAAGGTGAGTAATTTTACTTGAAGAACACCTGAGAGGTGTCTGAAAGAAGATGACACCTGCCGAGAGATTAGTTCCTCACCTTCACTCGCTAGTGACCATGGGTCAATTGTACTCTCATCAGATGCTGGACATACATAATGCACAACTTGACCAGGTGCTCATTCCTAATTTTCCATGAACTTAGTTGAAGACTCCTCATTCTTAAGGTTATTCTACTGACTTTCAAAAGATTTTTATGCAATGCATCACATTTTTAATTTTTAAATGATAATCTGACAAAAATCTTGATTATATATTACTATGTTTGGCAATATGTTTTCGTGACAGCAAGTTTTTACAGTAAAGGTATAATGATGGTTTTGTATACAAGGCATTGTCCTGGAATCATTTTCCCTGAATAGGTATAGGGTCTTAAAGAGAGGTTTTTGTTTCTGAATGGTTTCCTTAATATTTTTTAATTTATTTTACATAAAGTATGGAATAGTTTTCTTGTCTACTTGTATACTTGTGAAATTTGACAGTTGAATAAAAGAATACATTTTTATCAAAACATAACTTACGGTTATTTGAACTACCTTTCTGAATAATGAAATGCCATTTAAAGATGTGTTCATATCAGAAATCAAAACTTAGCAAACCCATCTTATTGAAAATGCAAATAAATATTTAATATTTATATCTCAAGATAATTTTGTAGATATTCCAATGAAGCTTTGATACTCATATTATCATAAAAATTAATTATTGACAAAATTGATAATTCTAAAAACACTACTTGAGATATGTGTTCACACTCCCTCCTTTAAATTCGGCTAAAATATAAAATTTTCTTACAACTCATTGTTTTTTCATGGCTGATACTTATCTATTTCTATAGATCAGAGTCCCAGACATTTCCAATAGAAAGGAAACACTCCAATTATAAATCATTTTAATCATGTTTATGGTGTATGCATTTCATTTACTTATCAATATTTTGTCACACATAAAGAATATAGTGAGACTTCAAACACATTTATAAAAACACTTATGAAAATTTTATGTTTTTTATGATTTTGCCTATGATCACTTGATATTTAGTAAAATTGGTAACTGATCATAATCAAATCAGTTCAGTCCCAGATGATTTAAAGACAGCAGACTGATTATATGATTAAGCTTTTGAAAAAAACACACAAAAAAAGACAAAAAATTAACAGTTGAATATATTAAACCTTCTGGCTTCGCTCCTTGGTATCATTTAAATAAAAAGTTACTTCATTCAAGATTATCATGTAGTTATAATCTTATGATAAATTACTATGTTAACAAAACTTTCTAGATTTACACAGGGATTCAGAGGGTCATTTAGATTCTACAGTTGTCAAAGGTTCTGTAGTTTACTAGATGGTAAGGAGTTCACTACATGTTGTGCAGTTTACTAGGTGGTAAGAGGTTCCCTATATGTTCTGTAGTTTACCAGATGTTCCGGGGTTCACTCTATGTTCTGTAGTTTACTAGATGTTCCGGGGTTCACTCTATGTTCTGTAGTTTACTAGATGTTAAGGGGTTCACTATATGTTCTGTAGTTTACCAGATGTTAAGGGGTTCACTATATGTTCTGTAGTTTACCAGATGTTAAGGGGTTCACTATATGTTCTGTAGTTTACCAGATGTTAAGGGGTTCACTATATGTTCTGTAGTTTACCAGATGTTAAGGGGTTCATTATATGTTCTGTAGTTTACCAGATGTTAAGGGGTTCACTATATGTTCTGTAGTTTACTAGATGTTAAGGGGTTCACTATATGTTCTGTAGTTTACCAGATGTTAAGGGGTTCACTCTATGTTCTGTAGTTTACTAGATGTTAAGGGGTTCACTATATGTTCTGTAGTTTACCAGATGTTAAGGGGTTCACTATATGTTCTGTAGTTTACCAGATGTTAAGGGGTTCACTATATGTTCTGTAGTTTACTAGATGTTAAGGGGTTCCCTATATGTTCTGTAGTTTACCAGATGTTAAGGGGTTCACTATATGTTCTGTAGTTTACTAGATGTTAAGGGGTTCACTATATGTTCTGTAGTTTACCAGATGTTAAGGGGTTCACTATATGTTCTGTAGTTTACCAGATGTTCCGGGGTTCACTCTATGTTCTGTAGTTTACTAGATGTTAAGGGGTTCACTATATGTTCTGTAGTTTACCAGATGTTAAGGGGTTCACTATATGTTCTGTAGTTTACCAGATGTTCCGGGGTTCACTCTATGTTCTGTAGTTTACTAGATGTTAAGGGGTTCACTATATGTTCTGTAGTTTACCAGATGTTAAGGGGTTCACTATATGTTCTGTAGTTTACCAGATGTTAAGGGGTTCACTATATGTTCTGCAGTTTACTAGGTGGAAAGGGGTTCACTATATGTTCTGTAGTTTACTAGGTGGAAAGGGGTTCACTATATGTTCTGTAGTTTACTAGGTGGAAAGGGGTTCACTATATGTTCTGTAGTTTACTAGGTGGAAAGGGGTTCACTATATGTTCTGTAGTTTACTAGGTGGAAAGGGGTTCACTATATGTTCTGCAGTTTACTAGGTGGAAAGGGGTTCACTATATGTTCTGTAGTTTACTAGGTGGAAAGGGGTTCACTATATGTTCTGTAGTTTACTAGGTGGTAAGAAGTTCACTATATGTTCTGTAATTTACTAGATGTTAAGGGGTTCAGTATATGTTCTGCAGTTCAACCCAGTAATGGTTATGGTGGTTACTCAAGTTTCTGCATTTAACACAAGGTCTTGCAACTTTCACAAGTTTCTGCAGTTGACAAAGGTTCTGCAATGGACAAAGATCCTGCAGTTGACAAAGGTTCTGCAATGGACAAAGATCCTGCAGTTGACAAAGGTTCTGCAATGGACAAAGATCCTGCAGTTGACAAAGGTTCTGTTGTTGACAAAGGTTCTGCAGTTGACAAAGGTTCTGCAAGTCAGTTAAGATCTGCATTCAACTTTAGGGTTTACAACTTGTCAAAGAATGTGCAGTTGACAAAGGTTCTGCATTTACCATTAGGTTTTGAATTTGTCATGAGGTTCTGCAGATATTGTACATTTCTGAAAAGGTTCCAAAGGTTCTAGGATTAAGTGAAAATCTTGAAAACTGTCAAAACTCTGATAATGACTGTCATCATTGTCAATCTTAATAAACATTGTCATTGTCAAGACAAACCATTCCTGCAAATCCCAAAAGCTTACTTGTAAAGATCATATGTGTAAGGTAAGTATGTGTTGACCTAAGTAAGAGTTGTTCGGACCCTACCTGGCTCAACGGTAGATGATTAATCACACAGGTGACTGGTGCCACTGTAAGACAAACAACATGCTCATAAATCATAGGGAAAATTTCCACCCCATAAGGTTAGGCTCATTTACTTCTCAGCAGCTATTTTCCACTGGAGCATATTGTCATTGAGGTCCTTTGTATGTGAAACAATAATGTAATCATGCTGTAAATATAGTGTATATAACACACGCTATTAGACACATCAAAAATAGATTAATCCCCATTTCAGTGGTTTAGAATATGTAAAGGCATGGCTCTACATGACAGCTGAGTTTTTCAAATTTGGAATTATTAATACATCAAGCTTAAAATTCTCAACAGATTAGCTTCTAAGCTGTTAATGAAGTTTCCTATAAATATTTTTTCCATTAATGATACACAAAAAATGTAGGTTTTTTTTATTTTCTTTAGATTTTTAACTTACCAAGGTATGTTAGATAAAACTAAAAATAATCCAGAAAAACAAAAAAATGAAAAAACACACAACACAATATATAAAAAACTACATGTTGAGTTTTAACTTGAATGAACCTTAAATTAACAGAAAAGAAATAGAAAAGTAATACTTTTATGTACATTATTTTTATGCAGATAAAAATCAATCCTTATAAAAAAATCCTTAAAATATCTTTTGATAAAGATAACATAAATATCTTAAAATAAGCATAACTAAGAAAGTTTCTTTATCTTATAAAATGAAATAAATAAATCTTGTGCCTAAACATAGAGTCCCAAAGACAAATGAGATAAGAAACTTAACTTATAACAAATGATGTAAAAAAAATGTATTTCCTAATGACACTCAATATCCTACTTCAGAGATAAAAGCAGAGTTCTGAAGTAAAAACTGGATGTCATACTACATAGACGAATTACAGAGTTACGGGACAAAGAGCCTAACATTCCTGTGACCATGTTGAATGTCTTGTTCTACCTGCTGTATTGATCTTTACACCTGTTCAATTTGACGACTAAGGTCGCAAAGCCTATCACTTGTTTTCTTTTACATAGGTATGTAATCACAAGTTGCCGTAAAGGTAACCCACGGTGAGCAGACAGACGAACAGGTTCAGTGTGTCAAATACATATGTCACATGTTTTCATTATCATATTTTCAAGGTATGTCGCCAAAAGTTACCTTAAAGGTAGACAGATCTAGACAGACAGACATGTTCAGTGTGTCGCATACAGGCCTTTCACTTGTCCCTATTATCCCATGTATACAATCACAAGTTACCTTAAAGGTAACCCAAGGTGGACGGACAGACAGACAAACAGACATGTTCAGTGTGTCGCATACAAGCCTTTCACTTGTCCCTATTATCCCATGTATGTAATCACAAGTTACCCTTAAGGTAACCCAAGGTAGACGGACGGACGGACAGACAGGCAGACATGTTCAGTGTGTCGCATACAAGGCTTTCACTTGTCCCTATTATCCCATGTATGTAATCACAAGTTACCCTTAAGGTAACCCAAGGTGGACGGACAGACAGACAGACATGTTCAGTGTGTCGCATACAAGCCTTTCCCTTGTCCCTATTATCCCATGTATGTAATCACAAGTTACCTTAAAAGTAACCCAAGGGGGACGGACGGACAGACAGACAGACATGTTCAGTGTGTCACATACAAACCTTTCCCTTGTCCCTATTATCCCATGTATGTAATCACAAGTTACCCTTAAGGTAACCCAAGGTAGACGGACGGACAGACAGACAGGCAGACATGTTCAGTGTGTCGCATACAAGGCTTTCACATGTCCCTATTATCCCATGTATGTAATCACAAGTTACCTTAAAGGTAACCCAAGGTGGACGGACGGACAGACAGACAGACATGTTCAGTGTGTCAAATAACATTATCTACGTCAAATGCCTAATCTAGCAGAGCACGGGTGAGGTGTGTGATAAGCTGTAAGTATATATGTAATGTGGTTAGAAAGCAATGCAAGAACACCACTTGTGTCACAGGATATGTGTTATAGCAGTGCATATTTCACCTGATAGGCTGGTTAGGACCATACATACATGTGAAACAGTCCACATGAAATATGTTACGCCTAAACATTATACAATGACTCACTAAGCTACAATGTAAATGGAAACTTTTCACATTTATTCAAATAATCTTGAAAATTCAACACTACCTTTATTTATTTATCTCCTTATACTCAAATGAATGTATATTTTATTAATGTAAAAAAAAAACATCGAGAAATCCGCCTTGAAAATAAATATGCATTTTTGTTATTATTATACAATAATATTGTCTTAAACATAAAGAAAAAACAGATAAGTTAAAACAGAATTTGTTAACATGAAGTTCTAAACAAAGTTATCAATTACATCTGACTTTAATATACAAAAGCAATGATTTGAAGTTTCATCTCTCATAAATCTGCATTTAATATGCCCCATTCAGCTACCATCTAAATCATTTTAATAAGTATTAAATAGCATAAAATCCTCTAGTAAAATTACATTTCTGTAGATATCTATTTGAACATTTGTACTTAATAATAGATGAGAACTCAACTCGATATAAGATAAAAGCAATATTAAGTTTCAATAACATGATTGTGTAAAGTCATTAAGCAGTTCAAATGCGTCTATGTCTTCAGCTAAAAATTCAAATCTGCCATTTCAAAAACTAATGTCAAGAATCAAATTTCAAAAAGTTCACAAATTACATTCTGTGCAGCATCAACTACAGTGAAATATTATCTTAGAGGTGTTCAACAAATATTTGTCTGAGCAACACAACACCATATCATTTTCAGTAACTACTTATGCCATCAGAAGTCTCAATAATATGGCATTAAAACTTCAGTTCTATATATGACAAAAAATATCCATATTTTGGTATCACAAACCATAATCCAAACCTACCTCATAAGCCTAACTAAAACTAACTAGGAAAAAAACCGTAAACATTGCCAGTTTACATGCATGTTTACATTACATGAATTACATTCATTCAGTAAACCTAATCGCAGCAATGATATTTTAATTCATTTACATTTATGACAATATTAAGTATATGACATTGTTTTAAAAATAATAACCACTAACAACTAATGATATTAATGAATTTACTTTCTCAATCCACAACCTTCTTTACAATCTCATGTGCTACTGAATTTCAAGTTTAGAACATCAGTTCAACATCAAAACCAACATCCAAAGACCACTAGGTCAAGATAGGCTAAACCAAATTATTCCACAAAATAATGGTAAAAGATGAATAAAGATTTTGTTCAATATCATTATCCTGACTCTTGACAATTACAATTCATACATCTAGCAAGCCCCCTGCTCACTCAACCTCAATGACCTTGCTAGCAGGACGACCTTGGTGACCTCACAGTAGGGGAGATAACACCACACCTTTGACTTGACCTTTAATGACATGCTGAGTCTCAGCTGCACATGAATAAAAGCGCAATAAGATTGTTTCTTCATTGTGAGGAGACCTTGCAACAAGTTTCTGGACTCTAAAACAATTTTATTGCTTTTTGGTCGTTCATCTGCATCACTAGATAGTGTAGTCTTGACTACAAATAATAATGCTAGATATATGTTCAACTTTCATTAAAGGATATGTCTTCAATAGTATTTCTTTATTAATGCTTCATACATTTAAATATTATGATATTTTCAAGACTCTGAAAACATGTTATTAATTTTAGTTGTCCATGTGCACCACTTGATGGTATAAGTTACATACCATAATGCTTATAATGAATGAATGAATAAAAGAACGAATTGAAGATATGTTTAACTTTCATTCAAGGATATGTCTTCAATAATTCAAGACTCTAAAACGATTTCTTTCATAGTACTTTAGTTGTTTATTTGAAACTCTAGATACTTTAATGGTTTGAGTTTGACTACATTAAAAATATGTAGAAGTTTCATTCAAGGATATTTCTTCAATGAAATGTGTAACTATATGGTTCATACCACCTAATATTATCATATTTTCAAGTCTAAAACAATTTCATAGTATTTATTGTTTTTTTGAAACCCTAGATACTTAATGGTTTGATTTTGAATATATATCAGTATAGCAAATATAAGTAGAACTTTTATTCAATGATATTTTCAACTCTTTTCGACTCTTACAATAATTTCAATGCATTTAAGTTGTTCTCTGTTAAACTATTACTATGACTACATACCATATAGGTAAGTCTGTTTAAACTTTCTTCAAGGATAAATCTTCGAAGGTTTTTTCATTGCTTTTGTGTTATTTATCTTTACTTAAAAAACTTCTCATGGCCTGACTACATGTAAGCAGATGTATGTTAAACATAATTTCAATGCTATATGGTTTGAAAGGGGCAGTAGCACGTTTTTAGGGGGAATATAAGGTGATGTCAGGAAAATCAAAACTAATTGTTTTTAATTGAAAGACGATGTACTTAAACTAAATGGAGCAGTAATAATTCAAATATATAACGTTCAAGTTTAGCCATGCGATTCCTTTTTCTTACACAAAATGAATAAAAGGCTTTCACATAAAATGGCCGCCAATGAATTTTATGAGAATCTTCATACTTTGTTCTCTGACTATGGATGATTGGCTTGTGTAAGAAGATTTTTGACACTGTCAAAATAATACATTTAGCATTACCTTACAATTATCAGTGAAAATTTTAAGATATAAAATATATATATAGGCTACTGCCCCTTTAATAGTATCATCAACTTCATGGTACATACAATTTAATACCAACTAGAACGTCTTGAGTAAATACATAATATGAAAGAATAGGAGCAATATCAATGGTTTTTTATCTTTTATAGTATTAGTAACAGTAGCAAAGGCAACCGTTTGTGGCAATTTAAAAATAACATTATAACAACAAAGCAAAATATATTCTGCTAAATAATGCAAAATAAACAAAAGAAGAGCTAGAAACAAAAATTAAAAGAAAACAGTTGTTTCTTCTGTATCTGAAGACATCACTAAACCATTACTGATGTGTAACTCTTTGTGCAGTGAAGCTGAATATTGACAGCTTTACAAACATAATCATTAGTGTGTCTATGTTACTATAATGTACCCGGTAGATGATTAATTGATAAGGTCTATTTCAGGCATTCTTTAGTATTCCCACTGAACATGACACATAACCACTTCTGTTTTTGTGTCTTGTGTTTATGCTATATTTGCCTTGCTTGACGGAGGAAAAATATTTCTAATTAACTTCTTTAAGATGGAATGTGTTTATTCACGCATAAGTCAAAGACTAATTACTCTTTTTCAGGTTGCTAATATGAAATAATACTTATAAAACACCTTTATCCTTATACACAGATTCTTTGGAGGACTATTCCCTTAAAATCTCTTCTATCAGTCTAAGTGATTTAGGAATACTTTTTAATTCATTGGTTTAGTTTTACAAGAATTTGTTGAATGCTCTTCTTTTTATGTTTCTGAATCATGGAGAATTTACCTTATCAATCATATTTCCTTCATGGTTCTAAGAAAGTTTTAAAATATTTTCACGTCCCTGTTTCATATGTTAAAACCTGTGGAGAATGTGTAGGTTAAAATGTCAATGCACAATCTGGCGAGAACAATCACTTAGCTGTGGCCCTAATTGGCTGGAAATAGTCGCCCACCAGGTTTAAACGCTATTTCAGTTACAGTCATTCAACTATTAACATCTACTCATGTGTTCATTTCCATTTGCCAAATTTTTACCCCAAAAAAACTTTAATAAAAAAATCAACAAACATTACATTCTAAGGCAACATGTGTATAAAACATACATTTGAAGCCTTTGGGTACAGAGTTAATGGCTCTGGGGGTGTAGAAGCATGTGAGCCAACATGTGAAGTCTGGACACAGAGCAGAATGGTGTCCAGGTGTCGCTTGAACAATTCTCTCTTGTATGAGATCCTACCCAGCACTACTACCTCCATGCTAGGATCTATGGAGGTTTCGTCCTGACAACTGCTTGGGTGAGGTCATATCACTACTCACTACTACCTCCATGCTAGGTTCTATGGAGGTTTCATCCTGACAACTGCTTGGATGAGGTCATATCACTACTACCTCCATGCTAGGTTCTATGGAGGTTTCATCCTGACAACTGCTTGGATGAGGTCATATCACTACTACCTCCATGCTAGGTTCTATGGAGGTTTCGTCCTGACAACTGCTCGGGTGAGGTCATATCACTACTACCTCTATGCTAGGATCTATGGAGGTTTTGTCCTGACAACTGCTCGGGTGAGGTCATATCACTACTCACTACTACCTCTATGCTAGGATCTATGGAGGTTTTGTCCTGACAACTGCTCGGGTGAGGTCATATCACTACTCACTACTACCTCTATGCTAGGATCTATGGAGGTTTTGTCCTGACAACTGCTCGGGTGAGGTCATATCACTACTCACTACTACCTCTATCATAGGATCTGTGGAGGTTTTGTCCTGACAACTGCTCGGGTGAGGTCATATCACTACTACCTCCGTGCTGGGATCTGTGGAGGTTTCAGCCTGACAACTGCTTGGGTGAGGTCATATCACTACTCACTACTACCTCTATGCTAGGATCTGTGGAGGTTTCGTCCTGACAACTGCTCGGGTGAGGTCATATCACTACTCACTACTACCTCTATCATAGGATCTGTGGAGGTTTTGTCCTGACAACTGCTCGGGTGAGGTCATATCACTACTACCTCCGTGCTGGGATCTGTGGAGGTTTCAGCCTGACAACTGCTTGGGTGAGGTCATATCACTACTCACTACTACCTCTATGCTAGGATCTGTGGAGGTTTCGTCCTGACAACTGCTTGGGTGAGGTCATATCACTACTACCTCCATGCTAGGATCTGTGGAGGTTTCATCCTGACAACTGCTTGGGTGAGGTCATATCACTACTACCTCTATGCTAGGATCTGTGGAGGTTTTGCCCTGACAACTGCTTGGATGAGGTCATATCACTACTACCTCTATGCTAGGATCTGTGGAGGTTTCGTCCTGACAACTGCTTGGGTGAGGTCATATCACTACTACCTCTATGCTAGGATCTGTGGAGGTTTTGTCCTGACAACTGCTTGGATGAGGTCATATCACTACTACCTCCATGCTAGGATCTATGGAGGTCCGTCCTGACAACTGCTTGGGTGAGGTCATATCACTACTCACTACTACCTCCATGCTAGGATCTGTGGAGGTTTTGTCCTGACAACTGCTTGGGTGAGGTCATATCCACTGTCCTCTTGCTTCGACCAATCAGTGATGAGGCACTAGAGTCTTTAGTATAATTGTAGAAGTATGATTTTCAGAAGTATAAATGAAGCTCTGTGATTGGTTGGATAAATAGAAAGTTAAAATGGCAGAACACGTCACCTTGCTGATTAGTGGTCAAATGGATAACGCGTGTTACATACTAGAAAAGGTCTGACTTTAATGAAATTGGTTGCAACGAAGCCACCTTCTCTGGTCAAAGATTATATTCCTCAACTTTTACTGTTCTCTTACACCAATATCACATATGTCAAACAAGTTCTAGATAAATCTAAATCTGACTCTAATAATTTTTAAATCTAATAAAATCTATCTTGAATAAATGCAAAAGCAAAAACAAAACACTGCACATTAACAAAATCAGGTTTGGAAGACATTTACTAAAACATGTTGGAAGAAATACATATACACAACTAAACCATAACAATTTTAACCTGGAAATCACTTTCAAAGATTCAAAAACTTAATACCAATGTGAAAATGCAGTTTGCAGTGGTGTAAAATTTCAAGAGCACTTGATAAAAACATGAAATAATGAGGTAGCGGTACACTTAATGACCCTCACCATCAAGTGTGATAAAATGAGGAAGTCTATCAAATCACCATCCACTTACAACTTACTATCTGTCAGAGGGCCACCGGAAGCTTATAACAGAACATATGTGACAACTTATACCATTCTTTTATATAGTTTGTTGTCTCTGCGCTGAGAACAATGTTTACTAACTGAATAACACTACAAACACTTCATAGGTCAAATCCGCCCAAGGAAATTCGGCTTCTAAAGAGGAAATGTTAACACTGAATCTATGAGTCACGTCAAAAAGCACAATTTTTTCATTTAAACAATAAGTACAGTGCTCTAAGTGAATCAAACATTTTCCCATAACTCTCTGTCAACTGCTGAAGCTATGAACAAGCTATTAGAATTAAATAAATGTCAATTGTAATCTTTGAACAATTATTTATGATAACATAGTATTAACGGTGCGGTAAAGTGCACCAATTGTTTCAAATGCTTTTTATCTGTTATGATTAACAATGATTGTATGTTCACTGCCCCGAGGAATGATATTATAACTCAAATCTCAACTTAAATATTGGTCTATTTCACTTAACCTTTACAAATCTTCAATTAATTACAGATTACCTGCAGCAATAAAGCAAAAAGAATAAACAAGAGAGATAGGTTGGGAATGATTTCTAATACTTAAAATTGGCAATATTACGATGACATTATCATAATTGAGCTCAAGTAAACCTAAGTTATAGGTGTTTACTTTGTAGTAGGGTTCTAGCTAGTTCTAAACTTAAAGAAAATTTTGAAATTAACCTTAATTATACATATAAAAAATATCATCATCATCATCATCTTATTCATCATCATTATTTTTTGTTGTTCATCATCAATTTCATCATTACAGTCTTCACACATAACAATAACCTTCAAATGACCTTCTCATCATCATAATTTTTATATAAATGATCTCCGAAAGAAATAATGTATTTTTCTTCACCTCCTATGGATCTCTGCACATGATATACCAGAAAATGTCAATACCCATTAGAACAATAAATCATACCTATTTTGGTCTCACAAAATCAAAGTTAACATTTTTAGAATATTAATTATATGAATATGCTTTTCTGACATTATTTATGCTTATGTTGGTAAGAAATTCACAGGGAAACAAAATATCAAAACAACTTAAAATTCCATAGTTGCAGAATACATGCAGATATGAAGAGGAATGAAGTGTTTCACAAACATTTCAGATTGCATCGCATAAAGAAATGTCATTTAATGAAATAGTTTCAAAGAACTCTTTTTCAAACATATCAAATCATGCATCAATGAAAACACACATTTAGCAAGACTAAAAGATATGCCATCTATCATCAGACAATGATAAAATCAAATAAAGAAAAATAATAAAATCATAATAGAAGAAGATTGTAACATTAAACAAGATGTCAAAATTATGATTTTAGCATCACATTATAATGTATACTATCTTTAAAATCTAAGTTCACATAAAATGAAACCCTATTATTTCACATATTTCCACAGAAAAGCAAATCAACACTGTTTGTAAATAATGTACATTTACATGTCGTCAAATGTATACATTTAGCACCACAACATATTTCCTAATCTTTAGGAATTATAACGTGACACCTACTTGACGGAATGAATCAAATGACCTTGTAATTGCATAAACAGCTTCACCATAATAGTATTAATTTATTTAAATTTCTTAAGTTAAAATGATGATCAGAATGCTTTTAAAATTAATTTAGGGATGTATTGAAATAAGAAAAGTGATTTCTTCAAAATCATTTTAAAAATTTACAACAGGTCAAAAACATAACTAGACTACAATTAAAATTAAGCTATGAACCAAAATTTTGGGTGAAAAATATTTATAATTTAAAATATGAAGATAGAATAAACAAATATTGTTCTTATCCAATTATCATTTCAAAAAAATGAAACTATAACTTCATCCAAAGTATTGAATTCAATAAACAAAAAAATTGTTGTTATCCATTTATCATTAAAAAAATAAATCTTAAGCATAACTTCACCCAAAGTATATTTGCCAAGGCAAAGTAATTACTAAACGAAGTTACTGGTATGTGATAACCATATATAATGCAAAGTAAAGCTGATAAAGACAGGAAAGTGAGGAATGAAACACACCTATAATACATAGAAGAGTATCCATAGCAAATGATTAAGTTGCTAAGTCACTGGTTCTCCTATAGCAAAGGCAAGCAAAGGAACACTGAATAAAACAGTGTTATACATACCGCCAGATCCCATGTGCTAGCAACTAATAACAGCTGATCAATAACTGTTCATATCCCCTGATCTATCTTAACCTCACTCAATCATGTCTTCTGACAGAACTAATTAATACAAACAATAACCAATGCCTAGAATGCTTGGTGAAGCATAAATGTTCAACAACTTATGAACTTACGTCTTACACAATTCAGTGAAAACAAAGAAAATGATTTTTTGGGTTTTTGTGTAAACAAATTAAAATGAAAACAGTTTCAGTATGCTATGCTGATGACATATGTATTGTAAAATTTTCAATTTTAGAAAAAAATCAAAATAAATTGATTAGAAATTAATTGTCAAAAATGTTTATTATCTAAATAGGTTCGACTTATTCATAAAAAATATGATTCAACATTATGAAAACTCCCTACTTTTAATATAAGTGTCTCTTGTTTTGATAATAAAATGAAATAAGAGAGTGAAATTGATGTCTGTATCTTTGTCATAAGAAAATGGGTGTGTCCAAAATCTGACAACTTCTAATCCTGTCTTTCATAGTTTTACTTGTACATGTATGAAAAAGATCAACTATACAATAAATAAGTATAAAATACAAACATGAGCAAAAACAAACATGTTTGAATCAATAGTTGATGTACTTAAATATTCTAATGTATGTGGTTATTTTAAATAACATTAAAATCCATTTTAAAAGTTTATGCAATATTTGATAATCATGTCATAGTATATCTTAAAATCTGAAATATTACTAGTAAAATTGAAGGGAATAAAATGAAACAAGAGACAAGCTATTCCACTTGTAGTATTTTTCATGTTGATGCAAATACCATAAGACATAAAAACACTCCATTAAGATAGGTTTGTAATTTGAGAGTAAACTTATGAGGTAAGGTCTAAATTTCTTTCTAACATAAAGTTGAATGAATGAAATATGAAATGTAATCATGAGCTATCAATTTGAATGTCAAGACAATAAGAACTCATCTTATTGTATTTTCAATAATGTCAGAACAACAACAAAAGTTATTTTTTAACTTCCGTATAAAGTTGATATTCACAATATTCCAAAGCAAAAAAAAAGAAATACTAAGTTGAAATTAAAAAGTTTTGGAGGATATGAAAGAAAAGGGAACCTAAAATATCTTAACAAAGTGCATGTTACAAATCAATCATTATTATTTTAACAAAATTATGTATAATATTATGTTATGATATTCTTGTAGAATTATAAAATGTTACCAGTGATGGCATAATTGTGGTGAAAAAAATCCATTTCGCAAACATACTAATACAATTTATCTTTCATACCATAAAATTGTGTTCTTCCTTACCCTATAATTTTTTTAATGCAACTCAAACACTTCATAACAACAATGTTTCTGTTTCATCATAAAACATTGTAATCAGTTTCTAAAATATCTTGATAATATCATTCTATAAATGTCAGTCTCAAAATCCAAACTGAAGTGTATGTCCATAACAAATTATGATATTTCATAATTATTTGTTAATCGGGTAAGTAATTAACTGTTTAACTTAAGAATTCTCAACAATCCTACTCCACCTATCTCCAGGGTAAAACAGTAAGCATGAGATAGCATGCTGAGGCCACATTGTCCTAAACAGGTCATTACAGTAATGACTGAATCTCCTAATCCTATTGCCTGATAGACTAGCAAGCATATACAATGATATATGAAAACTACTTGAGGATAAAGAAAATAGGAGAATTACTAAATGACCATGATAAATCCGTGCTTTGCAAATTGTGATTGCCTTCTGATCATGTGCTGTTTGTCAGAAGCAGGCTAGGTAAGGTAACGGCTAAAACATCGATAATTGGGCCGAGTATTCGCCGGTCAATACATAGCAGACCAGCCTACAGAAAGTCCGTCTCTTTTTTGACGGTTTTACCAAGGCAAAGCTGCACCGAGGCGATACGTTGCTAGGATCTCCAGGCGGCTAGCCACAGAGTCGCTCTCTGACGCAAATGCCATTGGCAGCTCGTCAAGTTTGAACTAACCGAAGCCTTAGGTCTCTTTCCTTCTCACATGCTAAACCATAACCCACTGTATCATAGAGTTCACTGTTCTCCACACGGGTTAAAGTCCTGTCCCGTGTGACCTAAGTAACAAGCGATAATATATAGATAAAACATGCGTAACATCCATACATGACAAATGTATACATAACTTTCACAAGTCGCCCGTGACAAGCGCCAAGTAAGGTAAAACGCCCAATCCCAAGTTTGGTGTAAATAATTCACAACAGCGGTAACACACGACTGATGTTTAACGTACAAAGTTGGCGCGAAAATCGGTGCCACTCTCTGGAACCGAGTCGCAGAAGGTTCTTAGCGACACGTGAAGACAGTAAAAGTGTGATAAAGACTAAATATTACAGAACTTACCCGCCGGGTCGATCTGACTTTTTCTGCGTCTGTAAGGTACAGCATGAGATTACTGACAGGTCGACGATGTTGCGAGGTGTTGGCGTGGAGTGATGGATGGTTTGAGACAGTCGGTACTGTTCCTTGCTTCTCAGTCGGTGTCAGTCATTCTGAAAAAGAGACTGTCGTCATAAATCAGGAGTTTGATAATGACCTGTTACTTGACAGACAGAGCAGTGTAGAACAAATACTCCAATTGCCGTATGAAGGAAACGCGCGTTGTACATTTTCTTCCTTCTTAATGACATATTTCTCTCAACTCAAGGTACACAATTGTATACACTTAGATCCAGATACATCAAAAGTCTCACCAGAAGAAATCCATGAATTGAACCAAAATAACTCGACCGTTTCTATTTTTACTCCTCGCTGAGGAGTTATAAGGTGAAAATCTGAAGCTCGTTCTATTTTAGGAAAAGGAAAACACACTTGCCTTGTATTTATAGTGGGACGATATGGATATATCAGTACGCTTAACTCGGTCACAATAAACGCCGACCAACCACTATGATACGACCAACCACGGTAGTAATAATCTTATGCAACCAGTCTGATCGCTAAATCCGACTATGAAACATTCAAACCTGAAATAACCTGCAGTCCCAAATTTGGCCTCTTTTCTTCCGCGGAAGGAGTCGATGTCTAGTTGCTATGCGCTGAAGTCCATGTGCGTCATCAGTGACCTAGATATATTCTAGTTGATTGAAAATAATCTTCCGTGGTTGGTAGACAGGAATACTCGACAGCCAATGCCTTCCAGTTGTACGCTAGTTGCGTTGCGCAGTTTTGTCGATTCAACAGGGGTATTGGAGTTGAAAATTAAATATTTCAGAACTCACGCGCCGTTAGGAATTCCATGTTATTGACGTCATATGGAAACACCAATCAGCGAGCAGGAGTTGCTCACGTGAAGCGCAAGCAGACGACACAACATAAACTACATCCCATCTGACCCGACTACGTCTTAAAGTTGTTTTATTGTCAATTCCGTTTTCAGAGTTACGACCTCCAAGTAAATACGACCTGCACGCACATATAATTAGAGGGAACATTCAGCCTGCACTGATTGATTTTACACGGGAATTATGCCACAAGTGCGTGTTAGAATAAGCCATTTTACAGCAGCCTTAGTAAGGATCAGTCATTTCAAGCATGTAATAGCTTTTACTCTTAAATCGTATTAAAACCCTGTAACAATATGTATAATAGTGAACAGTTTAATCAAGGAAATATGTACGTTATTAACTTGTTATCATTTCAGAGGTAATCTTCACTCATGGGATATAGTCCAATATTTGACTCTCACGTCCCCAGAAAGTTCGATATGCGGTGTTGAAATAATTTTCATCGATTTGTATACATAAAGCATGTGAAAACAACTCTAAGTTTGGATAGACAGAGGAAAACTTGAAATATTTAGTCTAAATATACACACCACCCACCTCTTACAGCAAGCAGCCGCAACGGGTATTGCATACAGTCGTGAAACTGGTTGTGACTTCAGATTTCGCGTTGAAAAAATCAATTCTTTTTCTTCGAACTATGTGTAACGCCCTTACGCTGGCAAGGTATCTTGCAGTGCGAACGCTTTTCATGTGACTAGCTTTCAAGATGCAAGCGTCCATAAAGAGGTTGGGTCACGATTTCTGTCCTTATAAGTCTGGTTTAAATGACATAAGTTTATACTCACTATTACCTTGTATATGAGAACTATTCCTATGCAATGTTAACATTTATGTCTACTATCATGTAAACACGTGTTTTGTTTCGTTGATAGCACGTGTCATGCGTGTGTTATGCATGTATACTGCCCAAAATATTTAAGGAAGACTCAAGTAATTAAATGTACCTGCTCATAATGACACTATTTGTTTGTAGACTGTGTTCATACCCATAGTCATACCTGACCCGAGGCTACTGATTTGTGAAGTTTTATTAAATTATTTTGTAAATGTTATCAATTTTGGGGATTTTGGGGGAGAAATGTCCTTTTCAAGCATTCCACTATCAGTGGTATCATTTCCAAAGCAATAAAATCATCCTAGACATGACTACATTGCATTGGAACTGAACCATTTGATACTATGTGTTGTTCAGTATTCACCATCTATGTTACTCGCATCAAACACTACATCGCTTTTAGTATTTGATTCTAATGTGTCAGTCAGATATTGTTTGTTTATTAAAAAACCATGTGTTCATATACAAAGTATCTTAAAGGGGCAGTAGCACGTTTTTAGGGGAAATATAAGGTGATGTCAAGAAAATGAAAATTAATGGCTCCAATTGAAAGACAATGTATTAAAACTAAATGGAGCAGTAATAAATCAAATATATACGTTAAACTTTAGCCATGCGATTCCTTTTTCTTACACAAAGTTAATTAAAGGTGTTCACACAAAATGGCCGCCAATGAATTTAATGTGAATCTTATTACTTTGTCCCCTGACTATGGATGATTTACTGTTGTAATTATAAATTTGACACTGTCAAAATAATACACTTAGCATTAACTTTCAAGTATAGGCGAAAAATTTAAAATATAAAATTATCAAAAAACGTGCTACTGTCCCTTTAAGGACAATATGCATATGCTTAGATTCTTTTAAGTTGTATATTTGAAAACGAAAACGTTTTGAAAGAATTACTTGTAAATTCTATTTCTATTTCTTTTTTTTATACAAAAGATATACTTTTTGAAGTGTGCCTAAAAACTGATTATTCAAAAAAGTACATTGACCAAATGACTATTTATTCCGTCCACAAAAAGGAAGCAGAAAATTACTATCCTGTCATGGAACCTAGGTTAATGATACCAATACATGAATTTATCTATTAACCACAGGAAAAGCATCCTTGACTTAAATGTCCTACTTTTAATTTAAGAAATCCATTATTGTGATTTTTTAATCCTTAATTTGCCTTTCACATCGAAAGTATGTCACGATACAAAGCAATATGGAGACGGATTACCAATTTTTTTTGCTAATTAATGGATTATTTGTTCTATATCTCTTACTAGGTCAGACATTCTTAAAACTATCCTTTATTTAAAAAAGCGAACAATTAAATATACCAACGAGATGCACTGAAATAAGATCAGTTTAGTCATTGAGATTATCCATCAAAACAGCACACTGTACTTTAATATCATGATAATAACATTTTGTGATTGAACCATAATTGTAAAATGTTATTTTCTGAACACAAAGTCTTACTGGTTCTGCTGTAGGTGCTGTTGGTGATGGATAGCGGTCATATTCAAATTGAATAGTAGAACTGGTAGTGATGATAGTAGGATTTGGTATGTGATTGGCGTATCAATAGAAATAGTAGTAGTAGTAGTAGTAGTAGTGTAAATAAAGTAGTAGTAGTAGTAATAGTAGTAGTAGTAGTAGTAGTAGTAGTGTATATATAGTAGTAGCAGTAGCAGTAGCAGTAGTGGTAGAAGTAGCAGTAGTAGAAGTAGCAGCAGTAGTAGTAGTAGTAGAAGTAGTTATAGTAGTAGTAGAAGTAGTAGTAGTAGTAGTAGAAGTAGTAGTAGTAGTAGTAGTAGTAGTAGTAGTAGAAGTAGTAGCAGTAGTAGTAGTAGCAGCAGTAGTAGCAGTAGCAGCAGTAGTAGTAGTAGAAGTAGCAGTAGCAGCAGTAGTAGAAGTAGTAGCAGTAGTAGTAGTAGTAGAAGTAGTAGTAGTAGTAGTATAAGTAGTAGTAGCAGTAGTAGTAGTAGAAGTAGTAGTTGAAGTAGTAGTAGTAGCAGCAGCAGTAGACGTACTAGCAGTAGTAGTAGTAGTAGTAGTAGTAGAAGTAGTAGCAGTAGCAGCAGTAGTAGTAGTAGTAGTAGTAGTAGAAGTAGTAGTAGTGACGGCAGTAGTAGCATCAACAGTAGACGTGCTAGCAGTAGTAGTAGAAGTAGTAGTAGTAATAATAATAATAATAATGGATAGCTTTTATATAGCGCTAAATCTCCGCATTGCAGACTCAGAGCGCTCCATGCTCCATTACCCTGGTCTAACCCAAGCTGACATATATGTCGCTAGAAGGTCGCCACCAACACAACTCTTTACCAGGTACCCATTTCCTGCTGGGTGAACAGAGGCACCTTTTGAATAAAGTCACTTTCCCAGGGTGACACCACAAGTCTCTCAACTTGTGTCTCAGTGTGGGGCAGGGAATCAACCCTTCAAACTCTCAGTTTATTCAGCAGTGAGCGAGTATACAGCGAGCCGCGCCCGTTGTTGCTGAACTATACTGAAAGCGGTCGACTGTAGTAGTAGTAGTAGTAGTAGTAGTAGTAGAAGTAGTAGTAGTAGTAGTAGTAGTGACGGCAGTAGTAGCATCAACAGTAGACGTGCTAGCAGTACTGGTAGAAGTAAATTTACTCACGCACAGCTCTTTACAGTCAATCATTTTCCCCATCATGTTCAAAACTCTGAAATTACCTCCATTGCACATACGAGAAACTGATTCCATTAAAAGTTTCAAATCTTATATAGCTCCATGTAGGTTTAAAGCATCTGCATATCTCATATTTTGTAAAAGAAAGACCAATCTGTATTATTACTTTATGTAGGTGAATTTGTTACTTAGATCATAGACAATATGAAGGATACGCCTTGAAAGTCGCCATTTTTTGTATCAACAAAAATTCTTATTACAAAAAATATATAGAATACTACTCTATTCTGAAGTTCAAGTTAAAATAGCTTTTGTAAACCTGAGGTTATCAAACCGAGAAAATGTCATAATTTTGAAAATTTTAGATTCTACAAACTTCAATTTTTGTTATTGATGCTTAGTAGATGATATTCTATAGCATAAGCTTAAATGACGAGGCATGTCGAAGAAGAAGAAAAGAAAAGAATAAGTTTATTCAATATTGAAGGTCTCATGGCCAAAGGCAGGTTGCATTTAAGAACTATTGCAACAAGTTTTTAAAAATGTACATTTGATGTTGTAAAAACTTGTTTCAATGTATTTTCTGAGGGTAAAATATATAAACAGTAGATAAATTATGACCAACAAGTAGAAAACGAAAGTCATTTTCATTAACAAAAAAATCACATTTGTCACATGAGTTTCAATTCGTATAACAACATAATATTTTTGTTGTTGAATGTTCAACTGACGACTCAGACAGTGAATATGCATAATGTAGGTATAAGATCTCTATCGTTATTCAGTTCTAAAGTGTAAATGGGACAATGATACCATAACTAATTCCATTTTTATCAAACTGTACTAAAGTGAAGGTTTGAATCATTTGGAATGTAAATGATACATGGATTGTTAACAAACTTAAGTAAGTGTATCTTAAACTCTTATGTGCAAAATCTACTAACATTCTTCATGTAATCTTGGGAAGGGAAAATATCGCATGTCGCGTTTAAATGTCGTTTAACATACTAATTTCGTAAATAGATAGTTCTAATTCGATTTTTAAGATGGGCAGTAGCACGTTTTAGGAAGAATATCAAGTGATTTCAGGAAAATGCGAATACAATATTTTTTATTTTCAAGTGCACCAATACCATTGAACCTTTTTTTGTCCATCCAGTTCTTATCATTTAACATAGAATACTGGTCTCACTGAAAGACTGTTATTTGTAAACATGCAAGTTTAGATTTGATATGAAGCTCCTCTCAATAATTGATAGAGAGAGAGAGATTGTTTATTCGAGGTTCACTTTCTGTACATTGGCATAACAATATAATAACATGTTCATCATTTGTAAAAATACAGAAAAAAACGGTCAGGTTATGAGAGACTATACAAATTATTAAAACAACGTACATAATATACATTAAATAAACTTATCATGTTGATATTTTTTCAGATACTGTGTGTCGAAAAGACTTTCTAAGCAATTCCCTTCTTTTAAAACCAAACCGTTATAAGAAAAGATTTGTGCATATCTCTAACTGTATACTATGAAATTAAACGTGTCAAAATGAAGATTGAGTTAATTTTTAAATTGATTATTCAAAATCATGATAGTTGTATAATGTTATCAATGTATGCATCATATCATATGTATTTATCTGTGTACAATAAACATTTAATTAATTTGATTGATGACACTGTTAGCATCTATTAAAAACAGATAAAAAGCAAAGAATTTATCAAAAAAACTTCTTGTCATGTTTTAAGCAAATTAATTTTTGATAATATTGTGAAAATATTACACAAAGACACAACCAAAATCATTGATTTTGATATTAACATATCATTTTTTGTGTTTGTTGCAGCCATTAGGTTCTATTTATGATCTATTTGTAATTACGAAATATTCCTCAGGTTAAAGAATTACGATCTTGTGAATTTTTAAAAGCTTTTTCTTGTAGGTATACATTGAATATTTGAACATTATGATACGTACCCTTTTATGACATTATTAAAACGTTCATATTTGGTATACACGAGTCACAATAACTAAACAATTATTGTCTTAAGAGTTTTTTCTCTTTATAAGAAACAATTGTTACTGGATTGTACGAGTCGATTAAAGCAATAAAATAAGACATAAAGATTGTGTCTACCATATTCTGTTGACAATTACAAATGTTGTTAATATCATAACGATTTTAAGCCATTCTTTCAAGTCTATATATATTCATGGTTTCAATTCAGAAACGTAACATAAATCAAATCTTCTAATAATTTAATAATTTTCAATAAGTTTGGTAAATTCCCACGATTTTCTATATTGATAAATACCTAGCTTTCTAATATCTGAAAAACAATTGTTCAATTTATTGCATATAGTAAAAGTTTAATGTGACTCGGGTATTCAATTACAATGTCTTTTTGTTTCCTTTATTACCATGTGGCAGTAAGTCTTATCCTCTTCGTTAACACAATAATAGCTTTCGAGTTGTATGATGGTTTTACCACTGTCACTGTCCGTGTATATTTGGAAGTACTGAATTCTTCTTATACTTGATTAATTATTAAGTTTACGATTTTCAAAGGTGGCAGTTTTTTTTTTTATCATTTTGCAAACTCAAATCCCACATTTCTATTAATTGTATATCATTTAGAACAACCAAATACACCAAGACAAGTAAAAGACCTTTGATATAACTGTTTATAACCAATAAATATATATTGGTTTATTTCGTTTACAATGATAAATCATAAACAACCAAATACACCAAGTCGAGTAAAATACCTTTGATATAACTGTTTATAACCAATAAATATATATTGGTTTATTTCGTTTACAATGATAAATCATAAACAACCAAATACACCAAGTCGAGTAAAATACCTTAGATATAACTGTTTATAACCAATAAATATATATTGGTATATTTCGTTTACAACGATAAATCATGACATTCACAAAAGAATTTATTTTGTTTTCACTGCGGATGTTTATTTCAGTTATCAAAGCAATAAAAATACAAGGAAAAACGTAAGAACATAATGAAATAACGTCATTTGATGATATAATGACGTCATGTGATTATCGCGTACAATAATGGTGATCACGATGTTTATATATGGAAAGCTATTTCCAAACTGTGAACTGATATAAAAAATATACTGGAGTGGCTCTGTTGTAGAATACCATATATATCGTCCATATTTCGAAAAGTGATAGGTACAAATACATTCATTATTTAAAGACACAGCAGTACGTTTTGGGGAAATTAAATTTATCCACGTTTTCCTCAATAAATTAGTTTGTGAAACAATATCTTCAAAGCTAGGGAATTGATTCAGATACCTTAACCTGATATCGAAAGTTCAATACTTGAATTAAAACATTGGTGTGCAACTAGTAACATATATTTTCGTTTTGGTTACATCAATTTACTTACCTAAAGACTTGCTTAGAACTGTCCCTTTATACATTTGTAGCATTTTTTTATTTGTAACAATTCTTGTCTTTTAAGGTCTAGTGCCTCGGTGGATTGAACCAATTCCCTAAGGCTTATGTTCAGATTAAACATTTAGCTTGAAGACGGGTAAACATGGATGGTTGTTATGGTGTACTAAACAAACCGATTTTGTATAAAAATTCCCACTTTCAACTTTTCGAATGAGAATAAACCTTTTCGTTAGATTCTTGACATTATAATATATGAACGTTACGTTTTTATTATTCATAACCTTAATCCTGTTTCTCTGTAGTTAATTGTATATAGTTCATGTTAATAGTATAAATGACCCTTGAATAAAAAGTGAATGGGAGAAAACATACTGACATATTGTTACCTGTTTTCTGAGAAATTATGTGATAATCTTATTGCAGGTTTCTAATACTTTTAACTTAAAGTTCTGAAATACAGAAGAAGAATATATATTATTTACGTGTCACATGTTGTTATTTTTGAACATTCACAAAGTCAATTTAAAAAACAACATCCAGCCTTAAAAGGCTTATGAGACACGAAATTCGTTGATAATCTAAAATCATGAGATAAAAAACATATGCATTGTTAAAATGGTGTGGAAACAGTCACATAAGTGCTTATAATACAAGCGAAAACTACATGTTGATTTTGGACCTTTTACGTCTATTAAACATGTTGTTTATCATGGCAGAAAGAGATATAAAAACATTGTCATTTAACATTAAATAAACAAATTGGTCAACTGGCGAAAGCTGAGCAAATCGAGGGTCTCTGCTATTTATATAATTCCAAAAATCGTACCTTAAATCAGAATAGAAACTAAAGGTGGTCAAAAAATGGACTTCGTCCTCAATATCATTACTGTCACAAAATTTACAAATACTTTTAACATAACTTGTAGATGGATGTGAAAATGGACCTTAGGGAGAATAAAAAGTGATGTCAGGAAAATCAAAATAAGTGGTTCCAATTGAAAGACAATGTATTTAAATCAAATGAAGCAGTGATAAATCAAATATATAATGTAAAGTTCAGTCGTGCGATTCCTTTTTCTTTCACAAAATGAATTAAAGGTGTTCACACAAAAATGGCAGCCAATGGACTTTATCTGAATGTGTTCTCTTTGTTCTTTGACTATGAATGACTGGTTTGCGTAATGAGATTTTTGACACTCTCAAAGTAATACATTTAGCATTTACGTACAATTATCAGTGAAAATTTAAAATATAAAATATTCAAAAAACGTGCTACTGCCCCTTTAAAGTTCTAAGATACAAATACTTTTAACAAAACTTGTAGATGGATGTGAAAATGCACCTTTAGATTGTTTAAATGGACGCTGAAACATAAACTGCTGAGGAAGGATTTATACATTTTCTAGTAGTACATAATATATCATACACTCATAAATCACAATTCTGTAGTATACGCAAAATGAATGTATGTGTATATGAACATGTATGTAAAATATCATGTTCTCTTTTAAGTCTTTTCTTTTCTGCTTTTTGATATGTTAAAGGGGCAGTAGCACATTTTAGGGGGGATATGAGGTAGGGTCAGGAAAATGAAAAGAAATGGTTTCAATTGGAAGACAATGTATTTAAACTTAATGAAGCAGCAATGTATCAAATATATAATATGAAGTTCAGCCATGGAATTTCTTTTTCTACACAAACTGATTAAAGCTGTTCACACAAAAATTGGTGGTCAATGGACTTTATGTGAATCTTTATAATTTGTTCTCTGACTATGGATAATCTTTTTTTGTTATGAGATTTTTGACACTATCAAAATAATACATTGAGCATTAACGAACAATTATCAATTATTTTTTTTTAAATTAAAAAAAGTGCTACTGCCCCTTTAAAAAAGTTTAATCCCAGAAATACGAGAAGGTACTGAATTTTTTATTTTAATTTCCGGTGTGAAAAAGAGTTCATCACTTGCCGCTGCTGTGAATTGGTTTACTAAAAACTATCGAAACAATGACGTGATATATTCTTATATATGTAATCAACGTCACTCAAGGTGATATATACAATGTGTAAATGACGTCTCTGTCGAAGGGTTTACCGTATCACGATTCGCTGTGTGTTTTTCAATTGAATGCTTTGTAAAGTCGGCCAAATAAAATATGAAAAACATATGAAATAGTCCATCAAACTTTGGTAATTACTTTTTATTTAAGACACGTACTTCGCGCTCAAGTCAGCTATTTTAGAACATATGAGGACTTGATTATGCACTCGCTCTTTTGTTTTAAACAACTTATCACAAAAAATACAATAAAATTACTTTTGTACAAAGTGAAACAAAAAACAAATTGCTGGATACATTGCAGCTGGGAAAGCTTTTAGCTTTGATTACCTTAGTCTCTTAATAAGAATACATGATAAAATAATCTTATTAAAGTATATACAGTGTATGTAACTTAACTGATGGTTTAACCTACCTGGTCATGACAATGTACACAGTATAAACACTGATGTTGCACTGTCCATAACAGGTGATGTTTTTGATGTCAAGGCTGTATGGACAATTTGACTTAAGCTTACTTCGTAATTCTTGAACTTCATAGTCTTAGTCTGAATATATCCCGAATAATTAGTTAGTTTAATTGAACACGGATAGGTTGGAGCCCCGCTGAACGAAAGGGTTGTCAGACACATAATTAACTTAGGTAAAATACTTTAGTCAAAATGACGTGTTTTATCCAGCAGAACAAATGGGTACCTGGTCGGGTGAAGGCAATGTGGCTGAAAAACTGATTGCCTTAAAGGTGCAGTAACACGTTTTAGAGGGAATATAAGGTGATGTCAGGAAAATGAAAATTAATGGTTCCAATTGAAAGACAATGTATTTAAACTAAATGAAGCAGTAATAATTCAAACATACAACGTAAAGTTTAGCCATGCGTTTCTTTTCCTTACTCAAAATGAATTAAAGGTGTTCACAAAAAATGGCCGTCAATGAATTTTATGTGAATCTTCATACTTTGTCCTCTGACTATGGATGATTGACTTGTGTAATGAGATTTTTGCCACTGTCAAAATACTACATTTAGCATTAACTTACGGTCATCAGTGAAATATTTGAAATATAAAATTATCAAAAAACGTGCTACTGCCCCTTTTTTAATTCAAGGCTCGGTTGAGGCTAATCAACGGAACAATCTTCGTCTCGACACCATGGTTATAATGTGTGCATTTTGAGCTTTTTCACCATGCAAGCAAGAGAATTGTATTTTGCATCGTAACGAAACTAGAAAATATATTCCTGTTTATACAACCAAACTGGTATAGTCTAAATGCAGGATAGCATATCTACGTAGTTAATGTAATTAAAAGTAAAACTTTTTTGTTGATCCTCATTTATTTAGATATGTTCAAAATACATATATGGTGTAACACTGAGAATAGTGATATCATGGGTTTGAGTCTTCCTTTTGAGATAACCGAGGGGTGACTGAGATCGAATGCTTGTAGATGCATTAAAGTGGCACAGGGTATCTTTCTTAAAATGTTATTTGGTTTTGAAAAGCTACAAAATATCTAATATGCTGATTGAAGTTCATATCTCATCACTGGACTTGCAAATATATCCATTTATGCATAATATCTCTAAAATGCTTCATTTTATGGAAAAACCAAGAACACATCTCAAATACGTGTAATATTCAAAATTATGCATCTAATTAATCTACCTATTAGTTACAATACCTAATAAACACTATCGAATCGAATATGTCTTCCTGTCAGTTTATGACAAGGTTTCAAAATTACGTTTGGCGAATTTGCGCGCTCCATTCGAGCCACATTGTCCTGTTTTCGATCAAAATCCCGACTTTGAATGGCCGTATTTTCGCTGTAATGTACTGATTGACTTTTAACTTGTTATTTTCAGTAACAGTTAGTGGTTCCCGATGTAATAACATCTATTTCAAAATGTGACATATGTGATCCTATCAACTCTTTAAAGAGCCACTCCGTGAGTCGTCAGTGGCCACATTTACCAAACTTTACCAGAAGTGTCGCTTGAGAGAAGGATTGACTCCTACAGGAAAGTATAATTTAAAGCTAATCAATGTCGGATAGTGACAACAGGATGGGTTGAAGTCGCGATTATGATCGAAAACCGGACAAAGACGCGCTTCAATCGGTCAAACGTAATTTTTGGAACTTATCTGAATCAGTCAGAATGACAGTTACGAGTTGATAATGTTTCATGAATCAAATAAATAGTATTCATGGAAATTGGACGTGTATATTTGGCTTCCGCGAGCATATATGATTGTTTTATGATTTCCATTGAAATAATAATATTTGTGCCGTCTTTAAATGGATTTGGGGTATATGTTGAACTTTTATAATTAATTATGTCATTTACTTTCGTATGAAATAAAAACAAAGTATGATGAAAATCTCGGAGTGGCTCATCACTTTTTCGATAATTGTGTATATGGCTTGGAAATATTAAATACACCACGATAGCTGGATGTATGTGTACATTTATTTTTTGTTGGTTAATGGCGTTTTATCTGTTTTCCTATATCATATTTGCCTCGAAGCAATTTGTCAAAACGTACTTGTAAATTACTTTTACCATTATTTTGAAGCGGTAACTTTTTAGCAATAAATCCACTGCATTAACATTTATTCATGTCACTTAAACTTAGCATAAGTATTTATCGCTCTACTGAATGTAAATGATAATTTTCAGTATATTTCTGAAAACAAGCAATTTTTTTTCAACAGGAAGGCATATTCTTTTGCATTTGTTTCAAATGTATACGTTCGTCGATTCATTGACTAGCCATTTACACATATGCTTTTTTTAATCTAAAAACATAACAGTAACAAAATATAAAGTTTATCGAAGTTCAAAACTTTAAGTGAGCTTTTAGTGAACTGAAAAGTTAAGATAAAACAGTACATCAAATATTCAGAGTCCTTTTTTTCATGAATGTACATTTTCATATCAACCCTGGACCTTTAACAATAAATTTTAGAAATTGGCATTGAACGTTAAACATAAAAAGTCAAACAAGTTATTTCACTCTTGTATCTGACTTCGATTTACCGTGCTTAATTCAGGAAAAAACTGTTATAATTCAGTTACTCAAATTTGAAGATTATCAACTGCTACCATTCAGTTGTTCGTATTTAAAAATATTACACAATGATATCATAATATGTGGTATATAAAGACACAAAACGTATCATATAATTGGGTTTAGTCTGTCAGCTGTCAGTACGATGCAGACTGACAAGAAGCATTTAGCGCGACATGTACAGTCTGCTGACAACATGACAACCAACCGACAGTCTGGCTCCAGGGACCGTCAACATCGACAACATGCAGGGGGATGTTCACAGCTGTCAGTCGTTACAGCTTCTTCATTATCCCAGCTGCAACTGTGTTATCAAATGTGGAGCCATCTGTATCCTATAGGAATAGCTCCTTCATTATCATATCCCAGCTGCAGCTGTGTTATCAACTGTGAAACCATCTGTATCCTATAGGTATAACTCCTTCATTATCATATCCCAGCTGCAACTGTGTTATCAACTGTGAAACCATCTGTATCCTATAGGTATAACTCCTTCATTATCATATCCCAGCTGCAACTGTGTTATCAAATGTGAAACCATATTTATCCTATTGGTATAGCTCCTTCATTATCATATCCCAGCTGCAATTGTGTTATCAACTGTGAAACCGTATGTATCCTAAAGGTATTACTTCTTCATTATCATGTCCCAGCTGCAACTTTGTTATCAACTGTGAAACCGTCTGTATCCTATAGGTATAGCTCCTTCATTATCATGTCCCAGCTGCAATTGTATTATCAACTGTGAAACCGTATGTATCCTATAGGTATTACTTCTTCATTATCATGTCCCAGCTGCAACTTTGTTATCAACTGTGAAACCGTCTGTATCCTATAGGTATAGCTCCTTCATTATCATGTCCCAGCTGCAATTGTATTATCAACTGTGAAACCGTATGTATCCTATAGGTATTACTTCTTCATTATCATGTCCCAGTTGCAACTGTGTTATCAACTGTGAAACCGTCTGTATCCTATAGGTATAACCCCTTCATTATAATATCCCAGCTGCAGCTATGTTATCAAAGTGGTTCCATCTGTATCCTTTATAGCTTTTTTTTTCATAAAGATAATCGAAACCAAAAATATCTTATAGATACAGCTTTTATTTTCATATGAAGTCTGTGATTCTGTCTGTCGGTCTGTATACATCATGTATAGCTGCAATTTTTCACGAAGTCAATGTCTTATTTCCACATGTACAGATTCACATATATAGTCAAATTTCAAAAGTCGATGTTCAACTGTTGTATCTTGCACGTAGTCATTAGAAAGAGTCTGAATCCCACATGAAAGTTGTGTTATGCAATATAAAAATGTCTGTTGTCCACATGTGGAGCTGGTAATAACTTATTGATATGAAACATTGCTATTTATATACACGTTTTAAGTCTCTATGGAACAATCTCTTTCCCACATGTAGAGATATTCAATAAATCATCAATGCTCTACAGCCTGTGTCCGACATGTATATGCATGTGTGTATTCATTAAATATATAAAGGCAATGTAAAACAATATGTGACCCACAAGTACATATGTGTGTTTAAGTAATTCAGTTCATATCCCACATGTACATCTGTAGGGGAGAGAGGGGCTAATTGTAACACGAGGCGATTGTAACAGGGGCGATTACTCCAAAAGTTTACGTTCAAGAAAAGTCTTACTTACGTAGATTATTCTCCTTACTTTCCTCTTGTTTATCGTTAGGGTGTAATCAATAGTTCCCCAAGGATAGATGATAAGACAAAACTTCGATTTTTGCATTTGAGAAAAGAAACAAGACATTGTTTGTATGTGTATTGTGTTACAAAATACTCAACTGATACATTCATAAATCATCTTGAGCTATACTGCAAAATCACTATGCTGAACGTTATTTGAACTTTAAGTGATTCACTAGTAACATGTCTTAGAACAGAACTACCCTCAATGGGGGCAATTGTAACGCTGTGTGTCAACTTTTTGTAGATATTTAAAGCCTGAAACTAATTAAGTGAATTTCAGACGGTTAATGACCATCTAGAGATTGATTATTACCTTATAAGAGTAAAATTTGAAAATGGAAAATCTCTAAACTCACCAAATAACAATCTAACAACAATTTGATAAATACATTTGTTGAAATTGCAAATTATGTCAGACATTTTAATTGGCTATTAATTTTACCTCAGTTGATCAAGATGATATATTTCAACAAGATTTAATTCACGTGTTGAAAAACATATTTTCAAAATACTTTGGTCACCCTTATTCAAATGATCATAATTGAATAACTGCAAGAAAAAGAACCCCGAATGACACGTAGATAAAATGCCGAGATCTGAATTAACATTGTAATACCGCTTTACAAGCAGCTAATAAGAATAACTTATTAGTGTATTAGTGAAAGTGTTACAAATGACCCCCCTCTCCACTATGATCAATTATGAATGTGATAAATCTGTAATCCACATGTTAAGCTATTTGACAACAATTAACACCCTTTTATTCAGCTCTCTATTGTCAAATGTTGTAAACTGATTGAAGAGGCACATACAAACTGATAATCGGATTTTGGTTTTATCTCTCAATTACTCTTATATAATACCGTTTAAGTATCTTATCCATATTCCATAATGACATAGTGTTTAAAGGGGGTCTGCAACCCGAATTTTTAACTTCCAGAGTTTTATTAGCAGGGCCCCGAAGGAGTCGTAAATGCTTGGTAGAGAAGAAATCGTTTGGTTGCGAACAGCTTACAGCTGACAACCAGTACAAAGTTTGTGTCACGAGACCCCCCCCCCCCCCCCTTTACCCGTCTGGATGCTCTCATTACGATGGTCAATTAGGTTTCACAAGCTAGGTTGTTGATTCCCTTTAATAAAATTTAATGATCCTATATGTACAGTTATTCTTGTATCTTATCGCACATTTGTACCGAGTTATGTCACACGTATAGAACTGTTTAAAGGGGGACTGAAATGGTCTATGGTCACTTTCGGGATTCATAAAGAGCGGCATGTAATTTGAATCAGAGTCAATTTTGAATTTTCGAAATCGGACGGCAACTTGCCTAAATACGGGTTTTAAAATACACTGCCTAATTAGCCCCGGCGAACAGAATCTGTGGTCACTGAAGCGTGTCCCGAGCGTGTCTACCTACTGTGACGTAGCAGTAGGCGAGTAGTTTCACCTAATTATCATGTTTCAACGGGAAATGACACCTTTTTAATCATTCATTTTCCACAATCGAATACCTAAAATGTTATTTTTTTGTGAGTTTATTGCAATATAAAGATATGTTATACGGTGGATAATTTTACCATGGTGGTTTGAAAGGAATGGAAAAGTGTGAATTATAGGTGAGGTTATATGTTATTTATCATATTTTTTCTCTTATGAAAAGATAGGCGCCACCGTGGATAATCTATAATACGTTATGATCAATCTCCGTAGTTTTTTCAACACATATCAATAATAAAATAGTTAAACATTATTTACCAATGGTTGATCTGTTCAATATATATAAGATTTCAATTCGTATTGAAAATGAAACAATTTTATTTTTGGGATCACACTGTTTTGCATATAACATTCCGTATAATGATACAGTCACATCCATCCAACAAAAGTAGTACAGAGTATTTCTTAGATGTAATCGTACTTGCTTCTGGCCTTCTTTTATAAATCAGAATTTAACACATAAATCGTTTGGTTTGAAGTAGGTTTGTCTTCAGACATTATGGTAGATACGCAAATGGAGACAGGCCCGGTGGGCGGGGCGTCACGCTCTAATGAGTTTTCAAAACGTTCGCCTGTTTATTTCGGCGGCGTTCTAAAAACCGGGTATAAAATGCTGATTAAAAGCCTAATTTATGTGTGTATTGTCTCAATTATATGCTCATTGCATTCTCATAGATAATGGTACTTGAGATATTGATATGTTATTCTTAGAAAAAGTAAATTGCATAACCTCTTTAAGAACTATGTAATAAAGTGTTTTAATAGGTAACTCTACATATACACCTTTGTAAGTTTGTGTAAGTTTATGTTATAAATGTCATTGAAGGTTGGTGTTTCCAACATGCAGTTTATAAGTTATACTTGGATATTCACATGTAAAGCTTTTGCAGTAAATCAAACAATTTATCATCGTCATTGTAGATAAGAAAATCCGAATATATCTTATTCATATTTAACTTTTGAAGTAAAACATATACATTATATCTAATTTGAACGACTATATCTTATATTAATTCTAATAATATATTCATATCAGTTGTCTAAATTTTGTTTTCACTAAAATAACCATCTTCAGGTTATTAACATTTTTAAAAGTAGGAATGTAAGAATCGCAATTGTTTGTTTTTCATGCAAAAATTTAAAGATAAATTACATATTGAGAGATAACATGTGAATGTTACAACATGCGATAGAAAAGAAGATGCTAACCTGTTCTTTCTAAAGGTTATCGTTTCATAGTTTGAGTTAGAATTTAGGGTATTTGGTCCAAATTGATAATTGGCGATGGTGAAATCTTTATAGACTTATCTGGCAACGCAACCATGTGGATGGACAAAGAAGACATGATAGATAAACCAATTGTAGACAAGAATTACGCTTATAACACAAATCTTCAAATCATAACTTGAGCGATAACAATTCCTTTCTTTTAAAAACTCAACTTGGTGTAATGCAGTTATTAATGTAAATTCCATTCTAATTAAGTGATTATTTATATAGCAAATTGATAACAAATGTATTACTTAATAACGTGTATCTTCATCAGAAAGATTTGGTTTTTTTGGCTCAATTTCTTAATAAACATACAAATAATTATGGAATAAGGCATGTATCTCTTGCCTATTCACATGTAACTCCTCCTACGTCATTAACGACCAGCGATGCCCTAAATAAAATATAAGTCCATAAAAAGAATTGAGAGCATGATTTCTGAAAATGATGAAAACTCAGAATCCTTAAAGTTTCCATTCAATCCTAAAAAAATTCTATTTATTTCAATAAGGAAATAGTGGGGGGGGGGGGGGGGGGGGGGGGGGGTTGGTGTTGTGTCAAGAAGGAAAGAGGAGTCATGATTAATTGTATGATTTTAGCATATTTTACGTTTAGATTTCCAATTTTGATTTAATTGCAGGATTTAATTGTTAAACTTCTTACGCCACTGAACTGTCGTGTTGTAAAATTTGACTCAATTGTTTACACCAAAGAATCCCAGGAACCCTATATCATAAATAAAATGTAGGTAAAACGTAGATAAGAAAGACCCACCCCTCTATATAATTGAGTATATAGAGGGGTGGGTCTTTCTTATCTACGTTTTACCTACATTTTATTTACGATATCGGGTTCCTGTGCAAATAATCCCTTTGTCGTCATTTGTTTTGAAAGATGCCTTACTGTAATGACCTAAAGATAATAAATTTGATATAATTGTAATACAAATTGTGAGAATAATGTATAAAGACAAAAGCAGAAGTCTATTGACAGACCGAGCGGTTTTGTAGATCGTTTTGAAGACAGTTACTATTGCAAGCGTTGTCTTTCTTCAATATTGCACGTTCAAAGGACATCAAGAAGTTTTTCACTACTTTTGAAATAATGACGACAAAGAGTTACATTTTGAAACAAACAAACCTTTGATTTAAAAATTAAAAGCAATAGGGTGAAACAATGCTATGAAAACTGTTTGAAATATCGGATTAGTTTGTTGTTGTTATGAAGCCATTGTTATTAAAGAGGTTCCAGTTTGTGCATTGATGCTCTTAGTTCATGGACGGACGAAATACTACATGAAACAGTTTATCGTCATATGAAATTAAAACTGTTAAAGGGGCAGTAGCACGTTTTTTGATAATTTTATATTTTAAAAATTTCACTGATAATTTTAAGTTAATGCTAAATGTATCATTTTGACAGTGTCAACAATCTCGTTACACAAGCCAATCATCCATAGTCAGAGGACAAAGTGTGAAGATTCACATAAAATCCATTGGCAGCCATTTTGTGTGAACACCTTTAATTCATTTTGTGTAAGAAAAAGGAATCACACGACTAAACTTTACATTATATATTTGAATTATTACTGCTCCATTTAGTTTAAAGACATTGTCTATTAATTGGAACCATTAATTTTCATTTTCCTGACATCACCTTATATTGCCCCTAAAAACGTGCTACTGCCCCTTTAAATGCCAATTACGTCCGTTGTTCGCAATAATACAAGAATACAATATGCGTATCTTCGTAGATTTAGATATATGAAAATTGAAATTTTGAGTCTTCAGACCTATGATATATCAACATGCTAATTTGATATATAAAATCGAGATAAATAGATGTTAAATCTTTCTATCATAAAATGTTTTGCAAGTTGATTTTGGAAACTATTGAATTGGTAACATTTTCTCCCAATGTTCTTGTTCTTGTTCCTATGTCAACTGGCTACATAATACCAATACCGATACTGACGGCAAGCAGTAACGCCAGGGCTGTCAAATTCAGCCAGTGGTAAGAAAACATTCATAAGACATCTACGAAACATCATTGCTATAAATGGTTTGTCATTCTGTCCATATTGAATTGCTTCATTCTGACGTTCATTCTCTTCAAATTGAGGTAGATCGAGTCATAACATGTTGATTTAATTTCAATTTTAGTGGCTAGAAAGGGAGATGCCTGTTTGGATGCAATCAAAGCAAATCAGTTACGCTGTCCTAGAATCGTCATTTTGACTACTGAAACATGGCAAATGCATTGTGATTTGAACCACCCTTTCCATGCGAGAAGTGTTTTCATTGGCTGAACGTTTTCAAATAGTTTGTGGTGCAAATTTAGAAGTTGGTCATCATTTTATGACTTGGTCGACCTCTGTGGGGAGAAAACTATTTCATATATGTATGCCATCACATTTTAGTTGAAACGTATTTAACGTTAATGACAGTTACGTATAATAATTTAAAATATTCTGTAATGTTATTGTAATGTAATAATGTAATCTTTGAAATCAACCTTTAAAGAGGCAGTAGCACGTTTTTTTGAAAATTTAATATTTAAAATTTGTCACTGATAATTGTACGTTAATGTTAAATGAATTATTTTGATAGTGCCAAAAATCTCGTAACACAAATCAATCAATCACAGTCAGAGGACAAAGTAGAAAGATTATCATAAAATCCATAGGCGGCCATTTTGTGTGAACACCTATATTTTAGTTTTTGTAAGAAAAAGGAATCGCATGGCAACGAGCGGTCTATCAAAAGAGCTTTTAGCATAAGGATTTACAATTAGTTACCTTTTCACCATTTCCACACTTTGTTCATAGAAGTTCAGAAGGATCATTACAGACAGAAGCAATAGGAACGATACAGTGGGTCTCAACCTCGCCAGCACCTAATGAAATGTGACGTTAAAATACGTAAGGACCATCGGCCGTATTTGCTACACCATCTTGTTGATTTGCAATTTTTTTACGACTGGGATTTGTTTGAATGTTTAGCTCTCTAATTCAGTTGCGTTGAAGGGGCAATAGCATTTTAGGGGGAATATAAAGTCATGCCAGAAAAATGAAAATAAATGGTTCTATTTGAAAAAACAATGTATTTAAACTAAATAATGCAATAATCAATCAAATACATAATGTGAAGTTCAGCCATGCGATTCCTTTTTCTTACACAAAATGAATTAAAGGTGTTCACACAAAAATGGCTGCCAATGGACTATATGTAAATATTCATAGCTTGTTCTCTGACTATGATTGGTTGGTGTGATGAGATTTTGGACATTATCAAAATAATACATTTAGCATTAACGTACATTATCAGTGAAAATTTGAAAATATAATTTTTTTCAAAAAACGTGCTACTGCCCCTTCAACGCAACTGAATTCGAGATGACAAGACTTAATTCTTAAAAAGCAAATACGTGTTTTGCAGCTGTTGGACAGTTTTGTGTGTAATTTATCTAAAGGTAAGAAGACTGAGAAAAGCTATTGAAGTTGACGTTTAAATATGTAAGGCCGATTTACCGTTGTTGTCCATTATCACACTGTTTTGATATTTTATACAGACCGGGATTGGTTTTAACAAAATACAAAATACCCATGGTGACCGAGATTAACACGAACCGAACGTTAAGAACATTTGTAAATTAACTTGGAACCAAGTCTTCATCTCAATGGTTGTATGTAATTTTGGATATATGATACACTTTTGGAGTACGTACAGGGTGACTTTACACAAAGCAGTTGTAGCCTTCCACAAGTGTCTTGGGAACGGGACCCTGCGCGACTGTTATGTAATGCAACTGCCAGTGTGTCACAGTATACAACTGTTAATTAATTATGTTACACTAATGATCGCAAGGTACCATGGTACCATGACGTGCATTCTTTACCAGATAATAATATTCTCCATTGTCTCCCCACAGAGGAAGATCAGGTTATAAACGGTGTTTGATAGGTAACTTTGAATTCTTGGGAAGGACATAAGGGTTGTAAAGAAGTACTCACAATTCTATACACCAGACAACAGTATGATACTTCTATACTATGCCTGTCCAACTATCCTACGGTTCATGATAATGTTTTTAAAAAGAATTTGGAATTGAGATAACATATGTAAACAGTAAACTGGAATAAGATATTGTCAACATAAATAACCTTTACTGAAATTAATATGTTATTGCAACGATTCTGCACGAGGTCAGAAAACAAACAAACATCCCTTTTGACTCTCATATCTTGTTCATTTAGGAGAACAGAACGACGACTTCTTTAAAGACATGTTTTCTAAGGAATTTTAGGCAGATATTGTTTTCAAATTCATACAGTTTAGTTGAGTTTTGAAGACACGAAGTAACCCTGTTGCAGTTGTAACTATCACTCCTTGGTTAAACTAAGTGGCATTTGAGGTCACCGTGGTATCGTTTATTTTGTCCATGAGTGTACGTTACAGTCGCGTCATACTAAAGACGATAAATGTTGGAAGTTGTTGCTGTTGAGTTGTTGTTGTTGTTGTTGTTGTTGTTGAACAACGTATTAACTGGCCATGCACTGTGTGGTATAACCAGAATTTTTTACATGATTTTTTTGTACTGAGGACAATAAAGTTTTATTATTATTAATCATCAAGAGATGATTGATTTGCCGTAAATTTGACTTGCCATTATGAATAATCTCGCATTGTTTACGGTTATTACGGTTAAGTGACATTGAGTTTGTTTCATAATGTTTCAATTATCTTAATTCGCCCCAAAGTAGGCTATATCTTGATCTAAATACAAACAGTTCAAAGCAGATTTCTAATTTACATAATATATCAAGACGCCAAATATATGTTTGTTTTCAATACAAATGAGCCAATGGGGTCTTGAACTAGTCCAAAAGCCATATTCACACCTTTAATTAACACTGTTATGTAGTTTTTGACCTATAATATACTCAGTTTTGAGTTGAATTCGTAGGCGACGCAGTACAAGATTTGAAGGAAATCCACCCTCTTTATTCACAAAACGTTTCGCTGTCGATCTTTATACCGTTTTCAAGCATATCTTTACTTACTATAAATATTGTCGACCTATATAGTATTATTGGCATGTTTGCAAAAGAAAAGCGCCATGTTTTTTTACAAGACTAGAAGGCATATAATAGGCTACCATTTCAAACCCAATGACACATTTTAACGAAATTGAGATATTCTTGCTCCTTTGATACTTTCGGGTTTTGTGTAGAATATAGAATTTAAAAAAGTTGTTTCCTCTTAAGAGTCACGTGATTTGTTAAGGCCACATTTGCTAAATTTCGAAAGTAGTGTTATTTGAGAGAGCGGTACCAACTGTTTCTGGAAAGTATAATCTTAAATCATCTGTTTTGTGAGCGTTTAAAAAATTTTGAATGGAGTAATCTGTTAATCTATTGATCAAATGTATATGTGTGAAATGTGTTTTCATGCTTACTTTTAATGATGATATACAAATTTGTGTTACATTCATATATTTTGTATACACCAAAGTATGACTTAACACTCGGACCTGCCTAGAAAGGCCACCTGTATATTAAGGCCACTTTTGACCGTTATATACGTATATGTGTTAAGCACTATATGGTAAATGGATTCCCTTTTGTACAAGTACACGTTGTATCTTGTTTGAAAACAGATGTGTAGGCTACTACCGGAGTGTAAAAGAAAAATAATTTGATTCTCCTGAACGTGTAGCTCGGACGGTCTTTGTGCCAGTTCAGGTATCGTGAGTTTGGAAGCATCAACCCATCGCGAACAGTTCAACTTTCGATACTTAAAGGGGCAGTAGCACGTTTTTTGATAATTTTATATTTTAAATATTTCGCTTATAATTGTAAGTTAATGCTTAATGTATTATATTGACAGTGTCAACAATCTCATTACGCAAGCCAATCACCTATAGTCAGAGGACAAAGTATGAGGATTCACATAAAATCCATTGGCGGACATTTTTGTGTGAACACCTTTAATTCATTTTGTGTAAGAAAAAGAAATCGCATGGCTAAACTTTACGTTATATATTTGAATTATTACTGCTTCATTTAGTTTAGATAGATTGTCTTTCAATTGGAACCATCTATTTTCATTTTCCTGACATCACCTTATATCCCCCCTAAAAACGTGCTACTGCCCCTTTAAGGTGACTTAATTAAGTCACGATTTAGATGTAGATAAAAATCCAAGTTTGGTAATTCTGCTGGTCTTCCCTAACTGACCGAGAATAAGCACTAAACCTGACCTTTTTTTAAGAAGAAGAAGAAGAATATTTTATTAACGTGTCGTTTAAGTTACCGGCTCTTAACTGTTGTTATAAGTAGTTAAATACAATGACCATCTGCATCTTTATGTGATTGTAAGGTTTTAATACGTATACTGTTATCAAGCAAGTAAGCTACAGTAACTCGATACATCGAGAAATATGAGTCGAGAAGTGTTAAAAGTAAAATAATCACACAACGACTTTTATTTCGAATGTACAGCGATTATAAAGAACTGACCTCAGTATTACTATCAATTTCCGTGTATTCATTCTTCACCCCTGTGTTGGGACGGTCCGGGATGTGGGCACGTGTGGATTTTATGGACGCATCTTTACAGGCAGCAGCACAGATATGTATGTCCCCTTGTCCTTTCTTTACGCTGATGATATGTATATTCAATATCAGATTTACTTTAGAGTATTAGAAGGTTCATATGTTTGCGTCACTGTATGTTGAGAGAGAAGGGTACTGAAAGGCGGTCGCGAGACAGAAAAATGGGCAGACAGTCAGACAGACAGACAATACAGGAGACAGACGGAGACGTAGGCAGATAGACAGCGGCACTGGCAGAGAAAGGCGAGTGGAAGACAGAATGAGAAAGGCCAAGAAAGACGATACAGGGAAACACACAACTAAAGCGACATACAGGTATATTTTGATAAAGCTGGTCGCTACACGTGCGCCACACAAGGTGTATAATCCAATGTCAAGCCTCAGAGATGTTCATCGTATGAGTAACTGAGCCTATTCTATTATTTTTTTTGGATAATTCTTACATAATTTATTTAATATATATAGTTCTATATGCCTTAACTTACCAGCTATTAGTAAGTGGATAATAACTTAACTTTCTAACGTTACTATATGGATGATACCATTTTATCGATAGTAGTGATTTACTGTTAAACTATTATTTATTTGATCATCGGCTTAGAATAACGGCAATAAAAAGTACCAACTCTGTTCGACACCCGTTCTCTCCACATACAGGTAGATAGTTATAAACTGTTGATCCAACCTCTGTTCGATTTACTCCAATTCCGTGGTTTCCTGGCGGAAAAAAATGCTCCACAATTCTTTTGAATTGTTTTAGCAAATGACAACGCTTCTAACATTGAAAGAATGGTTCATACCGCAATGCCTTTGCCATGATTCATTATCCATAATTATGATTGTCGGAAAGCGTCGCTGATTGCACAAGTAGGCATATTAAACTTTGATTGCATCAGGCATCTCGTATTCTAACCTACAAACCCGGCTAACTGGAACAGAGGCTAGATCAACATTTTATGACTTGATCTGCATGTCTCTGTTTGGAGAGAATGTTCGACAACCGGATTCGTTTCATTAATTCAAATGTGATTTTGATAATTTATCTAAAGCAGGCAGTCTAAGTAAACCTAACCTAAATATTATCCGTTTCACTCCTATACTGAGTCTAGAAAGACCTAGTAGGGGGTCGCGTATCGAATTGACCAATCAGAACTCATCTTACAAAGCCACAATAGTCTGCTTTCGGACGTATAACGTTGGAGGGTCATAGGTCGCAGAAAGGCCGGCTGACGCGACCCTCTACTAGGCCTTGCTAGACTCAGTATATGAGTGAAACGGATACTATTGAGGTAAGGTTTACTTAGACTGCTTAAGCAGGTAGAATAATTGGAGTAATTGTGGCTGTCAGGTACACCGTGCAAGATAACCCATTCAAGCTAAGACACAACTAATAAGATGTTTATTAGGCATATGGGAAAGATTATGTTATATGTCTTTGTTTGATGTATTGAATGAGTATCATCGTGATTTGTTTTTTGTAACACGTATCAGCGAAATTAAACACCATTCCAATCACGGATTGTCACTTAATTATAGAATAACAATTTGCTAGTGCATTCGTGACAGAATTATTGCTCTTTATTCCAGTATCTTTAAAATCAAGTTATCAATTTCCATATGGCCTCTTTAAGATATACAAAATTAACTTTGATGGGTTGGTGAAAATATCTGGTTTATTCTTTTACAAATGAATTTGTCTGAATTTATACGATGAGTTTGTTTTCAGTCATAAGTTTATGCCAGCTATACGTTAATAAGACAAAAGGCGTGTTTATATGCAATATGCTTTTATATATCTTAATTAAAATGACCACAAAAGAAGGAAGTAGAAATAAGAGAAGAAATGTGAGAAAATCGTTCTGGAAACTTCCCTACAAACATTATTTAAACAACAAAGGCAGCGTTATAGAAAGGTAAAATTTATAAAATCTAGGTTCCTTCAATGATGCTCAAACATAAAACATTTTAATAAGCACAAGTAGGGGCTTTATCAACAAACCGTGTGGGAAGTTGTAATTATTCTCACTGACATTAGTTTCTTCATTTGCAAGATCTTCCGTCAGTAAGGTTCAGTAAACTATGAATTGAAAAAAAATACGCGTTCGTATTTCAACAATTCAAACATACAGCAATAGACATAGAATTTTTTTTTTCAACTGTGATAGCTTCAATAAAAAAAATCATGATCTGATTTTGTTGTAATAGACAATTTCGGCACATTCGCCTAGCTGCAAAAAAATCACAAGAACCATCTGAACATCAGCCAATGAAAACACTTTTGCAAAATATACGTTTCACTTTTTTGTTGTCAAGATGCCTAAACGTGTAAAGTATATATTCGTAAAAAAATAGTCTAAATGAAGCAAGCGGAAATTAACACAACTCTTTAAACAGCGTAGCTGATTGCACAACTATCTTTGATTGCATCCGATATGGCTTAAAACTTTCTAATACGACAACTGTTTGTATCAAGAGGTTGGATCAAGTTTTTACATGACTTCAGTTTCTTCGGTGGGGAGCAAATATAGTATAATTTCAATACAACAATGCGATTATGTATAATCTACATCGTCTGTACATGTACTATATCAAAAATAATTGTATATGAATATCCAAATTTGAAAACCTGAAACTGTTTCAGATCTCAGATAAAAAGGACTTTGCTCCAATTGTCTAGCCGCAGAGGTAGATGAATGTTGATCCAACCTCTGTTTGAATAAGATTAGTTTGCGGGATAGTTTGCGGCCTGAGAGATGCAATCAAGGTGAGTTGTGCTCAGCAGCTTTCTTTTAGTTTTATCGACTAAATCATGACAAAGTTCACGATGCCATCAACCACCCTTTCCATGCGAGAACTGTTTTCATTGGCTGAACATTTTCAAATGTTTTTTCGTGCCATTCTTTTGCCGCTAGGGGAGCTTACCGGAAATCAGCGAACATTTCATATTCAAGCACATATATAATGTATATTATTCAAATATGCAATAATCAACAATTTTGAATAAAAAAAACATTGAGATCGTAAGTCAATATAATGTTTTTATTCTTGTATTGTCAATACAAATGCCACCACTGACAAAACATAATCAAATGTGTATAATTTGTGAGAAATTGTGTTTTCTTGATTCTGATAAGTTTATATGACAAAAATCATGTTGTATGTCAATGAACACCCGCAATCGCTTGGGGGAAACACCGCTAAACGATACATGTCGACAAGATGCGATTCTCATAATATTCATGTGAAATTATGACATATATATGTCAATGCCATTTTCCAACTTGCGAATGGGTTCATACTAAAAAGACCGCGAGCAGTTTTCTTAACGAAAACGGATAATTAGGTTGAGTAATAAGATGTTTTACCTTCTTAAGATAATTTATTTGACATTAACAAATAATCATTTCTGAAAATTTTAAAACTGACATTTAAAAAAATGCTACTTCCCCTTTAAGGATTAAAGGATACAATTTAGACGAAAGCCCGACGCGAGATAACCAACACCAGAGAGTCAGCTAAAAGCATTGATATATAATAAGCATTTCTATTTACCTACATATACTAACAACCTAGCCATGAGACCCTGTTTGCACATGTTTGCATTTGTGTCTGTTAATCAGTGAGATTTCCTTTAATACGCTGATATGGTATATCCAGTCTGTCCACATTACCTATAGATTAAGCAGACAAGGTATAATCGTAGGTTCGCTAACGATAGAAGGTTTACTGATAAGAACATAAATTGATTACTTGTCTTCTATATCATATTGAGCAACATGTACTGTGAATATTTGTCTTCATATTATATGACCATGGATTATGACACCGCAGGTAATTCTTAGAGTTAACGAGTCGACGACTCGATAATAAGTGAATTTAAGTGGCACAATATGCCTCATGATTTGCTTATTTTGCTTGGATAAGAGCCCAAAATACTAATTGTTTTAAGTTAAGGTAAAGCCTGTCATTTCTACAAGCCAGAATAAGGTTTTCCCCTTTTCTTTTGGCTGAAAAGGTAAATTATCTGGTTAAAATGGCAAGTTAATCCCAAAATTGAGAAACAGTAGTCAAACAAGTAGACTCTCAATAAATCCAAAAATTTAAAAATAAAATTTAATTAAATGAAAAAAAGACTTACTTTTCTTCATTTCAGAAATCAGGTCTGAAGTCTAAGACTTGCTTAGGCTTTTATCTTATGTCAGGGTCTGTCTGACAGAGTAGAAAACGGCGATATAAATGTTACGAGTTCGCGATTCTACGTCTGCTTTACATACTCTAGTCATATGCCTTTTAGACACTAAAATATACCTGGTATTTGGAAAACTACATTAAGTATTATATTTATTATATGATTTTAATAAAATATGTAATCAAAACATCTTTAAAACTGCAAAGTTACCCCCTCTTGTTCACATGGCTGAAAGTAGTTCCGGCACCTGACCAGTTACGATATAATATATCGTCACTGGTCACAGTGAAAATATAATATATCGTCACTGTTGCCTGATAGACAGTTTATTTCACTGATAAAACCCAGTTTTTCATCGCTGATCATATAATAGAAACTATATCTGTCTTCGTGTTATAAATTAGTTTCCAAAATTACGTTTGTGTAGCAACAGGTCACTTGATGGACACCCCGATGCCAAGTGAAAGTGTCAATGGTAAAAGTGAAGAAGCATGTTTTATAGATGTACAAAGATATACAAAGAGAAAATAAAATTTAACAGTTGCAAGAGAATTTTTAAAAATCAAACAAAAGTTGCAGCTTCAGTAACGCTACGCAGTAATATTTGCCTTAAAACTTATTCTATATCTTTAAAGGGGCAGTAGCACGTTTTTTGATAATTTTCACTGATAATTGTAAGTTAATTCTAAATGTATTATTTTGACAGTGACAGAAATCTCATTACACAAACCAATCATCCATAGTCAGAGGACAAAGTATGAAGATTCACATAAAATCCACTGGCGGCCATTTTGTGTGAACACCTTTAATTAATTTTGTGTAAGAAAAAGCAGTCGCATGGCTAAACTTTAAGTTATATATTTGAATTATTACTGCTCCATTCAGTTTAAATACATTGTCTTTCATTTGGAACTATTAATTTTCATTTTCCTGACATCACCTTATATTCCCTCTTAAAACGTGCTAGTGCCCCTTTAAAGAACAATAGTGGAGTATCACAACATTGATAAAACAGACAAAGAGAAAGTCTCCATCAACTTCCGCATACTGCCACTGGTTCACAGAGATGTGGAGGCTTTTAGAGATACACGCTCTTATTAAATTTCGTGGACTTGGGTGCATAATTGACTGTCATTCGACAACTTCTAAATACAGACTGTTTCATTTCCAAAAACAGCACATGGAAGTTAAAACAAGATTAGCGGTGATTAGTTCAGCAGATTTACGCTCACTGTCGACGTCAAGTGAAGAGACAAAATGTTCTTGGTGTCAATTCAAAGGCTAACTTGTTGAAAGCACAGGATCAAAGAATGTTTATATCATACATTTAGTCCAAAATACTTGTTGCTGGGTGGTTTCATGATAGGAATTTCGTATGGACATGCGCTGTTATGAAGCATAGGTCTGCCGTTTTCATTGACTTACATTGCCGGTTAACCCTTCTCACTAACTCAAAATACTTAATGTGAATTATAGACAAAGATATCTTAGGGTTTATTGCATCTTGACATCCTCTATATCTTATGCCATCCAATCTATTTTTTCTATTCTTTATTATATAAAGAATTGTGTGACGTTCTTCAAGACACTGTTATATATCTCGAGTGCTACAGGATCTGCAGCGGCTTCCCGTCAAGAACAGGACACGGTACAAAACCTTGTGCTGGCTACCAATGCATCAGTGGAAGAGCCATATCCTACATTCAGGCTCTGTTATCAGTTGATGTGCCGGGAGGGACACTTCTTTCAGAAGCCTCCATTCTGTTCCCAAAGGGTCTACAAAGAGAGGCCATTTTCACAATCAGTAGATTTCGAATCATTCTCTCCCCACAGAGGCAGCTCTGTTATAACCGAGTAAACTTGCTCTCACTGAGCTGCCTCTGTGGGGAGAGAATGCTTTTGAATGGAACACTCTGCCTCATGAACCCATTTAACAACTCATTTATTCAAGCTAGGATGACAGAGGGCATGCTTGTCATGAGTGTTTAACGTCTAATATCATTTCTTTATCCTTGGCGACACACCAACCAATATGGCTCTCCTTCCCAATCCCTCTCCTCCCCCTTTCTTGGTTCGCAATTTGCATACACCCTCTCAGTCTGGAAACCAAATCCCTCCCCCTTAATCACCGCTTCCTTATAATGATTTTGGCTATATTATTTGATATCTCTCATTAACACTCATGTTCAAGTACCACGATTCTTTATAAAGTAAAATTCATATATTCAGTGTAATCCTCTTGCAACCTGTAAACCAGAACAACTTCCTCTTTAACCACCCAATACCTTTCCTTGGCCTTCAACATGCAAAATCACCCCCCCCCCCCTCCCCCCCGACACACAAACGTTCGATGTGTTGTTAATTCTCCGTTCACGTCATTTATGACACATCATTCATTTCGTTCAAATGTAATTCAAGAAAAAAATAACATCACCTCTAACTATCTTATATATACAATATATATAAGTAATATTGTTCATTAATCAATGTATGAATCGTTTCAATATTGAAAGTTTAGAAGGTCCTTAATTTTGGTCAGGAAATTATGAGGTCATCTTTACTGCACCAACACACACTTGGAGAAAATTCATAATTTGAGAACGTTCAAGGTATCCCTTTTTTCGTTTATTGAATTCCCTTTTCTCTAGCGAAATGTCATAGTTTGATTCAAAAACACACAAATAAAATTTATGACCTCAAAAACGTTTGTCGTGTTTTGTTTCATTTCCCATTTTTTCTTTTTCAATACCACAGTTTATTGCCAAGTTAGGATCTACAAGGATTTATCGACTTGAAATAAAAGACGGTTTTTGATTAATCAATGAAGTTGAAACCTGTTATTAATTCAGAATTTGGGAAGTGCCCTTTGTAAGCTGAGACTGATATCGCAGTTCTCTGGCAGTTTTTGTAAAACTTATTGGATTGAGCTAAGGTAGATTTAGCTTTTCTGATAAGTAAATGTTTAGCATTAGTAACTTTACCTGGTATTCTCGGTAACCCGGGAGATAGCACAAGGGCCGAAAAATAAGTCATTAAGGTCGGAAGTCATAAGGGCCACAAAAAAAACAAGATTGACAAAGAGTTTGATAGTAAGCCAGGTTTGAATGTGACGATGTGACTGTAGCAGGGTCACAAAGACAGCACGATGTGAATGCAGGGTTTGAGTTCGGTTTATTCCGAGTGGCAAGGATTATGCGGATACACAATCAAAACCCTGAAACAATTATGACAACAATATAAAATCAATCTAATAACAATATTATGCATGTTTACACTACATGCATGTTCACCTTATAGAACGGATGGAATACCTTTACATTTAAAATGATAATACAACAGAATGCAAAAGATTACATTTGCATCAAAACATTACAAGTTATAAGTTATAAATTATACAATCAACTGTCCCTGTCACATGACGATGCTCTACATGGTATGACCCTTGGATTTCATTAGGGAAATCTGCACTGAAATTACCTGCTCTTGTTACTTGTTATTACACAATGACCGGATAATAATAATGACAATTTTAAAGTCTAATATCAAGTGCAAGCACTGCTCATTGGCTGTACATAATTACTCTGAAGGAATTGTACATTCACACAATTGACCACATAGGTCCGTACTTCCCGTATTCAGGTACCCAATTGTACAGCTGGGTAGACTGAGGATAAAGTGCCTTGCCCAAGGACACAACACAGTGTAAAGCCCAGGTCACAAATCTTTGGTGTCTCCACCTGGATTCGAACCCGGGTCTTTGGCGGGACAGGCCAGCACGCTAACCACTACACCACCGCGCTCCACGGATAAAGGACTCGAAATGAGATGAAAAAAAATTGAAAAACGTGACTTTGTATTTTAGTCTTTTATAAATTTGTGAATATTTCAAGGAACCCTGGTCACCGTGAAGGCTCACAAGTGTGAGTCAAGAGCTGGAATTTTCGTCACCACAAGACCGAATTGTCACATATCTTTTAAGAGGCTCTCGAACCGAAGTACCAGATGGCATACTCAGATCAAGGACTGGTAATTAGCAGCCCCGACTAAGGACGAGGCTGCTATCAGTTTTTGTGCAGTTTCCACCGCCGCCGCCAAACTCTTACTACTGACTTTTTTTCCTCTAAGCTTTCAAAAACTCTTCATAACTTATAATAAATTCATAACTTACTGTTTATACCCCAGGTGAACTACTTTGACATGTTTACTTTCAAGGTCAAAGGTCGAGGTCACGAGTTATGAAATCACTAAACAATCCTCGTAAAGACGATAACTTAAAAAGTTTCTGTGCTATGAAGCTCTTATTTGGTATATATCATTTTTGGAGAAGTACAAAATTTTGAAAAGGTTTTAGTTACAATCTGTTAAAGGTCAAGGTCACAGCAAGATCACGACTTAATCATGGGGTAAGACATTTTTTTATTTTAATTATGAACACTTTTAATCATTACATGAATGTTCTACTCAATGAAAAGTGATTGTGTGACCTTGAAAGTCAAAGGTCAAGGTCACGAGATATGAGTTATTGCAATGTACATCAAATTCGAGATACATGTGTATACCGCTCAACTTTGCTGATGATCGAAGAATGTTTTCTCTAAATAAAAAACCGAGACAAACTTGTAATGCAGCTGAAGAAATAAAAAGGACTATCGAATCAACAATGTGTTGATACCCTCGTCTGCTCGTGTTGTCTATGAGACGCTTCATTCTCCATTCCTCAACAAGCACTCTTCCGAGTTCCTGTTTAGTGTCTGGTTGAATCACACTCCAACGAGAAGGTTCCGTAAATGTTCTATTGGATTACGATCCGATGAATGACCTCATTCTGCCTTATTGTTTCGAGGTACTGTTCCACCTACCTTGCTCGTTGTGAATATGCATTGTAGTCCATAGATATGAAGTTATCCTCGACAGCTCCAGAATAGGGTTTGACATAGACATCCAAGGACAATTCTCCCTGTAACAAATACCAGTCACGGTGCAATTTCAACAACAATATTTCCATCCCAGCTGATCCCACCTAAAACTTTGACTAAACCTGCTACATGTTCAGAAATGTTACCATCTGTCTTAAAACGTTTCCTCTGTCTTCTCCAAACTCTTACTGTACATCAGTACAGACAGACAGAATTTAAGCTCATCTTTGAACAACACAAGCCTCCAGTCATGGCGGTTTTACATACAAACCAGTTTCTTGCAGTCAACGTACAGTGTAAATAAAAACGTTGACCAAATACTCTGTATGGAGATCAGATCTCAGCTTTAATAAGTGCATTGTTGGTGTTCACCTCACCTCGCAGTTAAAGAACACGGTCGTCTCATCGCGTTTTTTGGTCTACAAGACCTCAACCATGTCGTCTAGCAACAGAAGCATACGTTTGAAATGATGGTAAGCCGTGCTGATGACATTGTGGCCTACATCGAGTTCTTCATCAATTTCTTGTTTTGTCGCTCATAGTTTAGACAGTCCCATACCTTTATAAAGTTCTTTTAATTTTGTTGATTTACCATCTCAGCTCAGTGAAAGATGTGTTGCAAACTTCCACGAACACGAAGCAAAAGACCTTACCATATAGAAAGCGATGAGAACTCTTTCGTAAATTTCCTGATTTCAATGGTGTGCAAGACAGACATCACTGAATGACTGTGTCTATACGTCACAAATGTCAATTCTTATTTTTATATGTGACGTGAAAATCAACCTGTCTAAATTAAAGATATTTATGGTCCTTAGTATAAGTCTTAACAGAATCTCCATGTTTAACAAGGCCATTTGCTCTGATAGATGGATGTTATAGGTGCACTGTGGATACATATATGCTGATTTTGCAGGGTATTGTAGAAACTTTGTGGATACACGTGTGCTATTGAAGTCTCATTGAGTAATAATATAAAAAATCAGATTAACTAGACTCTTCAATTAGTCATGTTAACTGTTTTTGTCATCTAGTCTTAATATTCATTAATCACAAACGAAAATATTAATAGTACTGATCTTTTGAAAACTCCTTTCGTGTCCAGTGAAAAATACTATCTCCTAGTCCTATTAAGTACTTTTATTGTCCTCTACACTAGTCCAGATGACCTTTAAGGACAACGTGATGCGTCCACATCTATTGACGTACAGCAGTGAGATCACCTGTCTTCATTCATACATTTTACTACGGGGAGAATTCGAGAATAATTCTCAAAATAATTTATTCGACATTTCTGTGATAGTTACTTTGTTGTTGATTATTCCCTCAATGCAATCTATTTAAAGCCGGGATTACAAGAAGCAAACAACAATCATCATCCGAGGTCGCCATGCAACCTAAATAATCGTCGTTCTACGTAATCTCGGCGCTACATTACGCGAAATATTGATTTTTTATCAGAAATGTTATTGACATTGTGTGTGTGTTGTTTCTCCACATTTCCCTCTGTTGAGCAAGACCCGATTCAAAAAGTGCAATGTTCTGACGCAGCGTGTGCAGAACGGCGGTCAACCTGAGACTACACGGGCTAATTCGAGACTTAGCTGACGTCATACCACATGAAATGTGATTTTCACTATGCCACGTTTTAGGTGACGGCGATATTTCTGTCCAGTGTTCTGGAAACAGAAAGACAGAAGAAGAAAATTAGTGAGGAATAGTAAACGCTTTCGTATAATAAGACACTGGTGGCGAAATATTGGGTATTCAGTAAAGGTTAGCACTGATGACGTAAACAGAAAGGAAGGGACAACGCAGTTCTGACAACGTGTCACGCGTTGATATAGGGTCTTCTTCGATTTTAAAGAGTCAATCCGTGAGTTGTTGAGGTTCACATATGACAAGCTTTATGAAAAATGTATTTGATCGAAATATATTGAGTACTCTCAGAAAGTATCACTTTAAAGCTCTTCGACGTTATATAGTGACAATAGGAAGGTTTGAAGTCGCGTTTGTGATCGAAAACAATGAAACCCGTCAATCAATAAAACGTAATTTTTCAAAACTTACTATCGAAAGCATTCAGACATTCAGAATGACCGTTACGAGTTGATACTGTTCATAGGTTACACAACTTGTATCCATGTTATTTGCCTTACACGAACATACATGACTGTTTTCAGATTTTCGTGTAACAAGTAACAAGAAAACAAGTATTTATCGTAAATTTGCAATTTTTAGTAGGGGTGTGGGATGTTTTGGGTCTTTCATAATGAAGTATTAACTTTACGTTCGTGTCAAAGCGAAATATTATAATTATAATGAAAATCACAGAGTGGCTGTTTAAAATGACATAGAGTAAAGTGTGCTGAATGTACTGATTTAACTCAACAGGCCCGGTGTCATTGTAAGTTCAATAATTCCCGCTGCAAAAAAACAAAAAAAACAATTGGCACACCCCCTCGATTTCAACACATCCATAGTTACAAAGTGAATCAAGGGATTGTCTCAAACCCATTTTCTTTTTTTCCCCCTTTCAGCGTGAACGACAATGAACTTGGTGCCTGTTGCATAGGCTACAGATCCCAATTGCGATATTTTCATTTCTACCACGGTAGGCGAACAAATGCCTTATAAATGCCCTGAAGCCTAAATTCTGGTATATTAACCAATTAAACGACCTATTAAACACTATCCACTAATTGTTCTGTGATCTTTAGAAACGTGTCCAAAGTTACGTTGGATGGCTTTATTACCATAGAAACGATATTACGTCATAGATAATATACACATCAAGCTAATGCGTAATGTTGTACTGGAGACCGCTCTGTTATCCATCAACGTATGTATATATCTGCATAACACCTTGAAAACCATGATATCCATCAGGCCTTATATCCCGAATGTTATGTATAACCAGCCAATGAAATCACTTGCATCTGATTACAATGATACTACCCGGATGAGGAACCGTCGATCAATCTGCAGAGCGCCTACGATACCCTGATACACCATGCGTCGTATCGCTGACTGAATATATCAATGAAGTGTCTTTTTTCTATTAAAAGTAACACTTCTCAGAAGACGGGAACCACCGATTTAGAGATATGTGTTCCAAGCTCCTTCCATATATTGGTAGAAGGTCTGTGGCTACATATAAGCTGAAGTAACACGATCTCTGTTGCAATAAACTCCACAGTCCATCTAGTATCGTATGTTTTTTCTAATAATATATTAGCTTTTCAAGTATGTAAGACATGAGTGTTTTTCTATTCTTCCTTGATCATACTATAACTATTATCTTGTTCTGTCAGTCTATGTAACATTTTTGGATCTTTTTAATAAGTTCACAAATAACAATGGGAGAATGAGGGTGGATGCAATTAAAGAGACATGACATGAAATGATATAAAAAAAGGTTGATGAATAAGATATAACATTTATAAAGTTTCCTTTTTTTTACACATGAAATGTATCTTAAATTGTTGTTTTGATGTAAATTAAAGATATTTACAAGAGATACAACCCGTTTGTTAACATTGACCTTAGAAAGTTATGCAGTTATCAAACTTCAATCTATTTGATATTTAATGAGTCATTGAAATTATGAAATAAAGCTACTAAAATTTTGATAATTGATATAAAAAATTAAAAAATTAAACATTAAAATTCCGAGAACCCAGACTAAAGTATATAGAATTTTATCTTTAAAGACTCGGAAAACAAAGATAATCAAAATTGATTTATTTGAAACTATAATCACGCTTGATGTGCCTACGTTTAAATAATAAATAAAAACATAAAGCATAGAGTCCTTAGTGTGAGTAAACTGATAACTTTTGATTAATATCAAGGAATTTCAGACCCTATCGTTTCTGTTGAATGAATTATTTACGTATAAATGTTACGAAGTATGGTCATAAAAAAACAATTCATCTTCAAGATTTTCAAGATTTCTTGCTTGAAGGTGATATCATACTTTTTTTATCACAGTTTAAACGGCATAACCTGACCAACATGATAGAGAGATAAAATCCTCTCCGCGTCATTTGATCAACATGAGTTGATAAATGTTTCAATTTTTAAAGGGGCAGTAGCACATTTTTAGGTGGCATATAAGGTGATGTCAGGAAAGTGAAAATTAATGGTTCCAATTGAAAAACAATGTATTTAAACAAAATGAAGCAGTAATAATTCAAATATATAACGTTAATCTTAGCCATGCGATTCCTTTTTCATACACATATAAAATAAAGGTATTCACACAAAATGGCCGCCATTTTTTTTATGTGAATCTTCATACTTTAACCTCTGACTATGGATGATTAGCTTGTGTAATGAGATTTTTGACACTGTCAAAATAATACATTTAGCATTACCTTACAATTATCAGTGAAATATTTAAAATATAAAATTACCAAAAAACGTGCTACTGCCCATTTAAGTTAATATTTTAAGAATTGTCACTTTCTAAAACGAACATAATTGATATACATTATTTATGTCAAAGAAACATGATTAATTTTTTTCTGGTAAGTTTTAATGTTAACTTGATATCTCAAAACACTTAAACATTGTGTAGTCATTCAGTTATGACGTCATCGTATTGTTATACAATTAGGCCTTTGACGTCATATCTAGCTTTGTGTTTTACGTACTTGGTGATGTCAACGCTATGCAATTTTATGTGAATGATGTCAGGGAATTTCTTCAAAAATATGTTGGAAAATGATATCGCCAACTCAAGCAATATCTACTGTAAATTTGAACTATGATAATAAATAATACATATGTATCTTCCTAAGAAAGAATAAGAATTTAACCTTATTTCAAAACAACGACTAGACTTCTTTTTCACTTTTTAAATCCTAATTTCTAATTTCTAAAGACCATCTATATAAGGATTGACCTTAAACTGAAACCTGATCATCTGCTGAAAACACGTGGAAATGTATCTCAATGAATCAGTTTCTCTATTTGCTATCATTAACAACTTAGTTTAGGCATTTTTTCGCTCTGAGATCATTTTTTAAGGGAATTTAAGTTACAAATTACGTTTTCACAATGCAATTACCCAATAATAAAGACATTAATTCTTTATTCTTTGTTCTTAATTCTTTTGTGTCATGTCTCAACAAGTTTATATATCAAACGTTCTCATGATTTGAGACTTCTCATTGTATCACAACAACATCATGAATATAGAATTATTAGAGGGATTAAGAACATCACGAAAATTCTCAACTGACAGAGAAGTTGATTTATACCCTTACATCATAACATCACGTAGCCAAATCATCATTACGTCATAACGTAAAAAAGCCATAATAAAAGTAGCCATAAAACCATAACATATCAAATAAGCCATAAAACCACAACAAATCAAAGTCATAACATTATCACGCCATAACATTACAAAGCTTTAATATGATAACGTCATGAAATCTGAACGTCATAACATCACAAAGTTATAACATTACAACATTAAAAATTACACAAAGGCGAAACATCGTAACATTACAAAATTATAAAATCAGAACGCCATAATATGTAAAAAATAATGATGACGTCTTTCATTACATAGCCATAAAATCTTAATGTCACAGCTTTATTAACATCATAGCTTCACCACTTCACAAAACCATAATATCTTAATGTCTTGATAACTTCATTAACATCAAAACCTCACAGCATCACTAAGCTATAATATCTTAATGTCACAACTTCATTACCATCATTACTGCACAGCATCACTAAGCCATAACCAAACAACATCACCAAATAAAATATAATATCAGCGCAAAGTCAGAATATATATGTCGAAACATCACAAAGCCATGACATCATAACCTCACATCATTACAAAGCCGTAAAAACCACAAAGTTATAACATCATAGCTTCAAGACATCATAAAACCATAACATGACAAACTTATAACATCAGAACTTCATAACATTACAAAACCAAAACATCATAACACAATGATATCATAACTCCTTAACATCATAGCCAGAGAGCATTAATTTAGTATCATAACAAGTCCATAAATTGATAAAATCTTAACATCAGGAAGTCATCATATCACAACCTCAAAACATGACAAAACTATAACACCATTACATCATGACATCAAAAGCCATAACATCATAATCTAACAATATCAATCCATAAAATCATAATCTAACAAAACCATAAAACCAAAACATTTAAAAAAAAGGCGGATACAGAAAGGGAAATGTGATTGTGCGCACCTCTCAAGATATTTCAAAATAAATGTTCAGAGTCATATCTCTAATTTATTAATTCTTTAAACATTTACACACATTCACACGTATATTTTTATAAAGTAAAATTTTGTATTTGTGACAATTATATAGGCATTCTCTCCCCAAAAAGCAGATCGAGTCATGTTGATTGAGCCTCTGTTCTAATTAGACTAAATCCGTGGGTTCAAGCAGTTCCCCCTGGCGAAAAAAAATTTGCACCACAATCCATTTAAATTTATTTAAGCAAATGAAAACGCTTCTCGCATGGAAAGGGTGGTAATATCTCAATGTTCTTGCTATGATTCAATAACCAAAATGACGCTTTTTAGAACAGCGTCGCTGATTGCACAACTAATTTTGATTAGGCACAATAAAGTGAAATCTGCAACACAAACTCGGCGAATTAAAACAGAGGCTCAATCAACATGTCTTGATCTGCATCTGCGAGAAGAGAATGAATTATAGGGTGCATCCCACCCAAACAAAAAAACATTTGTATCGTCACAAAGTCACCATTCCTGATAACATCACAGCACCATAACCTAAACCTCTGACGCTCTTTTACCAAACTTTGTCTTATGAAAATAAGCAAAAGGGTCCACTGAAATCCTAACGGTACAATTGAACTATGTGTTCTCTATAAACTTTCAGCGACTGCACCGGTAATTGCTTGAGTTAGCTAAAGGGGAAGTTTACTTTTATGGTCCGACCAGTTCCGAGGCATCGGCGTTAGGTCCCATTAATTCCAATTTCCCCGCACTCACCCGGATGTGACCACCGCCTCTAATCATCTTCACTGGTTACATAAAACATAAAACATTTAAAGAAACTTCTCACAGCTTTTAGTCTTTGGGTCACTTTTCTATATGGCGATTGTTAATTTGTTTCTCCTCTTTGACCCTTTGATGAAAATCGTATAATTCTTATCTCTATACTGAATGATGTCTAAGAAAGTTATATGTCAGATTGAACAAATAATATTGTTCAAAAGGAAGGTAAATATTTGTCTTAAAATATCATCACCGAGAAGTGGAAGCAAACAGTAAACTTCAACACAACAACTCAAACCACACACCCCCTCCCCCACCCTATATCGTTCATAGGTTGATCGTCATTTGAAGAAACATCACAATAATCCGGACATACCATTTACCGACATGTCAATTTTTCTTGTATTTTGTATTAACCTCATGTCCCTTTGATTGTCTAGTATGTTCAGAATGCTGCCTTCCCCTCCTCCATACGCCCCCACCCCTCCCTTCTCCCCCGTGACCAACTTGGATTCCTCTATCTCCCCTGTATATACGTTGTCCGGTCGTGCGCCCTACCATAACGGCCCCTCATTAACCTTTCTAACGCCAATGTCCGTTCACCGGGTGATATTGTGTTTTTGGAATTAGATGGCTGCTTCTCCGGAACTCATTACAAGGCTTGTAATGAGTTTTATTTCATGGAGGAAGATAGTATCTGGTATGGAAGGAACCCCCGCTAGACGATACACCACTGGTGAATTACTCAGCTCAGACTGGCTAGTACTGTCTTTGTCCCTGTGTCCTTCTCACACTTAGAGAGGGTAAAGGTATTCTCATGAGCTCGGTTTGATTCAGACAGACAACTTGTTTACGTCTTACCAATTGTCCTTCAAATTAAACGTCTTGCTTTAAAAATGAATAAATGTTTAATACAAAATAATAGAATAATTATATGTTTAATAAAAAATAATAAATTAATTATATTTTTAATACAAAATAATAAAATAATTATATGTTTAATACAAAATAATGAAATAAATATATGGTTAATACAAAATAATAAAATAATGATATTTTTCAAAATAAAATTGCATAAAAATACTTATCGATAAGTTTACATTGAGAAGCACGTTGAAACATATGGCAATACAATGGAGTTATCAGAACCGATAACTAAGTAATGGTGACGAAACTTACGATGTAGTTTAAACGAAAAATTTGATTTAAATAGACGTTGACAGCATAAAAAATGTATAGTAATTTAATGAGCTTGCTTAATTAAGAGAGACACATTGTTAGTTCAGTCTTACAATTTGTCCACTAAAATGGATGAATGTGATAAAATAATAAATTAGCATTCATAGAAAGTCAGACTTACAGAGAATTAAAGTGTCATTATCTTGTTTTATGATCTTGGTTTAACTAGACAGACATGCTGTTAGATACGTCTAACAATATGTACAATGAAACCAATAGCAGTTGGAAGAAAATGATATATTGGATATTGTATGTGATATGTTTCAACGAGTTGAGATTGTATGCAGCACATGAGCATATGACACAACAATTGAGTTACGAGGTGAGGTGATCTGGGGCTTAACGACGCTTTTAAGAGTATTTTACTTATATCGCAGCTGCTAGTATTATTGCAGGGAGAAAGCCCACAACACAATTGTGGTTATCACATTGCTATGCTTATTTCTTATACAAATACAATCCATATTTCTGTTAAATGGAAAATTATGAAACAAACACTGTATTTGTCAAAGTAAAATAAACATTCTAAGTAAGTTTCGCTGCCGATTTAAGCAAATTTATTGTGTAACTATAACTGATTTAGCCAATTTATATATATAAATTACCTCTATATGAGGATGAAATCAGTCAGTCTATCTTTGTATAAACATTAAGAGAAAATAGTTTTTAAATATGTTTCTCATTATACCACTATGTCATTTTGATTATGAAAGTGGGTGATTTCTAACCATCTCGCTTCCGCTAGTTTGATACCAAAATATAAACGCGGTAAATGAAAATAAAAGTTCAGTTATATAGCATAAACATTCAAGAACAATGTGTTCTCTGAACTATTAAAACCGCCCTTTCTTGTCCGTGTACGTATGAAATGCGAGGTTCGTGCTTCAGCAAAAATAAAAGCACTCTATGATGCAAAAGTTTTGGTAACACCATTTGGTTCTATCAAGCTCGAAGGATTTTGAAACAGTGATATTCGAGAAGGTAGGATAGAGGGTTTTGTTTTTGCAAAAAACACATCTAAAATGTTTACACCATTCTTGATATTTGTACAGTAATAAAACCATAACGCGACACAATATCAAAAGGCTACCTGTTTTTCTTCAAGAGCTATTTAGGTTAATGGGTCGCTAAAGGACGTGTGTGACCGGCTAATTAGTTGATTAGGGCGAGTGTCATGTCTCATAAAGGCGTCTGCGTCAGATTTTTGTGACCAAAAGAGACGGTTAACGTTAAGCTTATGTATGTCAAATATTATCAGACTTCATAAATGCGCGGGCGACCTCTCTATATATACCTGGAGCAAAGAAAGAAGACACTAGGCTGTGTTGAGCTGTAATAAAGCCGGCAATATGAAAGATACCTGAGACGAAGGTAATGCCATCAAACCGTCTACAGTTCTCATTAAGACAACACTTCTACACTAGCGGGAGAGAAAACAAGCTCCAAGCTGCGTCAGCAGAGTCCTAATTAATGTGAATATTTCAACAAATACGACGTTTTAACATCCAACTTCTCGAGTAACATCAAGCTGAGAAATCTTTCATAACTGTGGTGGTCAAAGAACTTCGACTGATTTAGGTGCATAGTTCAAAAGAATATAGTATGCCGGTATACTGACAAATTGTATACTTTTAAATATGCTTTTAAATATGTTAATACGTGACATCATTGCTCTATTGTGTCATTCACTCTTAAAACCGTACTAAATTGATAACTGATAACCAAATTGGGAAACCAATAAACCGATGAGACCAATTACAGACAGACAGACAGACAGCCAGAAATATTTTAATAAAAAGTCACAGGTCAGTTACAAAAATATATATACAAATATATATATATATGTTCAAAGAAGCGTACAACTAATATTTTCTTGTGTAGATAATAGGCGTTTTACTATGACATTTCAACTTGTAAATGGCGCAAATCACAACCTCATAACCATGGTTTCTAGTTATGAACTATCCAGCATCTCCAGCCAAATTCTGTCTGTTTGATTGCCATTGATAAGTTTCGTTAAAAATGAAAATATTGGATAAGAAAACGTTTGACTTATTGGCAATGAGCGACGTACATAACTGATTTTCGATGTTTTAAATGTCTTCAAACTCGCACTAAACTGATAAACATTAAATGTTACTTTTCAGTCAGTGTTTCTCAATTGAATAACACAACAGTTTGTAATATCTGAAATAATAACTTAAACAGCATACTCTACTTCTCTTTAAATGGTAACGAGTTATTTAACAAAAAGGGTATTATGCATATTTATGATTTTCATAATTGACCACCTTATGAAAAATTGATCATAAAAATTATAATATCCCTTATTTTATTTTTTTCCCAGCAAGTATATATAGAATTACCAATTATACTCAAATCAGACATAAACTCGTGCACAAGTACACATTTCTGTTAAAAAGATAGTGGGTTTATAGCTCATTAAACGTATCTACGTCAATGACAAGGATAAAAACACATTATATTTTTTGTAAAAAACATTTGAAGAAAGCTGTTGTAGGAAAGAGCGTATGGAGTAATTGAAGCGATGACTCATTTTCAACAGATAATCGCTAATGAAAAGATAATGCACTTTTCAATGTTTAACATCGATATCAATTTACATATTTACAATTAACCAATATATGTTTTTTACAAGAGGCATCGTGACAAGACGCAGGTTGTCATATACACGAATGAAGGTATTAACAAGTTCTATTCTTGTTCATTCACAGTTGTCATAAGCGTGAGTCACCCACAACCATGGCAGGCTTGATTTTGATTGGTGTATAAATATGAACCTCGCCATGCACTTATGTAAATGTTAAAAATGTACATGGTTGACCTCATGAACTTCTGACTTCTGTAACATTTTCATCGATTCATTTTTGGTCAGTAATAGCCAATTCTTTATTTTCCGTGTTTTGTTTCTTTTAATACAAATAACATTTTCAATAGTGCAAATTAGCAACCATTTCAACAAGAAATAACTCACGCCAATACAATTTACTTGACAATTAATGTATGCGTCCGTGCCAGAAACCTAGCCTACTGCGACTGAGCTTTAAAGTCATTTCAAACTGTAGTTGCCATTGACAATTATGTTTTACGATTTGCGAAAACGACAATGAAGTGATTTATACATTATTCATTATACCTATGTTTGGTGGTATTTTACATTATCAATTTGGTATAGTTTTGTAAATGTTCCTTAAGCAATAATATGTCTATTTTTTTTTACTATTTTTAAATATTTTTACTTCGTTTTGCTCACATGATGGCATCAAGTTAAAATGTTTGACCAGTAAAGAAAAAAATAACGTTCAGAGAGAAACAACAAATATTGTCACAATACAAAACATTTCATTGTTGTTTTTTTTCGAATTCGTTTTGATAGGGTACATATTATTTTTAATATATATTCCATATTTTGTGATACAGGCATTTACATTGTTCAAAAGAAACATACAACACGTATTTTCACATATATGAATTCAAAGTTAACTTGTTTAAATTCAGAAGGCGGCAGATTTATTTTCCAAGTAGTAAATGTAATGACCAACATTAAAAAAACATTTCATCAGATTCTGCTGACAGAAATACATATCTTGACATATGAATAATGAAGGATACATAATTTAGTTTGAATTTTTCGTTTCAGTTTTCTCAATATATGTTTCTCTACATACAGTCACAAGCTCATGCTTGTCGTAGGAAATGTCATCCCCAGATTTGAAGGTTTTATTGCTGCAGTTGACAAGAAGAAATCTGATTACGAGTTGGACGCTGTTTGTTTTCCTTCATTATACAATCCCATATCAACTCCTGTCAAAGTAATTGTATTTTAAGATGGTTAACCTTCCGGTATGAATACCGCCGTCTACCGTGCATGTCACAATCATCTACTTGAGAAAATGTGACTTGTCAATCATTTCTTGAAAAATCATATACATGACTGTATACCTATCTACATACAGATTTTGTTAAGGTCTTCATGTTATAAATTTACCATATACCTTGTTGTACAATAATAATCTTTCAAATATGATTTTTCGTGCATATACAGATTTTGTTTAGGTCTACATGTTATTAATTTACCATAAACCATGACGTCCAATAACAAAATTTCAAATCTGATTTTTCGTGCAAAATAGAGTAAATCATTTCTTTGTTGACGGACTCATTCATAAAGTGTTTGAAACGTACAAGTTTCAAATGGTGTAAATGCTGAAGCTTATGGACAGTTAAAGGGACAGTAACACGTTTTTTGATAATTTTATATTTTACAATTTTCACTGATAATTGTAAGTTAATGCTTAATGTATAATTTTGACAGTGTCAAAAATCTGATTAAACTAACCAATCATCCATAGTTAGAGGACAAAGTATGAAGATTCACAAAAAAACCATTGGCGGTCATTTTGGGTGAACACCTTTAATTCATTTTGTGTAAGAAAAGGGAATTGCATGGCTAAACTTTACGTTATATATTTGAAATATTACTGTTTCATTTAGTTTAAATACATTGTGTTTCAATTGGAACCATTAATTTTCATTTTCCTGACATTACTTTATATTCCCCCTAAAAACGTGCTACTGCCCCTTTAAGCTGTTGTGAACTCTTTCTATGGTTAATTGACACTATCTTTGTATCAGTTCATAGAAGAAAATACAAATTCAGAAACGATGTCTTGTTTTTCGATAAATAATTGAACATTTAAAATTGAAGTAAATTTCAGATTCATACTGAAATCAATGTTTCATTTCATATTTTACAATGATAGAACTCTTTTTAAAATCGATTACGTCATGTTGCTAAACACATTATTAGGATATAGAGGCATCTTTACAATAGCTAGGGAAAACATACATAAGACTGATTAAAATGAAACAGTTTCCAACGCGTGGTGAAAAGCATGGTACTACTTTCAGGGTAATGATACTTAAGAAAATAAAGTACAAAGAATTTGAAAGAATTAGAGATAACATCATGCAACAAATACTAAAGGATATACTTTGAACACTGGTCATTAAAAGGTCCGAATAAGGGTTATTCTAGTACAATCCACTACGTCTTTCTGTTTTAGCTGTTAATTATTTCCATTCTACAAATCCGGTGTAAAATATCAATCAAATCTTGAGTTGTTACATAAGTGTTTCATTGCTTATGTATTTCAATCAGGCTTGATGATTCTTTCTGATAAAATCCAACGGATGTATCCTTTTCCGGTTATTCACACCGTTCTGAATGGAGAATCCAGCAGGAGCAATTACGATGTGAATTAAAGACACTGTTGCACGTTTTTAGGGGGAAAATAGGGTGATGTCAGGAAAATGAAAATTAAGATTCCAATTGAAAGACAATGTATTTAAACTAAATGGAGCAGTAATAATTCAAATATATGATGTAAAGTTTAGCCATGCGATTCCTCTTTTTTACACCAAAATGAATTAAAGGTTTTCACACAAAATGGCCGCCAATGGATTTTATGTGGATTTTCATATTACGGATGATTGGCTTGTCTAATGAGATTTTTGACACTTTCAAAATATTACATTAAGCATTAACGTACAGTTTTTTTAAAATATAAAATCATCAAAAAACGTGCTACTGCCCCTTTAAAAGAAAATATTTGTTATTTGTTAATTATCCTCATTAAATGCTAGTTAAACTTAAATATTTTCACGGGTATAAACTTCTCCTTCCTCCGTCCGATTAAGGAATTCCATGTTCTTATCAAGCAAAAAATGCATGTTGCCATTTTGGATGAACACCCTTTTTTTCATTCCAGTTCAGAAAATTTATTGACAAATCCTAATCGAATTAGGTACGTTGTATCAAGAACTCCTTTATTGATTAAAAAGATATATCTTGCAACGTGTGCTAAATGCATTTTTTTTTAAAAATTAACAGCAATTCATTCATTTTGCACGTTAGTAATCAGTAATCGAAAAGTAATCAAATTTTCAAAAAAATCTTTTAAATATAAAATCAGTAGCCAAATGTCAGGTATGCATGTGGGTATGAACAAAACTTCAAACAAAAAACTTCTCTTTGAGGTGCTGAAGTTAGTGCAAATGATATCACAACTTGAGTGTTCCTTAACTTCTTTTGAGTAGTAATCGACATATAAATGTTGCGTTTTCTTGTCTACATAAGTTTTGTAGAAGGTAAATATTTTGACAACATTCTGACTCGCTGGTGATCCGTGCTTGCTCCCTTCCGTCAGAGACATTATATAACAGGGACCGGAATCTAGGATTTATCTCCGCAAGACTCCCTCTCGTCACGGTCCAAAGCACAAGGCGACTGGGCACTGTCAATGCGCAAAAGTACCGTGGTAATGCTCTTGAAAATCCAGTTCGACCTTGCAGGGCGATATTAGTATTTAGTGTCGGCGCGGGAAATCAGAGTCAATCAAAGTAAAATCTATAAGCTTAAGGAGGTTGGATACCTTTGTTTATGCACATCCCAAACAGTCAGATGATCAGATTGAGCTATTTTTAAAGTTTATGCTATTTTGTTTATTTTTCACTGCAAGTGTGAGATAAAAAAAACTAAAAAATTAAATAATGATTTAGTTTAATAAAAAACAATGACTATGTTATATTTGTGAACATAAGTATTTGTTTTATGATAAAATTTATTTCACTCATTAACCTTAAAAACTAATGAAAATTTCTACAAAGGGTAATGTTGACAATGAAGAGTTATCTCCCCTGGATGTTGATTTTCATTGATTTGGCTTAATTGAATGTGAATATCTCTGTTATCCGCTGGTGACATATCTTTTTCTCTTTTTAATCTTATTCTAGTGTGTATTAACTATAAAATATATAATTTTCAAAAAAATCTTAATACGAGAAATCGATTTTTTTTCTTAAAAGAATGAAATTTTACAAAAATAATCATTCAAGGAAAAAGGTTATTTGTATGTATTTACTTCATATTAGTTTCAAGTTCCCTTTTTCTGACTTAGTTTACTTCCATACTGCAATGGCTTAATAGAAAAACATTCAAATGACAATTATATTCCAAAGTTATCTTGAAAAGGAGTTTTTAAATTATTGCATTTTCATCATTGGGTGCCCTAACGGATAGGCAATTTTTCGAACAAAAACTGTGGTGACATGGTATTTTTATGACACAATTTAAATCAAGACATATTTTTCAACAAAATAAGACCAAATTTAGCTATTTCTTAATACCTCGATATTTTGTATCCAACCTCCTTAAGTCAGAAATCAAAGTCAGATAATGATTATTTTGATGTGACAGACCCTTAGTATATTTATCATTCTTATATGTAACTACAGTTGGAAAAAAAATACACTGAAAAACTCTCTCCAGACTCGAAGTTCAGACGGATGACTGTAGTTTAACTCTAAAAACTTTTAAATAACAGCATTTATTTTTTTTAAATTACATACAGGGTTAGTTATATGATTTTATCGTGTAGAGAAGCAAGTTAAATAGTTGGGAGATATATTTCAACATGTACGAACGAATGTAGCTGGAGAAGAAATTTGCCGGGTCAGCCATCTTGCTGCTACTATTACATCGGGATATGTGACCGGAAGGCTTTAGTTTAACTCTAAAAACTTTTAAATGACAGCATTTAAAGCTTTTTTAATTACATACAGGGTTAGTTATATGATTTTATGGTGTAGAGAAGCAAGTTAATTAGTTGGAAAAACATATTTCAACATGTACGAACGAATGTAGCTGAAGAAGAAATTTGCCGGGTCAGCCATCTTGCTGCTACTATTACATCGGGATGTGACCGGAAGGCTTTAGTTTTACTCTAAAAACTTTTCAATTAAAGCATGTGAATTTTTTTCAAAGAATTGCAGTCAAAGTTTTATGATTTTCGGGTGTAGAGAAGCAAGTTAAATAGTTGGAAAAACATATTTCAACATGTACGAACGAATGTAACTGGAGAAGAAATTTGCTGGGTCAGCCATATTGCTGCTACTATTATATCGGGATATGTGACCGGAATGGTCGAACGGAGATTGTCGAACAATGCCGCCGTCGCAAGTCGGAAAAGGTCGGAATATTATTACTGGTTACTATCATGCCGTACGATATTAAGTGAATCGCTCGGACTGTACCCAGTCCCGTGTACGTTGGACCGTGACGAGAGATTTAACGAGAGGTTAATAAGACCCGTTAGTAGAAATCTTGATAAGCTAATTAAAAGTTACCGGTCCCTCTGTATCTAGAGACTCTGTTTCCCTATATCTTACTGTTTTCTTTTGATGTTCGTCGTATTGTTAATATGTAATGAATATATATGATATAAAATTATATGATAGATAAGATAATACATTAATTTTCAACGGTTATTTCTCACAAAATGACATTTGGTATAAGAGCAAAAATGCTCAGCATACCTAATCCTGTCTTACTTGTTAATTGTTTGAGTTGTTAATTAGGTTCATTCAGCCATAACATATGAGACCATGTACCGCGACGCCTACGCTCAACGAAGCTTGTCGAGTAGTCTTTTTAGGCTTCGCGGGCCATGACCGATGGTTAACTAGTAATATTGGAGATTCAAAGCAGGTGAACTCGGACTTAATTGACAACTACCCGGTCACCGTTCCACATATTGATCAGACTCTGTAATTGCCTGTAAATGGTCTGTTCATTCCTTCAAACATGTGGAATTGCTCACTAATTGACTTCTCATTGGGAAAATAGTTCAGCGACCTTGGACTTCATCAGTAAAAGTACAACGCGAAAAAGCCTTTAAATGATTGATAATACAGACAGGCGTTCAGACAGACGTCATATGATTTAAATTACAAAAGTGGATTACACTGAAATACTACAGACACGTTGAAATACATAATTACGTCGTGTGATTGGATGTGGCATTTTTGTTGTAAACATTTGAAGCTTTTTATAGAAGTTACAAAATGATTGTGTGCAAATGCGAAAGTTTACATTTGACGTTTCATGAATATGTCTATGTCTATAGATGAATCTAAACAAAATTTGTATTTTACTGGGAGAAAAAATATTTTCATATTTTAAAAAAACTATGTCATCGTCTTTATTGTCATCATTATTTTATCAATCAGACGACGTTTTAGGAAGGACCATATGCACTATTTTGAATAAACTTTAAACTTTCTTACCAAGTATATTGACACCTTAATTCCTGGACATATTATTCTACTCCAAAAGAATACGTAAAACGTATAAGACGACAAAAAGGATCTGGAATTTATACCAGTTTAAATTGCACCTTTCATTTCAAAGAACAAACATAATAAATTATATTTATTATACAAACTCTGTATATATGCTTTTTATTCCTCCAAAGGAGAGTACAAAGGAAATTGAGAGTAGAGATGATTATTACGTATTTACAATGTCAGTTTCACAGAATCCGTTCAGAGTCTCCTTTTTGACTGTGTTGGTCAATTAATTGAGTCACACAGCTCGTACAGTCCTTGTATTGTGTGACAGGCGTATGTTACGTGGTCATCGTCATCTAGAGTAATCGGAGGTATACATGACAGTAAACAGCATACGATTATATTTATTATACAAACTCTGTAGTGAAATAGATATTATTAATTAAAGGATTTTTTTTATTGACAAGTCACATTTTCTCAAGTAGATGATTGTGACATACACGGGAGACGCCGGTATTCATACCGGAAGGTTAACCATCTTAAAATACAATTACCTTGACAGGAGTTGATATGGGATTGTAAAATGAAGGAAAACAAACAGCGTCCAACTCGTAATCAGATTTCTTCTTGTCAACTGCAGCAATAAAACCTTCAAATCTGGGGATGACATTTTCTACGACAACCATGTTATTTACTGTTGGTAGAGAAATGTGAAAATAATCATAAATTACCTATCCTAATAATATCCGTTTTTAGAATATACAAATGATTAATAGTTTACAATATTTTCTAAAATGGAAAGGGTCTGCCAAATTTTGATTTTGAATTTTCTTTAAATTGTTTTTACGTCATTTGTATAAAGTATGGTCATTCACTAAAACGAGGCAACCACGTTTGCAGAACAGATATGCACCCACAAATAGGACATTCATCACATCAAGCCCATTAATTGGTTGTTTTAATCATTAAGAATAGATTAAATTACAAAATGTTGAATGCGGAATTAAAGAGCATCTTTAAGGGCATCCAATATTTTAGAGGTAAATGAAACTTTAAAGTTTTTACCAATTTATTACATCATAGGTAGATTAAACAAATGGAACTTTGTGTTTCACAGCATGAATCTGTCGTGTCTTTGTATTTTTTCAGACCAATCTTCCATAAGTGATTAACAGCTTTAGATCTTATTCATATGTGTTCCTTTGCGCTAGAGCAACGTAACTATACTGAGTTTTTACCTACAAAGTTAACATGGATGATTTTAATCGAAATTTAAAAATATCAGAATTTCACAAATATGACCCCATCTGTCTATTTAACAATGCAAAATATCGACATTCAGCACCAGTGACGAAACGATCCCGAAATATGGTTTGGGAATGGTTATTTTACACATGGACAATTGATTATCTTTTGTAAGTGGTCTTGAAGTTATTTTATGAACGTCAAAACGAAACCTAAATTACATGATATTTGCACTAAGATAGCAAGCAAGTGAACAAACTTAAAGTCCGCAGCTATATGTCAATGACTTTAATTGCTTTATCAAAGTTTTTTTATCAGCGCACATTCATATTAAGGCTTAGATGTGTTGTGGTTTATTATATGTTCAGGGCATACAGTCAGATAGCGTGAACTTATGAGTCTAAAGTCATTTCATTGGTTAAATACAGAGCTAGACGAGGCTTTTGTCTTGATAGATATCCGGGAATGGTTGAAGCTCTATCTGGAACACCTTTCCCTTTATTCTTTTCTATAGGTATAAGATGTATCTCAAAACATGTATCTTTTTATTATCATTTACTGTTTTGAACCTTAATGCTGTACTGTATGACTACTTCCCTAAAGATGTATCCATCTACGACAATGAGTTTCTCAATACCATATTTTTGTTTTGAAGGCTCATGTATTTATCTAATATCTAATATATCAAATGATTATGAACTTTTCTTCTTCGTTGAGACTAAACCCTATTTTTGTTTTTGAAGCTCAAATGTAAAATTAATATGTTATGTATATGAGGTCAGAATGAATAAATCATCTTTCTGTCTATGAACATTGCTTCTCAGTCTAGACGACTGTCCACCATGACACAAGAATGAATATGGATGAATCATCTCGGTGAGATTAACGCCTTCACTCTGCTAAGACCACGGAATTAAGACTATTGTGATCTCCGAAGCTTACTAAACCTATCTATGACCGATAAACGCGTATGTGGGGTAATCAAGTTACTCGAACTTCCCACTTCACCGGCAAAAACATCTCCGAAATAGAAACGCCTTATTATAGGGCGTCTCGATGATATTTGTGTTGTAGCTCTATAACGACCCCTCAATGATTTAATCTTGGTTGTATCTCTGTTGTGATATGTTGTCACTTTTGAAATGAACTTGTCAGTTTATTAGGGTAAATCAGACGGATATATTTTCTTAAAATCTACTTTTCATCCTGCATTTTGATTTGGAATAACCGCGTAAACTTTCGACGAAGTGCAGAACTATGGAAATGATATATTTACAAACCAACATGGCCAAAATGTGACGTCATGACATTGACGACACAATGAAAATGTTATATTTCCCGTAATGCTCCGTATTAAATTATAAACCTTGATATGACTTTCATCGTTAGAAATTACGAAACAATCGCAGATTTTGAGAACGTCACATAGATCGAAGTCCTTATATTATCTAAAGAACGATTTTTTACCTAAACTGACAGGCAAGAGAAAGTAAACACTTCTCAAAATGAAATTATTGAAAATGAATAGGAAGAATGTTGACAATAAACATTGGATACACAGGGCCTAAACATTAACTTTTTTTTTTTTAAATTTGAACTAAAACCGTATAAACATATTTTTGAGAAAATTGGAAAATATTGATAAACACGTGACCTTCGTACTAGTATAAAGTCACGTGACTCAGATGTAAAATTGCTGCACATTATTAATGTTGGTCAACCCCCCTTGTGAAAAAAACCCACCCTAAACCCGCCAAATCCACACCAGGAAAACGTGAATAACCAAAATCTGGGCAACTGATACCAACGCTACACGAATCTCCCTTGTTCCTGCATTTCCTATGTCAATGTTATGTCACATTACAGCCGAGTTGGGGAGACATTCGACGATCGCAAAAGACAAAATACAATGGTATTTTTGCCCCATGAAGGCTGATTTCTGCTTACGTTAGACCGCCACCAACGCTATATATGAGTGACGTCATTGACGGCGACCACTATAAATCGGCATGTCACCAGGTACACATGCACCAGGAGATCTTGAACTGGTCAAAGTTTTTCGACTGCTCAATTGACGGGTAGGCTACTAGTTGCTAAACATTGATGTATGGCTAATGTCAATATGATTGTGACAACGTCGGTTTGGCATGCAACGTTACAACTTTAAAAGGATTTCTATATTCTAAAAACTTGTCGCTAATTGGACAACTTTCAGACGGTCCACAATGGCATGTTAGAGTAAAACCACACCCTCCAGGTAATGAACAAGCGTCGATTGCATTTTGGTATAGAAAGAATTAGAATTAACGTCTTTTGGTTGATTTTGTTTATCCCTACATCCTTTGACTTTCTTGTGTGCAAAACTGGCTAATAGCAGTAGCACGTTTTTAGGGGGAATATAAGGTGATGTCAGGAAAATGAAAATTAATAGCTCCATTTGAAAAACAATGTATTAAAACTAAATGGAGCAGTAATAATTCAAATATACAACGTAAAGCTTAGCCATGCAATTCCCCTTTCTTACACAAACTGAATTAAAGGTGTTCACACGAAATGGCCTCCAATGGATTTTATTTGAATCTTCATACTTTGTCCTCTGACTTTGGATGATTGGCTTGTGTAATGAGCTTTTTGACACTGTCAAAATAATACATTTAGTATCATCTTACAATTATCTGTGAAAATTTTAAAATATAAAATTATCAAAAAATGTGCTACTGCCCCTTTGAACGTTAAAGTTTATGTGTTTGATGTTTTCCAACATGAATTAACTATCCAATGCTATTATCTCAAACTTCTCCCATCTTTATTCTTTTAATTATAGTGATTTAAGAAGAAGTGTTCACTTTCTTTTGCATGGTAGTCTATTTCGTTTTTTGGATTCGTAATATTTTTTTCAGTGGATTCAGTTTTGACATAGTAATCGAAATAACTCATTTGTTTTGATACAACGAGATTTGATGAAGACTAGGGGGGGGGGGGGGGCTGTAAATTTCTTTTTATGTTGCCTTTAATGAAAAAAAATAGGTCCCTTTGTAAAAAAAAGTTATCGAAATAATTCAATGCCATGCACCAAATACTTTTACAGATAAAACATCCTTATTCGAAACAAAATCGTTTACAAAGAAAGTTCTTCTTGTCTGCTATAAGCATGTATTAGATAGATTTGATTTATTAAACCTGATTAAATGTTTGCCAAAATGACCAACCATTCCTCATTGAGGCCTCTTTCTAAATCCGGCGACGTTGGTCTGACTATGCCTATATTAGTCATTACTCAAATACTCAACTTCATGAATATGCAACTCCAAGTGATGCTATGGTTTATTCTTTGCAGATACCGATGTTTGAGGTTCAGTAATTTCTGTTAAAGAAAGTAGCAATCTAAAAAAAACTCAACCGTTTTTTATTCAAATATTTTATTATTTATCATCATATTTTTTTCTACCGTATGCCAGGGACATTATGTAACATATCTGTAAATATGATCTAGAACCTCATTAACAAAAAGGTTGTAACAATTTTGTTATGATATAACTTTCTGGTGCAGGGTTATCATTTGATATGACATCGTTTATTTTGTCGCAAGGTATTAACTTTATTTCATGGTAAGTTGATTCTTAAAAGGACAGTCTCATCGGGGTATTTGTGGTAACAAAATTCAATAGTATTGTATATACTCATATGATTATTACATGATTATTTCACACTGTTTTCATAGATGTTTATGAGGACAACGATTTAGTTGTTCTAGATTAACAATTTTACAAAAAATCAATCTCATTAAAATGATATCTTAATTGCTTCACTACGTAACCTTTGACCGCTGGAAGTGAGGAAGATTTCATCCACCAATCAAATCGTACCTTTCTTAAAGGACAATTCAAGAGTTAAAGCAATTTAACACAGTACAGCCCAAATGATAAAATGATAACTTATGACCTTTCGATTTTCCCAAAAAGCAGTGTTAGGTAATTTGCATATGTCGTAACATTCGCTAATTCAGTTGTAATGTTTGACTATTTGACAGAACTAGATTCTTTCTAATTTGCATATGTACATCGAATATGTGTGATATCAAATCAACAAGACTTTATCTAATGTTTTTATGTCAGTTCTGGTCTTCTCATTTGTGTCAGTATATTTATGGCTACAAAATACAACGAATTTAATTAGCATAAATCGTTTCATATAAGATTTAAAAGGAAACGTTTATATAACGTAACTGTTCCAAAAATAGCATCTACAGCTTGCTGTTTGAAATTGCCAAGTTTACGGTGATTTCTTCGATAATGATAACATTTAAGTATTTACCTGGACGTTTTTGGACCAACAAATTGATAGGAGCGATATAAAGCACACTTTGAGTAATTCATTCGTACAGGACAGGAAATATTTGTTGTCGACATTTAGAAATAGTCGGAAATGTTCGTTTTTCGAGTTCTGAAGATTAGATATGAATACCTGTCGCCAGCAACCCGAGTTACGGGGCAAAGTCGCTGATTGGCTGAGTCAAAGGATACTCTGACGGCTGTTATAACTGAGCCTGATATGATCTATATGCGTAGCGAAGTGTAGCAAATAAATCATATTTTAATAAGATTGACAAAAAATAGAATGCACCACTTCATCCTCTTGAATTTTGTTCCCACAAAAACTACCCCGATAGAACTGTCTCTTTAAATGAGTCTTTAAAGGGGAATTGAAGGCGTGTTGATGACCTCCCAGGTAAGATATCATCTGAGATTATACTTATATCCCATTTGCAAGATAGTAAAGTCTTAGTATGATTGATATTTTTATTTTCTATCATAATCATTTTAGCGCCTAGTTTCTCTTTGGAGTAGGTAAAAAAAAACATCTTGTGGTTGATTGAGAATTCGATGTATCTATCAAAGATATGGCTGTTTGAATGTCTAAAACCAATACAAACAGAAGTACGATACTTTCATTTATGAAAAGTGTAATGAACGATTTGACCACAACTCTCACCACCATTATCATCATTACCGCCATCATCAACATCATCATCATGTCCGTTAACATTTTTCCTCGTTAAAGTTCAAAACCTAAACGAAAACAAAAAAACTTTCAAGGCAATGAATATTTCCAAGTCCAGCAGTAACATATGTCCTTCAAAGGTTACCAAAGCTAATCTGTTTTCAGGTCGCTGGCGACTGTTTTTTATGCAGCAAGTTGTGTTTTTGTTGTGTCTCGCCAGCGTCCATCAATGCCCAAGGGTGCGGACTTCAAGCCTGATAAAGCCCAATCAGTGTGTTTTACAAGCATAACGGCGGGAAACAGGGCGAGATAAAGCCATGATTAGGAGGCAGTCAAAGCTGGCTGGCCTCTCTCAGCGTAGGGTCATCGCTCACACTATTTCTGTAGCCAAACCCGTCTTAATTTCCGAGTCAATTTTGTGCAAGACCATCTCACATCGGGCAATGACGTCACTACCGGTCGCTTACAAATGTATCATGAATAAAATACGAATCACCAAGGACGGATACTTTCATAAGGAAATTAATTGTAATTTTAGCAAAGAAACGGAATCTTGTTATAAAAGATTTGTATACGGCATGCTGTCGTGTTTTAACTTCCAACCAGGCCTTTGTAAGACCATAGATAAAGATAGAAGTAATATAAGTCTTCGGTTTGACTCGCCTATGCTTCTTTATCCCTATATCGCCGCTCCCTGCTTTAATCCTGTATATAGGTAACGCTAATGTGGAGCACAGCCATCTAAATCTGTATCTTCTCAACCATGATGGTAATACCGCTATTTCTGTGTCTCTGCAGCTTAAAGATTTCTCTTTCTTTTCAAAACATGTTATTTTCATAGTTTATTTGTGACAGTGTTTCATCTTCATTTAATAGGGAATATTTAAGGATATTCATTAATAGATACATAATTCCATAGTTTATTTACGGTTTGGTGTGGTAATATGTCAGCATGAAAAATGATATTTAGATTCTTTAATATTAATATCTTCAAAAGTCAATATGAAACCTCTGTTTTTTAGAAAGATCATTTGGTATATTTCGTCATACATAATCATATCAAACAACTGAGATTTGCATTCTTATATATAAATAAATAAAGTCTAATAGACTGACGGCTTCCTGACAGTAAGGACAAATCATATAATTCTGATGTACAATCGCATAAATGTTCTTATTCACAAAGCAAATATTTTTCAGGAAGACAAGAGTAATGGATGAACAACTTCTATATTTTACAGAGCGACGTTTCGGTATAGATTCTTATACCGTTTTCAAGCATATGCATATGCTTAAAAATGGTATAAGATAGGCTTGAAAACGATATAAGAATCTATACCGAAACGTTGCTACTGTCAAACAAAAGAAAAAGTTGTTCATCAATGGAATTACTCTTGTCTTCCTTATACTATCAAGTTCTAGAATGCCATTCAAACAGCTAATTATTTTTGACCACTTTATATTTTTCAGCTGTTAAGTTCCGGTAAATTCTCTCATAAGTTAACGAGTAAAAATAATTGTTGAGTGTGATAATAATTCTCTTAGTTATTTGATGCTAGATAATCTTAAACCCATGTTATGCATTTCGTTAAAAGCTCTCTTAGGAGTTTGTGGTACCAGGGACTCCCAGTAGCAGAACAGTGGACTGGCATCACCCCAGAGCCTCCTTGTACACTGACGGTTCTGATCAGTGAAGGTCAAATACCGTTATCACCCCATGTCACTGCAGACTTTCTCAATAAAATGTGTACAAATCTTGGACAAAATCAATCATATTTGAGTTCAAGAGAACAAGTTTTCTATAGGTCAAAAGATCGTTTTAAAGAAAATATCAATCAAGGGTCCACAAATATCAATAAAGAAGGAAAATGTAATTTGTGTTAAGCCATTTTCGTTTAAAAGAATAAGCATCCTATAGAACATCACGATGCTACAAAGCATCACCCCAGAGCCTCCTTGTACACTGACGGTTCTGATCAGTGAAGGTGAAATACCGTTTTCTGAATAGATTCACCCCATGTCACTGCAGACTTTCTCAATAACATTTGTACAAATCTTGGACAAAATCAATCATATCTGAGTTCAAGAGAACATTTTTTTCTATACGTCAAAAGATCGTTTTAAAGAAAACATCAATCAAGGGTCCACAAATATTAATAAAGAGACAGGAAATGTATTTTGTGTCAAATCACCTTCATTTCAGAGAATAAGTATTTTATAGAGGAACACGATGCTACAAAGCAACAATTAGCTAAATAAAGCAAAAGATCATGAAGGTAAAGACCAACTTAATACAATGGTCATCAGTTCGCTACATAACTGCAACCCAATGACGTACCCCGTTTACATGTCAACAATGCTTTTCTCGAAAATCTCTAGACTCTCTAGAGTCAAATGAAACTGGATTTTCCTCTGCCTCAAATGACTCTATCCACGGTCAAATGGCTATACCTCAAATTCAACAATTTCCAAGCTTAAAGGCCGCACCATGCAGACGCAGAGAATTCTGAAGGAACCATCTAGATCTGGCTCTGTAGCCTTGGCTAAGGCAACGGGTACGAGGTATGGCTTGGAGAAAGTTCACTGTCGAGGTGCTGCGGTGTATCAGCCTCAAATGACTCTAGGCAAAAGATGACTCTAGAGTCATCTGAGCCTAGCCCGAAATAATTCTAGAGTGTTCTGGACCTAGCCTGAAATAACTCTAGAGTCAACTGAGACTGGATTTTCCTCGGCCTCAAATGACTCTATCCACTCTAACCTCAAATTCAACAATTTCCAAGTTTTATCGATGTAATTATGATAGAGTCATTTCGGGCTAGCCTTAGATAAATTTAGGGGATGAATCAGTTGATGAACGAATGTTCAATTTCATAATCTACAATGGTTTTCTACCCCAACCTGAAAATAAAATAATGCTTTTGGGGAAATGTTGATGTTTTCACTAGTCAGTTTCCACCGCCGCCTCTTCGTATATTGGTTTTGACTCTAACTTAGCTTTACAGAACTCGTATCCCCAAGCTACTCCTTATACCTTTATATGGAATTCTTTAGACATGTTCACCTTTAAGGTCAAAGATCAAGGTCATGAGATCGCTAACAGAATTTCCTAAGCATGATGTGTTGTACTTTGAAGCTCACATTTGGTATATATATCAAATATGGAAGAGTTCAACGATTTTGAAAATGTTTTCGTTCACCCCGTGAAAGGTCAAAGTCACAGCAAGGTAATTGTATGACTTTAAAGGCGTCAAGAAATTATGTTCACACATAAATCAAATTTTGAGATAAGAAAAAAAAACTAGCAGATATCCTATTTAATGATATGTTTCTTTAAAACTCCCATTTTATTATTGTTGTTGAGAAGGCGTTATTGTTAAGTCAAACCCAACTTTATCCTCTGCTTGTATATCTGCTGATATGATTTAAAAGCTAAACAGAGCAGTCTTTCGGTACAATAAGCCATTTTTATCCCGATCATGGTTTTAAAAGCATCAACGGGACAAGTGGTCTTTATTACTAGACAGCAGTGTTTAAAATATAGCCCGTCCGCCAGGACTGGTTACGTTTTGGTCAGGACTGGTAACTTTTCAAAAATTCATTATATTCCCCTAAGGAATTGGCCAATTAGTTTTCAGGACAGGCTAGGTTTCCAATGTATTTTATACACTGCTAAACATCAATTTTACCGCTATATATAAGTCAAATGAGAAATGTGAGAGATAACATATTATCAACATATTCTAAATTAGAAAAATGACAGAAATCAACTTACCAATAACTGCACATAACATGTATTTTTTTTAATTCAAAGTTTAACTTGACATTTTTATTTTCAATAAGCAGATAACTAGCACCACTTATGATGTGAATATAGCAGGATCATTGATGACAACACTAAGCTGACGTTCAAAAGTTATCTACCATTTTTTAAAAACTTTTTAACATTCAAACTCGAATACTTTATAATTTGAATGTTGTCAGTTACGTTTGCAATAACATAGTTGAAGCATTTATTCTTAAAACAAATAAAAGTACCGAGGGTACAGAAGCTCACCTTAAAATGAATGATGTCGTAATATGGTTTAATTGTGTAACATGCATCTTTTATATGAAAATTGATTATGGCTGCCATCATGATTTTTTTATCTTTTAAAATGCTATTCTTCTGTTGGAAACCACTAGAGTTTGAACAAACATTAATACAAGAATGATATAATCATGATTTGTTAACAAGCAGTAGGTTTTTGTATAACATTTTTGTATATCTATGGCTAAATTGGTGACCATCTTGGACTTTTTAATCTTCAAAATGCTACTTTTATGTGGGCATCTGTATTAATTTCATTGTGATATCTTGATTGGTTTAGGAGTATTCATTTAGTCACACTCTCAACTTCCAAAGAACTAAAAAGATGATGCACATAAACGTTTGGAATATATCCCTCTGACACAAATCACAAGTTCAGCTAGTGATAGGTCCAATTGCCAAAGTAAACTGTCCAGGTCAATGTCTCAATATGTAATTCTAACTGAAAATATCTGAATATCTTAAATCTTGACCTATGTTAGTGCAATCTGATTGGTCAGAATAGGCTAGCAACATGGGGGGTTTATGCTAATTACTAGATATGATGACCTATGATGACCTCTTGCACCTGCATGTAGCTTATGTAACTTATCCTCTTATGTAAGTTACTGTTATTCCATATAGTGAGTGTCCTCCCCTCATTTCAATATGCAAAACAGATACTCTTTAGAGGAGAGTTGCAGGAGAGGGGCTGGAAGGATAGATGGGGTAAGGGGGGGAGGGGGAGGGGGGGGGGGGGGGGGGGGATAGAAGGAATGTGGGATGTGGGATAGGTTTGCAATGGAAGGACAGGAGAAAAAGGGGAGGAGGGAAAGGGGGGATAGAAGGGGTGGGGGTAGAAGAGAGGTTTGCAATGGAAATAATCTGGAGGTCAACTCAGTAATATGTTTATTGAAGTATCTTAACAAACAGAGAGACTTGGTGAGAAAGACTTTGTAAAAAAAGAATTGTTCAGACAGCTGTTCAATTAGTTTTGAAGATGAATATTAAATGATATCTTTTATTAGCATGACAAACAAAATAAAAGATAATTTGTTATTCATTAACCAAAATTTTCAATTTGTAATAAATTAATTGCATGGGAACAATGGACTAAAAAAACTAACAGTTAGTGTTGGGAGTGAACAAATTTAATCATTTTAAATGCTTTTAAAAAGGATTTGTTTGAATTGAATGATCATTATAATTATCTAGATAATCATTGTTCAGACCGTAATCAGATATAGATGATTATAAAATGTATATTTATCCCTCACTGGCTATGTTATTTGCCATATATATGAAGTGTCAGGAATTATGTTAAACGGAAAGGATTTATTAAAACAGTCATGCTTCAGGCTGTTCGCAGATAAAGATGATTCATACAGTTTTTTGTAACTGTATTTTTAGTGTTGATAAATATTACAACAAGCGTATCAATACAAATATAATGACATTGATTTGATTGATCAGGAAATGTATTCTTTTCAATGAATTTCATGAAATCTAATTGAAAATTCAATATAATTGACATATAATGATATTGACCATCTTGGATTCTTGATAATAAAATAAATGCGTCTTTGTCAGGAATCACTATATAAAAAAATACTCACTTTTCAGAATGATATCTTAATTGATTTAGTAGGAGTAGTACTTGGCCTGAAATCTAATTGAAAAATAATGACTTCTATAATGACATGTTGTTCCCAGAACCCCTTCAGCATGATATAATTATCATTTATTTTTACAGGTATTTATAAAACACATGGTATTGGAACTGGAACCTGATACAAAATACCTCTATTATTAACTTATCATGTAGATTACTGAACATAAAAGCAGATTCTTGACTTGTTAATATTAACTCATCGTGCAGATTGTTGTACACAAAAGCTGATTCTTGACTTGTTTAAATTGTTATTTGTAAAAAGTATTACTATTAATAGAATACAAGTATACTTTTCATAAAGACAATTTATATACTTTCCATAAAGTCCATTATGTTCTATTAATCAATTAGGTCAGGATTACTATGCAATATACAAGCAGGCAGGGCTGCTAGCCCCAGATCCTTAAGGAGAGTGTAGCAATTTGTGCATTTGGCTTTGTGTACGTATATTTGGAGAAGCATCCTAGTGTGCTGAGCATGTAAACCTGAACTCTGGCTAAGCCCTTATGTGTGGTATTAATAGACTTGACGGGAGAGAACATGAATTGTTGTGAAAAATATATATAATTTCACAAAATATAGTTAGCTTATGTCCTAAATTGATTTTGTGTCAAGAGGAACTGCTGTTAGATATAGAAATGGTACAAATATGAGTAAAACACAGGAACTGGAACCTGATGCAAAATAACTCTTTCCACATCAACTTATCATGTAGATTGCTAAACACAAAACAAGTGACAAGTTTTGTGTAAGTTGTTATTCTTATAAAGAACATATCGCTGTCATGAGAATACAAGTCTAATTTCCATAACTCTTATTGCATACACATGGCCATATAGCATAATGCTCTACCATATCAATTGGGTCAGGTTGATTATGCAACAGACTAGCAGCTGACACTATGATGCTAGCAGCCTGTATTGGGATGTGTATTAGACAGCATAGTGGACTCAACAGAAATATCTGAACTCTGGTTGACCCCTTATGTGTGGTATTTAAAGGAATATAAGGGAGATACCATTGTTCAAAATCTAACATGATGTTTAATGTCATTGGGTTTTTGCAGCTAGTTGCCATAAATATTTTAAACAAGTTAATTAATTATGTTTGTCTTTCATCTTAATGTTTTAGAAACACTTAAAATATAGAACAACTTGCATGACAATCTTAAATATTCTATATTCAAGATTAAATTATGATTAGTAAGTTCAAATTAGAGAATTTATATAGTGCGAGTGATCACTTGATGAAAGCTTAAAATTTAGTAATAATGATGTGTCATCTGCAGCTGAAAAGTCAATATGGATGCTATCGCGGCCATCTTGGATTCTCAAAACTGAAACGTCTACCTTTGTGGGAGGAATCACTATCACTAGGTATAACATACAACAATATGAAAATGATTTCTAAACTTTGGTTTAGGAGAAGTAGTCATTTTCATGAAATCTCATTGAAAATTCAATATGGCTGCTATCGCGGCCATCTTGGATTCTTAAAACTGAAACGTCTACCTTTCTGTGCGGAATCACCATAGTTATAACATACTACAATTTCAGAATGATATCTAGATTGGTTTAGAAAGAGTAGTCTTTTCATGAAATCTAATTGAAAATTCAATATGGCTGCCATAGCGGCCATCTTGGATTCTCAAAACTGAAACGTCTACCGTTCCGAGGGGAATCACCATGGGTATAACATACTACAATTTCAGAATGATATCTGCATTCATTTAGGAGAAGTAGTCTTTTTCGTGAAATCTAATTGAAAATTCAATATGGCTGCCATGGCGGCCATCTTGGATTCTCAAAACTGAAACGTCTACCTTTCTGTGAGGAATCACAATGGGTATAACATACTACAATTTCAGAATGATATCTGCATTCGTTTAGGAGGAGTAGTCTTTTTCCTGAAATATAATTGAAAATTCAATATGGCTGCCTTAGCGGCCATCTTGGATTCTCAAAACTGAAACGTCTACCTTTCTGTGAGGAATCACCATGGGTATAACATACTACAATTTCAGAATGATATCTGGATTCGTTTAGGAGGAGTAGTCTTTTTCGTGAAATCTAATTGAAAATTCAATATGGCTGCCATGGCGGCCATCTTGGATTCTCAAAACTGAAACGTCTACCTTTCTGTGAGGAATCGCCATGGGTATAACATACTACAATTTCAGAATGATATCTGGATTCGTTTAGGAGGAGTAGTCTTTTTCGTGAAATCTAATTGAAAATTCAATATGGCTGCCATAGCGGCCATCTTGGATTCTCAAAACTGAAACGTCTACCGTTCCGAGGGGAATCACCATGGGTATAACATACTACAATTTCAGAATGATATCTGCATTCATTTAGGAGAAGTAGTCTTTTTCGTGAAATCTAATTGAAAATTCAATATGGCTGCCATGGCGGCCATCTTGGATTCTCAAAACTGAAACGTCTACCTTTCTGTGAGGAATCACAATGGGTATAACATACTACAATTTCAGAATGATATCTGCATTCGTTTAGGAGGAGTAGTCTTTTTCCTGAAATATAATTGAAAATTCAATATGGCTGCCTTAGCGGCCATCTTGGATTCTCAAAACTGAAACGTCTACCTTTCTGTGAGGAATCACCATGGGTATAACATACTACAATTTCAGAATGATATCTGGATTCGTTTAGGAGGAGTAGTCTTTTTCGTGAAATCTAATTGAAAATTCAATATGGCTGCTATCGCGGCCATCTTGGATTCACAAAACTGAAACGTCTACCTTTCTGTGAGGAATCACCATGGGTATAACATACTACAATTTCAGAATGATATCTGGATTCGTTTAGGAGGAGTAGTCTTTTTCCTGAAAGTTTACGGACGGACAGACGGACGGACGGACAGACGGACAGACGGACAGACAGACGGACGACGGACGAAGCGCCATGACATAAGCTCACATTTACTTTGTAAAGGTGAGCTAAAAACTATACAACTTACTACTCGACTAATGTAAGTAACTCTTACAGATGTTCAAATAACTAAGTTTTTCCCAACTAGGCCTTATGAAATCATTGCAAAAATATACTTTAAATTGCCTTTGTTCAGGTAAAACTGCCCAAAATTTGCATATTTTCAATACAAACCTGCTATAGCTTACGTCACTCTCAGCAATGCGTGTGACAACAAACCTGCAACGCTCTTTTCACTTGAACTTGTGACAACTAAAGTTATGAATGAACTCGTAAGAATAGTAGTTTGTAACACGCGTTAATGTCTGTAAACTTAAAGGAAACCACTTTCTTTTTTAATTATTTTATGAATTTTAAATCGTATAAGATATGAATAGTAGAGGACATAAGATATAAAATTATTGTACATTAAACAATGTATTTCAACGGACGGTACTGAGATTACAGATCATTTACATGGTATAGCTTGTATCAGAAACATACATTTCGACTTTGAAATAATTTGGAGGCGTGAAAATGACACGTTTTTCTCTCCTGTAAATTCATATATTTCGGGGGATTTTACTAAAACTGTCTGAAACAAAAGTTGGGAAAAACCATTGTGAATGAATATTTAAGATACAAATATCCAGTAAGTTCCAAATAAAGAAACAATCGACAAAAAGCATTTTATTTCTATTTCCGTGATTACTATAGTGAAAAACGTTAATATAACCGTTTCATTGTTTCTTAATCTTATTGGCAAACCGATAAGACGATAGGGAAAGGTTTTCGAGATATAAAAGGCTTTGGAAAAAAAACCCTTCATGAAGGCAGACATCTGTTACTTTAGCCAACATCAAACTTCTATCTAAGAGGCATCAAAATTGTTACTCCAGTGATCTGTATAATGTATCGACTTGATTGCACGTATAGTCCTTGTATACTTGTAGAACATTAATGTCACAACAAATAATCAAGTAAAGAAATAATTATTTTGTCAATTTTCGCATACGCATTTTCTGGTGGGAATAAAGATAATTTATAAGTTCGTGTTGTTGTCAATGACAAGAGTTTATAAAGAGTTCTTCATGATCTTATTACGTTAATATTGATAATAATTGCTGATTAATGATAAAATAAATCAACTTGTTTTTTCATTACCGACACATAACTGAAACGCCCTACTTATTATTTTCATACTTTATATCCAACCCTTTTCACTTTGATCTTGATGTTATGTTGCTGAAATATATATATGTATTTCCCTTTTAATTTAAGAAACTTCATTTCCATCCAACTATGATATACGAACTGTTTTCAAGAATTTATTGTATTTATATAACAACATAAAGAGCAACATAAAATGAGTTTTGAAGAAGTATTCGCAATTTCATTATTCATAATATGAAAGTATTATTTTTATGACTGTTTAATTACACTTGGGGTCCAAAAACAGCTTTTTCCATACGTTCTTGGCTAGAATGTTCATGAAGAAGAATTATGAAACGTAGAAAATTAATGAATATAAAATGTTATCTAAACAAGAAACTATTTGAGAGGCATTTTGGAAGTTGGAATGACAATGAGAAAGAGGAATATATATACTTCTTTATTTATGTTAAGCGGCGTTTCGACACAGCTCCTTGTGTCGTTGTCAAGCTCAAGCTGTGTCGAAACGTTGCTTAATATGAATAAAGAAGTTGTCATTCATATATTCCTTATCCTCAGAAATACCTTTGGTCAATTTTGTTTTGGTTCGCATATATACTGTAGGACGCTAGAAACACAAGCGAAAAGCCGGTTTTCACTATCCTATCTCGTCGAGCTAAGAAGATTCTAAAACGACACTGGGAGCATATTGTATAGGTACTTTCATCAGTGGTTTATAGGCATTAATACCTTAAGTTATATTATAATTGCCTCTTATTGAATGACAAAATTCACCACTTCTTTGTGTAATGTTTTTTACCAACATGTTTCTAAATGTCTTACCTGGGTGTAATGCCAACCTGGATATAGTGCCATATTTTCTCGTGGACAAATGGTGGCTTTAAAACCAGGTTTTACTGTAATTTGTAAGGCGTTTTATGAAAACGTGAACATCTATTTTTTAAAGATTCATAACTTAGTTCAGGTGGCTGCTGAAGACACGAAGTAACCCTGTATACGTCGTAATTATCAACCGTGGCTTAAACTATCTAGGATTTTATATGGTATCGTTTCTTTTGCCCCCTTGTGACTTTACTCAAATGACTAGGTTTTTCCTTCACTAAACTGGCAAACAATCATGCGACCTACGGGGCTGCAGTCAGACCTAATGGAGAGGTCCTTGTATCTCTAAAAGGAGTTCATTCCACAAGTATCCTAACTTCCTGTTTCATATCCGATAAATATTGTAAAAGTTTCAGTCAAGAACGCATACGGGTAACCACCCACCTATCCACATCCACATTCACCAACACGTGCATAGATTCAAGCATACGGGCAACCACTCCTTTATCCACATCCACACATACCAACACGTGCATACATTCACGCATACGGGCAACCATCCATCCATCCACATCCACACTTTCCATACAAATATACATACACGTGTACTCATTGCATACATCATAAATAAAACAGCGCCAAATTCGAACCTTCCCTATAAGTGAAATCAACGTAATTATAATTTGCGGTTTATTCAAAGTAAAAAACATTAAAGAGAGACGCCACCTAATGAGACCGTTTACGATCCACTTTCTCAAAAAGCTTTATTTGACCAATGCCTTGACAAAGCTAATTACTACCGTCTTTCAAAGTACATTTTATTTACCAGTAACTCCCCCGCTGTTTCTGTCGGTTATTAGTTATTTATAACATGACTCATGATCCTTATTAATAAGCACTCTCTGAAGTCATATCGATTTCATATCGACGTATGTCGACTTTTTTCTTTCACATCAAGGATATTTTTCTGCGGCCAAAATAAAGGAACTCTTAACTTAAATTGAGCTCTAGTAGCTGATCTTTGTATGCTTATTGAAAAAAATCGTCAAGTATGTCATTGAGATGACGAGAATTGAAAATGCCTCCGAGACAGTAACTCAAATAACAACTAAATGTACTAAGGTACTCAACCGTTTTGTAAAACATTAATAAGACGTTCAATCAAACGGATCGCTTTGAAATCAGACCTAGCTCTAGTTACTGAGCAAAATCTACAACACCTGTCGCATTCCAATAAATACCTATGCAAAAGATTCAAACCAGCACTTGCTGACTTAAAAGGGTTAATTCTTTAGATACAAATGCGACACTTTTAATCTCTACTTTCCCTCAATTGATTACATATTAATTGTAATTTCATGAGTTCTCTTATTTTCTTGTCAGCAGCATACGTAGTTGTTTCGTTCTCCTTTCTTCATCTACAAAATTTAAGTTCGTAAATTTGGTATAACCATTGAGCATTGGTACCATTGGTACTAACCTTTGGTGTTTTCTCATGTTAAAGAATGGCAAAAGAGTATAACACATGCATGTACGCGAGCCTTGATCAAATGTGCAAGTCAACAAGTGCAGAAATACTGAGCAACTTGGTGTTGTTGCACAGGGGAAACCTTGCATACATTTCAACATAATGTAGATGATTTCTCAAAGTATATTATTTAAACATTTTTTTCGAACATTTCAAATGCGAAGGCTATGAAAACATAGTTCAATTAATTTTCGAGCACCTATGATTTTGTTTACTTTTTAAAAATGTATTTCCAAAGCAAAGGCGTTTCAAGAAGTTATATGAAGCTTCTAAAAGAAGCGGTGTCCTTTGTGTTATTTTACGAAACTTCAAAAACGTTTATATAATTTCCTCGCAGAATGGTTTAATCTCGGAAAGGTTTCACCCTTGATTACGCAGATCGTTTACATGAATAAGATTTACTCCTTAATAGATCAACAACTGTAGGTTTATTATTTCAAAATAGCTGAAGACACATTTGTAAGTGAAAATTAAAAATAGGTGAAGTTGTATGACAATCGATTCGAGCATACGTTTTCAAAGTTTCTTTCACTGCTATCATTTTTAAAAAGTTTTTAGGTCCTTTCCTAGAATTATTTCATTTAAAAAATAGAGCCATTGGCTCTGTAGCTCATCAGGCATCATATCAAGTTTGCTTTATACAGGCCAGATGAGCTAAAACTGAAACTGATGTTACCTATTGCAAGAAAACCTATAAAAAAAATACAAAACAAATGTAACGATTTCGGAATAAATGTCCTTACCCAAATGATTTATTATTATTCAACACTTTCTAGATCGCCAGTATCAGACAGTGAAAGAAGTCCACACTAAAACATCCAAGGAGAAATGAATTTGCCATAGACTGTCATCTAATGGAGAAAAATAGGTTTTTAAGATTGTGACCCCTGTGACCCTATTTGGGGTCATGGGGTCACGAAATCTACAATTTAGAATCCCCATTGGCCAAGGAGTCTGCACATATAATTTCAGCTCTCTAAACCTTTTGGAACTTGAGAAGAAGATGAAAATAGTTTTTTAATGTTGTGACCCCTGTGACCCTTTTGGGGTCACAGAGTCACCAAAGTTACAAATTAGAATCCCCATTGGCCAAGGAGTCTGCACATTATACACTTAATTACGCAGGCCGAGGTCAGGTCAGACCGCCGAGGGAGTCAGGTTCGAGAGTCCTTGTATTTCACATAATGACCTCACCAAGAGTAATTAAGTGTTTTATTATACCGAAATTCTTTTTTCTCGGATTTGTTAAGATAAGATAATTTTATTTGCATGAGTTGTATGTGTAACGTCAAAACGAAGCGTCATGTGACAGATGCAATCACGTGACAAATCACGTGACGAGTCAATATCTCAGGTCAGTGTCACACATTTCTGTCACAAAACTGACCTCCTCACTGATAACCGGGGTCAGTGTCCAGATTTATTTTTCAATCACGTTATGTAAACTGACCAATGATATTCTAACAAATTAAATAGAGGTATAATAAGTCATTTTTAACTATCTACTCCTTTTGGAACTGGAGAAGAAGATGAGAATTGGTTTTTAAGGCTGTGATCCCTGTGACCCTATTTGGGGTCATGGGGTCACGAAATCTACAATTAAGAATCCCCATTGTCCAAGGAGTCTGCACATATCATTTTTAACTCTCTAGTCCTTTTAGAACTGGAGAACAAGATGAAAATAGGTTTTTAAGGTTGTGACCCCTGTGACCCTATTTGGGGTCACAGAGTCACCAAAGTTACAAATTAGAATCCCCATTGGCCAAGGAGTCTGCACATGTCATTTTTAACTCTCTAGTCCTTCTGGAACTGGAGAAGAAGATGAAAATAGGTGTTTAAAGTTGTGACCTCTGTGACCCTATTTGGGGTCACAGGGTCACCAAAGTTACAAATTAGAATCTCCATATGCTAAGGTACCTGTACACAAAATTTCAGGTCTCTAATGTGTGTGGTTCATAAGTCGAAAGTGTCAAAAGTGTACGGACGGACGACGGACGACGGACGGACGCCGGACGACGGGCCATGCCATAAGCCCATCTGGACTTTCAGTCCTGATGAGCTAAAAATCTTTGTTTCCTTCCTTTGGTATTGGTGTAGTTGTAATGTAAGTAATGATCCGAACAAATATAACATAAAACATTTTGGTCGTGTTGCAACAAAAAGACATAAAACACGAATTCACATTTTGCTCATATTGGTGCTAAGTTTGGTTTAGATACCATGTCTATTTTGAGAGATATGCTCTGAACCAGTCACAAGTTTAGTCAAAGCAAAGTAAAACAAAGTTACAATATTTGTCTTACCCTCAAAAGTCACATCATGGTTAACATGTGTATGAAGTTTTGTGAGGTTAGCATGAAAAGTTTACGAGATATGCTCAGGACAAAAACACCTCTGTTTAAGGCACGTTTCAATCGAAACCACCAACGAATAGAGCAATTGGCTCTGTAGCTCATCAGGCTTCATATTCAATCATACTGTAGAGTGTGGCCAATGTGGTTCGCCCTTTGTCAGGGGCCACAGGGTCACAAATCCTAAAATCAAGTATAAAGACGATGTGATTTCAGATACCGGTAATCAATTCAGAAATGATAATAGCTCAAATATTTAATGAAAAGGATCCAAAGATCTAAAGGTTAACCAGGATTTCAGCTTTCTATGCCTTTTGCTTCTGAAGGAGAAAGAAAGGTTTTATAGCGTGACAACTACGGCCCTTATTAGGAGCCACAGGGCCACCAAAGCTGTAATCTTTAATCAGATTATAGCTTTGACCACACTCTACAGTAAATAGGTTGAAATACAATTAATAATCCTCACTAGTCAAGGGGTTTGTACACAAAGACTCAGCTTTCTATGCCTTATGCTTCTAGAGAAGAAGATGAAAATAGGTTTTATGGGCGTGGCCCCTGCTGCCCTTATTAGGGCCACAGGGCCACCAAAGCTGCAATTTTAAATCCTTACTAGTCAAGGAGTCTGTACACAAGGTTTCAGCTTTCTAGGCCTTATGCTTCTAGAGAAGAAGACAAAATAGGGTTTTAGGGCATGGCCCCTGTGACCCTTATTAGGGGCCACAAAAGCTACAATTCATAATCCTCACTAGTCAAGGGGTCTGTATACAAAGTTTAAGCTTTCTAAGCATTATGCCTTGGAGAAGAAGTCGAAAATGCACAAAGATTACGGACGGATGGACGGACGGACGCCGGACACCATGCCATAAGACCATCGAGCCTAACAGGCCAGATGCTCTAAAATATATTTCCAATATAGGTCTAACCCCAAAAGTCTCGTCTGGGGGTCATAGTTGAAAGGTGCATGAAGTATGGTGAAGCTAGCATGTATAGCTTGGACGATAGGCCTATGGTCCGGACGAACTTTTGTGACGGACGAACAGAATGAATACTATACGCTATACTTACGCTGTATTCATTAGGAATTTACAACAGAGTTTTATCTGTCCGGATATAGACATATAGAAGGAACTGTTGATATGTAATTGTCATCGGTATTTAGGCGTCTATAAATTAATACATAAGTATTAAATATATCGTAAGTTTTCTGTAAAAATATCAATATTCACTGTCTGATACTATGTATGTTGTAGATACCAGGTTTTTTATTCTGATAAGATTGTACGATTTCTTGGTTCCTCTCCTACCCATTAGTGTCATCTTCTTGAATCGACTATTGGATTCACTCAAACTACACGGCGGTTTCGCGCCGACGGATTACAGTAAGATTAACTGAATTTTAGCCAATTTTAAAATAAAATTTAAAAAATAATTACAAATTCTCCCCCATGATGATTTGTAATGTATTTTCTTCTATGACTTTTGATTTTCATCAGTTCATTTCAGTCCAATGTTTCCTGATGAAAACTCCTGGAGATGATGAAGAAAATCCGAAGCAAGCCTTGAATGGTCGGAAGAGTGTTCATCTCATATCTCCCAGTGAATAGAATAGAAAACCAACACTAACAAGTGTTTGCCACTAACGTCGCAATGTCCCCCGCTGTTTGGATATTGCGATGAATTGTCACAACAAGCAAATGATTTACTCCCATTGACAATAAGTGCAATGGTTCAAGAGATATGGCGTTAACAAGAGTTTCAAAGGTGGACAAACTGTCGTTGTGACCTTGAAAATAAGGTCAGGGTCACCTGAAGTGACTGGTGTCTGCGTAATCCCCCAATGTTGGCTGTGACTAAATTCGAAGACATTAGGTTCAGAGGTTCATAGGATAACCATTTGCAAAAGTTACAAAAATGGGCAAAGTGCCTTAGTGACCTTGAAATTAATGTCAACGTCACCCAAAGTGACTGGTATTTGCGTAATCCGCCAAGGTAGACTGTGACCAAATTTGAAGACATTGAGTCCTATGGTTCATAAGCTATCCCATTAACAATTTTCTAGAGTGGTCAAAGTGCTGTTGTGACCTTGAAAAATAAATTCAAGGTCACCCAAAGTGAATGGTGTTTGCGTAATCCACGAAGGTAGGCTGTGACCAAATTTAAAGAAATTGGGTGCAGAGGTTCATAAGATAACGTGTTAACAAGAGTTACGAAAGTGGCCAAAGTGCCGTAGCGACCTTGAAAACAATGTCAAGGTCACTCGAAGTGACTGGTGTTACGTAATCCACCAAGATAGGCTGGGACCAAATTTGAAGACATTGGGTGGTATGGTTCATGAGCTGTCGTATTACACAAGAGTTTCAAAAGTGGCCAAAGTGCCTTAGTGACCTTGAAAATAAGGTCAAGGTCACTAAAAGTAACTGGTGTCTGCGTAATCACCAAAGGTAAACTGTGACCAAATTTGAAGACATTGGGTGTAATGGTTCATGAGCTATCGTGTTAACAAGAGTTTCCAGACTGGTCAAAGGGCTGTTGTGACCTTTAAAATAAGGTCAAGGTCACCAAAAGTGACTAGTGTCTGCATAATATCCCCAAGTGAGGCTCTGACCAAATTTGAAGACGTTGGGTGCACCGGTTCGTGAGATATCGTGTTAACAAGAACCCGGACGTACGTATGTACGCAGCTGAATACAATATATAACTATGGTGAACATGTGACTGTCTGCAAATATTTCAGCCAACACCACATTCTCTCCCCACAGAGGCGGATCAAGTTATGTTGATCGATCCTCTGTTCAAATGAGACAATCTGTTGTTTCCCCTTGCACGAGAATCCATTTGAACTTAACAGCAAATGACAACACTTCGCGCAATAAAAGGGTGGTTCATATTACAATGCCTTTGCCATGATTTAGTAGCCAAAAAGATGAATTTAGGACAGCGCCACTAATTGCACAACTAACTTTGATTGCCTCGAATCAGGCATCTCCCATTCAATATCACAGACTCGACTCATTGGAATTGAGGCTAGATGACTATCTACCTCTGTGGGGAGAGAATGGCAACAACATCATGGAACTGAAAAGTGAAAAGCAGACAGAATATTTCATTTGTACAAAAGGTGTTTATTGGATGAGACTACCATTATTTTTCTAGGTGATGACTGCAAAGTAGAGCAGAGATGAGATGAGACAATGAAGGGTGAGGCGAGGTGAGATGATCAAGGGTAATCACTGACAGACCTCTGAGTACATACACGTCACAGGTACCAAAGACACCTCCAACCTGACATGAGCTAGATCTTAGACTCCCTACTCTCTACATTATCATGAATGTAATAACAGCAGTTGTTTAGTATTGTCTTCAAGGACACTAGGTTGATATCATTTTACATATATTCCATATGGATCAATACTTGACTCGTCGATTAAGTGTACAATTAATTTTATATAATTGCTTGAACAATTTGAAAGAAAAGGTCACCAAAATTGCAATTATATAATGTTAAGCATTCTGTGGTTTAGAATTAGGTAGATAGGTTTCATGAAAAAAACAGCTTTACATTATCAGTGCTTTTTGCCAATAGGATGAAAACTAAAATGCCAAGGTCAGTAAAAAGGTTAAGAATACCATGTAAGGTCTTTAGCTAATGCATAATCTTTCTTTCTGGTTCTATGAAGGAAAAAGTTCTATATTCGGGTGCTCCGAGAAATAGACTGATACTTTAGTCGCCAGAATGCTGTATCCTCAACCTATCCCAGAAAGAGTATTATTTTTTAGGATCAAGTAGGGAGTTTGAGATCTACACTCATGTGAGATTGACCTATATCAAGAATAAACAGGCCATTCTAACACAATCTTCTCACCAATACAGGTGCTGTATGTCAACATTTTTGTGGTTATTTTTGCTTTTATGTCAAATACTGCAATATGATCTCATATTAAATATCAGTTCTTGTGCCCTTCCACAAAACAGTTCCAGTTCAAAAGTGTATGAAAACAATTTAACCTTTAGCATATAGTTTTACTAAGCCAATCCATTAATACTTAAATAACTTTGAAATAAAGTTTAAAGTTAGTCTTCAGTGAGCGGTGTCAAAGCTATTTTATGGAAGGGCACAAACAATTGTATCATTCTTGTCATATTTCACTGCAATCAAGTCAAAAGAAACCTTAGTTTTTTACAATGAGGTCGTAACAAGATTTTCTCATGCTTTACAAGACATTCAGATTGGACTGGCCATAGAACAGTAATAATCTCCATTGCAGAATAAGTTGTAATCACAGACATTTTTCTCCCATGTCCTAACATGAACTGCGACAATATCCACAACATAGCACAGCTCTTCTAATCGATCAAACCAAATTCCACAAATTCTATCAAATCAATCGGCAACAAAACAAACACCAGATCTCTTACTCATTGTTGGTCTTTCAAAGCAATGATCCTTGCATCTCCAAATCTATCCAATTGTTAAGGCAACAAAATATGCACAACCGTGACCATCATATCAACTTATTATTCCTTATAATCTTACTCATTTGTAGTGGCTCAAGGACCAAGGGGTCTGTAAAACGACTGAACACTTATTGCAGGAATGATCATAGCAAACTTGATTGTAATTATGTCTTTAGAAAATACTAGAGCCTTTTAGTAGTTTCCCCAATCATTTAGTTCTTGTTACTAAAATGCACTTTGGCAATATTTAAGCCTATGCAGTCTGTCCAATAGGAAAAATTGTTATCTTTTGCATGGAATCAATGGTTAAAGGGATGTAAACATTAGGTCTTATAACTGGCTTTGATGGTGGAATTGCTATGTCTGAAAACATGTTTAATATTCATGGAAATAAAAAATTTACATACTAAGTGACAGAGTCAAATCAAATCAATACAAGATGTACTTCAAGAAATTGGATGTGTCATACAAGAAGGTACAGATCAGATGAAATATGGCACAGAAAGTTTGCACATGAGCAAGTGTAACATGACATGTTAAATACTACAATAGAAAATGACCATTACAAACAAACTGATATGCACACCTCTAGTAAATACAATATTACAGGAAATGGATAAAGTTGGTTTTTCAGGATTGTTTAAAGATTGCTTTAGTATATCTAAATTATTTGACAAAAATAAGAGGGGTTTATGCTTAAAAGTGAAAAATAATATTTTTATCTGAGGCACAGCCAGAGAGAAAAGAAATGCCTTCCCTACAAATTAACTACCTGGCTTCATCAGAACCTATTTTATTCCATCCTAATCTTGCCTTGTTAACAATGGGAAATCTGACATTAAAATAATATTGAAGTTTTCACAAGAACTGAAGTGACATTTACCCATTGTGGATTTTCAACTATTCCAGTTTTAGAAACCCCAGTTACTTTTGGCTCTTAATGAAACATTTAGTAGATAAGCAACATCCCCGAAGTGTAGTCACCATTTTTAACCATGTTTAAATATGTTTTCAGTACGTATGAAATTACACGGACACTTATGAATATATATGATTTAGCTATGTGTCCGAGTACACGCTAAGCCAGTTACGTGTCATAATCAATGGAAACGGTAAAAAACTAGATTAGTGTTTGCGGGACACCGCAAAAACAGAGCAGCCCCTAAAACTTGGGGTTTCGCCTTACCCTGTTCCGCCTTCTACAAGCCTCAGCATATTGGGCATTTTCTTGTGACCTTGACCTTTGACACTCAAGGTCATGCAATCAATGAATACATTTCATTGAATATAACATTAATGTAACAAATTAAAGAGGTAAAAGTAAAAATAATCCATTTTCTCAATATTTGTTGACCTTGCTGTGACCTTGACCTTTGACACTTCATACCCAAAACCTTTCCAAAATTTTGTACTTCTCAAGAGATAATACATACAAAATTTAAACTTCATAGCACAAAAACTTTTCAAGTTATCGCGTTTACAAATAATTTTAAAGTGATTTTATAGCTCATGACCTTGACCTTTGATCTTGAATGTGACCATGTCATTGTAAGTCCCCAGAGGTGTAAACAATTATACATCTTTATAAGTTCTGAAAAACTGAATTGGATTAAGTTATATCCATATTAGTTCCACATTGTAATAACACAAATCTCATGACCTTGACCTTTGACCTTCATGGTTACACAATCAATGAACACTTTTCAATGAGTATAACAATCATCTATTGCTTAAAAGTGTTCATAGTTAAAATAAAGCATTTTCGCAAAACCATGCTAAAGTCATGACCTTGCTGTGACCTTGACCTTGGACAGATTGTAGCGAAAACCTTTTCAAAATTTTTTACTCTTCCAAGGATGTTATATATCAAGTTAGAGCTTCATAGCACAAAAACTTTTCAAGTTATCGCGTTTACAAGGAATCTTTTAGTGATTTTATTGCTCGTGACCTTGACCTTTGACCTTGAAAGAGAACATGTCATTCTAAGTCCCCAGAGGTATGGACACTTATACATGTTTATGAGTTCTGAAAAGCTTAATGAGATCAAGTTATATCCAAATTAGTTGCACATTGCAATAACACAAATCTCATGACCTTGACCTTTGACCTTCAAGGTTACACAATCAATGAACACTTTTCATTGAGTATAACAATCATCTATTGATTACAAGTGTTCATAGTTAAAATAAAGCATTTTCGCAAAACCATGCTAAAGTAATGACCTCGCTGTGACCTTGACCTTGGACAGATTGTAGCGAAAACCTTTTCAAAATTTTTTACTCTTCCAAGGATGTTATATATCAAGTTAGAGCTTCAAAGCACAAAAACTTTTCAAGTTATCGCGTTTACAATGAATTTTTTAGTGATTTTATAGCTCGTGACCTTGACCTTTGACCTTGAAGGTGAACATGTCAAAATCGTTCCCCCGAGGTATAAGCAGTAAGTTATAAATACAAGTTCTGGAAAGCTTAGTAGAAAAAAGTTATAGCCATTAGTATGAGCGCGGCGGACGCGGCGGCGGAAACTGCACAAATACTGATAGCAGCCCCGACTAAGTCGGGGCTGCTAAAAAGCAACACTTTGATAATACTGGGGAAAAGAAAAATTGAATCTGGTAATATGAACGTCATCAAAGATCATACATAGAGGTTAGTGAAGCGATGAGTAACAATTTACAGATGAAATCTACGGACAATGATTACAGAAATAAGTAGTTTCATGGTAAATGAATTTAACTTGGCATGTAACAAATCTTAGAGCTCTCAAAAATATAGTCAACTAGCCATATCTACATATGATTACAGTGATCAAAGACACATATATAAACATCATGTATATATTTCAAATATATACCCCTTCTTGCGACCTATGTTCAACAACGATATCGTTATTAACTTAGTGGAGTTTATCAAAGAGAACCGTTTGAAAACGACCAGGAAAACAAATTTGAGAAATTAACTGAAGAAGCTACTAGTTTTTTCAATCAACAAAAAAAGTGCCAGTTTTCAATGTTGTTTTATGGACTGTGATCATCCCTACATTCTAAATTAATTCGCAAAAATTTAATAATTTTGTATACCATTCGATATTGAATCAGAATGATATGCTACAAACCATAACAAACTGATTGTGATCTTTAATGACAATGGCAACAATAAAGCAATTTGTTCGTCACTGCTCAACAGTTAACTTGAGGTACAAATATTGTTAAAAATAAATTTCAAGTCAAAATTGGCTTTTAAAAAAAAAGTTTAACAATAATGCTAGTAACTTTAAAGCTCTGTTATATTTTCATAATGAACACTTCATTAAGTACTTGAGACGGTTATTATGCTTACACCATTATAAGTTTGATAATTGAATAATTGAATTGCCACTTCTGATTATACAAGTATAAAAAGAATATATATTTTTTAAATTCCTAAAAGGCTGGTCAACATCTTCACCACTTAACCCAGTCCATGGGCGCCTAGTATGTAACAAAACCCATTTTCTTCCACTCACATATCTATCTTCAAGACCAAATTACAAATAATAACTCATAAACCAAGCATGCTGAAAATGAGTGGAACTTATTTCATCTAGAATATATTACATTATCAATTAAAAGTACTTATCTTAGTTAAATCTTCCTTTGCATGAAATTCTCAAAAACTTTGGAAAAGACCCATATTAAGTTTTTTTTTAAAAAGTTTATCAGTCTTTGGAAAAATACTTAGCCACTCATGCAAGAAGAGAAATATTTCTGATAAACAGCAGATATGATAGCACTGATAGTCATGTAAATAAAGATGCAGCTCACTATGTCGCACATAAAATGATTATATTTCTAGAAATATGCGTACATATCAAGGAGACATTAACATCAGTAACAGGTTACACACTGGGTATAATAATTTAAAATCCATTTTTGTTATAGTATTTTATCATTTAACAATAAAAATCACAAAAAACGTAACAAATTTTCAAGTATTCAAACCAAAGAAGCCATTTCATAAAAGTGCGTACATGACACCATTTCTGGTTTTAGACATCTCACATAAAACAGAGATCAAGCTTTCATAACCACTTCCTTGTTATATAAGAACAATTGAAGACACTAACTAAATACAGGTATTAACAGTCCTCACGAAAGTGAGTAAGGCCTTGGTTATAATCACAGATGGTACGATTCCTACATGACACCGTTGAAAAGATTTGTATACAATGAGACAAAATCTGAAAAATTTATCAAAATATTCTCGTCAAAAACGTTGGAACAATATTCATGATGTCATGGATGAAAGTGAACCTAGACTTTTGAAATTTACTTGGTTAAGTTATAAACTTAAATAAATTTGTTAAGTTATAAACTTAACAAATCTGAAAAAGAAAATAAGCACTTAATCATGAGAACTCTTTAACATATAAGAATATTTCAATATTCTATGCTGCAACAAATGTTTTCAAAGTTACTAAAAGATCTTGTGAAAGTCACACAGATATGAACAATGGCATCTAATAAACGATTAATCTATTACAATGATTGGTGTGTCAAGAAAAAGTGAGCCTTTGACATGATGATATATACAATATACAATCTGTATAAAACAGGGCTAAGTCTCCCTATCAGGTCTATAAAAATTCACGGCACCCCTATATTTCCCTACAAGGGAGTGTCATCAACCGTCACGACTCCGCTTCTCTGGTGGTTCATCTGTTGCCCCCGGCGACGACGAGGGTCGACTGTGACTGGAATTTGGTGACACCGGTTCTGTTTTTATACCAACCCCAGCTCCTCTCACAGGAAGCGTGGTCGTCAGGATCGGCATCCCCGTTGACGTCGTTTGAAATGTTAACGAGCCTCTGAAATAGACAAAAACAATTAATAAACTCTACAAATCAGGGGGATAACTAAAAAGGAAAATTGAGCCATCTGCTTTGTAGCTCGTCAGACTCCCTAATCCATTGTACAATTAGTTTCAACATATGGAGAGTGACAAGGTTACAGAATCTAGGTGTCCGGGGTTTTTTTCTAGAGAAAAACATTAAAAAACGATTCTTGATTTGTAGCAATAGACACTTATTAGAGCTCACATGGTCACCAAATAAGTAAATCAGAATCACTATCAGGCAAAGAGTCTGTACACGTGGTTAAGCATTCTAGATCTTTTGCTTCAGGAGAAGAAGATGAAAAATCTATAAAGTAGAATTCTCATCAGCTAATGAGCCTGTCCATAAGCTTTCTTGGCCTTTTTACTTCTGGAAAATATGAAAATAGGCGTAAGGGCACGGAGTTAAAACCATCATCAGCTAAAGAGTCTGTACAACCCCAGAAAAAGAGATTTTCACACAATTTTACAAAACATCTTTAACATAAGGAGACATACTAACCCAGGAGTAAACTGAAGACCAGAAGCTTGTACTGCTGCTGTTAACGGCCCCGGACCTTGGCTTCCTGTGAACTGAGCTACAAGGGGAGACAAGCCTGTTAAGTCTGCACTCGTCAGTTGAAACTCTCCTGCAATAAGAAAACATGTTAAATAAAAATCTTTACATCAGAATGAATTTGTGAGCAAGTCTTTTAAATCTAGCTGTGCAACCTAATACCTAGTTTAGTATGACTTGACATATCTTCGATCTTGTTATAATAGGGTGAATAACTGTTGGGATAGTTCAGGGTAGCACATGGAAGAATTTGTACATTCGCAAATGAGTTCAAAACTAGGGCTGCAACGATTCACTACGATGCATCGAAAATCGATTCAGATTTATAATATCGAAAATCGATTCATGATTCAAAATTTCGATTCGATTCACTTTTAATTTTTCTTGCTAAAAATAATCAAAAATTTTACCTATATTAGATCTTGATATATTGCATTCGTGAGTGTTAACAAGTCACGTAAAGTTTTTAAACCGGAAACCAAGTCTACAATATGTCAATATGTCTACAATATGTAACGTAATCAGTGATTGGTTAATATCCTCATCCTCGAGGCTCTCGGCCAATCAGCGTGGTTATACATTTGCCTTAGCAGCGCTGCATGGCAACGGTCGAGCAATCGAATCAAAATAAATCGAATCGAGCTGTAAAAATTACAAAATCGAATCGAAGTTGTCTAGGTGAATCGTTGCAGCCCTATTCAAAACATCTTGGTCTTGCAACTGAACATTTGGAAGGAATCCATAAATCTACTGAAGTGTGAGAGAGTCTAGTACCTGACAGTAGTGAGGTTGGTATGGACGGATTTGTGGAACCTGAAGGAGTGGCCATGGTCGTTATGATTGGAGTTTCAAGAGTCCCGCTTGTCGTTCGAGGATGACCCTGCAAAGGATTTAGTGACAGTTAAATTTAAGTCTTATGAACATCAACTTCCTCTATGAAATACTATAAAACTTCTAATGCACACTCATTAAGGTGTACTCTCTGTTCAGAAAGAGATCAACATCAAACATTTATTGCTTAATCATCATTATATATATCTTGGCATAAGAGTGTAAAATACCAATCCAGCAAAACATTAGGGTTTAACTTTCTCAACTAAAATTTGTATTTTGACCAGTAAAATTTTTTTTATCAACAAATATGATTTGAAGCGATATATTCATGCTGTGACCAGGTATGCATGGACCCTAATAAATACATCAACATTATTTATTTTCATTAATATATTGCCATTCCCGTTTTAGCAACTCACAAAGCAGTAATAATTCAGCATTCAAAATAATAATGAAGACACATGAATATCTCTTGTCTCACCAGATTCTGTGGTCTCTCAGGTATGAGCACTTTGAGGTTGTGTTGTTTCTTCTGAGCGCTGGTTTCCATTTGCAGTTCTAGAGGGGCGGGCGATGTGCTGCTTGGAGGGGCGGGCGAGGTTCGAGAAGGAATTGGACTGGTAGACAGGCGGCCTGGAAAACATGGACAATTAAACAAAAAAATATTAAAAACTGGCAATATTTCAGCCATTGGGGGCGAGACAACCCTGTTTGAACTCAGTTATTTGAATTTTTCTGAACCCTGTCACTCTGAGAGGTTTGTGAAATTCAGAGAGAGATTGGACTCGAGGCCTTGAGAAAATCAGATACAAGTACAAAACAGGTCAACCGTTAGCCACGGTTGTATCAAGTCAAAGCTAAATCTAAACAGATTTCAAAATATGTTTTTAGAAGTTTCAAGAGGTATGTTCCAAATACAGGGTTACTGTAGTTTGGGGTGAATTAAGGAAACATTATCAAATCATCAGTCAACTCACATCTACTTCTTGTGTTACAGATCATTACCTTTTCTCTAATTTGGTTCAAATTTGTTATATTCAAAATTGGAGTGGATTGAGAGTCCAAGACCATGAACCATAACACAAGAAATAACTGGAGAGGGAAATTGTTATTTGGCTAACTATTGCCTATTTCTTTCCTTGCATAATCTTTGATAAATAAAACAACAATTCTACAATAAGCATAAGATTCAATTATTGGGTGAACATGACAACTAACCCGACCAATCAAATTCAAGTGGCCCTACCTGATCCGGAGGGGGAGGGAGCAGAGTTTGATGAGTTCCCCGGGGGTTGTAACAGCAGGACAGTTCGAGGCTGAATTGTTCCAGCACTTGCTGTAGCCGAGGCCGCTGTTGTCGTGAACGTTTGAGATGGGCTGAACTGAGACGTTTGCACAGGAACTGCCACAGGTATGGATGCAGGCTGGTAGCTTGATAGACTCTGATAAAGAAATTGTACAACTATAAGTAAATGTAAGTTACAGAAAAAAAAATACTACCGTATCCTCGCGGGTATAAGTCCACCCTCGAGCTAAAGACCACCCCCCATTTTCCCAGGGTTGAGAAGTTTGAGGTCATTCTCGGTTTAAAGCCCACCCCCCAATTCTCGGATGTGTGACACGATCGATGTCAGACTATCGAGTTAGCGATGTTTACACCGGAAGCAAAATGCACAAGTTTACATCGATGTCAATTTTTGTAAAATAAAAATACATTGTCCTGTTGTTGTTGTTTTAATGACTATTTGTAAATTAATAAAAATAAAACAATATATTGTTTTAAATATTCACGCATCATTCACATACTGTTAAATTTCAGCAGAAATCACGATGTATCGTATGTGGCTTCACTTGCATCAGCGATCGGGAATTGAAATATTTGATTCCCAAAACATTATCAAGAACTAACGCTTTATGAGGCTTGTTATCCATTCTAAATGTTTTATATGACATATTTCCAAACTTATTTATCATATTTAATCGTCGAAGTTCAAAGCAATCTTTGTCAAATATACTTTCGCGAAAGCACGTTGTTTTACAGTACTTGGAATCTCAATCGTAATTTCTTGACGACAAATAACTATCAATATTCTTTCACGTTCATTTTCATAATTTTTGCAAATTTTTCTTCGAAATTTATTTACGTAAATATTTCAATTAACTGCATGTTTCTTTTTTGAAAATGTAATATATCGAAAATATTTAACAAATATTTGAATATTTAGACATTTAATATTGTATCGACAATATGTTGTCATGAATTTATTACAACCACGTCGTTTTCTAATAGACTTGCTGATTGGTTGACCTACTTTTCTGGGCCAATGAAAAGGCTTGTAACAAATATCTCTCTACTCGTACACACATGCAGCAAAAGATATCGACTGATTATTCACGTTCGTTTTTCATGAGAATGATATCATGTAATCTGATTAAACAAACAACAAACAATGTAAGTTAGCATTTGCAATTTCTTTATGATTCTTTTTAATAATATACGTCTGAAAAAGTGTCAATTGATGTTTAACAAGACCTGACCAACATAGTCAAAAGTATCGATGTCAATTTTCAATGCAACTCGCATAAATGATTTTCTTGGTTGGGGTCTCTCGCGGGTTAAAGCCCACCCCCCTATTTTCAAGATATTTGTTTGCCGGGCCCCCTGGTCTTATACCCGCGAGGATACGGTAAGTATGTTTGTATGTTTGAATACTTCACGTTTTTGGCTATGAGTTGATGAGTTGCCATTTTTGTCACTCACAAACCAAATGTATTAGCACTACATGTGGTTCAGCATTCCATCCTTATGAGAATTTCAATTTTGCTGTCATGTAATTATGGATATTCTTTGAATCTTTCTCTACCTGTGAATCCAAGAACGATAATAGAGAGCCTATTTTCAAAGAGAACCTTAACTTGTATTTATTCTTTTATGGTTATCATTCTCTATCTCTTAACCCTCTATATAAAACAAGCCAGAAATCGTGCTCATCTGTTATCATTCTCTATCTCTTAACCCTCTAATAAAACAAGCCAGAAATCGTGCTCATTTGTTTATTTGTTTTCAGCTTCTAATGGGTGAAAGTATAGGTGTCACTAAATAGCTTCAATCTAAAGATGCTAGAAACCAGATATCCCTGAAGCCTACCTTAACGTTCCCGTGCTGCATGACCCTAGCGTACTCCTGGTCGATGCGTTTGTACGACTCCTCGGTGCGGGGCGTGAGTGAATACTCATCGTCGTCTCCATCCATGCTGTCGTTCCCTCGGTGCTCCTTCTTATTCAGCAGCTGCAAGAAATGATGTGTCAATTTTGACATAGACATTTCTGGAAGCCAAATAAATCCATGTCATATCCTCTGTTTTCTCTTTTTTCAGAAGTTTCAGAGTCAATATAATTCTAACAAAATTCAATTTCAGCTAGCAAAACATCTTTCACAAAGCACAGATAACAAGTCATCATGTTTTTTCAGTTAATACAAATTAGTGTTGATTTGAGGCCTAGTTACTTGTTTCCGCCCATGTTTCAAACTCATGCATCAATCCTCTTTTAACAGATCGATTTTTAGAAAAGCAACTCGTTTCTCTTGAAGTGGGCCATCAAAGATGCTTTTTCACAGTGATAAAGAGATTCAAAGTTTAAACTTGGTTTGTTATGTGCTCACTACAGTTTTGCCTGTAAAGACCAGTTCCTTAAAATAAAAATTTCATAACTGTAGTCAATAGCAGTGATTTAATAGTTTCATCTTTGAAAGATTCTTTTTATGAATAGATGCACTTTCACTGTTGGAGTGAAAAGAAGACAAGCTACATCTTCAAAAAGCAAAATGCTCTATTGATGAGGGATAAAACCTACCTCTACAATATCCTTGTTGGTTTGACTGACGACAGTATCATTGTACTCAGTGTACTTGAGCAATACTTTATCCATGTCGGAACTGGCGTACTGGTACAGTTTGTTGTTGCTGGTGAAGATGATGAGGGCGATCTCACAGTCACAGAGAACACTCAGTTCGTACGCCTTCTTCATCAGACCAAATTTGCGTTTTGTGAACGTCACCTGTGAAATGTGGTAGATTCATAAAATACTGAATCAATATCAGTGGGTATAATAAAGCAACCTTAGGTATGAGGCGACCCCCTTAGTTACCAATCTACAGCTTACGAAGATATGCATAATTATTCATATCATTAGCATTCTTCCCACTTATTGGTTTATTTTTAAATGCTTAAATTGTAGATAATTTTGTAACACATAGGCCTTATAAAGAACACCTCATATGTGTAGACAGGAAGGAATCAAAGTGTTCTAACATTAAAACTTTAGCAAGAATATGTAGTTTTCTAGCCATGATGTCAAATACAACTTATGATATTAAATATAATTTATACTACCGTAAGTTAATTATAACTGTACCTGTCTGTTCCTCTCATCATTGATCCGCGCAATCTGAATCTTTTTTCTACCCATTGTGTCTTGGAATTCTTACTGCAAAGAAAATACTGTTATTATAGATTTTCATAATAAAAGATACATATTAAATTTTATTGCGATGAATTTTTTGTCAACATCAGCCTTTGTAAAGCATGTGGTGAACAAGTTTATTCGTTTAGGACTTGTCTAAATCAATAAACAAACAAGACGTGTTTGTGAAACACGAATGCCCCCGTATGCATATGTCAAGTATCAAAGACCTAGCTCTGACCAATCAAAAGTTATGACCAAGGTTAAAGTTTTTGTGGACAAACGGACAGATGGACAGGTGAAAAACAATATACCCCCGGGGGCATAAAAACAAATACATCAACATGTTAATATTGTCTCTGAATTTCAGTCTTGAGCTGACCGGCCTTTTGCTCAATTAAACCCAAAATTGTTGAAATGGAATGTATAAGTTTAACAAAATATTTATTACTTGGTAATATTCATGAAACTGTAAACTTATAATAAATAAAATGATTAGCAAGATCTTGAAACAGCAGAAATTCAGCTCAATATGTCAATGATGTTTTTGTATATTTTGTCTTCAAAGATAAATTATCATCTAAATGTGATGTATCAATGGGCAATAGGCATCAGAAACTACACATATCACAATAAAGTGATCACATTCCTACTCAAAATGATCAACTTCAGATTTAAAGAGCAATAAAATTCCCTTTTTAAACAAACAGGCACATGTAGAATGAAATGTACAACAAATGATAGCAAAGATCAACAAATTTAACAGCTTATACAAATATCAATCAATCAAAGTTACTATTCATAAAACCCTACAAATCATTGAAAACCAAATAATCAACATATTACACTTAAAATAATCAAGTAAGTTAAAACATGACGTTGTATTTAAATAGCATGACCTACTTAACATTTTCTTTAGGCAAAATAAAGATCTGAAAAATTTCAACTCTCATATAACTCAAACTTCAAAACCTAAAATCAATACAACACATTAAACCTCATAGAACCATTTGACATCCTTTAAAATCTTGGAAATAGATGGAAACATGAAAATAATTTCTATAAATATAACAATTTCTTTTTCAGTATACCAACCAGGAAGAAAGGAATTATGGGGGAAATATCACACTCAAAAATAGATCAAAATTTCAGTCTCTTCTCATAAAAGATCTAACAAATCTGATTAAAGATAAGCCCTAAAGTTCAAATACAACACACAAAAGATGTGAAATGAAACAAAAACACTTAACAAGTGACTAATGAAAAGAAACAAACCTTGATTCAATGACCTACTCAGAAGACAACCATTAAAGGAAAATGTCCGCCAGCTTGTGTCATGAAGTGGGGGAATCCCCTTGTCAGCATGCTATAAATAGCAATGACATCAGTGTGAGTTGTTGCCTGTCTGGACAGACCGCACTTTGATAGGCTGACTTACTGGCTATTGCTGGGGCCACATCATTCGTATCGACTTACAATGAGGGCATTATATGATTTAAGCATTGGTTGATCCACTTGACTATGTTACAGTTCCCTGAATCTAAATTTCCTCTCATAACACCTGATAGAAAATAAAATGAGATTTTCTCTTTTCAACATTGCTTGTTTTTTTAGGTGCTTCATTATAAGTTCATAGATCTATATTCAGTCTGACTTAAATTTTTTGTTTCACTAATGCACTGGTTACTTGATTACATACTTTACTTATCAACAAACTATCATTATTTGAAAATGACATATTCTTTTTTTATTCCTTGTTTTAATGTAATTAAATGACAGTAACTTTCAATTGTGGCTGCTTTCAATTGACTAATAACAAAGAATGATACTTTATTTAACTTTAACTAGCCTTATACAATTTAGACCTATGGAATATTGACATGGATTTAAAACCTACCGTATATGACCGGGTATAAGCCGACCCCGCATATAAACCGACCCCCTTTCTCAACCCCCCAAATTCCAGTCAAAACCTAGTATCTCATGTATAGACCGACCCCCCTCTTCGCAGCTCTATTTTGCTGACAGTAAGTCGATATGATGCCCGTTGCATTGAAACTAAAAGCTCATGAATCATCAAATGACACGTTAATTTTAAGACGTATATTATTTTAAAAAACTATAAAAGAAATTATAAGTGTTCACTTACGGTGTTTGTTGTTTGTTTTAATCATATAACATATTATTCTCGGCAAATTGTTAACGAACGACAGTCAACAACCTTAGGTGCATGAAGTGTTTGCTGGAAATGAGATATTTGTTACAAGCCTTTTCATTGGCTAAATTATGTAGGTCAACCAATCAGCAAGTCGGTTTAAAAAAGATCTCGAAACATGAAACGTGGTCGTAATAATTTCATGACAACAATTTGTCGATACAATATTAAATGTGTAAATATATCAGATTTTCTTACACGTTTTCTACATTTTATTTTTTTTCAAAATTAACATGTAGTTAATTGAAATATTTGTGTATATAAAAGTCGAAGAATAACGATCAGAAATATAACCATGAGCAAAAAATTATAAAAGGAATGTTATTCGTCGTCACGAAATTACGATTGAAATTCAAAGTAATGTAAAACATCGTGCTTTCACGAGTGTATCTTTGACAAAGATTTGATTGAATTTCGATCAGATATGATTGATAAGTTTGGAAATATATCTTAATAATACTTTAAAATGGACAACAAGCCTTTTGAAGTGATAACTCTTGATAATATTTGAAAAACCGGGTTTCAATTGCCGATCGTGGATGCGAGTGAAGCCACATCGATCTGCCGAAATCTAACAGTACGTGAAGGTTGCTTGAATATTTCATATTAATATAATTATCTTTATATATTTTTCAACTTCTCTTTGTATATTTTCATTAAAAACAACAACACAACAAAAGTATTTTTATTTTACAAGTTAAATATAGAAATGACCTCGATGATTTTGCATGTTGCTTCTTGTGTAAACATCGACTCGCTAACTCGCTGGGCTGACGATACTCGTGCTTGGTCTCTTGATTTTTTTCATCTGCATCATATAACTCAGGTATAGACCGACCCCCCTCTCTGACCCCCTAATTTCTGGTGTCAAATTCTCGGCTTATACCCGGTCATATACGGTAATATTATTATCATAGCATTATGATTCAAGGGGACATTCTTAATTTTCAGGCTTTTTGAGTAATTATCTGAATTTAATAAGGACAATTCCCCTTATAGCATTAGTCATAACTGGTAATGGGTAATTTTGACTTCCAAAGCCCAGTTGCATGAAACCAATAGGTAAACAATCACAAAGCTAACAGGGATCATCGAGAATATAATGTCAACGGGAGAAAATACCCTCCTTTTCCCTCTTTGTTTCACAATGGGACTATTACATAGAGGATGCCTATTATTTCAAATCATGAACATATTTTAAACCAACAATATAGTCAATGGCCCTAAAGCTCATCATTTCAAGCATACTAGTAATCCGGCAAACAAAACATTTCAGTTGTTCAAGATTTCACAATTTGACAAATAATAAGTGTATCACTCAAAAAAAGAAAAACGTTGTGAAATGAAGCCAATCATCTTGGAATGCATTACTACGACAAAATGTTGTCGTAACTGACAACTTTTATTATGAATAATAAAATAAACTAGAAAATGTGTTCCATGGGACACAGATGCCCCCGCTAATAAAAAATCCCTCAATGTATTCAACCATAGAATTTAAAACAAAATAAGAGATGCACACCTTTAGCATACCTGTAAGTTCAATGAAATCTATAAAGCGAGAGGTAAAGTATGTATTGCTGTGAAACCTGCAAGCTTTGACTGGAACTAGCGAACCATGGGTGGTACTGCACTGAAATTCAGTGTAGCATTACACCCAAACCTGACTGCGTGCAGAACAGTTCTCTACTGCAGACAAAGTTGCCAGCCCCCTGATGGGATTGGAACCACAGACCTCCTGATTCAAAGCTGAATGCGCTAACCACTGCGCTATCCCGCCCCTTTCAAATAAGGAATCTCTCTCGTTCAAAAACTTCCAGCAGACATGTAGTGATCACATTCACAGTACTCCAGATAATTTTGAACGTATTGGGTATTTAGTCACTATTTACTCCCTGTTTTGGTAAACAATTGAGCATCATTAATTGGATGGTGTACACAAGTTAAAGTGGACTCCCTTGGGTATTTCATGTGAGAAATGAGATTGTACTCTCAAGATTTAACATAAATGGATATTTCTCTGCATATAGACATTACCTTTAAAGGGGCAGTAGCACGTTTTTAGGGGGACATAAGGTGATGTCAGAAAAATTAAAATTAATGGTTCTTATCTAAAGACAATGTATTTAAACTGAATGAAGCAGTAATAAATCAAATATATAATGTAAAGTTAAGCCATGCGATTCCTTTTCTTACACAAAATGAATTAAAGGTGTTCACACAAAAATGGCTGCCAATGGATTTTATGTGAATCTTTATAATTTGTTCTCTGACTATGGATGATTGTTTTTTTGTAATGAGATTTGTGACACTATCAAAGTTAAACATTTAGCATTAACTTACAATGATCAGTGAAAAATTGAAAATTGTCAAAAAAATTGCTACTGCCCCTTTAAAATGTAATGATACTTATAACATGTTAAAAGCACTGGATATGGATATTTTGAAGAGTTATGATATCCATGATATTGACACTTTTAGGTTCAACTACGCTAGCGTTCACAATTCACAAGCTATTTGATTCTTTTGTGTTTTAAAGAAAATGTCTCCGTATTTGTACTCCAAGTGTTGAAACTTGTGTGGTTTTTAAGGATTTTATCGAGTAAAATATGCAGATACACAGCTTATCTGGAGCACTTTAATTCATTTCCTATGGACAAAACATTAAACCTACAAGGGGTAACAGTAAAACCGTATGTATATCAATCATGTATAAAATAATATGTAGTTTGAAGACATTATAGGAGTGTTCCACAAACCATATCCTGATTACCAGGAATTATGGCACTAAAGTCTGCTCTGGCGATGCCATCACAAGCTTATTTACCATAATTGCTTGATACAGGTTATTATTTACTTAATTACTAAATAGTTTTGAAGTTATGTTCCCATAAAAAAATGATTAAGGACAGACATAAGGACAGGGCAATGAACCTTTGGTATTATCAAGGGTGGGATATTAAGTAAAAGAATATAGAGCAAGTGGTTCAGTGCTGCTTTGGCAACAGAATATGTAACAGATGAATATATTAACTCCGACAGTGTTGTTCCGGTGATCAGCTTAAAGAGTCATCATTGTCTATTTGGAGATAGAGAGGCATGACATGGGACCCTTTATCCAGCTTCCCAAATTTAAGGGACACTAAGCTAATGACAGGCCGATTTTATTAGGCCTATAGGAACATCACTGCTAATTAAGGATGGGTATCGTTCCTCATTTCTGTATGGCAATATATTGCCATACAGAAAAGCATATAGCAATACATATTGCAACAATATGTTGGTACTTCTTTAATTCAAGAATGTGCATGCTATCTTGTCTTAATATGAGCGTTAAGAACGATCATCATTGCTATGAGTCGTTTTGGAAAGAGATATTTTTTCAATCATTGTTTAGATCTGTATACATACTTAAGCTATTTTTTCAACACAATTTCAAAATTTGTAAAGAACTTTCTGTCAATCATGTTTTATTTGGTTGTGTTTTTTGTAATCTTAGATGGAAATAGCTCGTTTAAAAACGTTCGATATATTGAATATTTTCAGAAGTGTGTACCGATTCATATCACATTGTTCCTGTATTGCAATAAACCAATATATCGATAATACCGCGCATCCTTACTGCTAATTGTTCGTCTTCAAATAGGATGTACCACTATCAGGGTAAATATAAAAGCTTGTATATTGACAATGAGTGAGCTGTTAAATATGTTGTTTTAAGCACTTTTCTAAGGTATACTAGTCTTGGCCATCAGGCCAAGAGGTGTTTCTTCATAAATTGGTGATGTGGGCCTGACTTTTCTTCACTAATCCATAAGGTACATTTTCATGTTTCCCTTTTGCCCAACATTCAACATGTCAGATGACAATCATAATGCAAACATAAACCCAAATTTGACTGTCAATAACTTCCCAAACCCTTTCTTATCTTATGATTATTAAATCAATAATACAGAATGTCAGTGTAGTGGGAAACAAAAAACAAAAAAAACGTGAAATCATAAACAATAGATATGCTTGTACCGATAGTCAAAAATCTAATTGATGTCAAATAAAAAAATTAAGCAGCAAATGTGACCTACATACACTTCCACCTAGCTACCTTTCCAAGAATACAAACTGTCAAGCAGTGACGTAGTTTCAGTTTCAACTAAGTTCCAATGACGTCTCTTGTCATTACACCATCAAATCGGTACTGTTAATACATTTTATCACTTAAGGTGCTTTAATTACCATGTACACAGCAGGTAAAGTGAACTAACTTCTAACTGAACTTACCCACGCAAAGAAATAACCAAATATGTCAAGGACTGTATCAAAACTTCAAACTTCTTCACGACACAGATTAAGTTGATAACCTGTGAAATAAAAACACAACTATAAATAAAGGTCACAAACAAATTTAAAATGTATGATGTTGACATTTACATGCGAGAGTTATGTATTCGTTTGAGACGTTTGAGAAACGGCGCGGTTCGAGACGAGAAGACATGGTCTTGACTACTCGAATTCCTGCTCACAGAACGAAGCCATTTTTCCTCGGAAAGCCCGTCAACTTTACACAACATCATTTCGACTAAGTTCCCATCAATCTTACCAAAACAATACCACGAGATGAGCAAAAATATCCGTGCGATGTCTATTTTTAGTGTCCAGTAAAATGTTGCTCACTGAAAAATCTACAACTTGTGCTATTTTAGGGAATGGAAATTACGATGGTATTTATAGCTATTTCCAATATGGCGATCCTTGCGCATGTCAAATGGTGTCGGATTTCTGGAGGAAATTTGTAAATTAGGGAATTATGCAAAGATATCTTAATGTTTATACATAAAAACATTTGGACATTTAGTGACTTTAATTAAATACTCTTAAACTACTCATATAGGACAAATAGATCAGCAATAGAAAGAACTATTTTTCGTTGCGGATTGTCATGGCGACCCGTATGAGGTGTGATTCGTTATATCCGGTATTTATATCGCATGGGTTTGATAAAATGACTGATTTACAAGTGAAAGGGATATACTATAAAGCATGAACTAGTTTTAATATTCACAAATTTCATATTTATATATTTGTCCACTGGGAGGCGCTCAATAAAAGTAAGATGGCGGGAATCCATCAGATAATGACGTCATAGCATCGCGCACCTTGCCTCTAAAGGGAGATAATAAGGAACTACTTTTTAATATTCTCTTGCAGATTTTATCTTTCACCCATTTTTAAACTGAAAGCACGATAGCCACCATGACTTTTCAAAATTACAATCGAAATTAATAAATATGACAATTGTTGACGATTTAGTTAATAATTTTGATAATTTTGAATTCTTGAAACATATTAATATTTCCTAAAATGTGAAGAATTTAATAGACAGTGCAGGAAAAGAGCTTATAATCTTGAATAAATTTATCTTTCTTATCGATAAAGTTTTTAAAAAAATTATTTGTACGAATTAAGCATAGTATTAGAATACCAAAATATTCTGACCTCCGAGACATAGACATTTTCATCCAAGTATCTTCTGATAATAAGTATATCCTCACAAGTTGATAAAAGTAACACAATTTTATTTTACTTATATCAACGTGTGTTGATACATTTGATATAAGATGATAGGAGGGTGAGATTCTATTTATAATTTAAAAATCATTTTGTTAATGCGTTTGAACGACACATTTACCTCTATGAACACTCCACTGATTTAAAACTCATAAAGCAGTGATGTCATAACATTGTGACGTGGTCATGTTTATGTTGTCATAGCATTGTGACGTCATTACCTAATGATTTCAAAACCTTTGTGACGTAATATATTAGTCGATTGTAGGTCATAGTTCAAAATCTACTGTCAAAACGATATCTCCTAGGTCATATCGCTTGATCTTCTAGAAGCGTTATCGCCTGTGGAACAAAGTTTTGGATAATGAATAGATAATCTCACCAAGTGTCTTCTGATATCTAATATATCAACATGAGTTGATTAAAGTAAGAACTAACATTCAAGCCTCGGATATTTGGCTTTCGTGCTCTGATGCCATAGTATTATGTCATCATCATGTTTATGACGTCATATTACTCTGATGCCATTTACTGGATGGTGCAAAAGTATTGTGAAGTCATGTAGGTTTAATTTTGGTCAAAACCTACGTTCAAACCGCTATGTAGATTGTAGTAGATGATGCAACAATAACTCTTCTTTATAACATCTATAAACTGTTCAACACTTGAAAAATTATAGTTCCTATGTCCGAATATTGTTTGTTGACTTCTCCTCTGCTTTTAATACGATTCAGCCACATCTGTTACTTGATAAACTTTGTCATATGAATGTAAACGCAAAGATGAATGTACATCTACTGGTGCTCCACAGGGTTGTGTTGTTTCGCCAATTTTGTTCATTTTGTACACAAATGATTGTTTCTCAAATGCTGATTCGTGTTTTACCATTAAATTTGCTGACGACGCTGCAGTTGTAGGCCTAATTAGAGAGTCAGAACTTGCCTATAGATCCGAGATATCAAGATTTGTGGATTGGTGTAATGCTATTTTTTTATATTTGAACGTTCCAAAAACTAAAGAAATGATAATTGATTTTAGGAGAACAAAGTCAACATTAGAATCTGTGTGTATTGATGGAAATGATATAGAAAGAGTGAATATAAATACTTAGGTACTATCATTGATTCTAAACTCTCTTGGAATGAGAATACTGAGAAGATAAATAAGAAAGGACAACAACGTTTACATTTCTTGTGGAAACTAAAACACTTTAAAATTGATCAAACTATCATGATGTTATTTTACAGAACCTTCATTCAAAGTGTCCTTACATTTAACTTTTTAAGTTGGTTTGGGAACCTGTTTGTTCAAAATAGAAACAAATTGTCCAAAATCTTGAATACTGCATCAACGATTATTGGGCTTCCTATTGAAACGATCGGCAGTTTTTATAAAAAGCAGTTATCGACAAAAGGAAACAAAATGTTGGGTGATTCTTCCCATCCACTTTTCTTGGAATTTTCAACATTACCTTCCGGCTTCTAATGCCTTCTTTTCGTACAAACAGGTTCCGCCAATCGTTCATTCTGTGCAGCATTAGAGAAATAAATTCTGTCTAATGCTGCATCACGTTTTACATGTATTCTAGTCTATGTGAATTGTTTTTGATATGAAAATTATTGAGCAATATTGCTTTATTGAGCAATAAAGTATAGTTTTTGAGTGACGTCACGAAACAATGGCCCATGACGTCGATAACAATCAGTTATGACGTCACAAGATATGGCCCTGATCGAGGGTTTTCAATTTGCGGGCGAACGTGATTTATATATAATATGTTTATTTTGGAGTAGAAATAAATTAAACGCGTAAAAATCGACATACTAGAAAAGTAATAGAGTAGCCCTAACCATCATGTGTTTTGCAATAAAGTATAGTTTTGCCCTGAACTATTATAACGTCAAAGCATTCGGCCTTCGGCCTCATGCTTTAACTATAATAGTTCAGGGCAAAACTATACTTTATTGCAAAACACATGATGGTTAGGGCTACTTTATTTCTTAAATATTATGTAATTAGTTGTCATCACATTTCTGGAGAATTGTAATTATACAAAACAAATTTCCCTTTTGGGACAATAAAGATTATCTTATCTTATTTATCCCAATGAGATATCGCTGGATCACATTCAAGCGATATTTCTAGGGAACCCAGTTGTTGATGATAAATAGAGGATATCTTTTATTTCAGTGTGATATCACTTCTCCATCGAGTGACGGGATGAAGCCGATATTTTTACGAGTTACGCAGATCACCAAGTTGCCTTTTCAAGTTAATATTCACAATATATATTTTATGTAAATGCAGCCTTCAAATACCGCTTTCTTACTCCAAGATAATTAAAGACAATTACCAGCCAATTCACAAAAAATAACAAAAAAAACCGAAAAACAAACAGATATTGATTTGCTTTTCAACAAAGACAGCATTAAAGATAAAGATCTAAACCTGAAAACTTGAAAAAAGTATTTTGCTGTATCAGTTTCAACTGAGTTTCATCAGATACAACCAATTTTATCACATGGCTCTGAAATATGGGGTTTTCAGTGTATCGTTTGTATAGAGAACGTTCATCTTTTAACCTGCAAAAGGTTCCTAAGTGTAAACTCGATCACAGGCACCTAATTGCATGGTGTATGGTGAATGTGGCAGGTTCCCATTGTACAGTAATTCTTAAATACGATGCTTAAGATTTTGGTTTAAGATCTTAACCATGAAAGAAAGTCTAACTAGATTAACTTATAACATGCTTTTATGTCTTGATAATTTGGGAAAACATACTTGGGCAAGCGATATTAGGATTTTATTATTTTGTCATGGTTTTGGTTTCATATGGTTGTGCGAGACAGTCGGGGACGTTAACAGATTTATTGATGAGTTTCGACTTCGAACAATAAGTATGTTCAGTCATGATTGGCATTCCACTTTAGATTCAAGTTCACGATATGAATATTAAATTACCTTTAAAACCTTACTTCAGCCAGAACAAAATATTTAAATAATAACTTCATATCATTTAAGAGAAATGTTTGTAAAATATCGCTTGGGTTTGCTAAGTTTAATGATCAATGAGGGGAGGAAAACGGCTATCGAGAAATTGCTATTGTTTTTGGAGTACTCTTCACTACCGTCTGGACGTAGGCTGCGCATTGGACTTGCAGAACAAATAGGTTTCGCCAATCATTTGTAGCGAATAGTATACGTTATTTTAATTGAAAATTCTTTGAAAAATTTAAGTATTTTCCAAGTATCAACCATGAATGGGAGATGGAAATATAACAAATCTATGTTTTTATGTTATTGATTATTTTCTCAATTGCCATATATTGAGTGGTGATATGTGATGTGAATATTGTATATATCTGTTATCATCTTTGTAAGTTGTTTATTTACTGGAGCACTGTATAAGATGTAAAAAAAATTCCCTTTGGGATAAAGCCATTATCTTATTTTATCTTAAAGTTCAGAAACACAACTGGCTGATAGAAGAATGAGTATAGTTTAAAATAATTCATAATACAAGTTCTAAATTAATATAAATTTATATACATATAACATATTGTTGTGTCGGACTAATGTGTTCAACGTTCGTAGCTCCCATGAAGGATTGTATTTATTTTAAAGTGATACGCTGTATTCTTTGTCAAGTTGTATTCATGATGATATTGAACACAATGTTAAAGTGACACAGAGTATCTTTCTTGAAATTTTATTTGGTTTTGATAAGCTACAAAATATCTAATATGCTGATTGAAGTTCATATCTCATCACTGGACTTGCAAATATATCCATTTATGCATAATATCTCTAAAATGCTTGATTTTATGGAAAAATCAAGAAAACATCTCAAATACGTTGAATATTAGTTAACAATTAACAGTTAGTGGTTCCCGATGTAATAACATCGATTTCAAAATTTGACATGTGATCCTATCAACATACGCTGTGTCTCTTTAAGGTGAGGGTTTATTCTAAATTGTTTGATATATAGTTTATAAAGTCTTACATAAACAGCTCTTATATCGGGTTATGATTTCGTTAATATTGAAAAAATAGAAATTTTACAGGCCAACTATAAAATAGTCGTACTGGTTTGGTGAAAATGAAGCTTATTTGATGGTGTAACTGATGAAAACAAGTTCCTCAACAGCACAGTTTTTGATACCATTTCAAATTACCCCTGTATTATAAATGTTCAACGCCGTCGGTTTTAAACTAAATTTTCGGGTGTTGAATAAAAAAGAAGCCCGAAAATGTTACAAACGCAACTATTTATCTTCTACTTGCTAGAGGTTTTTCAAACCGAAAAAGAGTGGTGAACGGTGGGGCATATTTCAAAGTTATTAATGTTAAATGTATCAATCCTATAAACACGGAAACAAAAGATACTATCCTTAGATAAATCATGTAAACTGCCCATACATATATCATTGATGCCCAATTTTCCGCTGTTTTATAGTTTTTAACAAATAATGTATTTTACAGCATGAATTTTTGTGGTATTCACGGATATAATTTAAAGAGACCCTTTCTCAGGAGTGCAGTAGTTCAGTTTTGTTATTTTCAACTCATATATTATATGATGTAGGCCCTACTAGAGCGTCAGGAAAGTACGGTCAGTGTGACGTCATAGACTGATGACGTCAACAATCACGCATAGTCAAAACGTTCTATGAATACACACGGAGCAATCATGACAACTGAAGACTGTCAAATCCTTTTCAAGATCCGATACAAACTTGCTGATAAAAAGCAATTCCTAGCTATTCTGGGCAACGATAAGAGGTTTGGAAACTGGCAAGATTCTCAAGCTTTGATCTGCCGATACGTAGCAGGGGACGAATGGGAGGTTTCAGTTGTCTGTCCGAAAGATTCTGTGCTGAAATGGAAGTGGATCGTTATGGAGGAAGGTATGAGAGTTGTGAGGTGGGAAGACGGAGATAACCGGACGACCGTGTTCAATCACAGTGGTGTCATGAACTGTCTGTGGAACGAGAGAGATGTGGTTGAAGTCTTGAAGCTTCAGGATGACCAGCGCCAGCTGAGGACCGAGTACTACACAGAGTCCGGACAGAGTCTCCGTCTGGTGGGTTCTTCACCTGAACTGGGGGAGTGGGAGCCTGAGCGTGGGGTCCAGGCGGTGCAGACTCGTCCTGGAGTGTGGGTGGTGCATGTGGGTGTGGACAGGCTGCAGACAGTGGAGTTCAAGTGGGTGGTAGTTGACTCGGATATGGAAGCTGTGAGGTGGGAGGAGCGAGACAACAGGGTGCTAAATCCTGACGAAAACAGACGGAAACTTGTGGCGCTCTGGAACCAGGACTTCGTTGTGGATGAAGAAGTTGATGATTGTAAAGATGAGGAAATTCTTTCTGAAACTGAAATTGATGGACATGATTCCCCGCAAAAGAATGCAACACACAGGCACTGCTTACAGAAGACTGCAGGGTATTTCTTCAGAGCAGCAGGGGCTGTATGTGATGTCATCGCTCTGCCATTCCGACTCACCACTGGGACAATCGCGTTGATTGGTCAATCGTTCTCCAGGCACTTTCATAGAGCTGCACGTGATGGCAGGGATATACGATGAGAACTAAATAAGTTGTGTTTCTTGTGATTGATCTGTGAAAAATGTTATATATGTTTCGTCACTGATTTTAAATTTTGAAAACTTTTCAGTATAATAAACGTGATTCAATATAAAAGAAGTGAAACATTTATTCTATTTGTTTTGACGTAATTATACCGGCCCCATCGGCATACGACGATTTATTCATTGATTGGCTTAGAAATGTTATGAAACAAATGCGACATCACCGGTACTAATTGTTAATTGCTCATTCTCTTTAATTCGCAGCTTATTGAGATGTACATACAATGTACAACTAACCTGAAAAGCTATAAATTACCCAAAAATTAATAAGATGAACGGCTTCGCTTCAGTATTTACCATGAAAAAACATTCAAACCGTCATTTAATATTCTTGAGTACCGTATTTCCTCGAATACAACCCCGGGGTTCTATTTCGTTCAGTACCCCCTTACCCCCCGGGTTCTATTTGAGGCCCGGGTTATAATGGAGGCCGGGTTGTATTTCTTCAGGTCTGAATTGACGTTTCAAAATCTTCTAGGAATGGCGTTTTCATGGAAAATTATTGATCTAGTTCTACATATCTCGTGGCATTTCTGTTGATATTCATTCTTTATCAAAATCTGTATCAATCCCTGCAATATACGGTTTCTGTGAAGTATATACTATCGACATATTATACCAGTATTTATGTTAGACCCGGGTTCTATTCGAGACCCCGGGTTCTATTCGAGACCCGGGTTGTATTAATGTCAGCACCCCCTTACCCCCTGGGTTATATTCGAGGCCCGGGTTGTAATGGAGGCCCGGGTTGTATTAGAGGAAATACGGTATGTTTCAAATTGAGGCTTATAATATCAATCAAGTAAACGTACTATGTAGCATTCAGACTTTAATGACATGTAAACCTAACTTTTATCTTTACTAACTAGCCGATGAGATATTTAAATAAATATTTAATGTAAATAATTTGTAGCTATGCTTTACGACCAGTGAAATTAACCTGCACGCAAGGCAGAGTAATTATTGTTTGTGACATAGGAAAGAAAGTTGTTGGATACTAGTAAACCAAGGGTAATGGCCGATCACAAGGGAAGGGCGAATGGAAGGTTATTGGTGGTCTTTTTACCGAAATATCGCAAAATTACATTTTTATAGGTGTAGTGTTCTTAGAAAACTCTTCCTTAAAATCTACTTGTATTATGTAACTTGTAAGCTTAAGAGGACTTATGAAGCCAGCCTCATTCAGCTAAGTCTCTGTGGTACAGTGGTCAGATGAGTTTTGAGTGCAGCAGTAAAAGGGCTTCACAGCATATATCAACTTGTATGAAAACCAAGTGCTGAGAGAAAGTTTGCTTTGATAATTAAGTGTCTGATCATGTGCACAATTTCCAGGTTGTATTGCGCCTCAAATAGAATATGTATTTATTGTCAATGTAAGTACATATACTGGTAGAAATATAAAGTGACCCGATTTACAAATGGCTGAAAATTGCACCAAGGCATTTTCATTGTGAATTTTGTTTGAAAGAAACTTTCTGATTCCAAAATAGGATTTGATATAGTTAAATCCAGAGGACATGTTTTGAGATGAAACTCTTTATGATATTGAGATTTGTGTAAATAAATGGTCTTTCAATTCCAATTATGTCTCATGAAAATAAAACGACCTTAACAATGAAAAAAACATGATTCATCATAATAAATTGTTTAATTACAGCATTTCAACATTTCAGAGAACAATCGAATAAGATGACTGAAGTAGATGAACAATGGATGAAAATCTTTACATTTCAATATTTTTATATTTTTGGCTTATGAGTGAGATGAAATCCATATCAAGTCATAGTATCACAATCAAGGGCATTATTACTGAAGTGGTCCAAGACATGGGTAGAAACATCCACAAAACATATACATCTATATACACAAGATTGGACCATCGTTAGCTGGGCAAAGTCTCCAAAACATGAGCAGATTCAGTGAATTGTATCTGAGCATTATTCAATTGATATCATCATTAATCCAAAGGGTAAAAAGTTCCACAAAATCTAAACACAATACCCGGATCCATGTTACATTCATCCTGCTACATCAGCGTATATGTCTCCGCGTTATGCTACAACCTGCTACATCTGCGTATGTCTCTGCGTTATGCTACAGGTTGTAGCATAATGCCAGTGTTTAAAATATTGCCTGTCCGCCAGTCCTTAAACTGGTTACCTTTTGCCAGGACTGCTTACTTTTTGGTCCGGACTGGTAACTTTTCAAAAAATTTCTTCAATTTCCCCTTAAGGAATTGACCAAATAATTTTCAGGACAGGCTAGGTTTCCAATCTATTTTATACACTGATAACGCAGAGACAAATACGCTGATGTAGCAGGATGTGTTACTTTTTGACCAAAGTTTTCGTTGTTCAGTGGAAGAAAAATACGGAACTTAGTAGCCAATTTTTATAACTAAAAACGCTTGATCAAAGATTGTTAATTTTCAGGCAAGCAGTTACTTTGACTCTGAGTTTGATGAGATGATTTTGAAGGAACTTTTTCCCTGGGATGTAACTAGCGAGCACTTCATACCATGACAAAGATATTTTAAATTTAACTGATCCTAATGATTAAATTTTTCTAATTACAAAAGACTAGCATTCTATTCACATTTTAAATCAAAGCCTTTCATCTCATCACTTTTAAGTAACAAACATTCTATAAAAAGATACCATTTTAAGTGTTACATTCCAACTCATCAATATAACGAGGTGAGCAAACACATGGTCTTACCCTATGGAACCACCTGCATTAAGCTACAGAGAAGATAATACTTTATTTCCTTGGAAATTACCAATTCGTTGCCAGTTTACAAAACTCTAGATCATATAAAATCTACATTTAAGAGCACCAAACAACAATCTATCGAAATGCTATCCCTTCACATTTCGATTATGCTTGTTGTGTAATTGGCATTAGAAATGAAAATTGGTGACAAATGGTGGAAAATATAATTGATTGTTAATAGATTTTGTGAGTGTAATTGGAAAAGTCATTTCAGCTTTACATCAATTTGTGAATATAATTGAAATAATTCTTTCTTATCTAACATCTAAACAAAACCTTTCCTATTGTTTAGTCTATGAGCTAGATTCATAGATGCTTGGATGAACTATTATCTGAAAATATAATTTGGCATATATATGCAAATTCTTATCAAATATCAACATATTTCATTAAAATATTTCAAATACATACTTTCTTGACAATTTAAACTGTTAACTTACCGGTACACTACCGGCTTTATACCATTAGGTCCATAATATTCATATAAAAAAAATAAAACTGTTGCACTTCCTTAGATGCAATGGCATTGGTACAAGGTTATCCAAAAGTTAGCCCTCCCCTTGAGAAGACCAATAGGTTACTATTTGGAAAAATATTCCAAATAAAAGCCTACAAATTAATTTCAAAGTGTGTCAAAGAACAGTTGTATCCTCTTTCTACAATATAACAAGTTGGTCCTATTAAATGTTAGTATTTCGTCCATATCTAATATGAAGGACATAATGTGAGTGCTGTTAAATTTTTCTGGGACATTTTGGACAGCTGATGAACTATTTAGCCATATTCTTTTAATTTTGAAACATTACTATAAAGATATCTTTTCAGGAGTTTTAGGTCTTGAAATAGGCCTAATTCTGTGAATTATTTTTTAAAAACAGAGCCATTGGCTCTGTAGATCATCAGGCTTCATATCAATTTTGCTTTAGGGTGTGGCAAATGTGGTTCCCCCCCTAGTAGGACCCACAGGGTCACCCAATGTACAATTTAGAATCCTCCTTATCTAACTGTCTGTAAACAAGGCCTCAGCTTTCTAGGCCTTAAGGATCTAGAGAAGAAGATGAACATAGGTTTTAAGGGCGTTGCCCCTGTGGCCCTTATGATGGGTCACAGGGTCACCAAAGAAATAAATTATATTCCTCACTAGTCAAGGAGTATGTACACAAGGTTTCAGCTTTCTAGGCCTTGCGCTTCTGTAGAAGAAGATGAAAATAGGTTTATAGGGTGTGGCCCCTGTGGCCCTTATCAAGGGCCACAGGGACACCAAAGCTATAATTTTTAATCTTCACTTGTCAAGGAGTATGTACACAGAGTTTCAGTTTTCTAGGCCTTAGAAGAAGTCGAAAATGCACAAAGTTTACGGACGGATGGACGCCGGACACCATGTCATTTAAATAATTCTGAAAACAGGTACATTTTGTTCACTTGTCAAAAGCTCTATTTCCATATAATGCCCTTGCTTGCTTTTGGAAAACCATGGTCCCAGGGATATTATTTCAAAGAAGTACAAAGATGATGGAACCCTGCTCTAATAACTTTAAGATTACTTGTAGTTTATGTCTACCATTAGCCTATGGGAAACATGCCATAAGAACAATAATGTCAACCACAAATTGTAAGAGAATATTCAAAGTAACATTTATGTCTCTGCATTGTCAAAACACTTGACACAATAATAGATAACTGATAACTAAGATATTCATGTAACTACTTTGTAGATTAACAACTTTTCTTAGCTTTGAAATAATAGTGTCAGGCTATTAGCAGTAACTTAAGCTGAGAAGAATCTTTGAAGATTGAAAATTTTGGAATAATAGTTTGACCAGCTGGAATGAACTATGAATACAATATATACAACCATGCAATAAATACATATACGTACATATACAATTGTGAAAAACAATGACCCGTTTCATATAAGATAATAAACATTGATATTATATCATATTTGAAAACATTATTCAATAATATCAATTTCAAAATATTTTGACATATTTTCTTATAACTTTTAACAGAGTTAACAAAATACTTTGAAATTATATCTCACTACTTTATATATCTATAGGATTTTTTGAGTGACTAAGAAAAAGTTGAAACTTGAGGTAATTTGTGGCTTTAGATTTTCAGTACAAGGATAAAGTTTTGGGCCAATTGGTGAGGAATTAAGCAGTTTTTAAAAAATAATTAGTAAGAATTTACAAATGCATTGAAAAGATATTTTCATTTCGTAGAAATAACAAAAATAGAAAATATACAAAGAGCATTTTTTGAAATGAAGAAAAAAATGTTATTTACAGATAAAAATAGAAACTGACAATATCTTAAGCATCCCAATAAGTTTCTGATTCATACAGAGCCAGTTATTCTTGATTAACAGACTTCCAGGAACTTGTTCAATTGTTTTACTGCAGGTTTAAAATAATTCCAAGATAACCAATCTTAAACCAGTGACCAATCAAGGTTTGCAACCGATGTGTAAGACATTAAATCAGATTTTCAAGCAATTTATTATGCATGCTAGGCAAGTAAGGAATAATCTTTCCACTCCAATTATTTAAAAAAGGTTTTCCTTGCGTTCTAGTCATCAATATTGAACTTTAAACAGCTCTACCCCTTTTAAGTTTTGTATGACCTGCTTCACATGGATTTCAGCCATGATGTGATCAGAAGTAACAGTTTCAAATCAGTCTAAGTAAACCTAGCCTCAATATTGTCCGTTTCACTCCTATACTGAGTCTAGAAAGGCCTAGTAGAGGGTCGTGTCAGCGCATGTATTGAATTGACCAATCAGAACTCATCTTACCAAGCCACAATAGTCTGCTTTCGCACGTATAGTGTTGGAGGGTCATAGGTCGCAGAAAGGTCGGCTGACGCGACCCTCTACTAGGACTTTCTAGACTCAGTATAGGAGTGAAACGGATAATATTGAGGCTAGGTTTACTTAGACTGAGTTTCAAATGGACTGCAGCGGGACAGTAGTTATCAATGTACTGTCACTACACTGGACGGTCTTATTCTAACCTTCTGGTCTCATTCCCAAAAGGCTAAGAGTTTTAGGCTTCATCTTATACCTAGATATTAGGTGTTAGTAATGTTCAAGAACATATTTCATGTTATATTCATGCCTGAAACTATTTCACTAAGACATAAAGCACTGTTGACCAGCTTTGAGCTTCAAGATTCGCTTTGAAGAAATTAGAAAATGACTAAAATGTTATTTTTGTGCATTGACAACTAATTTACATAGGAAGTAATCCGAGATTGGTTACTGGCAAAAATTGGTTACTGGCAAAAATTCGCTAACCAAGAGTGCTGTATCATTGTCATGATACATTCAACAACTAAATTCAAGGACCACCTGTTTTTCAATATTGACTTTTCCTTTGTCTTTCTACTGGACAAAACAAGATTGGGTTATCTTAATGTTAAATTACTTATTTTTCACTAGGTTGTCAAACATGAGATGTTTAAATCCTTAATAATTACATCCCTAATCATTTTTGTCAATTATATAATGATGCTTACCGGTAATATTGAAAATTTGTGTTACATTAAGTTTTGTTTTGAGGATATATTTTTATGAAATGGTAAAAAAAGAACAAATACCATTGAGACAAAGCAATCAGATTGAGATTCTTTTGAGGTCACTGGGTCATTGATATATATATTTTCAAATAGGGACGACATGCAAGAAGGCCTTTAAGCCTCAGATAAAGATTAACCTGTAGACCTTGATGCAGAGGGACTCTAAATATACATTTCTGTAGTGGGGGGGAGTTATTGTTTTACGCGCTTGGGCAATATTTCAGCCATTAGTGGCGTTACATTTCTGTAGTCACAATGGTTACAAAACAATTGACTAGTTAACTATGGACTATTTGAACTCTAAAAAATCTGCATCGATAAGAAATCATGAAATTATATATGTCATATTTTAGAGTCAACTTTTTCAAACTGGAACCCGTGAATGGATATAGAATGTACAGGGACTAGAAACAAATAGTGAAATGGACTTAATAGGTATCCATTACCATAATGTTTTCGTTAACCAAATTCATTCACACACAATTTAACACTGTTTCAAATGAAGGCTTGTGTTCCCTATGATGAAAAAAATAATAAATATAGAAATAAATGATAAGCTGACACAATATTAACTTGCAAATAAGAGCTCATTTCATTAGGGGACCTAATCCTAATGTATATATTGACAGGATTTTTTAATTCATTAGTCATTTATATTGCAAAATTGTTGCACTTACAAGTTCAAAGAATTCTTTGAAACAAGACCACAACATTTTGGGCTGACTTGGCAAGTAATACATTTCCAGTTGACTATTTAGGACTACTGACTAGAGAATCTAATGTTTGATAGGATATACATCTATACAAGCAACTGATTTCTCAAGTACATCAGAAAATATATTATAATGATCATTCTTCAGATTCATATTCACAGTGTTTATCAAAGAAGCAAAATACTCTTTGACTATTATTTCAAATCCCTGATTCGGTGGCTGATTGGTCGATAGAAGACACAGAACCAACCAATCACTGGTTCACAAAGCACAGGCTCTTGTATAAGACTATTCACTCCGCACAGGTGACAAATGGTAGAAAACAAGTAAAACCAAGCCTGTGTTTCACATAGTCTGTTCCTGTTCATTTGGTCTCAATTAGAAAATAGGTGGATTTCTTGTCCCTCTCAACGCAACATTAACAATTGAGCTCCACACTACACCATCACTGTCATTCCAATGGTATAAGATCACTGTGTAGGTTGAAAGAATGCTGTGAGGAGCTTGTTGAGGAAGATGGCTGGTAGCCTAGCATTGATGATGAATGAGAGAGGAAATCTGGAATCTGGAGAAAGAGAAACAATGATTTAAATTTTCAATTCAAGTGCATTCATCAAAAGATAATTCCATATTTCACACACATAAGTCAATTCTGTCATCATATAGAAAACAAATTAAAAAGAAAGAAACAATCAAATGTTGAATGTAGAACATAATTGAAATCTACATTTTGTTGGGTTCTTGGAAAAAGTTTTATGAATATTGTGGGTTGTACTGAAAGCTCTTTGGAAATGGCTTACAAAAAAATTAAGATTAATGAATGAAAGCTATATCGTAAGTTACTTAAATCTAAAAATCCTTCATTTAATTCTTTATGAATTCAGAGCTATTTGTACTGACCTCATCTGATGGTGTTAAGATAGGCAGCAAGTCATCATCTGTAACAAACATAACAAAAAAAATATTTTTCTATAATTTGTTCTTTTTAATATCTTTGTAATTGTCAAGTACAAAAATAAGATATTTTACAAATATAAATCACAACTTTCTGTCTGTCGTGGTTTGAAACAAACATAACAAGAAATTTTACAATGTGTCTTTTTTCCTAATGCAGGATATGGATGATTGATGGTTTCTTATCTTGTTTTTGTATTATTAGAACAAGTTTTTTACCTATTTTCATAACTTCAAAATGACAAATTATCTTTATCTTAATTTTAAGGAATACAGTTAGCTGAAGATTGTCATAACAGCGACACTTCATTGTTTACTTTCAAATAACCTTATTTCATCTTGAATTATAGACATTCCAATCCTTTTAATATAGCCAAATTCAAGAGATATTTGTTAGTATTTGCTTGAAAAACACAAACTTGATTAGTTAACTTAAAAAACAATCTGGTGAACAATCTTGAAGTGATTCAAGAACTAAAAGTGCTTTCAAATGTGTTAAGCAGGAAGGAAATCTGAAACGCCATTTCAAGTGCCATTTGATCTGTTCTGTACAGTCACCATCACATGTATGGATCTATCCCTTCAAAAATTACACTCAAACTTATTTATATTATTAAAGTCCTATCCTTGATGGCAGGGTCATGAATTGGCCCTCACCTTCAACAAATCAAAAGTCTGCTTTCAGAATGAATCTATTTTGAAACCTTGCTCCTGATTGGTTGGAATGATGAGGCACTAGACAGCAGCCAAGAAGGGAAATAGTATGAGTATGACATCACTGACATGTTTCATTGGTTTTTTTTTGCATTGTGTGAGTGAATTAGGGAGTTAAGCATTGCTTGGGCAATATTTCAGTCATTGGCAGCATAAACAAATATCGTCGGCCTAGTTTCTTTGAATTACCCCGTATGCAAGAAAGACTATTTTTACGAAGATAGAAATAACATTAAAATCCTTGAAAAGGACTTCAGAAGGAGGTGACAACTTTGCCATTTAGTCATTTATTGAATTATTTGAATCCCTACTATGCAAGCAAGACTTGGAGATTGTTTATTCAATTAACCCTTTGAAACATTGACAAGCCCTGCATCTGTAGACATTCAGTACATCTAAAATTATAGAATATCAGGGCTTGGTGACCTCATCTCCAGCCTATCTACCTGATATCAATTAGCAATTGGCTGGTGAGCAAACAGCTATATTTTGACACTGCATACTCTAACTTCAGTGCAATGACCATAGCAATCTCAATCAGTGTTTTTTCTGTGAAGAATTAATCTGACTTACCGGTTGTGTTTGGATCCACCTGATGTATCATTCAAAGGTTTTAATAAAGTGATATTTTGGAAATATTACCACCATTTCAATTAAGAGTAATTAACTCAACTTTCAAAATAAAAGGTTCAAATAAATGTCATAATATTTTCAGGTAAGTTTACAGTTAAAACATTTGACCAAGTTTCATCCAACTTACAATGACTGCACTCTGTGGACATGCTGAGAGTTGAGAACTATTGCTTTCAGCTAACCAAACAAAGGCACACTGTGACTATAAGTATGGCTAACCTTGATTCCAACTTACCAAACAAAGGCACACAGTGGGCATAGCGAGATTTGCTGACTATTGTTTCAGACTACTAAATGTAGGCATGGTGAGAATTGGTGACAATTTATTACAACTTACCTAATGAAGGCATACTGTCTGTAGAGCGAGATTGGCAAACATATTTCAAACTCCTTTGAGTGGCATTAAGAAGTTGTATGGATGACCTCTTATTGTGATGTTGTCAAGTAGTAGTATTCTTACCAAATGAAGGCACACTGTAAGCACACTGTGATCAGAGTTTTGCACCAAATTGATTGGTACTAACCAAACAAAGGCACACTCTGAATTATGAAATTTGGCTTCCCTCAAAACCCACTTACCAAATGATGCACACTCTTATACAATTGAGACATGTGTCAGCTCTGATTGCAACTTACCAAATGAAGGCACACTGTAGGCGTGGTGAGAGTTGGAGACTCCGTTATGAGGACTGGATGAGGTGAGGGAGACAGTCGGCGAGCGTTGAGCAGTCGGAGACATGAGTAAGGAGGGCACACCGGACATCATGTTGAACGGAGAACTCACCATTGATGGCAGAGGAAACGCATATGGAGGATACATTTTAGTCAATGGATATGATGGCACTGTTCTCGGTGCCGGAGATTTCCTCTTAGCGGGAGGGGAAGCCAGTCTCGTTGAGGGTTCCCTCTTACACGGGGAATACGGAAACTCATATTTTATAGGAAAATAACTGGGTGAATGTAACCGCCCTTCACTTTTGTTCATTCCACTAGGCGACCTCATCATAAAGTCTGATATGGAAGGCGATGCAAACGGACTAGGAGAACCAAGATGGTTCGGCGACGAAAGCCCTGGAGATCCAAACCCATTTGATCCGTTATTATTTGGCGAGGAGACACTGCCAGGTGATCTGTGTTTATAGTAAGAGTCTATATTTGGTGATGTTGGAGTTCTTGGAGAGCGGAGAGCACATGGGGACTCTCGTCGACAAGGGGAGGTAACACTGACAGGAGAACCCAGACTGTTAGGTGTGCTTATGTTAGAGCGAACTGGGGAAGCAGGGGGAGTGCGTTGGGAACTGAAGTAAGAAACAAAGTCAGTATAAACAGGTGCTTGTAGTCAACTTTGAAAAGAACAAATTGAACAGTATTGATAGTCAGTGAATGAAATAAGGCTCATCCGACAGCGTTACAAATCTTACAACTGTGATTTTTACTTCCATTTAACCTTAGAAGATATATGTATAGGTCACACTTTCACACTTACTTCATACACCATGTCATTAATAGATGAAACAAGGGTAATCTGATTGTATGTAAAACCTTTCAGACTTATTCATTACCATATTGGACGTATTAATCACCCTCGGCTCTTAAATTTAAAAGAAGGGACGCTTTTCGTTAAAACTAATAAAACCTCACTGATAAAAGTTTTAATAACATTACTTTGATATATCACACTAGGTAGGTGAAGAGGAGGGGACAGTAACTTTTCTTGAGTTCAAAACTTGCATAGAAGGCTTTCATAGTGAGAGGGCACTTAATACATCAAATACAATAATTCCATTTAAATTGAAAATATCATATTTTAGCCCACAATCATACTTATTTCATACACCTTGACATCCATGGATGAACTAAGGATCATTTGACTGCATGATAAAACTTTGTGATCTTTGAAACTGTAAACTTTAACTTAGCCCATTTACATTTATACCATAGGCTGTCGATATCACCTTTATTTCATACACCATTAGAACAGTTTCAACAAAAATCAAAGACTACCTCAAAGGAGAAATGGGTGTTGATTATAAATGGGTCAGCAATTCTTTACATGTTGATCAATTGTGTTACTCTGATTGTCATAAAAAGATGAAGATCTAATACAAACATTACTCAAATATAAGAAAAGAATATATTCAAGCGCTGTAATAGTTTCTCCTTCCATGTAATCTGTTTGGTGCTAATATCAAACCAATTCTTTAATTTTGCGATATTTACTATTCTTTGCGAATTTCATCGTCTTGAGAAACACGTCGTTTTCTGAAACACCTCTTCTGTTTTCTGAAATTTTCATTTACACAAATGAGGTCTTTTAGGGAACTTGATCTATTTTGGCCTTAATTGTTTGTTTATTTACTTAAGAGTTTAATAACACAATTTACTCTAACAAGTTTGTCAACATTTTTCCTTCAGTCATATTTATTGCAATACACGTTTAATGATCACAATACTCAGTGACATTTTAGACGTATGACAATCAATTTCCTGTGACTAAAAGATGAAGGAGAATGAGAATTTTGTATGTTTTGAAACAAAACAGTGCAACAATTTCTCTTTAACCTATACACATTTCACATGTTAAATTCTAGTTTCAAATGTAGCAACTAAATCTGCTTGATTTTTGCAAAGAGTAGTCCTCATGCAATGACTAGAACACTGTAATCTTTCAGTTGCTACCAGCTCCTGTAGGGTAATGTCTCAACCAGGTAACTTGTTGCTCATCCAAATAAATGTCATCTTATTGAAGCTGATTAACAAAAACTTCTAATGTTGAAATGGCTAATAACAACTCCTGAAGTTATTTTGCATCAATAATCTTTGGTATTTGTGCATGTTGAAAACCTGTTAAAAAAGGTGCCGACGTTTTATGTCCTTTTCAACTTTGTGAAACTAGACCTTAATGTGACTTCTGATGACTAGATATAATGTAAGTGGTTCACTGGTTCAACGTGATGTTGCTGAGGTGAGGCGAAGATTTTAATGTCACTTAAGAGAATTTCATTTAAATCCCTTAAAAAGCGTAATTGGAGTGTAAAGCCCACAACACTTGTGACTACTTAGGAAGGCCTCCAAAGACATAAAACAGTAAACTAGAGTTCCTGCTGATCACAATCCACTACCTTATATGCCTCCAAGTTAATGTAATATCACAGAAGTTTGCTGTGATTCACTGTGATATCCGCTACAGAGTCTGTCCGACATTCAGCAGTTTGATTAAATTCAACCTGGTACAAACTACTTATAAGTTTGCCTTGAGGCCAAACTAACTTTCTGACGTTTCTCCTCAGTTGGGTGACTTTGATCAGACTGCTTCACTTAGCAAAGGCAAAATGTGACCAAATAGGCTTGTGCAAGGCAGGTAATGACCAGTCAATGTCTATGTGCAGGTCAAGCCTCATTGGCAAGCTTGGCCATCACAGTCAAACCTCATTTATTCAGACCTTAGTTTCACTTTTAACATACCAAACACAATATTGTTTTGACTCGGATAACCGGCCATTGAGAAGATTTTCAGGTGTAAGCAAAACATCCGGAACGAGGTTTGACTGTAAACTACTTGCGCTACCTTTTGTCTGTGTATACAGTAACTAAGTACCTTCTATGTAGGCACAAACATTTCTTTACAAATACTTTGCTTTACAATATAATTACTTTGGAACATTTTGTATCATATTAGCAATTACATATTTTGTGCCCACATAAAAGACGCTTTGAAATGACAACATACGCTTGGTTTTATTGTTTACTTTACAACTTTAATTACATATTTTACATCTTTGTATATGCCCTTCCCCACCCAAGATAAACCGTAGGGGGTTAGAGCAAAGCTAAGAGACCAATTGAGTAGGCAAGAGATTATGTACAGTTGACGGTAGATAAGTAAGCATTTACAGTCAAGTAAGCCAGGTTGTTACACCAAAGCAGAAGCAGCGTCTTTTACAAGAGCACAAAATGCAAGCTAAGTTCAAATGATCCAATACCCTGTCCACAACTTAACTTGGTTTTGTCAATACGGTAAATTCTCAATTTGAACGGAGTAAGCTGTTTGGCAATATTTCAGCAATTAGAGGCGCTCAATTTGGAAATTACATTGTGACATTTAACATCACATCCACAAAACATACCTTGATGTTAGTTAGGGCGATGCCAAGTTAGGTCATCAAGGCTTGAAGACAAAATATCCAAGTTGAGGAGAGGACAGGGTTTTGTTTCTATCTATGTACATAATCTCTTCAAAACATAAATGAAGAATACTCAACAATGTCCTCAATAACATTTTTATGAAAAGTGGTAAGGTATCTAATGAATAAATGTAAGATACATGTACCATAAGTTTCATAGAAATGGTATTAAACAGGACCATCTCAAGTTTTATTCATCCTTGCTGAATTAGCTTCATCAATGAAACCGAATTGCTGATAAGGTTACAAGGACACAGAACATTACGATTGCTAATATACTTTTGTCAAATCTTACCAATTAACAATCGAGCATTTGATGTTATTGCACAATGTGTAATAACATTGTAGATGAATGAATGATGTCTTCAATAGGAAGGTAATAACAGAAAGTAATGTACAAGTCACGAGCCCATCAATATCTATTTGTAGAGAAGGCAGGAAAAAATCTCAATGAAAGGAAGATGGCACATCAAAGAATCTAACATTCAACTCTGAATGATTCACAATAAATAAACCCTTTCAACACCCAACAGAAGCATTTAATGATATGGTATGATTAAAGATGAATTTCTTTTTACTGCCTTCTCTGTTCGCATGTCATAATGTGAAAATTGTCTAATGTCACTTGTTTGAATAACATATGCTTAAATGAAGTAAGGTCACTTAAACAATCCTTACAAGTCTGACAATGATGAAGAGAAAGTACAACTGGGGTAGATTTTGTAAAATTGTAGAACACTGTCAATTGTGCCACTACACTATCATCGCATGATTAAGACAGTTCATTTAAAATACATTGAACTGATGCAAATACACGACAATGTATGACTTGTTTTTAGTAAATGCCCCAGTTATACTTTCTGACCATCACATTATTTTGTGTTCATCCAGATCATAATATATTCCATTCTTGCAATGCATTATTCAAACACTGTGTTTGATGAATCAATAAATGAATGTATCAAATGCAATTAAGATAAGATAGAGCCAATGGCTCTGTAGCTCATCAGGTACTTGCAAAGTAAATTAACCCTAGCTATTATCATTATCCTCATTAGCCAAAGAACTGAACAATCACTTCAGTTTCCAGGAATTTGCTTCTCTATAAAAGACCAAAAATGCTCTTGTTAGTGACCACAGGGTAATATGCATTTGATTACTTTTAACCCTTATCAGTATAGCTGTTCTTATACCAGATTTTTTATTTTTGCAATCTGTGGTTCTATGGAAGAATATGAAAAAACAAAAGGCAGATGAATAGATGGACGGACGCCAAGCCATAAACCCATCATACCTTTTAGGTTTGTTGGGCTAAAAATGACAGCAATTTCTTTCCTCTAAAGACTTTGTACAACCACAAAATAATTTCATGCATGTCTAAACATAACACTAGTGAAACTTAACTGTTCACTTAATTGTCTCACTTTCTTCTTAAACAACATGTAACCATTTAACAAACACATTATTTTGATTCTAATCTCCCACACAGGTTTTTATCTTTTACTCATAAATTACGTCTTTCTAAAGATTTTACATAAAACGATCGATAGAAATAACAATTCTGAATATGTCTGTAGAATATTTTACTAAAGGATACGAAAATGTATGGTAGCAACCCCTGATAATCAGAATTGAATTGAAGAGAAGAGCAAAGGATTAGGTATTTACTGTACCTAGGAAAGATAAATTTTCTCATGTTTCGGTAAAATTCCCATCAAAAGCAACCTGCCTGTACAAAGCATTTTCAAACAGCACCAATTAAGGAAAAACTATTCTTAAAACTTTAAAGAAAAACTTTTATACAAGTATACTTTTGTACAAACCCCAAGTTTTCTTTGTACATATCTATACACCGCAGAAGGATTTGTGAAAGTGTTCAAAGTTCATAGTTCAAATATGCAATTCTGAAAAATGCATGAACTAATCTTATTGTGCTGCCTTATAACTTCAGAAAATATTGAGTAAAGACATACTTTTATCAAGTGTAACCGGTAACAAATGTAAAGCTTAAATACAATACTGCATTATATTGGTTTTGAATTAATTGAATCAATGACTCAATAAATATAATTTGACACTTGTGAACCACAGATCATGATCTTGGAAGATTTAGAGATAATTCAAGCAGTGATGAACCTGAGATTATTGTCTGACAGTATGTCTCTCACCACGAGAGACCCTGTAAAAACTCTTCAAACTCCCGATCTGACAATGCATCTAAATTAAGTGTCCCATAGTTGTTTGAACTTGGTCCTGGCTGTGAGATGGGGATGAGGGAGGGGGGCGGTCTGTTCTGGGGGAGAGAGGATGAAGGGAGTGGGGCTGGGGGTAGAGACGTGGGGGGAATCGAGGAAAGAGATAACGCAGGTGTGGGGATAGAGGGGGGGATAGAGGCGGAAGGGGGGAGCAGGGAAGGAGGGGAAACAGACATCATACTACTTGAGGTGGGGAGAGGGGGCACTGAAGGCATGAAACTCATTGAACTTGCCGTAGGGGAATCGACAGAGGAGAATGATGCGACGGAGCTGGGCGAGGGGGAGGGTCGAGGGGAAGGGGAGAGTGGGTTTGACTGGGTGGTGGAGAGGGCCACCCCTGAAGGACTGCTGGACACCGAGTGGCTCGAGCCAGCGTGGGGTGGGGTGGGCGTATCCAGGTTTATGACGGAAGGACTCACACACCCTTGTTCTGATGGTCGACTGCTCGACACGCTTGCTGGTGGAGATGTGTCTTCTTCGTCTGAACTCTCCAACGTCAAGTCTATCACGTCCACTGCTTTTTTAGAGGAACCTGCAACATTCATTTCATGAGGGAACTGGATGGCTGCAGGGAGTTATCTTACATTGCATGATGATCATAAGCTTAAAATGCTTAATCAACTTAAACAATTTTTTTTGGCATTTAAGTTTTTTATAATAAGAATTGTATTATATCATACCAAATTCTTGATGCAAAACAGTAAATTTTCTTGTATTGTTAATAATTTTTAATCACATTAAACCTTTAGCCATTGCTGCTCATTTAAAAGAAAATTAACAAATTGTGCCAAAATAAATGCATATTTTCCATTTATTCTTTAGTCAAGTAAAGCATATTCATGTACAATTTTCAATACATATTTAATAAACAATATTTGCAATCTGTATCTGTATCTGTATGAGTCTGCTGGCAATGATGACAATTCCAGCAATAATTGCCTTCTTTCAAGACTATGTAACACATATTTATGTATAAGAATGAGTGCTTCATAAACTAGAATCTAATCAAGGTCAATTAGTTCACACAATGTATGTATACCTGACTGTTTGCCACTAGAAGATGATGTTGATGCAGAAGCTGTGCTGGGAGGTTTGACGGAGGGACTGGATATGACATGAGTCTCTTTGCACTGCTTCATTGGACTCCAACTGCCGTCCTCGTGGAACTGGATCTCTGAACCCTCGGGAGACTTGCGGAAGATCTCAACAAAGTACCTACACACAGAAAACAATGCACTTAAATTTAAGAAAGAATAAATCTCTAACAAAGAGTAAGACATCCACATCCAGACTGGGGTAGATTTTGTGGAATTGTAGAATATTGTCAATTGTGCAACTACACTATCTTTGCATAATAAAGACAGTTCATTTGAAATACCGGTACATTGAATTGAACTTATGCACATACACAGCAATGTATGACTTGTTTTGAAAAAGACAACTGTCTGACCATCACATTATTTTGTGTTCATCCAGATCAATGTTATGGAACATTAAATGAACATACACTTCAATGAGCATCTTATAAAAGAGAGCTTGTTTATCAAACACAAGAGACACCATTATTGTAACCCTTTCTTGAAACTGATTTCTTGTAGAGGAGAAAGTGTTATTCTGTGTTTATATATCATTCATTCACATAAGTATTAAGCTGGCTTTATCGCAATTATTATTCAAAATTATTAATTTGTCTACAACATGGTTTGTCATGCTTTCACTAAGTGAACTTCACCTTGCAAGTAGTATAAGTTAATCATTCTTTTTGTTTCAGTTAATCAGATGACCACAAACGTCTACAATGACCACCATGTACATTAAACATGTCATTGAAAGGATGTCATAAGAAATAAGGAATAAATTATAAAGCAAAGAAGAAGTTTTTGTGCTTATACTCTGTGTACATACCCATCAATGAGGAGCTTGTCGAAGGGAGCTGGTTTATCACACACAGGACACAACCATGTTGGTTTCTTCTCGTTCATCATGAGGAAGGTGGTCGCATCAAAACACTGCAGGTGGGTACAGGTGCTCGACCGACACGGGATCTGCATCCTCATCTTACCCAGCTGCAATCAGGGTGTTTCATTAATTCAATGGATGACAAGGATATTTTGGCATATACATCTCATTTAAGAAACCCCCTGACCCAACTCTACAAATCTATTTCCTATTTCCTACTTCTAAAAAACCTTTTATGGATATTGTGGTCACATCAAAACATAGCAGGTGGCTACAGGTGTTAGACCGACATGGGATCGACATCCTCCTCTAACCAAGCAATGCAACGAATTTTAGTATAAATGATCTCTATGTAACATAGTTATATCTGCAATGGTCCCTTAAGTCAGCCAACACAACCAGCAAGAATCACCAGCAGCTATCAAACTTGTCAACTTTTCCTCAAGATTATTACAGCACAGACATCCCAAAAAAATCAGGACCTATTTTCTATTAGTAGAAAACATTTAAAAGTGCTATGGACTCTTAAGTCAATTGTAATAGGCTCTATATAAGGAAAAAAATAAAATATGTTACTTTTTGTTTTTAACATACAAAGGCTAACATAGAACAATCGCTTACACAGACTCCTGGACTTGTATTAGTTTCTCTGTAAATTTTTGATATTTTACAGTGAGAAAATTTCTGTAAAACCATCATAGGGGACTACTTACTGGACAAATGAGGGATACTCTGAGACTCGTAGTTGCAATTTCGCTGTCAGGGTCGTGTGCTAACTTCTCTTTGACTAGAAAATAGATAATTCACATATATGTTATGAATTCTTTACATCTAAAATTCTGAAAATGAAAAGTTAAACATTTTAGAAAGTAAATTTCTTAATTTCAAAATGTGACTTTGACTGTTATTTCTCAAAACGTTTTTGTTATGACTCATGTAATTCAAACATGATACACAATAATATAGAAAATAGAACATTGGTACTGTTTTATTTTTTCCTTTTTCATTTCTTATTACATGTTCATCACACAAGCAATTGTTTAACCAGCTGATGATAACTAGTTCACTCACTCAGTGCTCTTGTGTGGTCAGGATGTCTGTTCCCAAACTGTTTTAATCTCTGTAGTAATATATCTGACGTCAACCTCCGCACCAAATAGATTGCCAGACAGTAGCCCTAGAACAGCATTCAGCCAATATTAATACAGCTCGCAAAATAGCTATCAGTATGACTAAATACAACTATCAAAATAGAAATCATGCATTCTTAATTACTATTGATCCAAAACACTGTGATATAAAAGACTTCTTTCCATTAGGCACAAAGGAGTAATACTTTACAAAGTCATCTATTGTTTGATGTGTGGTCACAAAAGTAGAAATTCATTAATCTATATTTGACACTAATGGATGTGACAGAAGGAGAAATTCTTATCATAAATAACTGGAAATCAATATTTTATTTTCTATTGAGCATCTTTCAATACAGTTTGGTAAGAATTATATGATGTCAGTTATGTCACAATAAGAGGGGTAAAATCAAGCATTATCAGAGAAGGATATATTTTGAAGAATGTATCCTGAAAGTACAACGGAAATACTTTTCAGCAAGTCAAATAGATGGCATTTAAAGAGTATGTTGATAGGATCACATATGTCCAATTTTGAAATCGATGTTATCGGGAACCACTAACTGTTACTGAAATAACAAGTTAAAGGTCAATCAGTACCTTAGAGCGAAAATACGACCTTTCAAAGTCGGGATTTTGATCGAAAACAGGACAATGTGGCTCGAGGGCGCAAATTCGCGAAACCTAATTTTGAAACCTTGTTATAAGCTGACAGGAAGATATATTCGATTCGATAGTGTTTATTAGGTATTGTAACTAATAGGTAGATTAATTGGATGCAAATTTCGAATATTAAACGTATTTGAGATTTTTTCTTGATTTTTTCATAAATGAAGCATTATATAGAGATATTATGCATAAATGGATATCCAGTGATGAGATATGAACTTCAATCAGCATATAAGATATTTTGTAGCTTATAAAAACCAAATAAATTTTAAGAAAGATACTCTGTGTCACTTTAAGTTTAACTAGCTACCAAGCCAACTGTCATCAAATTTACTGGCCCAGCATTTGGACATAGGACCCAACAAAAAGTGCTACCAAGGTAGCATAGTGAATACATTTAGCTTTATTCCTTATATTCGTTTGAATGCTATCATACCAGTACATCAAGTACATGAAAATATTGAAATATGAATCATTTAGTCGCATTAGTAAACAATTCTAAAATATAACATCAACTTTGAAAATAACAAGCCTCCACCTGAACTTCTGAAAAACAAAATTCATTTATTAGAAACATGCAGGTTAACATGACAGGCTTTGTTACGAGCAGCATAATTTGTGAAAAACTATTCAGTAGAAAAGTGAATAGTTTTGGGTGATTCAACATGATAACTACAACAACCTTGGTAACTTATTGATTAATATTATGCTCCTCTCTTTTAGGAATAGACTGGTCCTAACTATCATGTTTTGCAGTAACACATAATTATGCCTTGAACTATCCTACTTACAGCATGAGGTGAAAACATCACTTGAATAGTTATTATAGCTTTGACAAAAGAAAGAGCTATTAATCTAATAAACGTATTGACCAAGATTCTCTGGGCCCTAATATGAACTTGATGACTTGAATGAAAGTAGCCATCTGATTGGCTTAAAATCTGTGATATGAGCTGAATTTGAGTGAATGACCAAAGAGAAATTTGAGACGTTGAGACCTTACATGAACATTTTGATTAGATGGTATCAATTCCCTGACAAAAAGCAGTCTTTAGTTTTGTTAAAGTTAGTACATTTCTTATGTCTTCAATATTTCAACCTGCTTGAGTAGTGTATTAACAGAAATATTTTTTTATTTTCCGGTACCGTCATGAACTTTCTTATTACAATTCTTATTACAAATGACCAGTCTGGCGATCAACTGCAATATCAGTTGTACCTGTGAACAGTTTATGCTCCTCAACTCAACCCAAATAAACATCGTTGAGACTTGAACAAAATTGTCCAAGCGAGAGTTAGTGTAGCGTCAGTCCAACAGTGTTCAGGCAAAATGTGTTGAGTGACCATAACAAGATGAACTGGGAACAAGGTATATTAGTCAGTATAAACTGTGCCTGGTGTGTTCTCCCCCAGAATACATACCACCCCAGACTCATTTTCAACAGACCATGACAAGTGCAGTTCTTGTCCTACTAAGGCTGTTTTAGTGCTGAGGGACGTTATGTCCAGTGGCCGTGCCACTATAGGTTTGCCCTTATGGTAGATCATCTGAAAGAGAAGCACACAGACGGACAGTTGGTTAAGAACTACAACTAGCTATATCACCATGCGGCCTCACGTACCCGTCCAAACTCGGACGCCCATGACACATCCAATTGGTTTGAAACGGTTGGAGAGAGGCGGCATATGGAAGTAATGTCGACCGGCCTGCCCGGTCGTTTTGGTTCAATACCGGGTTTACTCGTAGGAATAGGATTCTGAAAAGTACCAGATATAGATTTATGAAATGCTGTTGATTTAGATGGATAAGGATTAACAGGTAGCATAATATATCCTTTTCCATGCTAGATGTCTGCATGTCAATTTTCAAATATGAGTGTTATTGGACCTACCTTGCATAGTTGATTCATGTATTTTCTTAAAAATATATTACATAGCAAGAAAGGGAAAACAAAGATGAGGCAATATCTTGTAAAAAGCACATAAATTTCATACCATGTTAAAAAACACATCATTTAGGAGACGCATAAAACCCCATGGAATCAGATTCCCTGATAATATGCATTTCAATCAAAAAAACATTCAGCCTTTGTTTTTCTTCCTTTCTTTGTTACAAAGAACACACATTCTGTGCAACAATTTGCATCAAATAAAATGTCAACATAAATTAGTGATGATGTACATATAGGACTAGTTGTAAACAAAACTTACTGGTAAAGGTGCCATTTTGCCGTTGACTCGCACACAAATACTAGGAGGGAAATTATCGTCTTGTTCACAACTCGTTTCCAACAGACAAAACCTGAGAAAAAAATAAATACATATCTTTAAAATATCTCCAAAAAAAACATATAAATGGACGATTGAATCTTTCATTAACTAAATATATACATTAACACCATATATAACATTTTCTTTAGGCTAAATACGATCAAACAAGACAATCTTACAATACAAGAACAAAATATTTGAACACTACTTCCAACTTTTTTTCTAGTTTAACTAAACAATGATTGTGTACATACACATGACTAAAGCAAACAATATTGATGATCTCACCTGAGCTGAACTTGAACTGTGTATTCACATTTGGCCCCGGGCCTGAAATCTCTGTAACACAAAACAAACATTTGCCATTTCTCTACTATTATTTCATATCTTATATCATTAACATTCTGTCTTCCAGTTACCTTTTCTTCAAGTACAAATGAAATTTCAAATCTCTGCAAAAAAACAAACATTTGTCCTTTCTCAATTATCATCTCAACCAATTCATTAACATTTTCTCTTTGAGCTACTGTCACTTCAAGTACAAATGAAATTTCATCGGCAGTTTGTGTTTATCATTTTAAATAACTATCTTACTGTCTTGAGCTACTATTATAAAGAACAAATGAAATAAAGAGCATCATAACATTATTGCACATACATTGATGTTGTCCTAAATATCAAATGTAGATTAGAAGAATCTTACTCGGGAAAATTATTTTTATCCAACTTGTTAATTTTTTATTCCTTTGTGTGTTGCATCAAAATAATTTTCCTTCTAAAGGGATCATCTGTGGAAGACAGTAAATATAAATACCTTGACATGGCAATATCTTGTGCTTGTTGTGGTGTGAGATGAAAGACAAAATATGACTCTTGGAATCTTCCGTTATTCTTTGGAACTGCAAACAGAAAAGTTGCAACATTCAATAAAGTGGTATTTGTAACAGCCAAACAAAGAGAGCTGCTATTAATGATACTTTAATGTTTACAGAAAGCTGGTATCAATGATACTTCTATGTTTACAAGTGGTAATATAGTTTAATAGTCCAGTGGTCATTGACATAAAGATGATATCTTTTTTTTATGACAGAACTTTAGGCGTCATCTCAATTTGATAGTAAATTGTTGTAAAACAGGAAGGTCAGAGACTTTTCAGTGATGGATTATTTCCATGAAAATTTTAGGATGTTTCTGATCTGTGATTCTCTTGAATTCTCTTAACTCTTGTTTCATTAAGCTTCTGTAATGGGTGACAAATGTTATATGTTATATATATCAGAAATAATGCCCTTGAGTTTCTATTTGGTTAGGAAAGTTTCAGCTAACCATTTTCTCTATATCTTCAATTTTATCTTCAGCTGTATCACGTTATTTTATAGTGATATATAGTGAATGAGTACTTATTTAGTGCCACTTGGCAATATATTAGCCATAAGCAGCACTCAATTAGGGACATAAAATGTACCTTCTCTTACTTAACATCAAATCCTCATTTTGAAAAGATTGATGAAGCATGTTGTACCTACCTAGACTAGTTGGCTTCATGAGTTCTCCGAGGACATCATAGAAAGGCAGGTGTTTGAAGCGCACATCTGGGTGGACGGGGAGACCTGACGGGGGAGGGTCGGGATGACTGGTCGGCAGGTGCTTGTTGCTGAAGTCTAGGGGACCTGTTGGCAAACAACAAATCATTATCGAGGACCTGAGTACAGACAATATAGAAATAGATTTTTAAAAGTGCAGAGCTGAATGGTTAATAATGACTGTAGCAGTCTTCAATTACAAAATTTTTACTTTTGACAAGCATAGCTTGTATATCAACAGATGGTTGGCAATTACTGCAGTAAACATATCAAAAAGAAATATTGTAACAGTACATTATCGCAATATAATCGAGAGTGAGATACTGTTCTATCAGTGAGCAAAGCCTTGATCAGTTACAGTGACAATAACCAATCTTGATTCTCTACTGAGTGGCACAGAAGCTTATTGCCATTGAGTGATTTCAGAATGATGCTATGATGTCTTTGACATCACTGGAACCGACTCTTTAGACAGTAAATATGTTGCTGAAAAGGTCTTAAACATATAAACATTGTCATATAACAAATAAAATATCTGTATTCCCTAGACAAATATCAAGCCTTTCTCAACTCTTGAGGTTAAAAGAGTTAATATTCAACTTGCAGCTTGTGAGGTAGAAAAGTAAATTTTCACTTTAAGTTCTTGAAATACGTACTTTTGTTCCTGACTAGATGAGATAAACATGGTATTTGTCAAGGAGGGAAAGATATCCTCTATATAGAGTACCGGGGGTAGTTAACTTATAAAAAGTGCTTAGCTCAATGTTCACAATGCCTACAGCAATTATCGAAAGAGAAATATTGTACTCTTGGCATGTGCATAGCTTTGTTAACGTATGGTAGTCACATTTATTCAAATACAGACTTAATTCAATGGAGTCAACAGCTTAAGGCTTTGTGTCCTGGTAGAGCAAAATAAATTAAATCAGATAAATTTGTAACATCAAATTTACTTTGGGGCAAATAAAAAATGAATAATATTGAAGCATCAAATTATTTTTTTGTTCTGAGAAAATGTCCCAAATTTGAAAATTTTCAAGGGGACATTTTCCTACTTTTCATAATTGTTTTAACATGATAAGCTAGTTCCAAAGAATTTCTACATTCTGATCTGGCGGACCCTTATCATCATTCATGATACATTTTCCTAACATGCATAACAAGTACTACATGAACCAATTTAAAAAAAATTTGAATATTTATTTAACATGTATAATTAGAAAGAGTATCTGTGTTCAAAAGTTTTGAAAGTATTGCCTACAGTGAATATATCAATTTTGATCATAAATCATAAAATGTTTATTTCTAGATGTTCCAAATCAAACCACGGCTTGCAATATTTGCAATTTGTTGTCAAGGACACAGTAATGAAATAGTCAAACCGAATTAAGTTTTCAATTACCGGTAATAAGAAAGAGTAGGGCATGGTTCTATTTCAAGACTTTCTTAATTTGGTCTTGTAGACTGCACATCTTGGCTTATCAATGATATATACCGGTTGGCGGTAAGGCTTTGAAATTTCTAAGAGTCATATAAGAATTTAATTCTATTTTTAAATTTATTTTATTTGATTACATGGATACCACTATGAATCTTGTACTTGCACCTATTAAGCCACAATAGAGAATCTTTGTTTTAAAAGAATCATTAAAACTGAAGAATAAACATCTCTTGGTTATGGTTTGTTATTTCAAATAAATAATTATAATCATATTAATAGAACTGTCTTGGTTAATTTACTGAATACTTTCAAAGTAAAATACATAATTCAGTCAATATTAATCTCAGGATAGACAAAATTGAATTAAAATACATCAAATGATAGAATATTTACAGATACCATCACAATGAATAAAAAATTATTTTTTTAAAAATCCATTGAAAATTCATTGATATTTCTGTTTAGTAACATCAAGGGACAACAAACCAATCATAAACCCAACTGGCCTTGTTGGACAGATGAGCTAACAAATAACATTGTACCAAATATCTCATAAATGTTCCTAAAAAGAGATATTTCAATTCAAACATTTCATAACTATGCATAAGAGAAAAAGCAAACAACAAAAAACATCCCAAACCAACATGAGCGTAAGAAAGCAATCTAGTGACACATGATGAATGTGAATTTTTGATGTTTGAGATGCTGTGGAATGAAGTGTGTGTATGTGACCTTGACCATGACCCTACATGACCTTGACCCAACATAGACTGACCATGATATTGATGATCAAGCTCACTCACCTGAAGGGTCAGAGGGGAAAGAACCATAACCTGAAATAAACATCAGGTCAACATTAATTAATTATAACCAACTACCGTCTCAAATATATTTGAAACTTGATTAAGATTGTAAATGTTTACATAATATTAAAGGAATGAATAGCAACTCATTTGTAGTTAAGTGAACACTTGTTTCTACAATTCGTGGCCATAAGTACGTACGCAAAGATCGTCATGAACTGCCGGTAAGACGAGCAGGTCACCTTCCTCGTTATAAGGCGATAATTCATTAAATATTAATCGGAAAAGCTCGAAATTGAAGGGGATTGTTCACTTAATGCTTAGCATTGTAAGTGTCTGATAAACTTATTTTGACATAAGGGATTTATCCTATTATGACCTGACAATTTCGGGCCTAATTGTTTACCGTATCACCTTGGAAACACAACTGAAATAAATTTTTCATTGATTGTCATTTAATTCACTTTCAAAATTTGTATACATAATTTGTCATATATTTTCCTTTGCATCAATATGTAATATAATCTCTTATTTGGCGATTGCCTTATGAAATATTTTGTAAACACCTAAAACAAACCTTATATAACAAATTTCAAGCTTTTCCGATTAATATTTATTGAATTATCCCCTTATAACGAGGAAGGTGACCTAACGGCAGTTCATGTTTTAAGGGACACCAAGCAAACAGGGTGGGAAAATATCCCCAGGTCCCCCTCTAGGAACAACACTGTCATGTCATCAGAATGATCATGTCATGTTATGTTTGGTATTTCCCTGAAAGGAGACATGAAATATCTAGACATAGGTTACAAAAAACAAGATGTAAGTATTTAATTGTACATACTGCCCAAATTGAGAAATTGAGAAAAGTGTTCCCAAATTTACTTTTACACTTAGGTTGACTCTCAGCAATTGCTGCAGTTATATTGAAAGGTTGTAGTTCATGAATAATTGTTGTCAAGTCCCCATCATGAGGATAATAGGTTTAAGCTGAAAAAAAACCAACCCAGACACAACATATATGCAAATGATCCTTCTGTAATATTGATATTGTTGATAAGAGTTTTGATTTAGTGTGTTGTCCATTTTCAAGAATTTTTGTAATGTACGACTGTTGAGTGATATAATTTCATGGAATATACTGCAAATTAAAGAAAGAAAGCCCCATTTTCCCCCAATGCTAAAATCAGGATACAATATACCAGTTTGTTGTTTTTGTTTCTTTTGTTGTTGCTCTAAGAGACGTTGTTGTTGTTGTCGACGATGTAATTGTTTCTGCTGTATTTGGAGTATCTGCTGTTGCTGTTGATGAGGAAGCTGCTGGGACTGTTTCTCCAGTTGACCTTGCAGCATCTGCAGCTGTTGTTGTTGCTGTTTCTGCAGCTGTTGTTGTTGCTGTTTCTGTAGTTGTTGTTGTTGCTGTTTCTGCAGCTGTTGTTGTTGCTGTTTCTGTAGTTGCTGCTGCTGCTGCTTCTGCAGCTGCTGAAGCTGTTGTCTTGATACAGCCCCTCTGGACTGCATTCCTCGCTGAGATGAGATTGTTTCACTGCTGGAGGTACCTTGTGCTCCCAAGCCGTGAGTCCCAATTCTGGAGACATCTTGGTCCTGTGTCATGCCTCTAGAAACATTTATAGAGGTACCTGTATCCTGAACTCTCATTCTGCTGGAGGTACCCTGTGCTCCCAAGCCGTGAGTCCCAATTCTGGAGACATCTTGGTCCTGTGTCATGCCTCTAGAAACAGTTATAGAGGTACCTGTATCCTGAACTCTCACTCCTCTGGAGGTATCCTGGGCTGGTGCTTGTAAGCCTTGAGTTACATCACTACAGGTACCATGGCCTTGTGTCAATCCTCTGGTTACATTTCTGGACCCCTGTGCTCCAATGCTTCTGGCAATAGTCAATTGGTTTTGGAAGTAAGACACACCAGCAGACACAGCCTCAGACAGAAGTGACGGTGCACTCACAAAGTTAGAATGAGCAGGTCTGCTTCTCTTATGGATGCCATGTCTCGCACTGTGAGTTGTAGCTGTACCAGACGATTTCCTTTGAGAGGTGTGGCGGCTAGAATGGCTTGTCATGTCACCTGCTGTTGACCTTGAGGACATATTTCCACTTCTTGTCATAACCATTGTCTTGAAATGTTTCACTTCAAGTTTCAATATCAAGGTATAACACCAACTGGGTCTGAGTTCACTTGTCATTGACTTAAAACCAGTTGAGCAACAGACAATTATACACCAAGCTGACTCCGACAATAATCACCTGATTAATTAATTAGCTTTGGGAAGCTAGGCAATTAACATGCTTTGTTATCCCTTAAATGTCATTGGAAATTGAATGAACATCCAAACCAGTTTCCATGACGACAAAGGATGGCTAAAGTTTAATCACATATTGTAATGGAAGAAAGGGGGAAGAAGTATAATGGCACGCCGAACCTTAAGAAAGATCCACACCTACTGTAACATAATATGTCTATCATACATATTTGTTGAAATAAATCATTACATAAAGCTATTAACTACGATATATTGAACATGTGCACCCTTGGAGCATTTTCAATATTTTCATATCTATATATATGAAATTGTAGTATAAATATGTTATTAAAATTCTATCAAATGAAGAGAGGCTTAGTGAGGTGTCATACACAACCAAACAAACTGTTGGATTAGTCACTGGACAAACAGAAAGGTCAATATAAGTTGTGACTTCTTTGACAAAATGGTCACTTGATAAGTCAATGATTATTGTACATGGATTTATATTTACCCTTTCTTTCTGAGCTAAAGCACAAAATTGTTATTGTGCAGATATGGGCTAAAGAAAGGAAGTTTTAATTAAATAATCATGTTGATTAACACTAAATTATCAGAAACACAACTCAGTCCAACATGTAGAATGACATATGATGTGAAAAAATATGGACAATATCAGTCTTGAAAATGGCCGAGCTTCAGATCGACGGTGGGCCCAGGCCATCCCTCCATGACTTTTATAAATGGCCCATCTTTTTTTATGTGCACTGCTGGGGTCCTACAGGCCCATGCCATGATTTAAAGATATATATGCTCCTAACCTTTTCAAAGAAAACAATTATGTGTACATATCTTATGTAAAGGAAAATTTAGGTATTTATACATATGTTTATATGCCTTTTTGAGATTATGCAACATGCCTTTGTAATTTTAATTCATCTAAGAAACCAGGGAAATTCGTGTATTTTCTTTTGGCCCCTGCAAAGTGAGTTATTGTTTTATGTCGCTTGAGCAATATTTCAGCCATTAGCGGCGTAGGCCCCTGCATAAAGAAATTGACCCCTCAAATGATTGAGTGAGGGGTCCCTGTGACCCATACAAATTATACAAAATCTAAAGTACTGAAATGATTACCGGTACATATTTGTAATAAATCTTTTGCCAAAAAGGGACCATCATTGTTTGCAGTCAATTAAATCTACAAATCATCATGTCCAGCTTTGTGAGAATACATATGTTGACAGTTAAACACTGTTTGTCTTATTGTTGCAACGATCATGAGCACTCTCAAAACAAACCATCCAGACTGCAAGTTGTACACATTAAGGGATATGAAATATCATACCATAAAATAACGACAAGGAAGACTCATACCAATGGGAGAACATGATGTGAGTGAACCTTTTGGCTGAGTGTCCCTTAAAATTATTAGATGTAGGATACTCCAAACTAAGATCGTCCTGCTGGTTCAGGAAAGTTGACGACACCTTTGTCATTTTCCCACAAGCGAAGTTTTACACCAAATGCTAAGTGGTGTTACACTGCAAATGATTTATCTGAGTGGAAAACATTTTCTGAAAATACTTAATTAATGGTTTTTTTCTGTGGTATTGTTACTATAGATGTATAGATATAGAGGATGATTCTGTTTATGACGTAACAAAAAGGGGGCATGACCAGTCATGCATTCATGGTCATTGGTCTCAGAATTGAAGTGGTTTTTTTTGTCTTGTGATCAATATTAGACGTCTTTTTGCTCTATAAGGCCGCTTATAGAGCAGGCTTAAGGTTAAAAGTACAAAGAAAACAAGAAAACTAATCCAACTTAGGTTTTAAAAATGTACTCTGCAACACAAGTAGAACCTCATGACTAAAACAATACTATACTAACTAAAACAGATGACTGCCCTAGATTTCATTTCTGCATAAGCAAATAAGAAAAACATGAGCGAAGAAATGGCATGTACTCACATGATGAGAGGGTTGAGGAGGAGGGAGGGGCGTCGGTCGGGGGTCGCGCTTGAGGGGGGCTTGTCCCGGGACCTCCAGGGTACCTTCTTCTGTGCAGGTTGGAAGAAAAGATTTGCCTGATGGCAAGTTTGTTTACAATTAGATACTGTGCATTAGTAGTAGAAAATACAAACAATAACTCATTAGAAAAGTGTGATAGTGATAGTGTTATAGATGATGACATGTTAATTCTGTTAGGAGAACATGAAGGTTGCCATTGTCCTGGAATAACGGGTAATGAATCTTTTCTTATCTGGTCTGTCACTGATGGGAATCTTATATTCGTAGCGTCGAAATATTCGTGAAAGCGTCATTTTTATAAATTTAAATACATAGATTTTTGTATATTCTTTCAAGACAAGACTCGTGAAAATCTTCAGTCATTGTTGCAAATTTGAAATATTAACAAGCCTCAACTGAGTTTTACCGAATGAGTTTAAATTTTAATGAATTCAAAACAATAGAACTAAATTTCGGTTGTTTTTTAAATATCCGAAACAAATCAAATGTCATTGTTATTATTATTCTTTCAGATAACAAACAGAAAATTAGAAATCTTCTATGTGACAAACATAATGAAAATTGTCTTTTCTTTCAATCCATATGAGTTTCAAAGAATATTATGCTTGCTTTGAATATCACAAGGTTCAGTAAATAACAATCAACCTCAACTGTACTGTATGATATAGGGTAATGATTGACAAAGTACGTTACTGTAACATTGAAATGGTTGGAATAAAAACATATCAATCAACAAACATATGAAAATACACTTCAGGACAAAGGTTGTAAATTGCACCTCAAATAAACATTACAAGCACAGGGATGACAATGGTGATTTTGAAAAACAGCTGAAATGCTTGGAATTTAGGTTCTTGGATGGTCATTTATGAATAAAACTATAATAAAGAAAATCTCTGAACAGCTGAATTCAGCTGATCAAAAGTTGCCATCCCTGCTAGCAATGTATTTATTCACCCCAGTTAGAATTATTTTAGTATGGTTAATCAAAAATATTTAACCTTGACATTCATACTTGCTAAACAAAATTAAAATCAATAAAAATGAATAATACCATTTTAACTTGCAAATTATATGTAAAAATTCTATGTTAGTAAAACAGAATAAAGTAGTTAATTTTTTTAAACTATTTCATTCTGTTTCACCAACGGAGAATTTTTACATATGATTTGTATGTTAAAATCATATTATTCATTTTCGTTTTAACTTAAAACTATGTTACATAACTTCAATGCGCAAAATTGTGCACCTTATATAAAATAATGAATTGATTTCAAATGTCTTCAAATAAGCTGAAATGACTCAAGTTTTCAAATTACTCACCATTTCTAATGAAAATGAGCTTCAGCCCTTTCCGTAACATTTGTCTATGAAACATTTCGAAGTACAAATTGTGCAGATCTTAGTTCAAATTACACCTTTTGACTTTCATATTCACCCAAAAATTATGTATACAACTTCTTTTTAAATACATGTGCAGAAGTCAAATTAACATGTCAGCTTAAATTATACTGGGTTTGGGGCCCTGTTAACTGTATACATCAGTTCAAAAACTTCATTCGATGAATTGGCAAGAGTCAGGCAAAGAATATTGTCCAGTTTTTGACAATAAAATCTCAAATTTACAAATATATATGTTGTCACTAAATGGCAAATTCACATACTTTATTCGACCTATTAAGCGCCCTGGGCGGTTAAAAGATTGGAAAGAGGGGCGCTTAACATAATGTCCTAATCATTCAGTCAAATGATTATTTTTTTGTATATTCTCGAACTGCATAGATGTTTTAGCGAAAAGTTACAAATCCAATTAATCGTTATTAAAGAGGACTGAAATCAAGTATATTAACCATTTTTTTATGTAAAATTTCAAAGGTTTTTCATATAAGGTATGACTGGAGAGGAGGCGCCTAATGTTTTTTTAGTTAAAAGCATCGTTAGGGGGCGCTTATAGGGAGAGGGCACTTATTATGTCGAATATTGTAATCAATATTTCTTGAATAAAAGGTTCAATTTTTCATCAGGTGAACCACTTAAATTGACATGTACATACAATTTTGCTCACCGAAACAACACACCAACCCATGCAAAATCATTCAAAAAATTTTTTTAGAATTGTCTACATCTCAAAAAAGAAATGAAATATCAACTCTTTTTAAGTTACATTTCTTGAGTGAAAATAAATCAAGACTCTTGAACCTCAAAGCAAACAAGCAAGTGAAGCTTACGATTGATTATAAAAAACTTTACATTTAAACATATAAAATTCATGCCCAATGTTTTGTTCATTCAAAAAAGATGTCGACCATAAAAACTTTTTCCATTCCTGCCTTTATTGAATTTATCAAGTATCAGAGACATGCCCCAAAAAGTATTTTTGCGAGGAAGAAAGCCTGTGACAATAGTGATTATCATTGCTGTGACACCTATATTTATAATTCTTAAAAGAAGATAAGTGTTAAATTTTTATTTCTGCCTGAAATGTGGACCCTCTCTTTAGACATTTAGCTGGAGTAAGAAAATTGAATTAGAATACAACAATGCACTGAACTAAATTTGAATAAGCATTGCATGGAAAGCAAATTGCACATCAGTCTAAGTAAACCTAGCCTCAATATTATCCGTTTCACTCCTGTACTGAGTCTAAAAAGGTCTAGTAGAGGGTCGCATCAGCCGACCTTTCTGCGACCTATGACCCTCCAACGTTATACGTGCGAAGGCAGACTATTGTGGCTTGGTAAGCTAAGTTCTGATTGGTCAATTCGATACGTAGGCTGTAGACCCTCTACTAGGCCTTTTTAAACTCAGTATAGGAGTGAAACGGATAATATTGAGTCTATAGGTTTACTTAGACTGATTGCACATAGAACAGATGATAAACCATATGAACTACAACAGATGTTGGTCATTCTTGAACATCAATGACAAAACAAGAAATATTTCCAAAATAAAAGTGAGTCAACTAACACAGCAAATACATACCTGTATAGTTCTCTAATCTTGATTTGAACCGGCATTGTACATCCTTTCTGTACAAGCTGTAACGCTCTTTGTAAGAGTTCTTGTTTGCGGCCACTTTTGTTCCTCCCTGCGAAGCCCAAAAGGACTTGCAGTTCGGAGACCCGAAAGCTCATAATCATGTGCTGAAATTGAAACAAAAGATCAACAATACTTTCAGATTTATGAGATTTAAATGTGAAAAAGAATGTGACAGGACAAAACTGGTGGCATCTCATCATGTGTGTCTCTATAAACAGTTATTCTCAAACAAGATTACTAAGATTAGCATTTGGGACACATAAAAATAGGGTTGACACAATACACCAATTCATCGTCGTGGAACAGTTCACGATACAATACACGATAACAGTTAATAATATCGTGATACAAGTTTGGATGAATATCGTTAAATTTTTTTTGGAGAATATTAAATCAAGAATTCTGGAGTTTGTTAACATCCGTGTCAAGATTGCGTGTCTTCTAGTGTTTAAGTCGGCAAATATGGAATGATATATTTTTTTCATTGAGAAGTTACCTTGTTTTGGGGTTTTAATGTTGATTAGTCAAATAAATGTTGTAAGAAATGTTCAATTTAGATCAGTGAAATTTTCTCACTGAGAACTTCTCCGTAACTAGATTAGCGTTTGCGGGATACCGCAAAAGCAGAGCAGCCCCGGAACTTTGGGTTTCGCCTTACCCTGTTCCGCCTTTTACAGGCCTCACCAAATTGGGAATTTTCTCGTGACCTTGACCTTTGACACTCAAGGTCACACAATCAATGAACACATTTCATTGAGTATAACATTATTGTAATGAAATAAAGTGTTAAAAATTAAATTAATCCATTTTCTCCATATATGTTGACCTTGCTGTGACCTTGACCTTCGACAGTTAGTACCCAAAACTTTTTGAAAATGTTGAACTTCTCAAGAGATAATATATACAAAATCTAAACTTCATAGCACAAAAACTTTTCAAGTTACTGTGTTTAGAAGGAATTGCAATAACTCATATCTCATGACCTTGACCGTTGACCTTCAAGGTCACACAATAATTGAACACTTTTTATTGAGTATAACAATCATGTATTGATTAAAAGTGATCATAGTTAAAATTAAGCATTTTCGCTAAACCATGCTTAAGTCATGACCTTGCTGTGACCTTGACCTTTGACAGATTGTAGCCGAAACCTTTTCAAAATTTTTTACTTTTCCAAGGATGATATATACCAAGTTAGAGCTTCATAGCACTAAAACTTTTCAAGTTACCGTGTTTACAAAGAATTTTGTGGTGATTTTATAACTCGTGACCTTGACCTTTGAACTTGAAAGTGAACATGTCATAATGATTCCCTGGAAGTATTAACATTTAGACATGTTCATGAGTTCTGAAAAGCTAAATGGGATAAAGTTATACCCCAATTTAGTGCATTTTGTAATAACTCATATCTCATGACCTTGACCTTTGACCTTCAAGGTCACACAATCATTGAACACTTTTTTTTGAGTATAACAATCATGTATTGATTAAAAGTGTTCATAGTTAAAATAAAGCATTTTCGCTAAAACATGCTTACGTCATGACCTTGCTGTGACCTTGACCTTTGACGGATTGTAGCCAAAACCTTTTCAAATTTTTTTACTTTTCCAAGGATGATATATACCAAGTTAGAGCTTCATAGCACAAAAACTTTTCAAGTTATCGCGTTTACAAGGAATTCTTAGTGTGAATACATAGCTCGTGACCTTGACCTTTGACCTTGAAAGTGAACATGTCAAAATCGTTCCCCCGAGGTATGAGGAGTAAGGTATGAATAAGAGTTCTGGAAAGCTTAGGGGAAAAAAGTTATAGCTAGTAGTACGAGTGCGGCGGCGGCGGCGGCGGCGGCGGCGGCGATGGAAACTTCACAAAAACTGATAGCAGCCCCGTCCTTAGACGGGGCTGCTAATTATTGTTGAAATTACTGCATCATGTAATTTTTGTAAATTTTGTACTGTTTAAAGATAATATATACAAAATTACAGTTTAATAGCACAAAATCTTTTCAAGTTATCTTGTTTACAAGGAATTTTGGTGATTGTATAACTCATGACCTTAACCTTTGACCTTGAAAGTGACCGCAAGGAATAAGCATTATGTTATGAATATGAGTTCTGGAAAGCTGAGTTGAAAAAAGTAATAGCCAGTAATATGTGGAGGAAACTGCACAAGCAAATGAAAGAAATATTCTTGATTTGGTAAATTCAGAACTGTAAAGTTTAACTTTAAATAACAGTACAATGATCATTGGAAGCACAGGAATTACACCATAGAAAAGTATCTTTGTGAGAGTCTCATATTTTCATTAGATTTGGGGCGTTTCAAAAATGACAATGAAAAGATAAAGGTTTTAGATTAATACTTGTTCAATTCAGCAATGGACATATTACCATAATCTTTCAGAATGCAGGAATGTAAGAAGGAAAGTATACCAAAATCCTCGTCTCAAATGACCCTAGCATGAGTACATTTTCTAAATAAAATGTTTATTATCACATTATGTATAATATAAAAATAGAATTTATCAACATTGTAAGGTTTGCATCTTTATGCCTAATGTTCCGTTGTTGTATTTGTACATTTGCCATAATTATAGTGTGTATGCAGAATCTTTGAAATGATGAATTTTGACCTGGTAATTATAATCATTGATTGAATTAATAATAATCCGTTTTGAAGAAACTGTCAGAACTGAAAATTCCTATTGTAATGCATTGGATTTGAAACATTTTGAAGAACAAAATTACAGCACGGAGAAGCCAAATTTTATGAGATAAGTTAATTTATGAAATCAAGCACCTGTTGTTAATTTTCACCTTGTTACTTTAATTGACCGTTTAGTTTACTATTCTTCACTTTCTATTATTCAAGTTTCAGGGATCATATTCAATTTACCCGTAAGAATGTGTTGTTGTTCAGCACTGCTTTGGCATGAATGGCGTGAATGAATGAACAAATTTCACAAGAAGCACACAACTGAATGAGCAGGTTCATGGATTAGAATGAACATTTCTAAAAGATTATTATAATAACATAACACTTTATTGTCCTCAATACATGTCTGACATATTGGAAATTTGTTTTGTGCCTTAAAACCCAGCAGCCAAAGTGCAGCGCCAGTAAATGCATTATTCTACCTCTACAATCTAAAATGCTGAGTGTCAAACAAGGTAGTAACAACTTCCACCTTTTATCGTCTTTCGGTATGACACGACCAGGAATCGAACCCCAGGCTTCTGGGTGACAAGCACACACTCTACCACTGAGCTATGTTTTCTAGCATAAACGTTATGCAGATGTTGCAATTGTGTCTTAATGAAAGTATAAACTTCGCGAAGACTTGTCATATTTATTATTGCCCCTCACATAGTTATATTTCTAATGTCATTTCCTCCATATCAGTTCACATTTGGGAAATAAATGTACTATTTCACATAAAAACTGATGGTGGTTAGCTCATTCTTGACAAATGCTAGATGACAGTTTAAAAACAGCATAGAGATTGTGCTATAAGTGCAGCATTGGGGGCAAAGTTATCTGCATTGAGTCAGTGGATGTCGAACAAATGCATGGTCAAGCCTAAACTCCGACATGGTGGTCAGAATGAAAACATTGTTAGAAGCTCGGGAAGAAGCCGTGTAAACCTGATTCTAAGCACAGCAATGTTTCTCTAATTATAATATATTTAAAGATTGTTTATCAAGGAATTTAATAATGTTATTTAATGTATATTTTCAACCAATTTAAAATGGAAAATTTCCTTTTAAAATTTTCTCAAACCTTGAGGTCTGCTGTGTCCGCCATTTCCGTTCCTTTTTAGACATGCGCAGCGACGAGGTCTCGTTTTGATAGCTGAAACCTCGGTCTGATCACAGGAAAATGGCGACTTCCAGTGGTTGGTGTCCTTCATTCGTCTTTACAGATCTTTATGATTATAATCTATGTTAAACGTTTATATGCACACTGTTTATTGAATGTTTTAACAAGATACATAAGATAATATTTGCAAGTGGTGTCTGATTTTGTTAAGATACCTCCAGACCAATCTTGGTGGAGAATCGGTCAATGTTGTTGTTTATGTAAGACCTTCTGTTTTCGTGCACAGTTCAACCAGGGTGTCATCAAACGGGTTACATTGTACATGGAATAATCAAACTGATGAAAAATATTAGTATCACCTGTGAGAACAATATTTAATGGTACCTTTTTAAAAAGGAGAAAATAGAACCAAGATCATGGTCATGGTTTATCTTACATAACTTAGTCCTATGCCAGTTCACACTTCTGAATTTATCAATGTTTGAGGCTTTTTAAGAGCAACTATTTCAATCTAGATTTCATTAAATAAAACATCAGAACATGAAATTGTAAATATAATGTGAACTCTGAAACTGAAAATGGTAAAACTATGTTTAAGCACATAGCCAGTAGTTGAATTAGCTACCTTTCAAAGATAGTGACAGTCTAGCATGGATTGCTTTTCCTTTTGCTGTTTTGTGGAAAATCCATTATTTGTTTACAAAATAAATTGCAAAACATATTGTGATTTAATGATTTTGCTTTTCTTTTTTGCAATTTATTGTGGAACAGAAAAGGAGAGAAATATTTGTACTTTTTGGTATATATATATCCTTTTAAGGTGTACAAATTTTTGTGTGGAATATTTTACTCCATTATGTCTGAAATATACTTGTTGCCAAGATTGTAGTCTTTCAACTATTTTAATTGTGATGTTTTTCAGTGTTGCGGGTTTCGGGTCGCTTTTCCCAGGGTATTGGTGCCTGGTTGTGGAAACAAACACCAGTTCTAACTGTCCAGTCTCGCACACTTATCACAGACAAGAAAGCAGAGGAAAATAAGACAACAAGGTAAATCAAGTTTCCCTTTTTCTTCTGTAGATATTTTCAATTGAGTTCATGAAGCATGATACTTTAACTCTAAAAAATCAGACACAAATACCTGATTTAAGACCTAAATTTATATTGTCTTAAAAAATTTTTGTTTTGCCTTAAGATCACGTTTTTGTCAATAAGTAATTTCTAATTTATCTTAACAAAAACTGAAAAATAGTATGCTGTGATTTTGTACTGAATGTCTTTGTACCATCACTTCTCTGTAAAATGTATGTTCTTACTTCTGTTATGTTGTATGTCAGGTAAGCATCATTTCGTCCAATAAAAGAACATAATTACAGTGATGATGATCAATCTGCAGCTTTGACCTGCTGAGTTCAGGGACTCACTATCCCTAGTCCCAGCATATTTAAATTAAATTTGAATTTCTCACTGTAATAATGATGTTAAACTATGTTCGTGTTTATCCATTATGTAGATATTTTAAATCTTATAATTCAATCCTTTTTCTTCCAGTTTGGTTCCATACAGGGAGCAGAGCACAAGTCAGGGTATTGTGCCAAAGAAGACGTATTCACCATTTCAGAATATAGGCAGTAAACCAGAGTATGCCCTTGCTCGTATTGATGATCTGCTGAACTGGGCTAGAAAGGTTTGTACTTATCAATCACTCCTACTTTAATTTTCTTTATAATTACAAATTATCAAGTGACATCTTTATGTGAAAGTGTTGTAATATCCTGGGGACTTATATGTTTCCTGCTAATCTGAGGTCGTAAAGTCGTGATTCAAATTTTAAATAAAGTTCTACTGTCCCTTTAAGTGGAATTGCTGCTTTATTCCAGAGCTCCCTATGGCCGCTGACATTTGGCTTGGCCTGCTGTGCTGTAGAAATGATGCATTTCGCCGCTCCCCGATATGACATGGACAGGTTCGGTGTTGTGTTCCGCGCCAGTCCGAGACAGGCTGATGTCATTATAGTTGCAGGAACTGTCACAAACAAGATGGCGCCTGCTCTCAGAAAAGTAGGTCAAACCAAAGGCCAAGTTTAGCTTTTGTGCACTGATATGAAAGTAACCAGTATTCCCAATGCACGAACAAAGAGCAATGAATTTCTCTCGCCTAAAGTAGAAATATTTTTTGTGTCAAACTTATTTTTTTCCAAAAATTCACATAAAAGACATGTATATGTCATAATGTTTTCAAAAGGTTGTACAAGTTTACCTCAAGAAATTTCAATATCTCACATAGATTATATTTATTTAAGCGTTTTAAACACTGCCTTGCAAGTCGTATTTTGGGTCCATAACCCCAACAAGGGAAATTCGGAACAAGGTAGTTAACAAATGTGGCCAATTATTGGTTTAACTCGTTCTTAAAATAAAGGTCTTGTTGAAAGGCAAAATGAAAGCACTCCAAGAAACAATATGAGTATGTAGTGGTACAAGATTAGCATTTCCCTTTAAATCATTTTCCGTGTTGCAGGTATACGATCAGATGCCGGAGCCTCGATGGGTGATCTCAATGGGAAGCTGTGCTAATGGGGGAGGATACTACCACTACTCCTACGCTGTGGTCCGTGGCTGTGATAGAATTATACCTGTAGATATCTATGTACCAGGTCTGTATGCTCTCAACTCTCAAGAAAATAAGGTTAACTGTGTACATAAGTCAAATTGACAAATCATTTTGAAGATATTCTTTCATGGAGATATTGGTATAACTCGTATATATAACTCGTGTATCATAACGAACATTTCTATGGAAGAATAGCAATGTTGCGTTGGCAATAACCTTTTTGCTGTATTGTTTTTCAATTGTTACGCAGTGCTTCAAAACGGTTAAAAACTAAAATGCATATATAACAAATTTCAATTCAGCCAGTGCTCTTTTTCATTGGGTGTTGTTTATGTTAAGTCATTATAAACATTTTCAAAAGTTACAATATAGAATATCATATTCATGTTGGTGACTCCCCTGTCTCCCTGTAGGTTGTCCCCCCACGGCGGAGGCTCTCCTGTACGGAGTCTTACAGCTGCAGAAGAAGATCAAGAAGATGAACCAGCTGCAGATGTGGTACAGGAAATGAGCAACACCATAAGCTGTACATAGAGAACTGTTTGTGTATTTGTACATATTTAATCAACCTTGGAGAGCAACACACTGAGACTGCCAACTGTCAGTGGATTGTTTCACAGAGATGAGTGGAATAAAGAGAACTAGTGAATTTAAAGAATATCTTTACCTTGCTTCATTCTTTATGTGATAAATGTCACAGTTGAGTGAGGTGATTAGTGTTTTACGTGTGTATTTCACTGATATTTAGAGAGCAGTGAATGAAAGAAGCTGTAAACTAGCCAGGCAAAAGGGACATATCTCTCAATATAAGTAGTAAAAGGTTACCAGCCCAGGTCAAAGTTAAAAGGTTTTGGGGCTGTCAATTGGTCTTATTCCTTACACTAGAGTAAACTAATGTTTTTGTAGGAAAAAGCAAAACTATTTACCTGTAACTGAAAGTTTGTCAATATTAACAAGTTGTTATTCCTTTGTTTCACACGCTCAATATAAAAAACAAAACAAAATCAAGACGTAAAGAATCAAGATTTTTAACATGTTCAAACCGTTATTATTGATATAGAAGAATCGTGTCATTACGATAAAAGTAATTCATGAACTGTTGCTGCATATCATTCACATTCCTTTGTCATGATAATTCCAAGCTACTAATAAGGATCATAGTAAGTCTCCAGCAGTGTGATAGACAAGAGAGGATCCTTGAAGCCATGTAAACTGGAGAAGTTAGCTGGGAGGTAGGTGAACTCCTGTAGACCAAGACCAAGGGTACCATCATCGGAGACCGTCACAACGTACGGGAGCATGAAGATAGTGTCAGCTGCACTCGTCAACCATATCTTATCAAACGTAGTTGAAGCATTGTGAACAGGTTCTCCACAACTCCTCATGTCTCGAGTTTTGCATTTCAACAAGACGCACATCCGAACAAACATGGCCGCTCCATGATGTCGAGGGCCCATGTAGGCTCCAAGAGCGTAGAGTTCATCATCTGGGTTAGATCTGAAGTTGTAGAACAGAGAACAGCAGTGATCTTGTGTCTGACACACTTGAAGTACGCTGTTGTTCACTGTTAGAGGAGCCATTGTAAAAGAGTCATTCTGGATCAGGCTTTTGAAGTTAATTACATACAGAGGTGACCAGTCTTCAGCCGCTGAAATCTTATTTGGTCTTGTTTCTTTACTAACATATTTCTCATCAATTTCAGTATCTGTTTGAAAGACTGTGTCCTTATTGGGTGTTGCACTTTTACCTGGATGTTTCAAAGATCTATATTTAACACTAAGATTATTCTGATTGTTTTCTGATCGGTCCATGACTGATTGGTTTTCTTCTGATGATGTTGCATCATTTGATTCAAAGTCACTTGAATCTGAATCGGGCCTATAAGGTTCATAGCTACTAGTATCCAAATCAAGCCCATAAGGCCCACAGGGTTTTGTTGAGTTTGGTTTCACTGGCAGATCATATATCAACAGCTTTCCACCAGTGTTATTAAAGTTCATGTAATAAACTCCACAGTTCTCAGAGAATATTCCGCTGCCAGTGTATGAACCCTCAGTGTCCCTTAGTCCTGCTGATAGCACATTGTACAGGAACAGCATTGAGAAGCCCCTATGAGCTACAACTGGCATCGTATATGGAAACTCATTTTTGGTGGCCGATGTAATCACAACACTGTTTATCTTATAGTTCCACCAAAGATATACTGCAGTGTCATTGAAAAATATATCTTCGTGAATTAATGTCGCAAATTTTCCAAACTCAGTTTTGAAAGTTGAATGTTCCGCTAGAGGAGCAGGATCAAAGCGTGATTCATTAAAAAGATGACGTTTGTGATACAACGCAACTTGCTTTCCTTGATTATCGTACACAACGTTAGTGCTAAACTGAAACCGTCCGTCACTTGGACAAAGAGGTGATGTTCTGTTGTCACAGATTCGAACATCGCCCATGTTGGCGACGACATAGATGGAGTTGTTTTTAGCAACACAGCTGAGGTATCGTTGTATTGGAGGGAAGAGGATGTCATCACACGGGATGTTCTTGGCTAGACCAGGGTCTGTAACTTCCTCGAGGTAAGGGTAGATGGATTCTCGGGTGTGTCCTACTCCATACAGGCCGCTCTCCGGGAACACTATCATACTGGCATTCTGGAGAAGAACATTTTAAAAGGGCAGCAGCAAGTTTTTTTAAGTCTTAAAATGAGTTTAAAGTAGTTGAAGTGAGACAATTTGCTGTAAAGTTGGTATTTGAGCGTTCTGATATTTCTTGCATTTTCAGTTACTTGCTTTTTGTTAAATACTCTTGTTTTTCTGCAGGGAAGTTGAATCTCATTGAAATTACGGTAGTTGAAATTATCACTTATACCTTGCTGTATGGGTAATCCATTTCAATCTAACCACCATGACAGTCTCAGTAAATCTAACTTCTTTAATACTCGCTACACTCCCATATTGAGTCTAGCTAGATTCAGTAACAGGTCATATCGGTCGACCTATGACCCTACAATCTGACGTGAGATGGCTGAATGGATTTATCAAATAATAAAGTGGCTACTATTAGTATTATTTGAAATTAGAATGTGTTGTGTGAATGCAGACTATTGTGGCTTGGTAAAATGGGCACTGATAAGGTCAATTCGACATATCGGCTGATGCAACCCATCTAGCTAGATTCAATGTGGGAGTGTTGAGAGTATTATTACAATAGGACACCGACCTTCAGAAGAGAGCTGGGATGGTATTCAATGTTATTCTGCTTTGAGTGAGAACTTTCCTTGTCAAGAAATGTCACCAGTCCTCTGATAAGCTTTAGTCTTTCTTACAAAAGTACCCCTGTTTAGTTGTTTTTTACTCAGCAGGCCAGTAAGGTAAACTGGTTCTATGGCATTTTCAGTGTAAAACAATTGCACCCCCTAAGGCTAAGCAGACTTAATGTGTAGAGGTGTATAAATAGAAGAGCTACATTTTCAGAGCTTTGATAGTGAAATCATCATCTTTAAAATGGTATCTCAGGCTTATGTCGATTATTTGAATCCCGAAAATAATGCCACTTCTACTATATCCCTGTATGCTGGAGTTTCAATCCTTGAATCACACTTAAAAATCAAAGTTTAGTTCTCTTAAAATCTTGGAAAAGTGTTATTAAAAAGAATTTTATATACATGATTGGAAGCAGGATGTTATTTTATTGTTACCTTTGAGCTAGCAATCACTGCTTGTTTCTCATAAACAACAAGATTATTCATCATGATAGCCAGAGCCTGTTTCCTGGAGACAACTTGAGTTGAATCACTCTGAGTAAAAGCCACATGCTCATACACTGCTCCTCGATACATGGTTGTCTCCCCTTGACCACTAGGGAGGGAGGCCGTACAAGTGATGAACAGTAAATACAGTGTAACAAACATGGTTTGAGAGGCCATTGAAGACAGATGACAATTTTCCCATCAAGATTACGACAGGACATACCGTATTTCCTCTAATAAGCGTAGGGCGCTTATTTTTTCAGAACCCCTTTACCCCCCGGCGCTTATTTCTTTCAAAGAGAATTGAACTTTGTTTTGTTAATAGAGACCCGGCGCTTATTTTCTCAACTACCTATGACCCCCTGGCGCTTATTAGAGGCCCGGCCCTTATTGGAGACCCGGCGCTTATTAGAGCAAATACGGTATGCTGGAATTAAACATAATCTTGTGCTCCTGTATGGTGGACCAGAATGTTCCATGTGTTCTGTTGAGTAAATCAGTTTAGGCTTTAAAGGGGCAGTAGCACGTTTTTTGGGGGGATACAAGGTGATGTCAGGAAAATGAAAATAAATGGTTCCAATTGAAAGACAATGTATTTGAACTAAATGGAGCAGTAATAATTCAAATATATAACGTAAAGGTAATCCATGTAATTACTTTTTCTTACACAAAATGAATTAAAGGTGTTCGCACAAAATGGCCGCCAATGGATTTTATGTGAATCTTCATACTTTGTCCTCGGACTATGGATGATTGGCTCGTGTAATGAGATTTTTGACATTATCAAATACAAAATATAAAATTATCAAAAAACGTGCTACCGCCCCTTTAAAGGATTGTTATTCTCTTGACTTAATGCTACTAAATGAGAACAAAGTATTTTTTCTTCAAAGGGCTTGATGTTTCCACTTCATATGGATCACCATGGGGCTTTCATCAGGAAAAATCTCTATTAATTAATACCCTAGGTTCTAGTCAGCGTTGAAGATAAAGTTGACTTTGTCCAATTGAGTTTTGAGTCTCAAAAACATCCTTCCCAAGTCTTTCTTTGCAGAAATTACCAAGTTCAATTCAATTATATAATCAGATGGAGTCTTTAAACTTTCTTGCATTTTTTCTGAAGGAAAGAGTTTTCGGATGAAATGCATTTATTTCAAATTGTTCCTTATTTTATTGATTTACCTCAAGCGGAGATAATTTTAATACAATTTTCCCAAATGAAATTTCCGTACAGTCATATATACTGGTCAAAATAAGTTAAAGATCAATACATCAGGTGGTCAAGAAATACATTAATATTCATAAATTCAAAATTTATATGAATGGTATCAGAACATACAGCTTAAGGTTACAATGGTACCGTAGTATATTTTTATTGTTGATAGATTGACAGAAAATGAACAACCTTACTGCTCCATCCTGTCATGAAAAATTATGTCTTCTGATATCAAACATATCAACACTCGTTGGTAAAAGTAAAATATCCTCGACAATAAATATTTATATACATTTGAAATCAGAAGCCACTTGTGACAATAACTGAGGGTGAAAATGCAAAAAAACGGTTAATCTGGGGGAAAAGTAAGAATTTAATAAATTTCAGATTTATAGAACTAAATATTTGGTAGTTCATACTATTTTTAAAAGAGGCGGATAAATCTATCCAGCCACCAGATGCATTAAGTCTTGTTTTGGGGGTTAGATCCCCTTGATAAAGGTCTTGACTCTATTGAAAGGGGTCTATTCACCAAACATGCAAGTACACAACCCCGATTCACTGGCGGCTCATTCTTCAGTTAAAGACCAATTCATCTCCCTCTTCTCTATGGAGGCCAACTTCTGCTATTACAGTCTTTGCATCTTAAGCCTCTTTCACATGGACAAAATTTACTTATAAAGAGTAAATATACTCACATAAGTAAAAGTAAATTTACATTATGTTTACATGTTTTTGCCAGGTATAAGTAAACTTAAAACTGATTAGAATAATAACAGCATCAATGATCTCGTATGATGTCATAACTATTTCTTTGAATTACTCGCCTAAGCAAACATGAAATTCTGTTCGCATGACCACAAATACTCCAGGAGAATTTATACTGGGGGGTCTAGTAAATATACTTTTACTTAGGTGTTATTACTCCAGGAGTATATGTACTCACCTAAGCAAATGCGTTCACATGCTACCCTAAGAAAATTTACTTACATGAGCATGCTTACTCACATAAGCAAATGTGTCCATGTGAAAAGGGCTTTAATGGATCCTCAAGCTGTTATGCCCAACTGAACAGGGTCTCCTTTCACAAAACAACCTTAGCTAAGGTTGACCTTAACTCCCAATCTTTAACATTGCACTAAGGTTACATTAAGGATTTAGGATGACCTTAGTGCTTTGTGAAAGGGGGCCCAGGTCTTCTAAAAACTAGAAGAACAAGATGTGCTTGTGAAACACGAATGCCCCCGGATGCATCCTGCTCGCTGTGTCAAGGTCAAGGTCACAAGGTCAAATGTCATGGTGTCATCTGAAAGGTCTCATCACAAGGGATCCATATGTCAAGTATCAAAGACCTAGCTCTGACCAATCAAAAGTTATGACCAAGGTTAAAGTTTTTGTGGACAAACGGACAGACGGACAGGTGAAAAACAATATACCCCCGGAATCCCCGATTCGGGGGCATAAAAAGTCATAGTTGTCTGAACTTCGAGTCCAGTTAGCATATTTGTTGAGCTAAATTGCTGCTAAAAAATCAATCAAGACGAAGATAGTAGAAGCTGTTTATTGCACTCTACTTGAGGGGGATGAATCTGGAGGAGTGGGTGGCTCCAATACCAGGACGACCGTGCTTCACGGGTTTGTACGTGATACTGAACTCTCCCAGGTAGTGGCCGATCATCTCGGGCTGGAACAAACAGCATAGTCATATAATTAATTATGCAATGGAATAAATGCAAAGATATTTCTTACTTCGTTACTTCATTTGGTTGATTGATTCTTTAAGAAAATCTTTACCTTTAATCACTAATGCAGTTACATGCTGGGTGAGAGTATACGACTCAATTAATACAGTATTCAACTCATTTGTTTTGATTTTTCCAGGAAGACCAATGATTTGCTCTAACATGACCGGTTACCCATGGATTATAACATACGATAATATAGACTTTCTTTCAATAACAAGGCAAAAGTGAGCGCGGCTCACATACCCCCGCCTGTAGTTTGACCGCCTTCACGTAACATTAATTTGAAAATTTATGATTATGACTTAGAACACAATGATCTTGCAACCCTAAAAACTATTTCACTTCAAAACATCCCCGGCTATGTAGTTTTTGAACAAAATTCTGGGAACCCTGGAATTACCCCTAAAAGGCACAACAGCACTATACAGTCGAACCTTGTTTTGGTTACTGGTGAAAATCGTCCGGATAGCAAATCGTCCGGTTAACTGGGTCATTTTTCTTAAGAAATATAGACACAATGTTTGAAAAATCTTTGTCCGTAAGGTGAGATTTATGGATATACGGAGTCTGGGTATCCAAGGTTCGACTGTATACTTCCATACCAAATTTGAAGTGTGCAAGTCATTTGGTATTTATATATGCTCCGGAAACAAGACAAAGTAAAAAGTTTGACCGTTTTTGGTCAAGATTTCAAAAATTATTTGGACCATTGAGCTGAAACCCCTAAAAGGCACAACAGCACCATATAGGCTACTTCCATACCAAATTTGAAGATTCTAAGTGGTATAGTTTTTCAGTTATGCTCCGGAAACGAGACAAAGTCCAAAAATCGGACCGTTTTTGGTCAAAATTTCAAAAATTATTTGGACCATTGAACTGAAACCCCTAAAAGGCACAACAGCACCATATAGGCTACTTCGTCAAAATTTCAAAAATTATTTGGACCATTGAACTGAAACCCCTAAAAGGCACAACAGCACCATATAGGCTACTTCCATACCAAATTTGAAGTTTCTAAGTGGTATAGTTTTTCAGTTATGCTCCGGAAACGAGACAAAGTCCAAAAATCGGACCGTTTTTGGTCAAAATTTCAAAAATTATTTGGACCATTGAGCTGAAACCCCTAAAAGGCACCACAGCACCATATAGGCTACCTCCATACCAAATTTGAAGTTTCTCAGTGCTATAGTTTTTCAGTTATGCTCCGGAAACGAGACAAAGTCCAAAAATCGGACCGTTTTTGGTCAAAATTTCAAAAATTATTGGGACCATTGAGCTGAAACCCCTAAAAGGCACCACAGCACCATATAGGCTACTTCCATACCAAATTTTAAGTTTCTAAGTGGTATAGTTTTTGAGTAATGCTCCGGAAACAATTTCGGACGGACGCACGGACGGACGGACGCACGGACGGACACGCGGAGCGCTATATACCCCCGACTACGTCGTAGCGGGGGTATAAAAAACACAAAACAGCATGTAACAATCATATGGATAAATACTTGACAAATTAAGAATAGTTTCTTTCCAGAAAAAAAAATGTTCAATAAAATTTTTAACAGAGTATAAAGAGTTGTGACGATCAGCTTACTAGTCATGACATATCGCGATAAAGAAATTTCACACTTTCGACATATTTAATTGTGATAAGCTGTCCTAATTAATTAATTTTATTCAGCAAATGTATTATTTTATCCCTTGTATTTTATTTCCCGTTGTATATGTGTAACTGGTGTAATATACGTGTTTTAACGATTTATAGTGTCTCATAGGTCTATCAAGGCTGGGTAGCATTACCAAATGTATTTAATATGTATTCTGTGATTTTATTGTAAACTATGTAACACTTGAATAAACTATTTCTCTCTCTCTCTCTTTCTCTCCCTAATGCTGATACATATACCTAACCACAGAATTGAGGTGTAGGGATTAAGGGTTCAATATCAATTGCTTTTAGGATAAAAGACTTGACCACAGAACTGGATATCATTTACTGCATTAAAACATTTTGTATATACTATAAATATATGATACTACATATTACAAATGTCATGAAATACTTTTGTCAACTGTACAGAGATCGGTTTACCTTGATTTCCACCTGGTTAAATGTTTTGCCATTGTACACTCCAACAATGCTGCCGATCATCTCCGGGACAATGATCATGTCTCTCAAATGTGTTTTCACCACCTGTTCAAAATAAGCTTTAATTTAGTTACAAATTCTTCACTTTACAACATGTTTCTTGAACACGATCTTTGGACTTTCCCTTTTCTACTGATAAAATACAGTCTTATATTTGTTAGCTCACATGGACATCAGGCTACTGAGTTGCCAAGTTTCACATTTCCATGGTTAGTACAGTCAACAGCCAACAAAATTTAAGGCCTTTTAAGGGCCTTAAGGCTTGAAAACCAAAATATATAATATATATAAGGCTAAATTGTCACTGAATAACAGGGTATTTATGAAAGAGAAAATGCATCTGTACAACTTTGCAATATACTCATGGCACTATTCAAGAGATAGGATTTCGAGACATATATAATCAACTTATGAAACCTGAATGGTAAAAATGTAACCTTCACAGAGGTCGCGACAAGCATATTTAAAAATGCAAGTGAAGTTATTTCACAGTTGGAAAATCACTTTTGCTAAAGTTAAGGCCTTTTTAAGGCTTTGTGTCAAATTTTAAGGTCTTTTTAAAGCAGTGCTTGATTTAAGGCAACTTTATTTCATCTTAAAATATTACCGTAAACAGTGACTATCAAAAGAAACCCTTATCAAAGTAGATTGATTTTTGAACCATGTTACTGGAAGTCTATAACTTGAATTTGGAAAAAAAATTTAACTCCTGTTTATCAAAACTATTTCTTTTGGATCTTCAATGAAGCAACAGTCCAAAATTCAATCTGTATTTATATAACTTATTAAGGTTTACTAGTTAAATGTTTATCTTTACTATTCAAGTTGTGTTCTTTAAAGTTTTCAGTGTGAATCATCTTTATTACTCATGAATTATCAAATGCTTCAAAAGTTGCCAAAAAGTGTCAAAGATTAGTTTTGTAGTTTTGTACCTCTGGCTTTTCAAGGGGACCGGCTTCTTTCTTTGCCTTCCTCAGTTTCTTGATCAAAGCCAACCTCTTACGTTTCAGTCCTCTACCGAATCGGCGACGAGCACGACAAGGAAGCAGCTCCATTAGCTGTTCACTGCAACACAAACATATACATGAAGTTGGGAAACACAGGGTGAAATGATAAAATGACACCTATGTATGTTTGGTTTGTTTAGATACACATTCAGTTCAGTATTTGCACAATATCAACATCAAATCAATGTTATTCTATACAAATGGTATATATGGTATTTATAATCAATACAGACAATATCTTGCACAAGTTAATTGTCAAAGGAATTCTGTGGTAGTTCTTGTGAACCAATCCAAGATTAATTTACAACTACAGTTATCATTGCAAGCGGTGAATCGATAATGCGTTTCAGTGTGACTGAATGAAATGTCTGCGACAGAGTGCCAAGATGTGCAACATTGAACATTAAGTAACAACTTCAAATATGATCATAAAGTTAAATGTTTATTTCTTCTGCAATAAATTATTAACTTTTTTTTAGAATTTACACATGCGCTGGGATATAACCCGAGTACAGTCACCGAATAAATTATTAAAATATATTCGCGGACAGATCTGAATTCACAGTTGACTGAAAAAAATATGATCTTCGGACAGTTACCTATTTAAATCAAAACATGAGTCAACTAGATTAGCGTTTGCGGGATACCGCAAAAGCAGAGCAGCCCCCGGAACTTTGGGTTTCGCCTTACCCTGTTCCGCCTTTTACAGGCCTCACCAAATTGGGAATTTTCTCGTGACCTTGACCTTTGACACTCAAGGTCACACAATCAATGAACACATTTCATTGAGTATAACATTATTGTAATGAAATAAAGTGTTAAAAGTAAAATTAATCCATTTTCTCCATATATGTTGACCTTGCTGTGACCTTGACCTTCGACAGTTAGTACCCAAAACTTTTTGAAAATGTTGCACTTCTCAAGAGATATTATATATACAAAATCTTAACTTCATAGCACAAAAACTTTTCAAGTTATTGTGTTTACAAGGAATTGCAATAACTCATATCTCGTGACCTTGACCTTTGACCTTCAAGGTCACACAATAATTGAACACTTTTTATTGAGTATAACAATCATGTATTGATTAAAAGTGATCATAGTTAAAATTAAGCATTTTCGCTAAACCATGCTTAAGTCATGACCTTGCTGTGACCTTGACCTTTGACAGATTGTAGCCGAAACCTTTTCAAAATTTTTTACTTTTCCAAGGATGATATATACCAAGTTAGAGCTTCATAGCACAAAAACTTTTCAAGTTACTGTGTTTACAAAGAATTTTGTGGTGATTTTATAACTCGTGACCTTGACCTTTGAACTTGAAAGTGAACATGTCATAATGATTCCCTGGAAGTATTAACATTTAGACATGTTCATGAGTTCTGAAAAGCTAAATGGGATAAAATTATACCCCAATTTAGTGCATTTTGTAATAACTCATATCTCATGACCTTGACCTTTGACCTTCAAGGTCACACAATCATTGAACACTTTTTATTGAGTATAACAATCATGTATTGATTAAAAGTGTTCATAGTTAAAATAAAGCATTTTCGCTAAAACATGCTTACGTCATGACCTTGCTGTGACCTTGACCTTTGACGGATTGTAGCCAAAACCTTTTCAAAATTTTTTACTTTTCCAAGGATGATAATACCAAGTTAGAGCTTCATAGCACAAAAACTTTTCAAGTTATCGCGTTTACAAGGAATTCTTAGTGTGAATACATAGCTCGTGACCTTGACCTTTGACCTTGAAAGTGAACGTGTCAAAATCGTTCCCCCGAGGTATGAGTAGTAAGGTATGAATAAGAGTTCTGGAAAGCATAGGGGAAAAAAGTTATAGCTAGTAGTACGAGTGCGGCGGCGGCGGCGGCGGCGATGGAAACTTCACAAAAACTGATAGCAGCCCCGTCCTTAGACGGGGCTGCTAATAAGGTGAACTATCTAAATACTTATCGAAAACGAAGATCTTTCAAAGAAAATGTTGCACAACCTATTAGCAAGATTTTCTCCTAAAAACACTGGGAACCAAACACTGCAATTTTAATATCTTGTATTAGGCATTAAAAGTTATTAAATGGAAAAGCTGAATAGCAAAAGTTACAACATTCACATGTGAAATTTAAAATGTTAACGATACATGTCAGTAACCTTTATATTGCACCATCATTTTGAAAGACTCCAAGTTATGTTTTACTTAGCCAATAAATTATGATGAACACCTTGTCATATCAAGGAGTTGATCCAGGTCGACACCTCTGTAGGTGTATTTTCGGAAGGTCCTCCTCTTCTTCTTCTCGAGCAACTCTGCTGTAGTAGGATCGTCCGCCTGAAAAACAAAATTGGACCTCTTTACACTATCTTGTTTACACTACTTGCTTCTTAAATATTCGAATATCTTTAATATCGGACATCGCAAGATTAAAATCAGATCTTAGGTTTGATTATTAATGTTTTCCTAACCCAGATGCATATTTAAACATTTCATGTCAAGTCACTGTAGTAGATGATAGCGGATTTATCGCACTGTCTCTTATGTCAATCTCACCATGTTGATTCTCGGATAGGAAAAGGAAGTTGTAAGAGCGGAAGTAAGCGACTACGCAAACTCACCGATTTATAGAACTTCCCTATCAACTATTTGGACATGATGAGTAAAAGTAAAAACGCTTCAGTTGAACTTCCCTATTTCAAAGTTCACTGTAGTCCCAAACTTTATCTAATTGCTAATATAATCATTCCATAACAATTTCATCGATTTATTCAACTAGAGAATAATCAATCTTAAATTCATCAGTGAAGTAGAAAATGCAATTCGATGAATATGATAAGCAATAAATTGTTATTAAAAAAAAATTATATAATATACATACAATGGCCTCCTGGCCTATAGAATAAACAATCATTAATTCTTTCATTGATACCATTTTGACTTTTCTTTAAAGGGACAGTAGCACTTTTTTATTTTAAATATTTCACTGATAATTGTACGTTAATGCTAAAAGTATTGTTTTGGATAGTGTCGAATATCTGATTACACAAACCAATTATCCATTGTCAGAGGACAAATAATAAAGTCCATCGGCGGTCATTTTTTATGAACACCTTTTATTCATTTTGTGTAAGAAAATGCAATCGCATGGCTGGATACGTTATATCAGTGTTTAAAATATAGCCCGTCCGAGACAAGGACTGGCTACTTTTTGCCAGGACTGGTTCCTTTTTGATCAGGACTGGGAACTTTTCGTTCAATTTTTTTCTTAATTTTCCCCTTAGGAATTGACCAATTAATTTTCAGGACAGGCTAGGTTTCGAATCTATTTTATACACTGATTATATATTTGATTTATTACTGCTTCATTTAGTTAATATACGTAGTCTTTCAATTGCAACCATTTATTTTCATTTTCCTAACATCAGCTTATATCCTCCTCAGAACGTGCTACTGCCCCTAAAGCAAAGAGATTACATATACTATTATGTTATTATTTGATAAATAAAATTGTGATATGATTAATGGTATTGATTCATAATTTCCATTTAATGATAAAATGCATAATTTCTTGAGTTGTTTATACACGTATTTAAATAGAAATCACGTTGAAAGAAATTGTCACCTATATGGAGGAAAGTCAGTTTGTCGACGGCTCGATGTTGAATTACATCTATAAATTGAATTGACAAGTATCCTCTATGACTCACATTATATAGAATTAACGTACAGATAAATGAGACCATATAACTATTCCAAAAGATGTGAAATACCATGGGATTGATGATGTATGTATCATATTTGAAAAAAACATATAAAATTAAGCAATTAATGTGTAACTTAAATGAAATAAAGATATTGTGCCTATTAATGTTTCTATTTCCATATTATATGTTTTTATGAAATCTACTTGAATAAAATATTGTATTTGAAACAGCATTATTAATGTGTTAATTGTCCCTATGTACAGAAGCTTAAAACACAATTGTCCCTATATTAAACACAACACAATAGTGTCAAGTACTCAAACAGAAAACTTCAAAAATAACCATTTAATGTAATGTCATGTATTCAACTAAATAAACCATCGCGTTTATATTTATATCTAAACAATACTTTTGTGACACCTTTTCAAAGAATCAGAAATAAAGAATACTCAATTTCATTCAGCCGTGCGAGTATCATACCTGTCACGCATAGTTATAACAATAGCCTTCACGACAGTAGTATATGAGTTACAAGTTGCCCAAGGTGCGCGAAGAGGCATGATACGAGAATTTGTTGTGATCGACTGACAAGTCGGCTAAGAGGAAAAGCGATCGAAACTTGAGTTTTTGAGCATAACATGAGATAGAATGGATTGATCTCACAAAATGTGATTGTTAGATTTTTGTCACACGATGGGAGTGACGTGTGATTCTCCAGAACAGCGAAAAACTTTGGAGTATCCTCACTAGTGGCGCGGATTTTGATTTGCTTTGTGAGATTGTTTTCACCGGACCATGTCAAACTTCCGACTATCGCGCTTGTTGCCAAGGTTTCTCAGGGGTGATAAGGACAAAAGTGCTGGATTTACCAAAGATGTCGGGGATAAGAACACGTGCAAGATCATGTTTTTGGACGACACCGAAATTAAACTGCCCCTCAAGGTGAGTCAGCAAGAGCAAAATCGAAATTCGATAAATTAATTTCTCATTAAGTTTCTTGTGTTTTAAGCTTCTGTACATCTTGCAGATGAAAGAAATTGACAGATTATGCATGTTTTTCAAATTTTGATAAATATAATTGTGACAATGTTATTTTTCACTGATTTTGAAGAAACATGGCCATCCAGTGAGTATACTCTGTAATCCCTACCAATCACAGTTTATCAATGTTGACATTACCTATAGCTACTGTCAGGTGTATTGTTTGTACACCAGATTAACATGTCAATCACAGCTTGAAATCACATAGATCACTTCCCTGGGGTTGTAAATATACATGTTACAAAGTACTTATTGGACGTACACTGACAAATTGGGGAGGGAGAGTGAGAGTGTAATGGATTTTTGTGTTTGTGCAAATCTTGTATAGGAACCACTATGTTAAATTTTGCACCTAACTGAACTTAGTTTATTTACAATATTGGATATATGTAAATCAACAGTAGCTTTAATATCAATATTGAAGAGTGATTGTCAAAGAGACTTGGTATTATGAATTATGATATGTTATGTTTAGATTAAATAATCGAAACACTCACTAGTTTCAGAATGAAGCTGTAAGTCCATTCATTGTACAAATACAATATGAACAGTCTTATGTTGCAGTGTGATTAATCATTAACTGATTATGTGAAAGCCTTTACATTTTTGTCTCCAAGTTTGTAAACACCACCCCACAATGATAACCCTTTTCTCCTTGCAGAGTAACACAATTTAGATTTAGGTATTCCTAACTAACAATCTCTATGGCCATTACTCAAGGGATTATCATTATCATTATTCCCATTGACTATCAACATCTCCATGGTAGGGTGTGTTCAGATTCAGGCCAGTGTCCGGAATAACCACTAGCCCGGTAGCCCGATGCTAGTTGAAATTTGCCTGGGCTAGTAGAAAAAAAGTAGTGATAGCCCGGTTGGCTAGTGTGGATTGGTATATCCAAAATATTTGGACTTCTTTTTATTCAATTTTGTAATTAATTCAACTACGATTTGGTGTCATGATCAGTTTCCGATCACCCCCATCACATGCTAAGACCTGTTGAGCAGATATGTGTTTGATTTTAAAACAATGAATGTCAGAATACATTTTTTATCTTTACTTAATTAATTTACTTAATTTTTCGTTTGGGCTAGTAATTTTGAAAACTTGCTAGCCCGGTTTTCCAGTGATCTTGAAAAATTATTTCATACACTGATTCAGGCACAACTTGGAATGTAAAGAAGAAAAACAGCACTATCAGTCTCCTTACTACTGACACATTGCTGCTAGCTCCATAGTTTTTATCCATTAGGCAAGATATCATGTTTGGCTCTCATCTTCTGGAATTCCTGTAGCATGGAGAGACATAAAACATGATACACATCATCAAACTGTCAACTAGATCTCCTAAGTTGTTTTGTACTGGTTAAGATGTTGAAAAAGACGATAAGGCAAGGCATGTTAAAATGTTTAACAGGACAGTTCGACATGGTAGTTCAAGATGTTGAACATTACAGTGAGATATGGTACTTTGAAGAGTTCGAGAAAGGATTCTATGACCTCTTGTTGGGCTAAGATATTGGAAGTACCATTATGACTATCCCTATCCTAAGCTTGGAAAGGGATTTGAAGGAATGTGAATAATGAAGTAAATTGTCTATTAGCATGACAGTAATATATGGTATGTAAAAGATGTTTAGCAGGTATTGGATTCATCAATCTTTCAAAGGGCTATGATATAGGAAGTATCATTGTTGATTGGTTGACTCCATTACTTTATTTTCTTAGAGTGACTGAGTTATTGTTCAACGCTGCTTGGGCAATATTTCAGCCATTAGCAGCGTTCTTAATAACTTCTTATGGTAAGAAGTTTACTTTAAGGCTGTGGAAAGTAAATCAAGTTGTTGCGCATGAAAGAAGTTTATGGTAAGTTTCCCTAATCTCTCTAAAGGACATACCAGAAGTTCTGTTGTAAAATGACTTGTGCAATCTGAGTACCCAGTGAGTGTCATGGTCAAATTTTGAAATGAGTGATTGACACTAGGGCTGTAACGATTCATCGATACCTGTGATACAATCATAGATTGGGAAAACGTGATTATTGTAACATGATTGTTTCATGAGCTTCCTGTATCGTGATTTCACTTACTTAAAAATGAAAAGAAAAGCTAGTGTTGTGCAGTAACTGTAACTACAGTAAGCATGAAGCTATCTGATTCATAAATAACTGTTTTTGAAGAAAACAATTTTGTTTAATCTTTGATTTTCGATCATCTCATAACAAAAATTTTTCACCATCTTGAATATTTCGCAAAATATGCACAAAGTTATACTTTAAACAATGTATCGTGATACATTCTTATTCTATATTGCCTGTCTGTATCGTGATACATATCGAATCGTGAGATTTCCCATGATACTCAGCCCTAATTGACACTAAGATACGGCAAAGATGTTAAACCATTATTAGAATCTTTTAAATTAATTAACTCCATTATGGCAAAGATGTTACATGTACAATGACTTTGAGCGTCATATGAGCTTTATGAAATTCAAGGCCAAGGAGAGTAACACACATAATTATTAATTAGACAGTTTTCCAAAAACAAGCCCTCTCGTTAAGATGTGCATTGGGTTCTATTCAGAAAAAAATCCTAATAAAAGCCCATTGGATTGAACAATTCTATAAATTCCAAAGTGTGTAAAATTAAAGTAGCCTCCTATTTCCAAAAACAAATAGTCAATGTAAGCAATAGCTTTTCTTCCCTTTTGACATGAAAAACATTATCTGTTTACACAGTTGAAAGTGTTATTTGCATTTTTAGTTTATACATTTTGTTGTTACAACAGGTAACATTTTGTCACCCTTTTGATAATGGAAATGATATCTATGCCTATTATACCAATTCTGAAACTTCATTGTAAATAAGTTTTCAAGTTTTCTTATGTCATTGCTATACTCAATATTCTAAATATATATCAGAACTATTTTCTTTACTTATCGAAATATGATGATTATAACAATTGACCGTCATTTCAGATAACAAGCCCATGTTTCCCAATATAAGTATCAGCTTCTATTCAGTATCAAGTTCACTTGCCAACCCATTTTTCGAATAGAAGACTCTTTCGGAAGTCCCTTGTACAGAGACTCGGAGAGAACAATAGGAAACTGTGATGAAGGTTGATGTTTTCAGGTGATGTAGATCTCACTCCTGTAAGTGTAACTCACGACTACTGTAACTGACATAGCTCTACGAAGCTTCCTTTTAACATCTGTGCTCATGTTTATGTGCCTAGCAGATGCACCACCGTTCTTTAGCCGCTGAAATGTGTTCAGTTGCGAGAGAGCTAGTTACATTTTTTAAACGCCTTGAAACAAGGCAAGCTTTTGGTTAAGGTTAGGTCATATAGGTTTGGTAGTAGTTTTTGAGTTGATATTAAGTGGTCTTTTCGTTAAAATTTTATGTTAGGAAAATTATGTTCTTTCAAAAGCCATTTTATCAAGATGAAGTGTACTTTTGTTAAAATTTTATGTTAGAAATTTTTTTTTTTTCAAAAGCAATTTTATAAAGAGGATATTCAGGGCATTTTTTTCCTCTTTGGTAAACTTTGAATGTGACAATGATACTCATTAGGGAACTGTTGCTATCAAAGAAGCAGAATTTGGCCTTCAGGATATTTAATTCATATCAGTTCTATATTATGTAATGCCCTGAAGATAAGATGCCTTGAAACAGAAAATTTGAATATAGAGAATAATGGAAGTAACAAAAGAAACAGCTGCCTGTCTAACTTGATATTGTAGCCTCAAGAAATCTTTCATGTGTTTTTCATATGAATGCTTTGTTCAATGAGTGATCTAAGTACAGAGTTTCGGGGGATTAAATTCAGCCAACCGTGGCATTAGCTCGTTAACATAGGTATGTAAACTCTAGTACATTACCTAATTAAAACCAGAATTTTGATTAATTTATACAAGATGTATTTGACTATTTGGTATTGCTGTACATGACCTTTTCAATAAATACCAGTAATATTAAACATTGCCCTCACCAGTGAAAAATAAAGGTGCACTTGGCTAATGCAATGAGTCTTATTTATTGACTGGTGATTCAAAGGGCTTGTTGGAATTTAAAGAGATTATGGTCTTGTAGATGTATTTGGCTAGCTAGAGTGGTTTTTGACTACTAGTGATAGAAACCTGTTCAGATGGTTATATATGGATTTATCATTTATTGCGGCCTTGTGTACATAAAGTGGAAAAATAAGAAAAATCATCAGTTAATCATAAAATTATAAATTTTACAACATTCAAGCAGAAATTCACAAAAATGTATTGCAATGTCTTTGATTTCAACATTCTTCAATATAAATGTCTGATTATCCACAAATATGGTTTCTTGCTAAAACATTTAAAGGGGCAGTAGCACGTTTTTTGATAATTTTATATTTTGATATTTTCACTGATAATTGTAAGTTAATGCTATATGTATTATTTTCACAATGTCTAAAATCTTATTATACAAGTCAATCATCCATAGTCAGAGGACAAAGTATGAAGATTCACATAAAATCCATTGGCGGCCATTTTTGTGTGAACACCTTTAATTCATTTTGTGTAAGAAAAGGAATCATATGGCTAAACTTTACGTTCTATATTTGAATTATTACTGTTTCATTTAGTTTAAATACATTGTCTTACAATTGGAACCATTAATTTTCATTTTCCTGACATCACCTTATATTCCCCCTAAAAACGTGCTACTGCCCCTTTAAATGTACATAGAATAAATCATGTCGCAGCAAACTCTTTGATTATCTATTGAATAGTGTCTTGGCAAATATAAGTTTAAGTTGCACATTTAAATGAATATGCAAAGCACAAGATGGCTGAAATTTGAACCAGATTAAACTCGTATTGTCCCAGAAAGAGAAAAAGAGAGATTTTGATCATATGACCTCAGCGGTATTCCTAGTTTGTAGCAATGTTAGAATGTACGTTATGTTGTAAAATATTTGACATATGCCCTGATAACAATACAGCACTGAGCCCTATATACAGAAACAAGGACCAAACAAATTTCACATCTAGTTCACACAACTTTTGTTCTAGATTGTTATCAGTAATGCCAACCTTCTGGCTGTATACAAGGGTATATAATGACGTTTTGCACTCTACGTTAATACCATACATCAAACTTAGCCCAAAGCCAGGCTCAAGGTTCTTGTGTAAATTGCATCACATTTTACACCTGATAACATATTCTTATAGAAGCGAGATATTTTTATTAGTTTAGATAGATATGTTTATCTTGAACGCCAGGTGAATTTATTTTGAAACATGGCAATGAGATAGACCTTGATATATCTTGAAATGATTTATTTTGTTAATTTTACAAGAGCGTTTATGTAGGAACATTTTTTGATGATTTGTTTTTCAAGTTTGGTTTGTAAGACTTACAGAAAAAGAAAATGATCTCTTGACTCTACATGTAACCAAGACTTATACAGCGGTCGAAATTAGTCCCACTGCTGTACTAGCCATTCGGACTAGTGCATTCCTGAGAGTACTAGCCCAAACACGTTCAAACTAGCGAAATACATTTACATAATCAAAAGAACTTAAAATCTAACTACTCCTTCGGAGTACCAGTCATTGTATTTTACTAGCCCAGCATCTTTTTCACTAGCCATATGGCTACCAGGCTAGTGCTAGTTTCAAACCCTGCTTATACTTCAGGTGAATTAATTAAGAAATATAGCAATAAGCAGGTACTTAATATTTCTTTAAATGCTTTACAGGTAAATTGTACACCTTTATGGAGAATGATTTCTTTTTGTATATTTTATATGACCTTCATGTACAATAATTAGTTCAAACAGGTCAGAGGTAATATCGCACAGAAGAAGCCATTCAGCTGCTTGATCAATTTGTACCAAACCATTCTGTGTGGCCAATTTACAGGAAACAACATCCTGATTAGTCAATTGAGATTAAGGTAAAATAAATAATCTAAAATGATTCAATACCTGCAGGTGAAGCATTAGAACCCCTACTTGTATAAATTTCATTATAGATTCGTGAGGGAAATAAGTAATGGCCTAGTAAAAGTTTCAGTATTAGCTTGTGAACTTCAAACACTTACATTACCTGCAAACTTTTAAAGTAGGATTGGCTTCTAGAAACAAGCCACTTAGTTATTTTTAAACAGTTTTTCTCAATCGAAATGAGCAAGAAATTTAAATAAAGTAAAACGACCTTTCCGCTGTCTGACCTCTTGGCATATTGGTTAGTGGAAAGTTAGGGGTGTTTACAGTAGGTTTGCACTTAATTAAACTGTCTATCATTATCAAGTTTATTATGTATACATATAAAGGGTAAACACTGGAAGAACATTTGCCTATAGACTGTGTCACAGGTCCCTTAAATATACATTCAATTCATTTCTTGTTTAAACAGATTAATTGCTTGTCATTTCAATTTCAGATCCAAATATTTTGTTGTAAATTTTATTACAGTTAAACCAAGTTATAGATTATATATCTATTAATTAAGGGTTAATACAGGTATAATTTGTGTTTGGAGAGTAGATTATCTCACTGGCTCCTTAACTGCAGGTGTCTTTCAATTTGAATTAGATACTTTAGCTAGTCAAGAGGTGTTTGGTTTACGTACTAGATCCAATTGATATAGAAAAATATCTGTATTAGTAAAATTTCAGTTTTGATCCATGTTTGGGGCCCATATATTTGCTTCTGTCCAATAAAGTTTTCTGAGGTTTCAGGTGGTAATTTTATCAATTTAGGTTTATTAAGCATTTGAATTCTCTTGAGCTCTCTATTAAATAACAACATTGAAAGATTTGACGGATTTGTTTTCAATAACAATATCTGTGTTATACCATCTAACCCCTTCACTTCTGTTAGAAAGATTGTACATAAGATTGACAATATTCTTTGTAATTTCTTACACACAATGGTTTATACTCCTTATTTACACATGGAAATGCAGTGTTAAAATGGTCAGAAAATGGCTAAAAAGGGACACCACTAACAAATATTTTGTGAAACCTTATTTCTGACCTTAGGAATTGTCTTCATCAGAGTTTGTTTCCTGCTTCTCTATATATGACCTCAAAACTTTATTACGTCTTTAACAATGATATATGACTCATGATAACAGTACCTCAATACCTTTAAAATGGTACAACCTAAAGATGAATTTAAGCAGTCTAAGTAAACCTAGCCTCAATATTATCTGTTTCACTCCTATACTGAGTCTAGAAAGGCCTAGTAGAGTGTAGCGTCAGCCCATGTATCGAATTGACCAATCAGAACTCAGCTTACAAAGCCACAATAGTTTGTCTTCGCACATATAACGTTGGAGGGTCATAGCCTCATAGGTCGCAGTCAGGTCGGCTGACGCGACCCTCTACTAGACCTTTTTAGACTCGGTATAGGAGTGAAACGGATAATACTGAGGCTAGGTTTACTTAGACTGGAATTTAAGAGACTGAATGCAGTCTACATCATTGGCCTCAATCAAGCCCAAGACCAACCTGTGTATTTTTACTTGACAAACAAAGCAGCGACTTCTAGCCACAGTGACATGATCCCTGTAACTATATTAGAAATATTTGCTCAGGATTTGTCTGCAGAATTATAGCGAATTAACCAGCTTCCTTTCCTCTCTCAAGCTCCATGCAGCTCTCCTAGACAAAGATATGTGTAAGGAGTAATTGGTGCTCTTTCTTGTCTAGACTTGCTGAGTTTGTCATAATTAATTCATGTTTGTAAATAGGAATCTATGTGGCTAGTTTGTTATTCTTCGGAGAAGGGGTTGGTGGCCTTATGTCTTTTGATTTAAATATTTATTGAGTTTGGAACTTGTCGTCTACATCATGACATTTAGAGTCGTAAACCTTAGAAATTTGTCCATGTTCAATGTTCATCAAGGCAAAACTTGAAACAGTATTTTTCAGATAGGTGATAGCTGTAGAAACTTTCTATTCTGCATATTTCAAAATATCGAGTTTGCAAGTTGTTTATCTCAGGAAAGAAACCATGAAAGTCTGATCTGTTACTTTCCCTGTTAGTGTGACAGTGAATGAGAAATCATAATCTTCTCAATGCTACCTAAACCCCTAAACTGTGGTATTTTAGATATCTAATTTAAAATCAAACTTTTTGCATATTGTGAGATCAATATGAAGTTAAGAAAATAAAATCTTGAAACATAAAAAAAAATTTAAGTACCTTTTCTTCAAAAATAGAACTTGTTGTTTCCCTTCAGTTGCATATTTTAGATATTGAATATCTTTATTGAAATTCTGTGAATATTGTCAGATCGATATGACATCAAGAGAATACAAACCCTAAAAAACATGATTGAAAAAAAGTTTTTTTTTACAAGAATGGAACTTGTTGATACCTAGTACAGGGGAAGAATTGTAAATCAAGACAGGATGATTATATATTCATTGACTTGCTAAAAGAATGGGATTGCACGATGAAGTTATGACTCCAAGACCATTAATTTCTGATGGATCTGAATGCCTGGGAGTAGGAGCGAGTGTTTAATGTGTGGAGAGATGTTCGTTATGAGGGTCGTCCACAAATGACGGCGGATAGACAGCAACTGTTGCTCGTCCTCTGAGATATGATTCATCGAGGCATGAAAAAGAAATATTGTACGTTGTAAATTGTTAATCAATATCGGAATAGGGGTTTATCTTTCAGATATCTCCCATGAAATATGCGATGTTCGTCTTCGAGTGCTGGCGATCAGTTGGCCTACTTTTGGCAATGTTCTTTTTATTGCAACGAGACATCCCAAGAACGGTTCCCTACTTGTAGAAATGATATTCTCCATTGATCCTGTTCCTGTATTTCACTTGAGCAAGGGATTGAAAACAAGTAATAAATAATGTGCTCTCATCCCTCTTCTGTGGTGCTGGATGGAAAGCTCTCGATACGATGTCGCTCTTTGCTTTGTCATGAATAATATGTGGGATTGTTGGGTTTGAATTGAAACTGTAATCCAACTTCTGTGGTTTGGAACTCCAATGAAACTTTAATTGGTTTGAATTTTAACGTTTTTGTTTTTTATTCTATCAAAAACTGAATACATGATGTCGCTCTTTGTTTTGTCATGAATAATATGCGGGGCTCTCATGTTTACATGGAAGTACAAATTCAACTTCATTGGTTGGAATCTTTTTTTGCCTTAAGATTTAAAACCACAAAAGTTAAATTTATTGAAAACGTGATATAATAGATATATGATGTTGCTCTTTGCATGTGATGAATAATATGCGATGCTATCATGTTTGGATTGAATATAAAATCAATTTGTAGTTCAATTTCTAATGTTATGCATTACAATGAAACTTTTACAGGCTTGATTTACATTTTTAGCTCATCTAGCCTGTAAGGCCCGATGGGCTTATGGCATGGCATGGTGTCCGGCGTCCGTCCGTCCATCCGTCCGTCCGTCCATCCGTCCGTAAACTTTGTGAAATTTCGACTTCTTCTCCAGAACCATAAGGCCTAGAAAACTTAAACTTGGTGTACAGACTTCTTGACTAGTGAGGATTATAAATTGTAGCTTTGTTGGCCCTGTGGCTCCTAATAAGGGCAACAGGGGCCACGCCCTAAAAAGCTATTTTCATCTTCTTCTCCAGAACAATAAGGCCTAGAAAGCTGAAACTTTGTGTACAGACTCCTTGACTAGTGAGGATTATAAATTGTAGCTTTGGTGGCCCTGTGACCCCTAATAAGGGCCACAGGGGCCAAGCCCTTAAACCTATTTTCATCTTCTTCTCCAGAACCATAAGGCCTAGAAAGCTGAAACTTTGTGTACAGACTAGGGGTGCAACCACACAGGAGGGTCGCGATACGATACGTATCTAGATATTTGGGGTACGATACGATACGTTTATCGATACGTATTACACAGGATAGTGAAACTGTAAACATTTACTTTATTTGTCTATAATAAACACTGTTGACACTGACAAGGCAAAATGTATCGTGTATCTTATCATCAGCCATATAATCGCGATGCACCAGTGTATCGGTGTATCGTTGCACCCTTAGTACAGACTCCTTGACTAGTGAGGATTATAAATTGTAGCTTTGGTGGCCCTGTGACCCCTAATAAGGGCCACAGGGGCCACGCCCTATAAACCTATTTTCATCTTCTTCTCTAGAAGCATTAGGCCTAGAAAACTTAAACATAGACACCTTGACTAGTGAAGATTAATAATTGTAGATTTTGTGACCCTGTAGCCCCTACTAAGGGGGGAAACACATTGGCCACACCCTAAAGCAAAATCAAATATACAGCCTGATGAGCTACAGAGCCAATGGCTCTATTTTTTGTGATTTTGACTTAGTTGAAACTTGATATGATGTTGCTCTCTTCATTGTCACTAATATTATGTGGAACTCTAATGTTGAATCAAACTAAAGCCCCGTTTATATGTGCGGTTACCCCCGGGGGTAAAGGCATTTTTTTGCCCCAGGGGGGTAAATTTCGTCATGTAAACGCAATTTTTAAGAGGGGTATACTTACCCCCGGGGGCAAAGTGCGAAATATTTACCCCTGGTCTGGAGGTAGGGCAAATCAGATACCCTCGGGGGTATAAATACCCCTGGGGGCAAACCTGTCATGTAAACACTTTACTGTGTATACCCCAGGGGGCAAAACTGAATATCCTTATAAAAGTCAATATATGAAGAGAAAATAATGCCCCTAGGTATTGCAATTTCATTTCATATAAACGCAATGCAATATTTGACTTTTGCCCCTGGGGGCAAATTTACCCCCGGGGGTATAATACCCCCAGGGGTAAATGTGCGGCATGTAAACCCACCTTTTAAAAGTTACTTGAAATTCAACTTCTGTGGTTCTGAACTTGAATATTGGCTTCTGTGGTTTGAAACTCTAATAAAACTTTTAATGGGCTTGAATTATGCTTTGTGATTTAGAAAGTTGTTTAAAACTTGTTGTTAACTGATCCGTTGTTTTTTAAATTGATTGGGTTTCATGATTGTATTGACTTTATTTCAAATGATTTTGTTTTTGTAAAAAAATAATTGCGAATTTGAATTTTGGTGAGGCTAAAAATAGAATATCTCAGTTTGATTAATATTTAACATTTGACTTATCTTTTATTTATTCAAATCATTTTAGGATATGTGTTTTAAAAGGGCAGTAGCATGTATTTTGAAAAGTTTATAGTTTCATTTTTTTTCACCAATAATTGTATGTAAATGCCAAATGTATTATCTTGATAGTGTCAAGAATCTCATTTCACAAACCATTAATTCACAATCAGAACACATTATAAAGATTCAGATAAAGTCCATTGGTGACCATTTTTGTGTGAACATCTTTCATTCATTTTGTGTAAGAAAAAGGAGTCGAATGGCTAAACTTTACATTATATATTAGATTTATTACTACTTCATTGTTTAGATACATTGTCTTTCAATTGTTACCATTTATTTTCATTTTCCTAACATCACTTTATATATTCCCTAAAACGTGCTACTGCCCCTTTAAATAGAATGAAATATATCTAAAAGAAAACAAACTGTAGTCAACACTGCCCTTTTAAACTCACGATGAAGTGCAGCACTGTGCTTATGAAATGTCCAAGAACTGAAAGCTTCATCAAATATCGGGGTTATTAAATAATATAGGATAAAAGATTTTGCAGGTTTTAGATGCAAATGTAGCTGAAATGTTCAATGTGTTTAAAATACTTGGACAAAGTTAAAATATGCGACTCATTAAAATAACAATTAAAAGATTTCCTGTGTGTAAGTGGAAGTTAGAATTCCCCATGAAATGTTTCACTCCCTTCTTACAAATTGAAACTATCAATGACGTGTTATAGAAACAGTTTTAATAAATCTTGCTGACATGTCTCCATAAGAGATATCTGGATGAATTATGCTTGTAGACAACAATGCATTACAGCATAAGTGCCGGCACGCCTACATTCCAACCCTGCGTGACCTTGCCCTCTCTCATTGACCCCCAGGTAATCGGGTATTAGAGGGCTACACAACGCATGACCAGGTTACCTGTCTAACCAACAAGCACCTGTCAATGTCATGGTCGTTAGGACAGGTAGATCTGTCAGGTGTCTTCACTCTGTCTTCTGGATGTAGTAATATTCTGGGTTGGACTTGGCATCAACTCTTGCTTTCCTGATTAGTCCATTTATTAACTTGCATTATCTTTTTTCCCAGAAACTTTATCCCCAGAAATCTGAAAACCTCTTTATAGACTCTTCAGCTTAAAGTGATTTTGTTTAATAGATTTAATGACATTACAAAATCTTGATGGCAGGGGACAGGTCTTTAAAACCTATTTTTTTCTTCCTCTCCAGAAGCAAAACATGGAGAAAACTGAAACCTTGTGTACACACTCTTTAGCTAATGAGGATTGTAATTCATAGATTTGATGATCATGTAACTCCACATTGTGATCTTCCCATCAAATATTTTACATTTTTAGTCAGATCAGCTACAGAGCCAATGGACATATTTCGTTCACTGTTTATGATTCTTATTCTTCTTTTGTAAATTTTGAAAGCCAATATACTCCAGATCATCTCACCTCATCTCTGAGCTTTCTTGTTAACTATACTCCTGTGATTAAGTTCTTTATCATTGAAACTGCAAGAAAAGAAGGTAAAGAATTTAGAATCAGGAAAATTTTGTTTTGCTATACCTTGGTCAAAGTGGTTTTACTGATTAATAAGGCTTTCAATTTCAATAGATTATTCATTTGAGAAATGCCAATCAGATTATATAAATGGTGAATAAACCTAACCTTTGCAATAGTACAAATCTTCAAAATAATTCCCTTATGGGATTCAAACAAACTCTCTCAGAGTAAAGTTTCGATGAGATATTTCTACCTGAATGAGATTTAGACTGTACTTTTAGTCATCGAGTTGCACTAAAAGGTTAACGACATTCACTTAAACATTGTTACCTGGTTGAACCAGGGCAGGGACCAAGAGGGGGCCATCGGGCTCTCCTATTGTGTGAGGCCCCATCAAACCTTTCATGTCTCTTCAGGTGTATTTATTGGAATGTTCATTGACAGAGGCTTTAAATGTTGCGGCTCTATTTTACGACTTTTTGATGTTTGTTGACTTGTGGTTGAACGTCCTGTGTAACTCGACTCCTGATGGGCAGATTGTCATTCTGTGGCCGAGGCCATGAAACCATTTCACACGTTATTGCAAATTGTTATGCTATTGCTTCAAGGGGAAGTCTTAGCTTTAATTAGTTAGCAAACGCATATCTTTATTATCGTTGACCTTTCATTTACGTATCCATCTCAGCTCTCTTTTGATCTTAAGAGATAGGTAATGTATGGTAATAGCCTATTACTTCATTTGTGATATAGTAGAGTCAAGTTGTTTCATGTTACCTTGGTGACTTAATTATTAGCCTGTAGAATTACGTGGAGCTGTAACAGAAAATTGGTAACCTTTCACATGGATTCTGAAACAATTATTTGTTCAATGTATATTATTAATTCCATCAAAACTTCTTATTGAGTGAAATGATTAATGAAACACACAGAGCATTAGTTTGAAATTTCAATATTTTTGTACAGACATTTGTGTATCATTTTGATAGTTGGTAAGATAAGAAGAGAAAAAAGTTCCAGTTCTTGAAGTTAAATAAAAAAAAGGATCTAGAACATTATAAAAGTAACATCTTGCCTATTGAAAGATGTACGATAAAATAAACTAGTCTCTGAAATGGATATATATATTATTGCAACTATTTGGTATAAAGAAGAAAAAGGAGCCCTCTGAAGCTGTTTGTTTTCAGAAACTTCAGTGATCTTGACTTGCTGCAAAAGTCTAGAATTGAATTGTTTCAGGGGCTGTTAGACAGACTAATAAACTATATGATGTCATATTCATATTCATCAACAATTCTTTAAAATTCATAACTCATTTATGAATATATGCTCACGCTCATACCAGTTCCTTCAGACTTCTAAACCAGAGGCACCTTCAGTGAATAAGGAAGGTATGGAATATCAAGGTTTTTAAGTCTGCCTCTCGTTGCGCTTGAGGGTTACCTCCCCTTTGTCTAAGGGTTAATCAACCATTTAATATTCATTTGGCTAGACAGGTGCTCTCTACAATGTTCATTCACATTTAACTGAGTGGTGCACATGCTCCTTTTGAATTAAACTGAATTTAGCTTTTGAATTGCATTAACCCTTTTGAAGCTATATGAATACATTGCATAGACAAAAATGAAAAAATCAGCAAGGATATTGTTGTAGTGAAAAAAGTCAATAACTTAATGGATGAATGAATGATTGATTGACTGATTGACTGAATGTCTCAGACCTCTCAATTATTCTTGGAGTGTTTGAAGTTAAGGATCATATTGTTCAAATCCATTTGATAGGTTTGTAATCTTTCACATAAAATAATACTGTTTTGGCCTCTTAGAATAAATTCTGTATGACAAGCAATTAATCTCTTAAAATGATTACTGGCAAATGATAAACAAATATAACCTTAATTTAATATGATATTTTTGAGTAAAATGTTTGATACAAATTATATAAACTTAAAATGAATAATATGTAAATTTATTTTATCACTAACACTGTAGCCATGCAGCAGACAGACCTCACCATTAATAATTAACCATTAATAAGTCTAAAAAAGGCTAAATGATACTATTAAGAAGAAGAGATGAAAATGACATTGATGGGAAGTGAAGATGGAGGGAATGTTAATGTCAGTTGGTGACACCCTGATACCCATCAGTATTCATTCATTCATTGATGTATTCGGTGTGAAGTCTTTGATGTTAGTCCTCTCCTGTGTATTGTTACTGTCATGCTCCCTTGCTTCGGTCTCTTCACACCCTCCATCTTTATACAACAGTTTAAAAAAGTTTGTTATATCAAGGGATTAAATAATTGTACACTGTTTAGTGCAAAATTTTGAATATATTTTCCTTAAATCACAAAAAACAATTTTACAATAACAAATATAAATCTTCAGGAAATATGAATTGACAAAAAGGTATTTTAATAAATGTTATCAAAGCATTTTGACATCATATACCAAAGAAATTTGGCTTATTGTTTTTGCAAACAAGTTTGTTTTTAAACAGTCAAATAGGCATCTTTTTATTCTGGTGTTGTCTGCAAGACAAAATCTGTGATACCAGAAATGAAGCATGTAACGCTTTCCCCTTTCACAAAATTTCTAAACTAGCTCAAGTCATGCATTGTAATTGAACCCTTTAATCTGATCATAACAAATGGAGATTAGCAATTATAGATACAATTTCCTCTGTCAGATCAATTCATTTAAATTCCTCGACATCAAAGGATTTGGGTCCTCTGTGAACCGCCTCCAAATCCTCCCCCAAAGAGATGATCCCTACCCCCATCCCCCACTTCTAATGTGAGTCCCGTGGGTACAACAAACAAGCAGGAACCAGTACAAAACCCTTGAAAACCTTCTAGAGAACCTCCATGTAAATGGACAATCATTTGTAACCGTGGGCATTATCCCCTTTCTTCTGATCAATCAGTTCAAGTCACACCCATTGTTTATTGAGCCGAGTCGTTAGAAGAACTCTCCATACACTAAGGAGGAAATGCATTGCATAACGTGATTATCTTAATTTGTGTGGTTACTGGGCACGTTCAAAGCGTGAGTGCCGTTATCTTGCAATCCACTTGCTATTTGTCAAATTTGTTGATAACATATCGGCAGCTTTACCTGCTGGCCGTGAATCTGTTTTCAGTGGCTCTGATCTTGTCGGCCTGAAACGCTTCAGGTTTTGATAATTTGCCGCCTTGACACACTGTGATGGGCTTTCATTGATGATAAGGGGTGTTTAGTTTGAGTGAAATCCTTCATCTGGGCTAGTGAAATTATCTTGTCAAATACTGGACTGGAAGGCCACAGGGGAAGAAGAATTCCTTACCTACAAGCCACCCACAATGGTAGAAGATTGGACAGGCTGGAAGACCTTGCGCTTCCTGTAAACTATTATCATGTTTATCAGTGTTTTTTATGAAGGTGGGCCACCAAATTGATCACCTGTTTGTTCTGATTTCTTCCGTATTGAATCTTTAAAGAAAAATATCAAATCAGGTTAGAAATTCATTTTAAAGTCAGTTATACATTGAATTATGGCAAAAGCAGTGCATCCATCTCATTATTATAGCATGATATACATAAGAAATGAGATTATGGAGCTTTATCTTTGATATGACATTGAGCTATTACATATAGCTTAAATGGATGTGTGAAATGAATAATGCAAACCTTAAAACAAAATTCCAGGAAATATAAGTTAAAAACTCATAATGTGACTCCATTATGATATTCCCTTGACACCTTCGCTTCCAAAGGCACCGCTAATAGCTGAAATATTGCTCAAGCGGCGTAAAACAATATAACTCACTCACTCACTCCCTTCCTAAGTCATGAAACCTACTGCTTGACCTTAGGAGACACTTTAAAGGGATATAAGTCAATTATATCAAATATGGTAAAAAAAATTCTTTGACAATTAAAAGTAACTAAATTGTCAAACTCAGTTATTCCTTCTCTTAATTGTAGCATGATAATACAAATGATGGAGATAGTGATTACAGAGCTGTCTCCAGACATGACGTTGAGCTATATTCCACGTATCTTACAGGCCGGTGTGTGATATATGAATACTGCATGCCTCCTAAATGAGATTCCTTCTGCAAGAGAGACTGTCAGCTACCTCAACAAAAACTGACTGATAGATTCTCAAGGCCATCTGCTTTCTATATCACACACCGAGGAATTTTGAACTGAAAGTAAATGGTTGGTCCTGTGTATCAATTTTGGGGCTTGTGTACCATTAGGTGTATTCTCCATAATATCTTGCGAGAAAGGTATCTTTCGTGTTACTATTCATATGTTTACATGTCGTAAAGCTATTTTTACGAATTTTTATGAAAATTGCAAGTAAAAGGGATGAATTCCTAGGTGAACCCTTTTAAAATACAGTAGAACACGGATATAACGAACTCGGATATAGCGAACAATCGGATATAGTGAACACATTTTCAAGTCCTGTCCCTATATAATATCATTAAAATAAGATAAGATAAACTTTATATGCGTATAGCCGCGAACACCGGATATAGAGAACTGAATTCTTTGGTCCCTTGGAGTTCGTTATATCCTGTATCTACTGTAGGTGAATAGTTAACAACCCAAGTCAAAATTGCTGGATCAAATATTGTCACACTTTCATGGTCATGAAAAAGGTATCCTACATCATGATGGAATTTCATTGAAAAAAATCTCCATAAAAGTGAAGTTTGTTTTACCAGGGCCATGATTGTTTGATGTCAAGACATATTTGAGATTTCTCCTATTGTAAACAAGGCTTATCCCATTGTGGAGGGTGGTGTGCACTATCGGATAATCTGCTTTGATATTAATTCTCCTTCAACTCCCTGCCAGCTTGAGGACAGACACTTTAAAGTTGTTCCCATTGTAAACACAGACTGATCCCGTGTCCCTGATTTCTGTAAACTAGACTTTCTCACTGTTTGTAATACAGGGATTGATATCTTTGACAAAGGGCCATTTTCAGGGGTTTTGGTAATTTTGTGACTTTCAAATGGGCCATTTCCCATTTGATCAATAGTAAACTTCAAAATATTAATGGGCCATTTATGCATCCAATGTGCAAAATGATCCCTGGCCCCTGCCTTTCCCAATCACTTGTAATAGATTTACTTTCTCAAATTACCTGAAGTCTTTTGAAAATGGAAAACAAGAGTTGCCGTCTCGTGATTTGACTTACAATACGATTGTAAAGTTGTTTCAAATGTACACACAACTGCCTGATTAGCTCTATATTTTTCTTGAAAAGTCTTTAAGGATCCATATCTTTCCTATCTCATATTTTAGAGACTTCAAACCTCTATTTATTATTTTGAGAGCCAATGTGTCAGTCTACCTATTCATCTAACACACAGAGTGAGAATATTTTCCAAACCACTTATTTCATGTTTGTTAGGTCAAGCAAGGGCTCTCAGGTTTCATCTCCATTGACAGACAAATAATGCTATGAAACTTCATACCTCCTAGATGTGAAAGAAAACAGTTATGTAAACGATAACGGTGTACTTTCCATTTACCCGTTAAAAATATGTAAGTGGAAAGAGGATACATGTGTCCTAAATTGATTCACAGTTATGTAAATGATAATGGTGAACTTTCAATAACTTTTTGAAACTTTTAACAAAAAAGGTTTACATGTGATGTTAAATAGATTCACACTAAAAATGTTTTTGGTGATTTCATGTTATATTACCACTTGTAAACTGAGTAAAAATTGTCACCTGATATTTTCGTAGGTTTATGCTGTCTGGTTAATCAAATGAAATTTATACAAAGATGCACTTGTGGATGTATTTAACAACTTTTAGATGAGAATGAAGTTTTCTTGCAGTAAGCTTTAGAAGACGCTGTTGTGTTTTATTGCATCATTTGAGTGAGTAATACTATAGTGTAAATGAAGTAGGCGACTTCTAAATGCAGATTTGTTTAAAAAAAAATTATCTTCTTGTAAGAAATAATGATTAAAAACTAAATACTGTGGAAATGATTATTTTAAGACCAGGCTCATTTGAAATGCGAGAGCTAGATTCAACATCGGAATACGTATCATTTATCCCTCAAAGCTTACACTACAAAGCCAGCATTCACTGAGTCAAATTTGGGCATGAGATAAGAGGATTTATTGTTGATATGAAATTACATGTTATTAGTTCAGCATAGAAAAGCCTCCTTTATTGTTGATCGTAGGCCTCATTTGAATTCATTGTTGTCCGGAGAATCTCATGGTGGCTTTGTCCCTTTTCTGAATGACATTTGTTACTTTTGTATATTAACCCTTTATCTGCAGATCTGATAAGATATCTAAATAATTATTTGCTTTCTTCCTGAATAAATGCTGCTATTAGATCTATATTCATATAATTTTGCCTACAATATATGATTTTTACACATATCTTTTCTTCTCACGAGTCCTGAATTTAATAATGATTGTAATAATAACACTTTATTGTCTTAAGTACAAATATATCAGAAATTCCGGTTGTGCCTAAGCACCTGGCAGCCACTATGCACAGGGTTTAACGGGATGCAACTTTCCTGTGTATTTGACGCAGAAAATTTCAGGAGGACCCCCAAAAACTAATCATGTGGGTCCTCTGTGACTCAGTATTATTCTGATACAAATATCTAATCTTTCAATGAAAACACATTTCAGTATGATTTTCAAGTCAAGATGGTATTAAAACATCAACCAATAACCATCCCATTAAAGGCAATCTCTATCAATCTTTCCATTAAGTATGAAACTTCTATAATGTTTTTAAGGACTCCTGAAATAAGAAAAGGACTCTAAAAAATATATGCTCTGAGTCCCAAGGACTCTCAGTTTTGATTGACTATGTAAAACCCTGTATGCAGCGCCAGTTAATGTGTTGTTTTGCCTTAACAATGCTGAGTGTCAAGCAAGAAAGCAACAACTCTCATCTTTTTAACGTCTTTTGGTATGAAGTGACCGGGAATCGAACCCCGCCGGGTGACGAGCGGACACTCTACCACTGAGCTACGTCCCCGGTTATCTTATCTGTCAAAGCATTACTCAACCAAGATAACAATTCAGTCATGGTCTATAAGGCCTAAACAATGCTAGTGTGCTCACTTCCTCTCATCTCTAGACAACTATGGAAGCTCATCATAAATAGGCCTACCTAAGATAATGCAAGCTTTCCCTCGAATCAATCTATCAAAAGGTTATTCCATCAAGTTGACAAATACAATGGCCTCAACAATGCTAATCTGCCTACTTCCACATATCTCTATAGTAGTATCAGAGCTCATCAAGGTAGAACCCTCAACCCCCTAATCACCTGACAGTTCAGGTATGTCTTACCTGGTTGTCTGGGACCCCACAGATACCTCAACTCGTTAACAGGTATGCTAGAGTCAGGTGTATTCCAATAAACACAATGCTGTAAATAGGTAGTGAATTTGATAACTCCATAAAGTTAGTTGCGGGACAGGTGAGACTCGTTGGTTAACATAAACTCACCTGTGTGGAGAGTTATCTGCCCTTCAGTACAGGACCTTGAGCTTCACACTGCCGTTTTCTGTTGGGTCATCAGCCCTGCTATAAAAGTCACCAAGTTAACAAAAAAATACCTTTGACTCATCCCCCCCAAAATATGAATAAGTAAATGGCTTGCTACCTTATATAAGAAATTTGGAATTAAGACTGAACTTAATATGAACCAAAATATGAATAAGTAAATGGCTTGCTACCTTATATAAGAAATTTGGAATTAAGACTGAACTTAATATGAACCAAAATATGAATAAGTAAATGGCTTGCTACCTTATATAAGAAATTTAGAATAAAGACTGAACTTACATATGGAGCATCCTGAATTCTGTGAGTCATCGACTTAATGCCTTTGAAAAGTTATTTTAACTTCCATTTTGCGATCTTCTTAGTATGCCTTTCTTTCACAGTTTTCATAGAAGTTGCTCTGATGTAAAACTGGCATCTTGTTCCTGAGCTTTACTTCCGTAAATTTTCATACACAAATCTCGTAAAGTTTATTCACAAAAGGCGAATCCATTGGAGAATCTTGTTTTCAATTAGAACCAAGGACCGGAGTGAGGAAACTGTATAACAAAGCAGATATATAGATTATGACCTGTATGTTTGATGACTTTTTGCACCAAAATCAGGGAAAAAGGGGCCATGATCTAAACCAATTTTCATCTGTGCTATAAACATCTAATCTTACATCTATCTTCTGATATATATGCTTCAAGTCAACAAGCTCTTGTTTAGAAGCAAGTCAACATAAGTATGAATCGGGACTGTTCATAGTTTGTGGGTAGAATATTAGTTTTCTCTGCTTCTTCTATGGGACCACTGCTTAACAGCTCGAAAAGTAAGATTACACGTGAGACTTCGCAGCTGAAATCAAGGCGAGTGAAAGCTATACTGACATATGATGAATTGTAACCTTCAAAGAGACGGGCTAAAGAGCTTTCACAAGTTTAAGAAGAAAGTTGAAAAAGTTGTCGAGGTCTGTCAAAGAAAGGTGACGTGAATCCATTACTATGGAAATGAGTTAGCATGTACAAGTATTGAGGGGCCCTGTCAAAACAATTCCTGTCTATAATTCTGTGACATGCATGTGTGTGATGCACCCAAAGGAACAGTTTCAGTTTAACTATGTGCACAGTGCATTATGTAATGTTGTGATTACATCTTTACATGGAAAAGAGCTTTTGCACAATTTCTATTTAATTATCTTTTGCATGCCTTCAGCAATATTGTTGTTTTCACCTAATGGAAAAAGATTTTTTTGGGAACGTAAAAGTGTTCGAGAATTTGGGAATAATAAAGTTGATATTCGGAGTAGAACTGAGTACTGAATACAGCTGAACTCTGATATTGCAGCTGTAATCTTGAATGAAGCTGAACACGGAAATACAGCTTAATTTTGGAGAATTAAGTTTTACAAATTCATTTGCAACATAAACCGAGTTTTCTGCTGAAAACAGCTGATTTCTGAAAATTCATGTCCAGAAAAGTTCCTTTTTTCAAGTGCAAATGATTTCCATAATATGGATGAATTCTAAAAATACAGCTGAGTTGCTTTATTTCTGGTGGAGTGAACCAGCGGAGAATCATAATTTCATGGTATAAAGGTTTTATCTATCTTTTATATGCTTGAATTGACTCAGTATACATAGGCTATACGTCTGAAGGCACAAAAGAAGACATAAGTGTACAGGGCAACAGGGCTCCCTAGTTGAATTAGCTATGGAGTAGCCGGCCGTTATTCAATGTGTATAAAGATTGACATTGTGACTGTTGTGTCACATGGCAATGATGTGTGATTTATAGGCGTGAATGGGCAGCGTGGGTGGGTTCATCTGTCAACTCTTGTCAACCATTATTCAACTTCGAATAAACTCCCTGTGTACCATAACAATTTATTTATTGGTGGGACAAGTTAATCTGTCAACACTTGAAAAGCATATTTACAAAAAACCTTACTAGATCCAACTCTTATTTGATCATTTACGCTAATATCTGGTATATCGCACAAGTGGAACTTAGCACAATCCCTATCCCTTATTGTCACTGATTCATGTATTAAGATGGGCTGGGTCACCTGAATGGATTTATGTCAAACCTTTCCTGATTGGCTGTGTTAAAAGATTATGAATGAGAAAGGAATGTGTTATGACATTGAGCTAATGTTTGACAGTTGGTTAATGTAGTTCCACTGTGTAAATGAACTGTATTCTCACTACTGTGGAATTACACTGTATTAACTTATTAGTAAGGCCTTCTAGTAGTTTGACAGAAAACCCTCAAATAGAATAAAAGCTTAAGCAAGTCTTGAGGAGGACTTGAGAGCTCAATTTTAGGAAAACAAAGAAAATTCAGCTTTCTTTTCATTGTATTTTTTTTCTCCAGATTTTACATTTATGGGCATTTTATTTCAGAGTCTAGGTGTAAAATTAGACTTTCTAATCATCACCTGCTTAATAGTTAATAAGTTACTTAATAAGTGCTATAAAAGGAATTCATAAGTTCTATTTGGAAACAATCTTTTTTAGTTATTGTTTATGCTCTGTCTTCACATATTCTGTCCCGACTTGCTGGAAGAGAACCTTCAATTGATAATTCCTGAGTTACTTATTTATGGGCACTATCATGGGAAGAATCTAGACTGTAAATCATAAGTTCTTTTTATTATTTGAAAACAATCTTTTTATTTATTGTTTATTCTTTGTCTTTACATACTCAGTCTTGAAAAAGAACCTCCAAGTTATAAACACGGGACTTCTTGTATTGGTGATGGCTGATGATTAAAAAAGCTTGAATTTAGTTCAACGGGAGAAAGAGGGTTAACATTCCTTGAGGCAGAGTTGCAACACCAGTGCAGGCAGCAAGAGTTTCCAGTTTGTCAGTGTCCTTTCTTATATTCTCACTCTTATCTATTACTTATGTATGATGTAAGTTTTTCCTTTTCTGGAAAAGGGTTGAAATACATAAATGTTTTATCCCTCCCTTCTTTTTTCACACATGTATGTAAAAACAAAATGCTGAAAGTGCAGTATCACTTGGACTAAGTGTGATCACAGTTCACACTGGTTTATTCTATCACTGTTGTTGTAGAGAGTTGTGTTGAATATGTCCGAATTGTTCTTTGTCATCAACTTGGTGCAGACTTAACCTGAAACTTGAGGTGTGTGTGCTAACACAGTCCTGTGTACAGTTGTTGCTGTGTGTCAGCTCTTGAAGGTGTTGAGGAGGATGTATAGGTGTACATATACACAGAGCAGTCACAGTTTCTTCATTTCATGTCCACATAGACTGTGCTTCAGTCTTCTTTTCTATTTCTATGCTCTCGAATCAAGATTCCTGCAGCTCCACCAACAGACAATGACAAACTTGAAGATAGTCCAGCTCCCACCCATCAAGATGTTAACTAGTCTGATGTCAAGACGTGCAGTGCTAACAAGATCCATCCATCTGTTCATTCATCAATCACCCATTCATTCCTTCCTCCCTCCATCCATCTATCCATCCATCCGTCCATCCATTCTAAAGCTCCACGAACAGACGATCTAACTCCCACCTACCAGATGTAAACTAGTCTGATGTCAAGGCGTGTAGTGCTAACTAGATCCATCCATCTGTCCGATCATCCATCATCCATTCATCTCTCCTCCATCCCTCTTTCCATCCATTCATCCATTTTAAGCTCCTTCAACAGACAGTAACAAGCTTGAATATAGTCCAGCTCCCACCCATCAAGATGTAAACTAGTCTAAAGTCAAGGTGTGCATCCATCCATCTGTCCGTTCATCCACCACCCATTCCTCATCCCTCTATCCATCCATCCATCCATTCTATAGCTCCTTTAACAGAGAGGAACAAGATTGAATATTATATAGTCTAGTTCCCACTTACCAGATGTAAACTAGTCTGATGTCAAGGTGTGCAGTGCTAACTAGATTACTGGGTGAGTCTCCGTCTGCTTGCTGTGGCAGAGTGTCTGTGATTCTCTGACAGGATCTGAGTTGACAGGATATTACCTAGACTTTGTAAGGGAATTTGATCATTTTCAATACCAAGGGGATAGGGGGGAAATGTTTTGTGAAACTATCAACGGATAGCAAGTCAGCATTTCAATTGTACTTTTGAAAAAAAAATTGGTTCTGTAGATTACACACTTATATGCAGCTGGAATAACAGACAAAAGGATGTACAGTTCTGATAACAATTACATAAAAATAAGTACATGTATATATATGAATGAAAAATTCAATAGTACTTTATTTTGAATAAATACTTTAAATTGTATTGGTTTTTAACCTAATAAACTCCCTTTACTTGACTTAATTGATTAAGAACTTGACAAGATATTTGATGAATCAAAGGTAGTAGAACTATCAAAACTTTTGCAAGTGTTACGTTTCATTCTGTTCTAATATACATGTATATGTACCACCCATGGTTTGCTAGTTCAAGTCAATGATCACAGGTTTCACCGCAATGCATAGAGCTACAATAGTGTTGAGGGCTTTCTTCCTGCAATAATAGTAGCATAATACTAGCAACCGTGATGTAAGTGAAATACTTTTGAAAGCAGCGTTAAACCCCAAATCACCTCATCACGCCTAATCATATATATCATGATTTCCACCCGCTAAATACTGTAAAGCCTTTGAGTAAGTCTAGGTAGAAGATTGAGCCTGAATCAGAGTATAATGTACAAGAGTCAGTCTGACTGAACCACAAGAGACTGACACTGAGATCCAATAGAAAAGCGCTCATCTTCTTTTCCCGTCATAGGATTACCCTAATTGGATCCTGTGTAGAATTAGGTTTGTACACTCTACAGTTCGGAGTATGATGCTTGAAGACATGTCAGTTTGGTACATGTTGATAGAAGATGATCGATAGATTTATACCTTATTTGAAATATTTTGTCATTTTGTGTATCTTTTTACACTTTTATTGATGTATTTTAAAGTAGTGTTGTTCCATGAGAAGGTTCCTGGGGAATTTTCTTTTCTTATTGACTTGGTGACTCTTATACTTTTGAGAACTCTAAGAGTAGGACTTTGTCATTGAAAAGAAAAAAAGTGATTCTCTGGGCTGAGAGGGGCGGGATAGCCCAGTGGTTAGCCTGTTTGGCTATGGATCAAGAGTTCAAATCCAACCAGGGGATCGGCAACTTTGTCTGCAATAGAGAACTGTTCTACACGCAGTAAGGTTTGGTTTTAATGCTAAACTGAATTTCAGCGCAGTACCACTCATGGTTCGCTAGTTCCAGACTATGCTCGCAGGTTTCAGAGCAATGCATAGCCACACCAGCGTTGTGGGCTTTCTGTGTACAATAATACTAGCAGCCGCGATATATAAGTGAAATACTCTTGAAAGCACCATGAAATCCCAATTACCTCAACTCACCCTCTTGGTTAAACACCTAGGAACAACATAATATTTATGAAAGGGGGTTTGAGGTGGTTGAGTTGCTGATGTTCTTTACACAAAAAACTGCATATTTAGGCAACTACTTTTTCCAAATTGACAACTTCAATTGACAATTTAATGATTCTTGACAACTCATTTGTAAAACAATTGATATAATTTACTGATAGTATCAGAGATATTTCTGCTACCTACAAGTTGATATCAAGAGCCCAAACAGATCAACTGTTGCAATAGTTAGCCACTCAAAGATTGAAAAGTCTAACAGGATTTGATATCATTATTTGTACATGTTTGCCAACTCATGGTATGCAATCTTGTCACAAAAGTCTGCCAGTAATTTTGATACTGTCTCTCAAAAGAAATTTTTAATTTGAATTAAAGGGATAATTTTGGTGTTTGAATAATGTTCAGTGCTATTAGAACATTTTTAAAAACTTAACCTTTTATCAATTGAATTCTGAATGAATTCTGTCATTTATGTTTCAATTAATGACGTAGATTCTCTATATTGGATAACCAGAACTATTTGTGACATAAAGTCAAGGGGATAATCATTAGGAGTCAATAACTTTAGTGTACAAAATTTGTTTTTCCAACTGTAACTTTGTCCATAACTGTTCTTTTTTGCTGGTTGTATTTTGTTCAATTTTGCCTTGGAAATTGATGAAATCACACTATCATGCTAACATTTCAAGTTTATCACTGATATCTCATTATTCAGTATCAAATATAAGATCTATTCCAAAACAAGACTGTTATCAAGTCTACCATATGCTAACATTTGAGGTTTACACTGATCTCTCATTATTCGATATCACGATAATTTTAAAGATATGTCCCAAAATCAGACTGTTATCAAGTCTACCATATCCCGAGCACTTAACCATGTATGACTGTATCATGCAAGGCATGTGATTGCAATACATCGATGTGTTACTAAAACACAAGTGGCTGTGTACACATTGTGTACCTGCCTCTCGATACACTACAGGGAATTAAAGATCCTCTAGCTGCCCTCAGATCAGCCCTGGAATAAAACATAACGGCAACGGCATTCCTTGTTCGTGGTAATTTATGTGTCTTCACGCCTGTTTGTCGTCTGATTTATGGCCTGGTGCTGCTTGAACACTGCTCTGTCAAACTTTGCAAACTTTTTTTTTTTTTTCCCATGTGATGCCGTTTTATTCCTAGAGATTCTCATTGAATAATGAAGTTCAATATTTTTGATGACTCGGCAGTAAAATTTCTTGCTGAGTTCCATTAAAAAATTTGAAACTTTTGATTGTATTTACATTATCATTGAAATATATTTTACTTACCTAGGAGTGTGTTTAGCTTTTCTGAGATATTTTCATTTAGTAACCAATGTCTTTCAAGTTTGTCATGTGATATCAGAAAACAATCTAAATGTTCTTTTAGTCATTTTGCAAAAAATAAAAGTTCTATCAGTCTTGTGCAAAGTGGTCACCCAAGTTTATCCAGGAGGTTAAAGTGAAATTTTTTCCAAGGATTGACATTTTTTTTTTCAATTAAACGCTAAGACAATGCATGATGATGACTTCCAGCTTTGAAACATTAGCATTTTGATTTCATTTTCTAACTTTGGAACACAAAGTTTTACTCGTTTTTATTTTTGCGAAAAAGTTAAAAACTTTATGATGACTTGGGTACTTACATACTTGGAGAAGTTATTGATTATCAGAAATAAAGTCAATAATTCTTGTCGTCATTACAGTTTCCTGTAAAAATCATTACGGAAATGGAATAAGTTCATAAATTTGAACATATTGGAGTATAAAATATACCTCCTAGAGGCAGAAAATTAAATTGAAGTTTGCAAAAAAAATTCTAAAGGAAAACAGAAATCCATTTCTGTAGATAAAGATAGCAAAAGTGCTGAATAAAATTGATTTCATTTTAATGCTGAGGGGAGTTCAAAGGGAAGATCCCATACGCCCGGAAAATGCATTGGTTCTTGCAAAATGAATTTGAGGAGTGAAATCACACAGAAAGCGTTAGTTCAATGGGTTGGATGCCTGCAAGTAGGGAAGAGCTGCTCTCTCTTCGAGTTATAGAAAAGTGAGAGTTGCTCTTGAGAGTTTCGCGAGCTGTCTCTTCATGCGAAAGATGCAAAGAGAATCTTATGTCGCTCAACAGTGCCTACCAGAGAAAAATCTATTATTTGGACATAAAGTAGACAACCGATAGAAAACGATGCTGTCTTGTGTTTCGGGAGCCTTTTGAAGTAGGCTCTTTTTGACTGGCTAGAACTTGCCGATACTACAAGCCTGAATGCTGTGATGCGCAGAGGCCTGTCAAGTTTCGTGTTGGGTAATTAGATAGGTGATTCAATTTGATGAAGTTTTGAAGCAAGTTTGATTTTCATTATACATCTGAAATTCATCCAGCTTTCCTTTCCAATTATAAAAGGAAGATTTCAGGTCTCTTGTGTTTTCTTGTCGGCAGGTCATGTTTCCTTCTTTTAATAGGCAGTTGGATGATTATCATATTAATGGTTTAATGATTAGAAAGAGCACGTTTTGGCATGTTTTGGGGATCTTTGATATGCTTTGCACTGGTAATACAGGTTGACCTCTTTGGATTAATTGTCTGCTGCAGCTAAGGTCCATGGACAGAAAATCTACAAACTTTTGATTTTGGCATGCGACGCTGTAACTCCATCAGGACGCCGTGATGTAATCATAATCAAACGCCCTACGTTCTTACTTGATATAATCAAGTGATCAACTTTAGCTTTGATCTCCAGATTACGTCTGCTTCCCAGACTAGATGAAAACAAACACTAATTGATGAAAACAATTTTAGGATATGTTGTTAGTTTCCAAAGACTAGAGGTTTCCTAAGGTATTTTTCTAACATTCTACTTATAGATGTTTAGAGAACAGGATTTGGTTGTAGATATGAAGGTGATATTTTTGTGAATGAGTAAAATTGTTACTCAAGAATTGTCATTTAATTATTACAATATCTTAAGAAATAGAGATATTCTTTTTAAAAATCTATAAAAACGAATGATGCTAGCTAACTCATGGTTTGCCAGTTTGTAATGAAAACTACCTCATACACCCACAGCATTTGGGAATTTTAATGTCTTGCAGGAGATAACTGAGATTTATGGTCAGCCGTCTGAACCCAGAACAGACAGTAGTCACATTAGCTGATAAGTAATGATTATTGTATATAAATGTAGATTTGTGTTGGATAGAGGGATGACAGTTGTGTAATCCAAGCAAACAAATCACAATAACAGGAACCTATTAATCCACCAGGCCTCACATCCGTCTTCCGATGAAGACATTAACCAAAACTGCTCGCCAACTTTATGACTTTTTAAGCAGATTTTGTCACAGTCTACTCGTTAGCAGGATGATAAATATAAGAGCACATAAACACAGCTTTTGATAAAGCCCGGACAGGAGACGGACATTCTTTGAAGTCTTCACTCTCTGTGTCTAAAAGAGATGGTCGGAGAGGAGAAATTGGAGATAAAGACCGAATCTATGGCAGATTTCTTCCGTCTTTGAACACAGGAGCGTTAAACGGTGATGTGATTAGCGAGGACGATGCAGATTTTCCACGGAACCGGTGTCCCCTGATCAATTTGACGTCCCGAGAAATCCACATGATCCGCTGTCTCCAATCCACATCTTTGCGGTCTCGACTCGGCCTGAATGTGATTAAATGCTACATTAAGTTTGATGAAGTTTTGTCCTAACTCTGCGGTATGCAAGAGGCTTTGTAATAAAACCAAATACCAATACTCGCCTGCTTCATTTAGAGAGAATCTCCAGGGACGAACACTTGTCAGGCCTCAAACGAAGGCAGTTTTGTTTACAGGAATTAGGTATCTGCGTGTAAGCCTTGATGAGGGAGTGCGGCAGCCGGCTGTCAAACTTCCAACTCATCACTTTTTAATATGCGGCTAACTTCTTTGTGTTGTCGAAGGTTTTCGGTTCATCATCTGCTAGATAATCTCATTGATATGCTCAATTTCCTTAGAATATTTTTAATATGTTGCATCAATTGCAAGATTATATTTCATGGATTCATAGGGGTATAGGTGCATTCTTATTTGTCTTCTTTGAGGAATTGAATTTGACATTGAGTGGCGTGGTACAAGTTTAGATGAAAGACTTTCAAATCCAATACTTTGATGAAATTTTATACATCTATGTTTTAGACTTTCTGTGTTCATTATAAGATTAATTCAGAGATGAATGATATGTAGTTTTAGAAAGAAAGTGTTGCATTTTTGACAATTTCGAATGAAAGATTTAAAAAAATATAATTATGAGGGATTGCTTTAAATCCTTTACGAATTCTATTCAACTTAAAAGCCTTGCAAATGTTATGTATATTTTTCTAATTTACATCTCATATAATTTCATAACATATGTTTCAAGACCAATAACTTAAGAAATTTGTTTTGGCAACTCGTGAATCAACAAAAAGATTTTTTGCAGTAATCAACAAAACTCATCTCCAAGTATATTTATAACTTTATTCGCCCATCGTCAACAATATGTTCATACAACAATTAGACATACATAACTAACACAGAGTACATTTGATGAACTCTTTGAGAAATGAAAGTTGAAAAGTTTAATCCTTTGATAGCTAACTAAAGCCCAGACAACCGGTACCCTTGGGACAATGGGTAGTGTTACACAATGGTCTGGGTTCGCTCCTTTCATCTTAACCAGACTGATCAACCATGGTGGAGCCTATTTGCACATGAAAACAATCACGAGCAGATTATCTTTGAGCTTTGCCAATGTTCGTTTCAAGTGCTCTAACTACGTAATCAATGTAAGAAAGATTTTTCTGCTTTATTGCCCCCGTTGATTTCTTGTCTGTCTGAAACCATCAATCAGCCGTAGTGATTTCTTTTCATCATCATCAGTGGAACTTTGCCTTTGGTTCTTGAAATGAAAAAGGGAATGTTGTAACTGGATTATTTTCTGGAATATTTTGTTGTGAGTTGTCATTTAAAGAAGGAAAGAGTCATAAAAATCATTAAACATTAAATAACTTGGTGTCAGGTTTCATCATCATCAAAAGATTTTGTGAAATGAAAAAAAAATCAAAAAAAATCATGACTTGATTATTGTGTTCATAGAAAAAATATTCAATGTAATTTGACATTTAGGCAGAAAAGACTCATCAAATCATAAGCTCTTTTACACTGAATAACTAGGTGTCGGGTTACAACATGGAGGGATGAATGATGTGTTAGCTCAAATGAGCTCTAATCGGTTCTTAATACAAATTGAGATAATGATTTTTGAAACAGAGAATTGAGAATTGATATTTGTGTTATGAAAAAATTTAGCCTTTGTCAAGTAATATGATGTCAGTTTTCAATGGCTAATCTTTAATCAGGTAGAACTGCGGACAATCGTTCTCACACGGATAATGGTCAGGTAGTTAGTGGACAGTTGCTGGCTTGTGTTCTCTCTGTTCCAACAAAGCCGAAACAGACTATTTTAGCCGTTTGGGTAATCGCTCTAGGTGTAATGATGCTGCAGGTTTCACTGAAATAATAGCCATGGTCAGTTTGCAGGAGCTCCCCTGTTCAGTTCATGCAATAATACCAGCAAATTCATACAATTCTTTATTTACCATATGGGGGCTGGGTAGCGTAGTGGTTAGCGCGTTCGGCTTCTGATCAGGAGGTCCGTGGTTCGAATCCCGCCAGGGGTTCGGCAACTTTGCCTGCAGTAGAGAACTGTTATACACGCAGTCAGGTTTAGGTGCAATGCTACACTGAATTTCAGTGCAGTACCACCCATGGTTTGCTAGTTCCACCCGAAGCTCGCAGGTTTCACCGCAATGCATCGCCACAATTGTGTTGCAGGCTTTCTCCCTGCAATAATACTAGCAGCCGCGATATAAGTGAAATACTCTTGAAAGCGGCAATAAACCCCATATCACCTCACCTCACCTTATTTACCATATGACTACAAGTTCATGCAATTCTCCATATGACTACTATTTTCCCATGCAAGACCGTCCCAGCAGGCTCTGACAATAACTGTAGATAAGGTACATGGCGATGTGAGAATAATAGAGAAGGGTCACTTAAGGAGACCTGAGTTGTTCACAGTTTACAATGGCTAATCTTTAATCAGGTAGAGAACTGGGGACATTCATTCTCACCAGGATAATTGTTGGGTAGTTAGTGGACAGTGGCTAGCCTGTGTTCCCATTGTGCAATGTGTGGTTTTCAGCTTGACCTGTCAAACGATCAGTTTACCTCAGTTTGCCATTGTAGAGGTGGAGTGAGGGCGACATGCCTCGTTAGCTAGTGTAAGTGGCCAATCATGGGAGAATCTTGCCTAGATTTTTTTCGGACAACCAGATTTATGTACTGGATAAGCATGGAAAAATCACGTTTTTCAATATTTTATTTATTTTCTTCATTCAAGAGCTTTTTGGTTAACAGAATAGAAAGTTGGACAAAGCCTTTTACTGAATGATTTGGAGAACATACATATATCTTGAAGCCTCACCCATGTTCATTAGTTGTTTGTCATGGTTTAAGGGAATATAGTTGTAAGCTCATATTTTCATATTTTGTATCAAACTTCATTGAGAAGTGAAAAAACAAGCCTTGAAAATATAAATTTGTTAGATTTTACCAATATCCACGTCGAAAATACAACCTAAGGACTTATTACCATTTATTGAAATGGAGATCAATCAATTGGCATTCTTTTCATTTCAATATATAAAGAGTTCTCTCTGTCCTAATGAGGGAAATAGGTATTCTATGTTAGTATTGAAGATTGTTCACCTGTGAAAGTATGTCGCCAGTTGTCCCAAGTGAAGTCACAAAGTGGTTATTGAGTCAGTAAAGTTCAACTATTCTTATTGAGTCAATAGAAGTTGGAGGAGAAAGTCAAAGTTCTCTTGAGTACATGAGAACTTAACCCATGAAGTGCTGAATCAATAATCACTCAATAATAAAACATACAATCTACAGGTGAAGGCTTGGCCTTAAAATTATTCAATGAAAATTTAAAAAAAACCAACCAAACTTACTCTCTAATGTCAATAAGCAGATAACGTCAGCGAGTGCAGTGCTGACAGTTGATGTGTAATATTAATTCAGCAGTTTGAGGGTTAAATGTCAATTCTCTGGATTACTTAGCAGTGATTATGTTTGTAAATATACTGTAACTTTTAAATGGTTAAAGTTTCTATTAAAGAACGTACCTTTTCCAGAACTTATTACTGCATTTTGCCTTCTTGTTCTTGTTCTTGTTCTTGTTCTTGAAATTCCTCCTATTTGTCAGGAGAACCTCCCCAAGGAGTAAGATATATATATATATAGTAAAGAGTCACTTGTAATATAAGAGAATGTACATAGGTGAGTGAACTATTACTCTGAATATTATACTATTCTTTAATAGTTATGGATATGTTATTATAAGTACTTTTACATATTGGCTTCTTATAATAGTCATTGTTTTTATGACAAGTCTCAACTCTCACCTCTATTTTGTCATCATACGGAACCAATAATCATTGAGATGATAATATTTAGCAGCAGCTGGTATGGTACCTTATATAAAATGACAGCATTGATAATGTTCAGCATTTTGCTTAAGCAGGATAACTTCCCAATGATACTCTAAGGGTTAACTCTAATACTCAAGCTTTTCGTTTCTCTGCCTTCAATGAAATCAATTTATGAGTCCTTAGCATGGGCAGGTAAATAATGATTAATTGGTGTATTGATTCTTAACTACTTGTTACTCAAGGTGTACCATTCTTAGGAATATATTGCTGCTGATATTATAAATAAATTTTTTTCCAAAGATATTTTGCCTTGAAATTCAAATTTCAAACTTCAAGAACTTTTGTACCTCTAGTTGATTGGTATGTGTGTTTTTCTTATAAAGAATGTTTATATTTAGGATGGAGAGTTTTTGTACTGTTTATTTTGTAAAGTAACTTTAAAAACTGTATGTCTGTAGACAGCAAGAGTCAAGTGTAGTTTGAATGTTTGTCTTGGTGTGAAAGCAAACTTAGTTTATTTTTCCAGTTCAGACGAGTGAAAGTAAATAAGATTTTTCAGAGGTGGATATTTAGCTGCAGAACACTGTAGATACACAGCAACTTGTACTGGTTGAAACAAGGAGCATTGCCACCAGTGATGGGGTCTAAATGGCAAAAATTAAGATTTGAAAATCTTTGTAAATAGTACAGCTAAGGGAAACTTCTGAAGGATTCCTGTTTTGATTTGATTCTTGCAGGTCCCATGCATTACAGAAAAAAATATGAAATGATATAAATAATTCTTTACTCTTTAAATAGTAAATCAACTGTATTCAGGGCCATGAGGCCTTTAATTCTGAAAAAAGGCTGTCTCTCTGTCTCTCTGTTTGTCATTACATTGTAATTTTAACAGGACTGCACCAATTCAAGCGGTCTTCTTCCTTATAAGCAGTGTTCAAAATATAGCCTGTCCCCCAGTCTTTTAACTGCTACTTTTTGATCAGGAGTGATAACTTTTGAATTTTTTTCTTTATTTTCCCTTAAGGAATTGACCAATTAATTTTCAGGACAGGCTAGATTTACAATCTATTTTATAAGCTGTTATGAGACTGAGAATCACAAAGAGGCAACATCTCCCATCTTAAAATGTCTTTTGGTTTGATATATGTTCCTCTGCAACATGTTTTCAAGGCTCCTTCCTGTACAGGAAATAGCCAAAACACTCATAGTCTAATGTTGAAGAGGTTAATTGTTCAGATACTCATTAAACACACCTTAACGTGTCCAGCTTACGAGATGAACCACGGTTAAAATCGTGTCACGATCGGGAGACACTGAGCAAACATGAACTAGGAAGCAACCAGGGTGATATCATCCTACCAACTTTGTTGTAACAAAAAAATTATCATTGCTCAAGAAACTATACCATATATTTCTATTATACCGTAGTTGCACTACAATATCATCTTCAGCCAAAACATGCTGAGCTTTGTACACACCCCATGGCTTATTATTTAGTTGCATGAGAAATGTATATCCTTGCCAATACATTCTGCACTTTATGTAAACCTCATGGGGGCTCTCTGCTTTTGAAATTGAGTTATAATAGGAACATTAGACCGTATAAATATTAACTGAAGGGTAATCGGGAACCACAGAAGAATTCTTTTTCATCCATGTTTTTGTTTGCAAATAGAGTTAAAGAGGTCACAGATATGCATCACATATCTTCAATGGAAATGAATATTTCAAATCTTCCAGAAAATACTTTTGTTGATGTGTTGCAAAGAGGGAAATTATTATGCAAATTATGGATCCATACAAAAAAATTATTTCTATTATCTTTGAGATTTAAAAATATGTTTTATTTCAAAATATCAATAATTTTCCAACTAGTGGTGAAAGCGTGGCATATGGCAGGCAGATTAGGATCAATGTAAAGAGGCTTTATGTTCTATGCAAGCAGTGGGAACACATTGTAAGGCAGGAGAAGCAAACAGTCACACAAGTTAAGTGACTGATTATACGCAGCCAATCAATCGTTGAAGTCTCTATTACCATATGGTTTAGAGTCAAACATGTCCTGTTTGTTAGATTTTATTGGTGGTCTGTCATTGAAATCTGTTTCCAATTCATTTCTGACAAGATCAACTTCATTTATGAGTGAATGATTATGAACAAAATCAACATTTGTTATTGGTTTTGAATATGAAAGTATCATGATAGTAGTTTCCGGTAATGTTGAACAGTTTCTGAGAGACATATTTTAAGCAATATAATCAAATATAAATGATGTAATATTTCCTCAACAAATACTTATCCTAGCTTTTAGTAATGACTTGATAACTTCTTGTTAGTGTGTCATCCAGACCCTAAAGCAAAAATATTAAATTGATCACCAACCCAGTCTAGAAAAATATAGCAAGTCTAGATCGCTCAGCTGAAGTTAAAGCATCATCTGGGCTCCATTTTGTTAATATACATGATTTGTTAAAAAATATTGTCAATATTGAACAAAATACTTCTGAGGCTAAATGTTAGTCTAACTTCTTGTACTCTTCATTGATGAAGGGAATAATGATTTAGGTAGGGTAAAAAGATTAAATCTTCCAATACAGAGTGTTTAGCATCATATATCTGATAGGTGCAATTTTAATAATTTAGCTACGCCAGTGACTCTTTAACTTTGTCAACATGCAGTAAGGTTGTTATGCAATTCCACTTCAAAATAAATGCAGTTCCATCATAGGATATATAGAGAATATACATTAGCTTTATTCCATCTAGAGATGAGAGATAAATTATTCGACACTCTTTGGGCAAAAATGTTGTGGGAGTTGTGGAGAGTTTTCTTGCAACGCCTTACCATTATTGTATTGTAACTTACAATGATCACTTACATTGATTGACTTGATTGTAAAAGTGTCGTCAAACCATTGTACATATGATGTCATCCTCTCGGTGATATTTTCACTGACTTTTTAAACAAAAACACTTTTCTAGAACTGATAAAACTCAGTCTCTCACCGCTAAGAACATAATATAACTTCAGAGAAACTTGTTGGTTTCACCTTAGTGCAACTAAACAATGATGTTGCAGACTTTCTCTTGAAGCAAAACAAACACATCTGGGCTATAAAAAACATATGTGCAACATAAAAAAAAAAAATAATAATAATCCAAACAAACACGAGATAAGAAAACTTAAATATGTGTAAAACATCAAACAGGACAATTAATGAGGAAGATATTTTACTTCAAGCAATATTAATATTTTCAATCTTGGTGTTACAGACGAGTGCCAAAGGAGGCCAGTTGCTGGACCGAGTGTATGAGCATCTCAACCTTTACGAGAAGGATTACTTCGGACTGCGCTACATTGACCATCATGGACAAACTGTGAGTTCACTACACTCTCAACTTATGCTAAAACTGTTTATATGATACAGTATTGTAAAAGTAATTTGTCAGGAGGGCATAACCTGTACTCCACAATAGATCTCTTAGTATTCACTGTATTGCAGCCATATTTGTTTTCCAGGCTTTTGCAATCGAGTTGTAACGATATATCAATATATTGAGAATTATGATGATATATGTATCGTGATTAGATGTGTGACAATATATAATGGTATTCGTGAATCCTGATACACACGTATCAAGATACATTCTTTTATCGTGATACATATCGTTGACTTGTAAGTGGCTTATTTGCCTAAAATCAGAGGATTTATGAAAAATGAATGCTTTATTTTGTCAAAAACTTTGAAATAGCGTATCGTGATGTGCATTGTATCGAATTGTATCACTATGAGATATCATGATACGTATCCCATCGTGCAAGATCGTCACACATTTAATCATGATACAATGTCGGTATTGTTATACATATAGTTGACTTTGAAATTGTTTATTTAACAAAAAAATCAAGATGTGGCTGAAGTGACTGGGTACTTTTTCTATTGAATACCCTGAAAATAGTGTATCGTGACATGTCTCATATCGATTCTAACGTAAATATCATGACATGTCTATATCGTAGCAACCCTATAACGCAATATCCTTGTGTTAGCAGATGTGATGAACAGAGTTGTTCCTGGGGAAATTTGCCAACCCTTTTGACTTGGTGTCCCTAAAATGTTTAGAAGGTCCCACATGCATTTAGAATTCGCCAAAATGACCCCCTTGGCTGATCACCTAGGAACAACACTGGATGAAGAAACATCACCTTTAAAGTTAAAGCTAAATGACCTCTCCTCCATACAATTCGGCTCTCATCTCTCATAATTCTCAACTCAAACTTATTTGAAATGGGGGAGATTACAACAAAGCCATCGTTGATACATCACATATCTTGAATAAAGAAGTAGTCGGGTTTAATTACGCCTTTTATGTGTTTAAAAGCAAGTGATATTCTTCATCTTTATCTTTCAATTCCAGCACTGGATGGATGAAAACAAATCATTAGGTTCACAGTTGAAAGGTAGGTTTGCTGAATCAAAAACTATTTATAATGTATACCGTATTCAACCTAATAAGCGCCCTACTCCAATAACCGCCCCCAAAGGGTTTTGTAATTAGATCTCAATACCGCCCATGTACCAAAGGTACTAAAATAATAAATTCAACGTACATAAAGCAACAATATGTGTTCTTTTCAACTAAATAATGTGTAAGTATGTTTTTAACGTCTGTATCAGTTATCAAAGACAACCTAAACAATTTCACTTAAGTAGTCTTTTTTTTTTCGGTCGTCATTCACACCACTTTTATAAGCGCCCACCCCAGTCAATTTTTTAAGGCCCTGGGCATTTATTAGGTTGAATACAATACTCATGACAAGAGGACAGATTTACATTCAAATATACCTGCTCGTTCAATTATTTGCTCATATAAGTCTTCTCGAGATTACAAGCCATATATACATTACTAGATGAAATTGATTTTATTGATGACTAATTGTATCAACTTTAGTCCATATACATTACTAGATGAAATTGATTTTATTGATGACTAATTGTATCAACTTTAGTCCATATACATTACTAGATGAAATTGATTTTATTGATGACTAATTGTATCAACTTTAGTCCATATACATTACTAGATGAAATTGATTTTATTGATGACTAATTGTATCAACTTTAGTATTTCAATACTGTCACCTTCAGATTATCAAAAGTATTCAGTGATTTCTTCACTTGCAATGGTCGAAGATGTCAATTAAGTAAAAAAACGGTTAGAGAAAGGAGTTCACAAAGGCATGGTACCATCATTGCAATGGCATGCTAATTCACTTTTCAGTTAAATCCAAGCAGTTGAAATTGACCTGTTTAAAAAAAGAACTTTATGACAAGTATATCTTCATCAATTTCTCAACCCGTCAGAACATACATCTTTCAGCAGGCTAAATAACCTTCAAAGGAAAGGAAATTAGAGAATTGAAGTGAAATTAGAATATTTTTGCCATTTCTATGCGGACTGTGTTTGATTGGCACCGTGCTCTATTAGTGAGCTGCATGATAATTAGGCTGTTAGGAATCCCTCCTGAAACTTGTTTCCGCAATGCTATTTCTTCTGTCGGGAAAAACACCATCTATTTCCGATTGTTTGTCAAGGCAAAAGCTTGCCACCTTAGATTATTTACATGGCCCACATCTCGCCTTTTTGTAAGATTTTTGTGTCGTTTTTTCCTTAGAAGCCAGAAGGATTTTGTTTTTCTGTCTGACTTGGGAATAGGTGTGAATTCTTCACTTTTTGTCAGCCATTAGTGAACTGAAAGAAAGACTTGTACTTAAGATGAATGAGAAGATTTACTGTTTTCCTTAAAGCTATGTGAGGTACCAAGGTAACAGGAATTCAAGAATATGGACACTAATGTTGCTTATTTGATAAATGAAAAGCATTCATACGACATGCTATAAGGGATGTTGATAAATTGATTAATGTTTTCTTTTGTTTGATAATGTTCTGGTGAGCAGGTATAAAATTACGATTTCTGGTCTTTTCCTCGTTTTCTTAAGAATAAAGTGAGTTACTACAGAATTGGCGTTTTTTTTATCTTGTTAAGAAATAAGGATACTGATTGGATGTCTGCAAAGAATTTACAAGAAGCAATTTATTTGAAATGTATAAATGAGAAAATTTATAATTTCACATGTTTGCTAATAGGCCTACAAGAATGAATTTAATTTCCTCTCTCCTGTTCTTTCCATGGCTTTCTAAGCTGAATATGAAGTCCAACCAAACGGAGAATTTTGGGTCTTTTTTTAATATGAAGAAAAATGGTACTTATTATGGTTATTGGATGCTTAATGATTTTTTAAGAAGAATTTTATGGACTTGTTTAAAGATGAAATTATTACATTTTCAGTTGTTTTCTAATTGCCTTACTAGCAGGTATCTAAAAAAAAAGATTTCTTGTATTTCGGACATTAGGATTCTTTTGAACGACATGCTTTTTTGATGGACTTGTATAAAGATGAAATTATTACATTTTCAGTTGTTTTCTAATTGCCTTACTAGCAGATATAAAAAAAAATTAGATGTCTTGTATTTTGGACATTAGGATTCTTTTGAACAACATGCTTTTTTGATGTCGGCAGTAATGTGTCTCTAACGTGTTTAGTTAAAGGAGATTGTCTTTGATATTGTAATGAATATTTATTATATAATTAGCAATGAAATATAGGGTTATACAGTGAAAATATAATCCATATTTTAAGAAAAGCAGTAGAAAGTCATATTTTCACTGCAGTGAAAATATAATCCATATTTTCACTGCGGTGAGAAAAGTAGGACAGAACCTATTACCTCCCCTTGAAACACGATTATCTCCCTTTGAGGAAATCGAACGCACGCCTCGCGTCACGGCGTTGTTTAGGATTGAAGAAAAACGACTCTTTACGATGTTTTCGGTATGTTATTGTTAACATTTTGCAGTGACAATGTATCCTTCGATATCGGAATACAACGAGAAGTTCATATCCTGTTGTTGTAGTTAATAATTGTTCATTTTATCGCCAAATAAATTTACGAAGCGAGAGATCTGACGCACCGACATAGCGCTTCCCTCACTGTATCCGTTCGCGTCAAAACTGACTTTCCAAAATAGATAAGAAGCCTTTGTTTCACCTAATTATAACCAAAAACAATGTCATATTGTAGATCTGATATCATTTAACAATCACACAATTATATATTTTTCGAAAAACTATTTCCCAGTAAATATCGCATTATTTCGATCGAACTTCTTTTTACCGAGAAATTATAAATGGAGTTGCTAGACTCTCATTCATCACAACAGGAAAAGTTTGCCTTTCGATGTCCTACAACTCTGTTTTATGATCTTTAAATTTTATAATAAATAGACTATTTCATTGTTTTTGCCGAATATCATTTCCATCTCATCTCGTGAAGTGAGAAAGTGTCATTTTCACTCGTGGCTGCGCCACTCGTGAAAATATCACTTTCTCACTCCACTCGATGAGATAAATGATATTCGGCAAAAACAATGAAATAGTCACTATATCTCAGTCTCTATGATCTTACATTTGAAAGAAATGTAACGGCTAATTTCCCTTGTGGAATTTTCCATGAACCAAGAATAGACTAAGCATTATATAATTGATATTACCATGGATGATTTTACAGTAAGTTGTTGGTTCAGCCCTTAGGCTGTATACGGAAATGAGAAAGTCTTTTATGTGGTACTAAAATTACTGGAAGTGCCGCCGCTATGTAATTTGTCTGAAAACAGGAACAATAAAAGATAATTTCTAAACCTGTGTCTAATGTAAATTGATATTGGGCTTATATCAAAGAAAAGCTATCAGCAATGATTTTGAATATTTCTTAGGAATTCAAATCTTTTGATCATAAATAATTCAGCCATTATTATTTAGGGAAAATCTTATTGTGAATATATCCTATATGCTTTTGGTGGTAATGTTAATTTATAGGACATGTTTTAGATGAATTACTTTTCAAACCATAAAATTAGGTCTTGTTGCACAAAACACTAAGGTGAACTTAAATCACTAAGATAGCCTGATATAAGATAAGTAATAAAGTTGTTTGAAACTTGATGTATCCAACCAGCTTTAGTAAAAATGTTCACCAACATGTTTGATCAAAATAGAATTCTGTTACTTCTTATGCTTAGTAATGTTACCAAAGAAAATCCATTCTCACATATTTTTGCTTAGGAGTGTTTGGTTTAGTAGTAGAGTAGGTAGTAGGTATACTAGACACTTATTAATTTCGAAGAATATTTATATGGGCAGGATGAGTTCATAAAGATAGATGCGAGCAGATTTCCTGAAAAATTGCTTTCTATATTAGTGTAAAACCATGCTGAGTTGAATTTACAAGGGTCTCAAATAAAGGGATGAAACTGTAATTGACCATTCATGTAGCATTTTTTCTTGACTTTTATTTCATAAGCTGAATAGCAATCTACACAAAGTTGATTTTTCTCCCATTTTTACTTCAAGTAAAATAGATAATTTTATCTAAAAACTTAATAATATCTTCAATGTATGATTGCCATGTCATCTGTTTCATTGCCAGCCTGTATTTCCCCCTACACGTTCTACTTTGGGGTGAAGTTCTACGCAGCAGACCCCTGCAAGTTGAAAGAAGAAATCACAAGGTGAGTACTGCTCAATGTTTTGCTTGGACATTATTTACAATGAAACTATTTCGTATATATGCCTTGTTATTATTGAATAAGCTTAGTTTTTACTTACACAGGCTACACATTTTTAGAAATTCTCTTTCAAGGTGTATCCCTGATGAAGGGAATATCTCCTTTTCTTCTCTTTTCATTAAGTATATTCAACAAAATTGAAATTGAAAGAAAGCCTTAACCCTCCTTGTCAATTTTGAAAAGTAATTTTGTTCTAGTAAAATTTAAATTTACTCAGTAAGCAAGTAAGTTCTAATTAGCAAATTAAATATTTTGCACCAAAAACAAAATTACAGTGTTAAATTTTTTCCATGCCATGGATTCCCTAAGTTGCAAAATTTAAGTAGATAAATTATTCTAACAGGTAAATCTTAATGCATCTTTTCAACAATTCAACCAAAACTTTAAAATCTTAATCACATGACCATTTTGAGGGCTATTGTGAAGTTTAATTGGCTCCCCTTTCATCTTTTGTTGCTGTTGTATTAAGGGTTTAGGGTTCAGTATTTCCCTGAGAACCTTGACCCTGACTAAAGGTCATGTCACCTAGGGGTCAAGTGTCCTCATGTTGGAAAGTGTTTATTCAAAATTTAAAAAAAAAATTAAGTAAAGTTTACTAGGTTCAAAACTTTTTGAAGTCTTTCATGTCTGTTAATATTTTGCAACAAATATTCACAGATTATTTACCAATCACTACTTTGTATGTTTTTTATTTTCATAAAAGTTTAATTTGAAGAATGATATTTAATCCCTTAACAATTTAACCATCATTTTACAAGGGAAATACAAGTGAATGTTAACAGTGTGACAAATTCATTAAAAAAAATAGAGATATCAAAACAGCCCTTCAAATTAAAAAGCATTCAATCTTTCAATGGTAGGGAAATATAATCATTACTCACACTGTTCATTGAATAATGAAGTATCTCACCCCTACCCCATGTAATAAGACTGCGTAACACCAGCCAACTGATGAGTCTCTGTAAAGGAGGAGCACACAATGCTTGATTACCTTCAAACCTGAAGAGTTCTGATTTAATTTACGCAACGACTGTTCGACCAGTGACATATTGCCGCACCCCTGACTCTGGTCCTAAAGAACATGATGGTGTCAGTTTTATAGTTGTCTGAATGTTCTGGTTAAACCAGAGGCTGGTTTTAAAGAACGTGATATTGTCACTTTTATAGTTGTCTGAATGTTCTGTGTGAAGTTGTGATGTGCGACAAGTTGTATGTTAAGAGTTGGGTTCAGACAGGGTTGATGTTTTATTCCTCTCTTATTATACCAGTCTCAGGGCTGTATGGCTCAATCTCTTGTTGCGTAATATTAAGTATTTTTTAGACAGTTGAAGTTCATGTTTATTTGATGTGGTTGTGTCATGTCATCAATGGATCAGTTTGGATTTCCATACATTGTTTTCTTGTTTTGTGGGGTATAAGTGGTTGTATTTTCTTGTCAGGAAGTTGGGCCAGAGATGCTTAGTGGTACATAGGGGCTTAATTTGTCAAGAGATAAGAATGATTGGGTATTAAATCCAGCTTAGAATTTGGCAGGATGAAATGAATATTTAAAAAGTTAAGTGTTCTGAAATTGCTTGTACAAACACACTGGCAAGTAGGGCTTTAATTCAACTTCTTGTCCATGGCTTGTATATGGCTTGTAAGTTGTTATGTATTATGCATGCATGTAAGATCACGGAAGTTGGGACTAAATCAAGTTGGAAAGAGTTGCGAGCATCTTTGTTTTATTTGTTTCTAAGTGGGCTCTTTACACCTATTGGCTAAAATAGTGCCCAGGTAGCGCCAAGCAATCCTTCATTCCCAATTTAAGTGTTCTTGGTAAATTCAATGTTGAAGCCACAGGTAATTTCAGGAAAATGTCCAGAATGTCAGTGAGATGTCTGAGATATGTTGCAGTAACACCTACAGTTCCAGACAATGCCTAAAAGTTTCACCACATGTACAATCATAATGTTCTTCCTGAAATAGATGCTGCTAATGTGTATTGCCCAAGCTTAGCAAAACTCACTCATTCTTCTTGCAAAAGCACTTAAGCTTTTGCTACATATGAATTCTTCTGAAAGTGACATAGAGGCCATACCACCTTTCTTCTCCCTTGTTCAAAATAGCATGGTTTGCTCAGTATGTCCAAATTAACTCTCTAAGTAAACCGCAGGATGTCACATCCAATCTCCTGATGTAGGTTCAGTAATGAAGTGATCTGCTTCCCCAGACAGGTTCATCAAAAAGTGGCCATGTTTGCTCGACTTCTCGCAGTGTTTAACAGTGGTGAGGGAAACGCTTTCTTTATTAGATTATTTGGAATGTCAAGATGATTGACCGAAATATTAAGTTTTATTTTCAAGGTTCGTTTTCATGATTAGATAAAGGCTGGAAGATGATGATTGGAATCTCTCTGCTAATTAGAAAGCTCGTTAAATAATCACTTGTTGTGCTTGTCTGTTTTATGAAATATTCTGCAGACAGAAAGGCTGCATCTTATCATATTGCTGCCGAGCTACAAGTGTTATCAGAGCTTTCCTGGCTAATTTGAATATTTGATAGCATCGTTTTGCCCAATTTTTCATCGCACTTGATAATTGCAAATTGAATTCTGACAAAACCTCATCAGAATTTTCAATTTGTGAACACTTTTTGAAAACTGAGAAAAATATCATCCATCAAAATCGTTGAGAATTTTAATCAAATGACAAAGATGAAAAATGTCTAAAATCAAATGACTTTGTTGTCGTAAAGGTTGATCTCAACTGGCCATAAAACAACAAAAAGAGATAAAAGATGGGCTTACATTTTTGATCATGTGATGAAAATACTCATTTGAACATGCCAGAAAAAAGCATGATTAGGAAGTCGTCAGTTCAAGAGAGGGAAGCTTCGTGTGATTAATTATTTGATGTTGCATAATGAGAGAGAAGCATGAGAGATGACCTTTTTGCCCACCACAATGGCCGCCGTCCCTGATGAATGGGCTCTATGTTTGATCTTCAAATTCCAAACAGCTCGTGTCATATCAATGGATTTAACCCTTTGATAAATAAGATAATTCACATGTTTTTAAAACACATTAATGTATTTTGTCAGGTTTAAATTATTGGCTTTGTGTTGTAATATTTCTCACAATGAATTTTGTTTCCAAAGAACACGATATTGGTGACGGTTTATGGTGGTATTGAGATCGTGATGTTGAAAGGTTATGTCAAATTATATTGTATTTGAAACAGTGATAACATCTTTGAACATGTTGACTTGAAAGTGGTTACATATTAGATTGAACCATGAAAAACATATCTGTTGATGTTGTGAAAATAAATTGGAATAAAATCAGGGTGTCCGAATCAGGGATCTGAAAAGTTAAAACAATTCAGTTAAATATTTACTTCAATGAGTCAAATTATCCATCTAAAAAAACATGATTGATTGATTGATTAATTGATTGATTGATTGATTGATTGGTTGGTTGGTTGGTTGGTTGGTTGGTTGGTTGGTTGGTTGGTTGGTTGGTTGGTGACAATTCAATGATATCTGTAAGAAGTTTGTTATCCGTTTCCTCCATATTCATCATGTAAGTCATGAAAGACAGTCTGAAATAAGATATTATAGATAATAAAGTATAAGTAATATTTTTAATTTTGCAAATGTTTGATTTATCTCTCTTTTCTCATGAAATTTAGGGTGAATTATTTCTATGGTCAGGTTCTTACTTTTAGCAAAAGAAGAGTTTGGTGGAAAAACTCAAAATGTTATAAAAAAAGATAAAATGATTAACATCATTCCTAACTGATGACATTTGAATGTAATTTTAGATCAAAGATTTTTTAAGGATAACTGAGTTGACACAAATATTTTAGATTGATTTTGGCATTTTGTAATCTAAACATGGGATATGTTTTGTCTTGTTTCTTTGCTCTTTAGTTATAAGTAATCTGTAAAGATTTTTCTATACAGGCACAGTCACTCCTAAAATTAAATCCAAAAATGTATAATAAATTGTCAAATAAAATGATACAATAATCATTTCAGGCAAACAATATTCAGAAAGAAATGCAATCATGAAAAAAATATCATAAATTGAACTTGACAGCCTCCAATAAATTCCAATAAAACAAGTTATGTCTCCATCATGCCATTTGAAGATCTGACCATAAAAACACTCGCGGAGAAGAGAGACGGAAGTTTTAATTTCCACTTATCCGTAAGTAAATAGCTAGCTAACACCAGTAGGAAATGTGTTTGCCCAGTAAATCACTTGCCAACACGTCCATGTAAGTTATCACTGATTCACGCAACTCGCGCGACCCTGTTTCCGCAGTATCGGGACTTGATGATGATAGAACGTATTACAATGATTTCATCAAGAGTCTTTTCGATGCATCCCTCAAAAGCTCCTTTCTGAAAAGGGGCACATGATTTTTAACTGTTAATCAATATTTCTGTTAGGCTTTTGGATTTTGTTTTCTTCAACACTGATCTTATATTTTTCCAATCGAAAGGTGCATCTGGACTTTATTGTTTTTTTTACAAATCTAACAAGAAGTTATAACACTGGTATTAGTAATGGGTCGATCACTTTAATGAAAAATTTATGAATCATTTGTAAATAGTCATCAATTATTGTTTAAGAAATATTTGATTCATAGAAATGACAAATATTTCCTTTGAAATATTATAGAGTTTCTTAAAGAAGATGAAATATCTGTTCTTTATTTTATTTGTATGCCTGGTTATTACCGGGGACGTAGCTCTTTGGTAGAGTGTCTGCTCGTCACCCGGAAGACCGGGGTTCGATTCCCAGTATTAACTGACCCTGCACTAAGGCTGCCAGGTGCAAAATGCTCAAAATGAATTTCCAATGTACCTTGTTTTGCGGACAATAAAGAGTTATTATTATTATTACTCAGAAACCTTCAAATATTGTTCAATACTGGGTTGCAGAAAGTGATCAAGAAAACATTTTCAGAACTTTCTGATAAATATATCTAATATACCCTCATTTACACATATATGTTTGGACACATCTTGCTTTTCACATATAAGAAATGATTATGAATATAACAATAAAATATGATAATGTGGAAAATGCTTTGTAACAACACAAGAACCTGTGTTGAAATATCCCTTATCATGAATTGAGATGTTATCCATTTATTTCTATCAATTCTTGCACACCTGTAGACTAATCTTGTCTCCTACCTGTATTTCTATGCTGTGTTTCAGGTACATGTTCTTCCTGCAAGTCAAGCAGGACATTCTTCAAGGACGACTCCCGGTCACCTTCGAGGAGGCAGTGGAACTCTGTGGGTACGCAGTGCAATGTGAGTTATCTCCCCTACTGACCTTAGGGTTTTGAAAGTCAACTTTGATTTGGATATGACTTAAAAATAGAGGAACATGGTATTTTTTGCTTTGTGTTTTGATATCTTGAATCCTTGGGAGTTATTCCTCTTTCTTACTTTGTGTAATTCCATAATGATTTTACCTAGTTTGGCCCATGTGGTTTAGTTTTTCATTTAGTCTTGTAAAGTTGTAGGTAACCATACAAAATGTGAATAAATGTTACATGATAATTCAGATAATAATATTAATGATAATATATCAGATTTTCTTTCTTTTATAAATGTGATCATTCATGATATGTGTCCTTACCTGAAATCAAATTTCAAAAATATCATTTAAAAAAAGTTTACAATTTTTTTATAGAATGCCTTTAAAATTGTTTTGTCAGTTTCCAAAAATATTTCAAATGATGGCCTAGTGTTGATTATCTGTCAAAAGTTATCTCCCTTTCTAACCTTCTTGGGTAATTAAATGACCTTCAAGTATTGACATGTGTAGAACTCTTTAGCTGTGGGTGTTCAAGATTTGCCCTCTATGTAATTACCCATGGCCACATTAAAGTACTGAACCTAACTGTTTTAATCTTTCTCCATGCCAGGTAATAAGTTCTGGTAGATTTGAAGACTTCTATTTCATTATTAGCCGTGTCTGGTTTTCAAGGTTCCAAATGTTTTAATCATGCACCTAGCTGTTTTACATGCTTTCTGTGTAATTAACTTTTCAATTACATTTAACTTTGGTTCTTTTCAAAATTACCTGGAAAATTGGTACTCCGACACAGGAATGTTTGAGTGGTAAAGGTGTACCAAACTGATGTATTAAGCACCCTTGGCGCTTACAAAATTGAAAGTAAAGAGCACTTATTAAAATGGTTTACCATTCAATGATATATGCAAATAATCAAATTCTGCCATCTTTTTAGAATATGGATAAGTATTTAGAAAAACTTTTCCAGGTACAGTAGAACACGGATACAGCGAACTCGGATATAGCGAACAATTGGATATAGCGAACAAATTTTCAAGTATATAACATCATTTAAATTATATGCGTAAAGCGAACTAAATTCTTCGTTTTATATATCCGTGTTCTACTGTATTGTGTATTTAGGCGAGAAGGGATAACTGCCAGAAAATCTATGGAATTGTTACAAATGGTTAAAGTAAAAAAAATTTGGCTTGTTTCACACTCACTAAACAACATAATAAATTGTAAAAGAAAAAAGTAGCAAAAAGAAATTTTGCTGGCAATAAAGTTTTTATTTGACATTTTCTTCTGTAAAAGTTTAAAAACAAATGCCTGTGAACATAAACTTTTCTTAAGACAAAGAAAAAAAGGACACTATTTCTCTCAAACTCATTCATGGAAAAGTCTATTAACGTTCCTTTTGAGTGATCAAAGTGTTTCAACGTTTTTCTATAAGAAACTTTCCAAAAAGTCATTTCATTATGCTCTTTTCTTTTTCAGACAAAGTTTGGAATTAAATTTTTCCTACAATTGGAATAATCAAAGTCTATATTTCATATTAATCATGTTTACCTTTTCGGATATCAGCATTTGCCATTTTGTTGATAAATGGAGAAGGTCTTGAATAATAAAAAATCTTTGTGGTGATTTAGAGGTTGATAGATGATTTAGAAGAATAGTATGGGTGTTTAACTTCCTTATTCATTTGAAAGGCAAGGATTGGCCTATTCTTTCCCCATAGAGGTAGATCAAGTCATAAACTGTTAATCCAACCTCTGTTCAAATCAGAATAAATATGGTTTCCGGCAGTTTCACTTTAAAGAAAAAAATTGCACCATAATCCATTTTCATTTCGAATGAAAAGGGTGCGAATCACAATGACATTGCCATGATTCAAAATTATGGTTTTATGTTACCGTCACTGAATGCACAACTAAGTTTGATTGCCTCCAATCAAGCATTCGCCATTCTTGCCCACAAACTCAACATATTGGAACAGAGGTTTGATCAACACTCCATGACTTGATCTGCCTCTGTGAGGGGAGAATGGGATTGGCCCTGAAGCACTAGATGTAAAAAGTTACAAATTGTACATCCATACTTACTATGTGTGAATGAAACAATCTTGACCTTTCATAAATATCAAATCTAGTATGCTACATTTTTGTCAACAGTGCATAATTTATAATTTTTGGATGTTATATTCTTAAAGACTTTAGAATGAAGATTGTTGTTATGAAAACATCACCCAGGTGTTTCATGTTTCAGTTTTCAATGTAGGCAATCATTTTCACATAAACATCTAAATTATCTACATAACGACCGCTGAGAGCCATTTAATGTAACATTAGTTTATTGTACAGACTTGAACAGTAACTAGAGCATGTAAATGATACTTATTTGATTAACAGAACCACTGAACCGTTCCTTCAAACTATCATCACGAATACCAGCCTCGGGTCCTCTGATCTTAGTTCATAATTAAGTTTCAATCGCTCTGTTGTGAGCACTTCAAGCAGAACTTGAGTTTTTCTAGGAGCAATTTGGGAGAGCTCTTAGTTTCTATGTTGAGCAATGGGCAGGCCTAATGTAGCATTATGATCGTTAAGAGTCACTATAGCTAGGATTCACAGTGACGAGAGAGGGCTTGTGTAGTGTGTTGTTTCTCATGATTAAACTCTAATGATGCAGACAAGGGCGACGTTTCGGCTTCAGTGATGGCGCAAATTGTCTAGAAAATTGAATAGAAGTTGTTACAGAGATGAGTTTTCTAATTGGTGAAAACTGTTACTCCAGTTTTAAATTTCTTGAAATTTGATACTATTAGTGATTTTCTGTATTGTGATTCTGTATAAATGACTAAAAGGTTACTCAACGCAGGGGGGCGGGATAGCGCAGTTGTTAGCTCGTTTGGCTTCGGATCAGGTCCGTGGTTCGAATCCCGTCAGGGGCTCGGCAACTTTGTCTGCAGTAGAGAACTGTTCTACATGCAGTCAGGTTTGGGTGCAATGCAACACTGAAATTCAGTGCAATACCATGGTTGCTAGTTTCAGCCGATGCTCGCAGGTTTCACCGCAATACATAGCCATATAAGTGTTATGGGCTTTCTCCCTGCAATATAATGCTATCAGCGGCGATATGAGTGAAATACTCTTGAAAGCAGCGATAAACCCAACACCACCTCACTCAACGCAGGACAGGAGCACCTCAATACTCTATAGTTAGTAATACAGCTATTGACTAGAGATTTTAATAGAAACCTTTTAGAATGCTCTTCTTATTTGTTGAAGTGTTACTCCAGATCTCAGTTTCTTAAAGTCAGATACTGTAACTGATTTTGTATATTGGGATTTTGTGTTACTGACTTGACATATAAACTCAAAAACAAAAGTTTAAGGACCAGTTGGGTATAATGCATCTTTGTATACATGAACTTTGTAGGAAGTGTTAAACTGTACTAACAACATGAGTATTTTATGCCTATAATCCAGATATCAGAACAAAAAGCATAAAGATTAAATCTAGTCCCAAGAAAATCAACTAGAGTCAAGCAGGATACCCAAGTACTTGACTACAATGCAAGCTCTATTTAGAATGTTCTGAATGTCTCTAGTTTTCCATTTGAGTTAGTAGATCTATTTTCAAGAAATAAATTTTGTATTATTTCCTTTTCAGCGGAGCTGGGAGATTTTGACCCGAACCGGAACACACATGGGTATGTGTCTGAGTTCTGCTTTGTCCAGAATCAGACTGAAGATCTAGAAGACAAAATCAGTGCTATACACAAGAGACTGGCGTAAGTTTGGCACATATTCTCCTTATTTGATCATTCTTGTCATATTGACATCAGCTGTTTGAGTGGCATTCTAGAAATTTATGACATGAGGAAGACAAGAGTAATTTTATTTGACAATAGCAACGTTTCGGTATAGATTTTTATACTGTTTTCAAGCATTTTTCATAATGACATCAATTTACTCACCCCTACGAGCCAACAATCAGACTCTAACATACCACTATATCGTGTAGTGGTTAGCATGTTGGCCTCTCCTGCAATAAGCTTTGGTTTGAATCTTGGTGGAGACACAAACAACTTTATGATATAGGTCTTGTCCTATGTTGTATCCCATGGCAAGGCACTTCATCTACATTGCACTCAGTCCACCCAATAATTTATGAACGTGAAAAAAATCATTTAAGTTACGACAATAACATAAAGAGTTACGTCCCTTAGTTCTTCGTGTGTTTCTGGATGTATAACAATATCTGCCGAAGACGCACAAGTTTCCAGATGCAAATGGCGGGTTACTGATGAGTCGTGAGGCTAAATTTGGTCTATGTTTTATTTTCATTTTGTCTTAAAAAAGATCTTTAAAAAGTTTTAAATTCTAGGTCTTAAAATCTGTACGAACCAAGAGTATACGTAGAGTATAAATAAACAGTTCAGTCATGAATCGTTTGAAACAGAAGATTTCTACATCATTACATACAAGTTTTAGGATCTATTCACATATTTCTAGCAGAAAAAAATATCTTTTACTTTTGAATCACAGTCCTTGACAGTACATCTTGGAAGATGTTTTTATGAATAATCTATAAGATGGGCTTTGTAAGACTTGAACACTCATTTTAAAGCATTTTTATAAAATTGACAAATTCCTCTTGTGAAGTCTCAACATTTCCAAAGCATGTTTGTATTGTGAAATCCATCCCACATGAAGAATGCGAACTGTAAAAGTGTCCAAAACATCAATAGCCTCCTAGGAGCTCTGTCAGTTTGAAAAGAGAAAATATGAGAGAAAGATTTTATTAAATGATTATCTTGGACTCGATTGCAAATAATGAGGCATTATTTGACTCCTTTCAAGTATTCCCTTCTGTGTTGTAATTAGTAATTCCATCTGCCTTTGCTCGATGATTGCGTCACACGTAATGGCAAGACAATTTCTAGAGGCAGATACAATTGATTGAATTAATTTGTTCAAGGATTTTCTGCTTTGAAGATTCAATGATATGTGTCCCTGTTGAAAGATTATTTAGTGTGTTTTTCAGATGTGTCTGTTTGCAGAATTAAACCTCCTTGAGGGATTAGCCTAATGATACCAGGTGCTTGATCCCAAATTGATACAAAATTAATCTTTAACGTCATGTTATTGATTTTTAAGGAGTGACATGAAATGTTCTCGTTTTCATGATGTAACACAACAATTTCTGTTGTTCTGATGTTTGAAATGATAAATCTCACAATGGATAATTTCATTTTCTATAATACAAGAAATTGGGAACATTGAAGTGAGTCAGTCTGCCTGCCTCAATGTTTGTCTGTTGGTATTTAAAGGGACAGTTGCAAATTTCAAATATCTCTCTTGGTAATCTCAACAAACAATACAAGGATCTCTTTACTGATCATGCTAAGTTTGATTTAGATATACTAACCCATTGTCTTGCATCAAATGAGTGTAAGGTGTTCACACAAAAATGGCAGCATGAAGTTTCCCTTAATACGATAAACAACACTAAGGATACCTGGTTTGTTTGAGTACATGTTTTATCTGCTGAATAAATTCATTTTGCATAAGCTGACATAAACTGGAACAAAATGTAGAATTTCTTTTCATTAAAACATGCAACATGCTTTTAGGGTACTTACTCACGGACACAGCTGTTATGAAATATCAAAGAAAAAGCTGGACAAATAGATTGATTGAGCCAGATCAGTTTAATATTCACAAATTCTTTTAAGAGCTCTTTACGTATGTTGCCCTTCGAAGTATTTTTTAAGAGAACAATAAATACAAATCCTAGATGTTCTTACATCAATGGTAGGGATGTCACGATACGGGTACCCTGCGATACGATACGTATCACGATTCTGAGGTCACGATACGATACATATCGCGATACACTAAATGCGACATTATTACGGTGAGATAAAAACTCAGGGATCTAAATTTAATATTCCCAAGGAGACTTATTGGAGTAACAGCATATAAAGACAAAAATAAGCCAACTTATTCATGAAAAAGTCAATTACCGTATTCGCCGTAATAAGCGCCCTGCTCCAATAAGCGCCCCCCAAAGGGTTTTACGATTAACTCTAATAACCGCCCATGTACCAGAGGTACTAAATTAGTAAATAAATTCAACTTATCGTATCCTCTTACCACCCTCGAACTAAAGACCACCCCTCATTTATCAGGGTTGGGCAAGTTGGGGTCATTCTCATTCCCACCCTCCAATTCTGGGGCGTGTAGCACAATCGATGTCAGACAATCGAGTTAGCGATGTTTACACCGGAAGCAAAATGTTTACATCGATGTCATTTCTTGAAAAATAAAATACATTGTCCTGTTGTTGTTTTTAATGACTATATACATTGTACATTAATAAAAACAAAATAATATATTGTTTTTAAACATTCATGCATCATTAACGTACTGTTATATTTCAGCAGAAATCACGATGTATGTGGCTTCACTTGCATCAACGATCGGGAATAAAAATATTTGATTCCCAAAATATTATCAAGAACTATTGCTTTATAGGGCTTGTTGTCCATTCTAAATGTTTAATATGACATATTTCAAAACTTATTTATAATATTTAATCAAAGTTAAAAGATATATTTGTCAAATATATACTGTCGCGAAAGCACGTTGTTTTACTGTACTTGGAATCTCAATCGTGATTTCTTGACGACAAATGACATCATTAATATTTTTTTGTGCTCATTATCATAATTGTTGCAATTTTTTCTTCGAATTTTATATAATTAAATATTTCAATTAACTGAATGTTGTTTTGAAAAATATAATATGTCGAAAATGTTGAACAAATATTTGAATATTTAGACATTTAATATTGTATTGACAATATGTTGCCATGAATTTATAACATCCACGTTTCAGTTTCACACATCGTTTTCAAATCGACTTGCTGATTGGTTGACCTACATTTCTGGGCCAATGAAAAGGCTTGTAACAAATATGTCTCTACCAGTAAACACATGCAGCAAAATCGACTGATTATTCACGTTCGTTTTTCATGAGAATAATATTATGTAATCATATTAAAACAAACAACAAACAATGTAAGTTAGCATTTGCAATTTCTTTTATCATTCTTTTTAATAATATACGTCTGGAAAAAGACAACCTAAACACAGTTCCACGTGAGAAGTCTCTATTTTTCGTTCGTCACACATCATTTTAATAAGCGCCCACCCAAGTCAATTTTTTAAGCGCCCTGGGCGCTTATTACGGCGAATACGGTAATGCTATATTAAAGCTATCTTAGCAAGAAAATTTAACCAACTCTGGATTTCTTGATTCAATATTCACACAAAAGTTTTACGATATTCACCACAAAATTTAACGATATTCACTAAAGTTTGTACCACGATACAGTTGACTGTATCGTGTATTGTATCGTGAACTGTACCACGACGATTCATCGATGCATCGGTGTATCGTGACATACCTAATCAATGGTATAAGACATTTGTTTGGTCAGCAAGTTCAATCCTTGGTGTTGAACAATAAGCCACTGTCACCTTATGTCTGTACCTTGTTAAAATTTCACAAACATGACATTTCCACAATTATATGCAAACTGTCATATGCAAGGATATGTTTGTCTTGAATTTGATATCAATATTGTTACAAATGCTAGAGAAATTTTGCATTTTCAATATTATGGTTTTAAAAAAAATTTCTATGCATAAAAAATGAAGGCTTGAATTCAAACGGAGGCTGTGATTTCAATGCTTTGAAATAGAAGATACCATTTTTTATGATTCATTTGTTGTTTATTCTTTAATTTGAAACTCAGAAATGCAGATATTTTAGTTTCTAAGGCTTGGACTCGACACATAAATGGTATTTGTGGAATTATGAGAAAAAATGTCATGTGAATTTGACTTGATGGACAGACTAAAATTCTAACTACATTCATTTTGTTACAGTATTTTAAAAAAACCTTTGCAATACAATTTGTTTGTTACTAGATAAAAAACGTGTATATTCTTGACACTAATTTGAACATCAATATTATGTGCGCAGAAATTTATTAAATTTACAATTCTTCCCTTGGGCAATAAAATCTTGAAAAACATTAAAAACTTGTTGGACGTCACTCTATAATCTTGTTCCAATAGCACTGAATGCCAGACAAAACAGGCAATGTGTTTTGCACTGTATGTTGTTCCTTTTCAGAATGCCATGATGTTGACTTGAAACTGACGTAGTGCCATATCTTTTGACATAGTCTCTCTTTAAAAACATGTCTTTATGATTTAATAAGCGTTTAAATGTCTCTTACCGTATTCGACGTAATAAGCGCCTTGCTGCAATAAGCGCCCCCCAAAGGATTTTGTAATTATAGGTCTGATAACCGCCCATGTACCAGCGGTACTAAAATTATAAATACCACGTATTCACTTTGTTTAAAGAGAAATTAAAGGATACAATAGCGGCAGTATATGTTACTTTCTACTCAATAATGTGGCAGTATATGTTACTTTCTACTCAATAATGTGTAAGTATGTTTTGAACATCTGTATCAGTTATCAAAGACAATCTAAAAACAGTTCCATTTGAGTAGTTTTTATTTTTTGGTCGTCATTTCCACCACTTTTAGAAGCACCCACGCCAGTCCAATTTTTTTAGCGCCCTGGGCGCTTATTTCGTCGAATAGGGTTTTGTGTTAACGGAAAATTGCTGAAATACCAAACTCCAACTGAGCTCTATTCTTGTGTTCCAGTGGCCATGTCCCTGCAGTTGTAGAGTACAAGTATCTGGACAAGGCAAAATGGCTGGAGATGTACGGGGTTGATCTACATCCGGTTCTTGTGAGTTTGTGCATCTTCCTCCACACTATGAATACATATCCTTTCTCTCAGCCTTGCTTTAATAGACCTGAGTTGACTAAACAAGTGTCAAGCAACATGTTCATTTGCATGTACAAGCAGAGATTGGGTCATTAAATTCTTGAAGATAGACCATATTTTTGACTACCTCCGCGAGTTTCTGATCTGAGAGAACCTCCGAAGGATCATGTCAGGTGACCTTTGCAGTCTAGCCAATCAGCAACAGGCTAGAATCCGTTTGGAACAATTTGATATTTTTTGCTGGCCTCTGATTCTTTAGATTTATAGAAGGTGAAACTCAGAAAGGTCACAGATAAGCCGCCTGACAATCCCTATATGACAGTACTCAGTTTAGAAACACATTGAGGTACGAGTGTTATGATTGACATGATTTTAGTGAGATTGCATTGACATAAACCTTGCTCAACCGCAACTTTCCAAATAACATTTAAGAAATACTTATCTTTTTATAATGACCATTGTTTGAAACTCATTTCCACTTTTCAGTAATATATTGTCACTATAAACGTCAACGTACTTCCTGTCATTCTTTCTCTAAAATAAAAACATTATAAAAATAGTTATCATCTTGCCAAGAGGTTTTTATGTAGACCTTTGCATCTTTAAGTGACTTTTTAAAAACCATTCTGAAAAAGCAACAAACATTTATTGTATTTGTATGGATTTTTCTCTCTCCTTAACACTTCCGTGACAAATAAAATGAACTATAAAAATGAAAAATTGCTGGAGATTTGAAATTAAATCAAGCTCTTTATCTATTGATGATTGCTGTGTTTTGTGCTAACACGTCCTGACTGTTTTGATTAGATTTTACGAGTCTCTCGGGAGTCTCTCAATCGTGATTTCTTTTGCAGGGAGAAGGTAACATAGAGTATTTCCTCGGGTTGACGCCAACGGGGATTGTAGTATACAAGAATAAAACAAAAATAGGCAATTACTTCTGGTGAGTGAATTTCCAGGTCGTTGGATCGTAATTATTGTATCTTTCATGTCAACTCATACTGGAGTGCTTACATTTCCCATGGGCTTTCAGTGAAAGAATTTTTTGTTTCATAGTGTTTTCTACTTTTAAGTGGATTATTTATTAATGTACTTTTTCTTGGCTTTATAACATGTAGCATTTGAGGAATTGTATATGTGTAGGCATAAAAAAGGTCTTAAAAGGCATTGAAAGGTCTGGGGTTTGAATCCTGTAAAGTAAAAGTGCACAACAGCTCAGTTTTGTGAATGGTTGCCTTTGGATTAAAAGGTCTGGGGTTTGAATCCTGTAAAGTAAAATAGTACAACAGCTCAGTTTTGTGAATTGTTGCCTTTGGATTAAAAGGTCTGGGGTTTGAATCCTGTAAAGTAAAATAGTACAACAGCTCAGTTTTGTGAATGGTTGCCATTGGATTAAAAGTTCTGGGGTTTGAATCCTGTAAAGTAAAATAGTACAACAGTTTAGTTTTGTGAATTGTTGCCTTTGGATTAAAAGGTCTGGGGTTTGAATCCTGTAAAGTAAAATAATACGACAGCTCAGTTTTGTGAATTGTTGCCTTTGGATTAAAAGGTCTGGGGTTTGAATCCTGTAAAGTAAAATAATACGACAGCTCAGTTTTGTGAATTTTTGCCTTTGGATTCAAAGGTCAGGATTTGAATCCATTAGATTAGAGGTTACAATAGCTGGGTTTATAAAGGTTGATATGAATGAATAATGATATCAATTTGTTTCTTTTTTTCCAGGCCAAGAATAATAAAGGTCACATTTAAAGGAAAAATATTTATCATCAGAGTCAAAGATAAAAATGTGAGTACCTTATTCATTGTCCATTGTCTATACAGTATCTGTACATGGCTTTAGTTTTATTTACTTAGAGTCATAATTTTATTCCGAATCTTTTCTTTGCTTGAATTTCTTGAAATTTGGAATTATCTGAAATCTTCTTTACCCCTCTTCAATGTTTGTTAATAGCATTACAAAATGCATTTGAACAGCCTGCCAAGTTCTGATTACATGTTCATATCTATTTTCTTATTTATTGAAAGATTATTTTAACTAATGGTCATACATAATGATGAACTTACTTATTTATCTTAATATACTCATACTTCAAAACTATTTGACATATCATCAAATGCTTTACTAACTATTTTTATGCCCCCGAATCGCAGATTCCGGGGGTATATTGTTTTTCACCTGTCCGTCTGTCCGTCCGTCTGTCCGTCTGTCCGTCTGTCTGTCTGTCTGTCTGTCTGTCCGTTTGTCCACAAAAACTTTAACCTTGGTCATAACTTTTGATTGGTCAAACCTAGGTCTTTGATACTTGACATATGGATCCCTTGTGATGAGACCTTTCAGATGACACCATGACATTGGACCTTGTGACCTTGACCTTGACACAGCGAGCCTTTTCCGAAAACTTTAACCTTGGCTATAGTTTCTATACTGTCAGTGCTAGGTCTTTGATACTTGACATGTGTATCCCTTGTGATGAGACCTTTCAGATGACACCATGATATTTGACCTTTTCCGTCCGTCCGTCTGTCTGTCCGTTTGTCCACCAAAACTTTAACCTTGGTCATAACTTTTGATTGGTCAGAGCTAGCTCTTTGATACTTGACATATGGATTTCTTGTGATGAGACCTTTCAGATGACACCATGACATTTGACCTTGTGACCTTGACCTTGACACAGCGAGCATTTTAAACTTTAACCTTGGTCATAACTTTTGATTGGTCAGAGCTAGCTCTTTGATACTTGACATATGGATCCCTTGTGATGAGACCTTTCAGATGACACCATGACATTTGACCTTGTGACCTTGACCTTGACACAGCGAGCATTTTAAACTTTAACCTTGGTCATAACTTTTGATTGGTCAGAGCTAGCTCTTTGATACTTGACATATGGATCCCTTGTGATGAGACCTTTCAGATGACACCATGACATTTGACCTTGTGACCTTGACCTTGATACAGCGAGCCTTTTCCGAAAACTTTAACCTTGGCTATAGTTTCTATACTGTCAGTGCTAGGTCTTTGATACTTGACATGTGTATCCCTTGTGATGAGACCTTTCAGATGACACCATGATATTTGACCTTTTCCGTCCGTCCGTCCGTCTGTCCGTTTGTCCACAAAAACTTTAACCTTGGTCATAACTTTTGATTGGTCAGAGCTAGCTCTTTGATACTTGACATATGGATCCCTTGTGATGAGACCTTTCAGATGACACCATGACATTTGACCTTGTGACCTTGACCTTGACACAGCGAGCAGGATGCATCCGGGGGCATTCGTGTTTCACAAACACATCTTGTTCTGCTTGTCTTCAAAGAGATTTATGAGCATTATTTCTTAATATTGATTTTATTCCTTTATCCCACTATCAAATCAAACTGCATCACAGAATGACCAGTACACCTATGCATCTGAACTGACCACAAAAGACCTTTCAGATCTTAAAGACTGTAAAAAAAATTCTTTCTTTGATATGTTACGTTATTCGACCTCTTGCACAGATTTGTTCCTTTTCCTTTCTTAATTCAAAATTTCATGCCCCCTTAATCCACCAATTACCTGCTTAGATCTTTTGAGATAACAAACATTTTAATATTATTTCTTTAATAACATAATATTGATCCTTTATCAATCTCTCCTAAATATTTTTCCTAGTTCTTTCAGAATTCAAAATCAAATCACCTTTATCCACCTTTACTGCTTGCAAAAGACTTTATATCCCACTTTTATCCATCCCCTCTCTACATTTATTCCTGTTTCTTTCTGAATTCTGAATTCTTATTCCACCTGTTCAACTTACCTGTTCACAGAATGATGAACACACCTATGCATTTGAACTGCCCACGAAGACGGCCTGTAAACACCTGTGGAAATGCTGTGTTGAGCATCACGCATTCTTCAGGTAAACTTTACCTATCTATATATACATGCATGCACTGACTGGCATGTTTTACAAATAGATGTTCAATGTTTATCCGCTGGTTCGGTGCTAACTCATTTGTTAACTTTTGTATTTCTAGAAAATCTTGAAATTAGTCAAGTAAATGTTTTAAAATATTTGATTGTGTTTTTCTTACATATTTTTTAAATAGAAAAATTAATTGTTTTGTTTTAGATAAATGTTTTCTTTGTCTTGTATGTTTACTTTGTTTTATAGAATATCATTGTGAATAGATTTGAAAATTTTACAGTGGTAAAATACTTTATTATTCAAATTGGCATACTTCGACTCAATTCAGACTTTTGTCATAACAAATTGTTGACAAATAAAGTATTTTACTCATAGCTTTTCATAATATTCATGTTTTCTCCTAGCATAATGTAAATGGAGAAATGTGTAATACAAAGTTGTAATTATTTTCAAGAATTTTCCTAGCATTGCATGCTTATCAAAGCATCCTCTATTCGTTTACTTATATCTATATACGACCTATGTATGCAAATTTTGGTACTTTTTTCTAGAAGTTTTGTTTTGCTCTAACATTTCTCCATTTTGACTGCTAACATTACTTTATGAATGTATCTGTGTACAATGACTCTGAGAAAGACTCTAAATTAAATTATTATTCTTGGTCATATTTCATAGAGATCAAAGGCTGCCAATTAAAGTCAGTTTGTCAATTTCAGTATTGGTTGAAACCAAAATATCCAATCGCATTGTTATAATCCCTTTGAAGTTACATTGATTGAATAATAATGTACGTAGTAATGTATTTCTAAACTGTTCTTACATAAAAAGTTACTTACATCAATAATGTATTTAATGTGAATTTTAAAAATATTTTTTTTATTTCCTTTTTTTCATTTACAGGGGTGAAAATTAATGTGAAATTAAGATCACTAATTTTTTAATCACAATGTCTCAAAACATCTACCAATAAGATATTTCATTTTTGAAGTTTCAACTGATTCACAAATTATGATTCAAAACTGTCACATTTAAAATGTCGAAGTCCAATTCATTTCATACATCAAATGGCTCAAAATCATAATAATGTTCCAATGATACTTTGTCATCTAATCCAACTATCTGCTTAAATCAGTACTTGTACATCGCCAACAGAAATATCTGATCTACTGTTCAATTTGTAGTTCAATTAAGCCATGAAATCTCAATTTTAAACCCAATTTACCAATTTGACAAGTAACTATTCTGAGTGATAATTAAACAGGAATCACATCATTAACAAATGCACAAAAAAACCGAAAAAAATGGCGGTTACATTTGGTATCAATTTTGGCAGAATCACGAGCATCATATATAATTTTTAAAAAATAAGCCCAAACCTTTTACCAATATGAAAAGTAACTGAATTAAAACTTTTGAGAAAAAAGTAGATGAATAAGCTAAATTTTTGCATTATCATCCTATAAGTGATCCCACGTACACAGATACATTGATGAGGTTTCCCTTCCCCTCACTTACATGTGCAATATTCTCATTGGTCAGACTTATCAAGGTAGCAGATTCCTTTACTAGAGGGAACAAATTGTTTAGATCCTCGTCTAGGCGAAAGAACAGGTAAGAATCAAATAATTGAATCATTTAATTCAAAAATGTTTCAAATGTCATGAGGTTTGTATTGTCTATAATGATTTAACACATACTTGGGAGAACATAACATTAAAAGGAGGTTTAGCCTTGGTTGCAAAATGTGAAAATAATCTCAGCTAGGCCAAAATTTTGAGAAATCTGTCCATGGTCAATCTATGGGGTAGTCTTTTCTCTGAAATATTGGGAAATCAATTCTAGGCAAAACTGTAGGGAAAACTATCCTTGTCTAGTCCCAGGGAGAAGTCTACACTTAGTTCTAACTTAGCGATTGGTTAACCTTAGTCCAAACTCAGGGGAAAGTCTTGTTTTAGGCCAAATTTTAGGGAAAACTATTCTAGTCCAAGCTTAGCAAAAGTCTCATATGTATTAAATTCACTGGAAAATCTGTTCTAGGCCAAACTTGGGGAAAACTATTCTAGTCAAAACTTAGAAAAATAAAAAATTTATGGGAAGTCTTCTCTAGGCAAAACTTAAGGGAAATCTTTTTCTAGTCCAAACTAAGCAAAACACTGCCATAGATCAAGTTTATGGGAAAGTCTGCTCTAGTCAAAAATAGGGAAATCTATTCAGGAAAGTGTTCCTAAATAGTTCATGTTCTTCCTTTGGGGAAAGTATGGGAAAATCTTTTCAATGCAAAATAAAGGAGAAAGTTTATCCTAGACCAAACTAGAAGACTATATTTTGCAAAACTATAAGCTAACTAATAGAGGTGTGACGATATATCGTGGTATTCGTGAATCGCGATACTCAATCTGACGATAATACATTCTCTGTATCGTGACAGGTATCGTTGACTATAACATGGCTTATTTTCCCTAAAAATCCGATGACTCATAAAAAATTGAAGGTCTATTTTGTAAAAAACCTTGAAATAGCATATCGTGATGTGTATCGTATCGCCATGAGATATCGTGATACGTATCGTATCGTATCGTGAAAAATCTGTATCGTCACACCTCTACTAACTATTAAATGGGGAAACTGCCCTAGTTCAATCTTGGGAACATTTCACCTCGTACACTGGATATACATCAGCAGTACACAATCATAGAGAGCACATGTGGTTCAAGAAAAGTCGTTAACCTACAGGTTAACTAGTACAGGTAGATTTATGTATTAGGTGAGATGTTATCTATAGAAACAGAGAAAGGCAAGGCTATGTTTATAGAACAAATATTTCTGTAAGAGTTCAACTTGTTACCACAGCTCCCTGATTGATTGATGTAGAAATTCTTGTTAGTAAAATACATCAAAGTGGTTATTTCTGATTCCTAAAGATTATGTATCTACATCTTGTGTTATACAATGTGAATTCTTTTGAGGCAACATACAGTTCAAACCTTTTCAATTATACATATTAAAGATTTCTAGCTATAATTTTGGGATGTAATGGGGTTTCAAATGTTACAAATTATTGCGAAAACGGTTACCTCTAAACCAACATTGACTTATTTCTCTCTATCGGAGAGATCGTACAGAGTGAGAATAGAAATTTATTTTTTATGGTCTGCGTGTTGTTATTACTGAATTACCTCCCTTTAAGTTATCTCCCTTGGAATTTTAAACTCAGCTGACATTCTTTTCTCTGTACTCCTAGTGATAGGTCGTACTTATGTGAGAAAAATTTCTTGAATTCTTTCAAGTTCTTGGATACCTTCACCCTTATTTTCCCTACGGATTACTGTGTTTCTCACTTGGATTATTGTGTGATTCCTAGGATTCTGTGGGATACCAGTTTCTACTGACTTGGGTGAGATTAATCCTTTTGCGTGTTGTGTTAGATCAAATTCCCATCATGGCCGCCATTCAAAAGAAGTGTCTCGAATGTCAACGTTTTCTATGTAAAGATGATCCTCACTCTCTTTGTCATTCCTGTTCTGATAAGACTGCCTGTACTTACGAAGAACGATGTCTAATGTGTAACCATCTTTCTCTGGATGATTGGCAAGTAATGCACGATAATCGTACGAAGCCCAAAACTCCCAAGCGTAAGGCTTCTGTCAAGTCTACCCCTTCCTCTTCTGCTTCCAAGAAACAGAAAGCTCTTCCTCCTTCTGCTCCATCTAAACCGTCAGAGTTAGAAGAAATCAAGTTGTTGCTCACGAGCTTATCTTCCAATATGGCGTCCCTTAAGAAAGCTACTAATGAGCGCTTCTCTGCGCTAGAGACTCAGCAGGGAAACCCCACGGTAGTAGGCTGTGCGGGTGACCAGTCTTTCACCTCAGCGAACCGTTTGCGGTCGGCCTCCCTGACCCACGCGTCAGTGGAGGAGGCGGTCGGTTCAGCTCCTCTGTCTAGCCAAGGAAGCACGGACCAAGTCCCCGTGTCTCTCCGCGGCCGGCATGAGCCCAATTACTGTCCTCCCTCTGACCCACTGTTGAATGCCACGGCGCCCAGCGGCGCACGGGCTTCACAGGGCAGTCAAGGAGAGCAGACCGTTCCCGTTAGGTCCTCCGTCAGCACGGAGGGCTCGGGGCTAACGGGTTCAGCTGACGGTGAGGCGGCTTCCCGCTTGGCTGCACGTGCGGTCCGTGACCTACAGAAGGATTACATCAGCATTACCAACCCGCCTCTGATTCCCGTGCTGCATGATACAGCCGGGCCCGGGACCTTTTGTAACTCTACCACGGACACGGACTCCTTGGATTGTACCGTTTTGGAGCATGAACGACAAGTTATTATTACATCAGATCATAAGTCGCACCCCTTGGAACCGGAGTGGACTTTCGCGGACAAGTTACAATACTTACATAATCTCAAACCCTGTACGGCTCCTCTCCCTACGGATGACCTTGCCTCTCCTAGGCCTCAGGAGTTAGGGGACTCGGGCTCCCTGCCTCCCCCTCGTCCTTCCAAGTTTTCTTTACCCCATTCTTCGGTGGTCAAGTCAGCCTGCAACGACATCAACGACAAGGTGGCTAACTTTACGGGACAGTTAGCTATTCCCAAATTCAGAACCAAGGCGACTTACGGGATCCACAATAGATTCGTTTCGCCAGAATTACCAAGCATGGACAAGGATTTTTCCAGACTTAACCCTCGCCCTTTCACGGCTAATCAAGTCAACATATCAAGAACCGACTTGTTGGAGATCGACCACAACGCTCGTCTATCTCAGGACATCCTGTCATACATTAATTGGTTTTGCGCGGGAATTAGAGAGATGCTTCCCCCCAAGTTTACCTCGTATGATGATATTACGCCGGACACGCTCCAGACCATGAGGGCTGACGATGTTGCTATGGCCCATGGTTTTTTGGACTCAGCCTTCCTAGCCTCCCAGGACTTAGCGTCTACCTCGGCTAACACCATGGCCCGCATTTTACTGTCAGAAAGGCAACAGCAGGTCTCTCGCATTAAGGACATTCCGTTAGATGTTAGGGATTCCATGCTAACTCAACCTGTGCAAGCTCCTTTGCTCTTCAACGGCTCATGTACGCAAGCTAGTGAATCACAAGATGCCATGACAGCCAAGTCACTCAATCAGAAGCTCACTCAGGCTCTGCTCTCTAGAGGCTCCTTCCAGGGTAATCGTCGTGGGAACACCAACCCTAGACCTAATACTCAGAACAAACAGTCCACTTTTGTGCCTCCAGCTCCTTCTCACTTCAGAGGCGGCCATCGGGGTCGAAGAGATTTTCACCCTCCTCAATCTAGGGATCAAACCAGGCCCTCAGGCAAGGATCAGAGCAGGTCCTTTCGTGGAGGAAAAGGAGGTTTTAGACGGTGACTGCCACGTACCCCTCTCACTTCCCTCTCAAGCCTTTCGACCGCTTCCGTCCCCCGACTTGGATTCGTTAATTCCCTTTCCCCAGACTATCTCCCCCTCGCCTGTGGGGGGTCGTCTGGGGAAATTTGTTCAGAACTGGAGGATGATAACCAACGACAACTGGATCCTGTCTATCATCTCCCAAGGTTACTTACTTCAGTGGGATCTTATTCCTCCACTAGCTGTTCATCCTCAAGGGAGCAGATTCTCCCTGCAAGGCCCCAAGCTCCACGCAGCTCTATCAGCCATAGAACAACTGCTAGAAAAGGATGCCATTTCGGAATTAGATCCCGCCGACGTGTCTCCAGGCTTCTATTCGCCCGTTTTTCTGGTGCCCAAGAAGGATACACCAGAGATGCGGATGATCATAGACCTAAAAATACTCAACAAGTCTTTTCTGAGCAGACCGCCCAAGTTCACTATGGAGTCGCTAAACAATATTCGCAAACTGATTCTGCCGTCGTCCATGTTTGCCAGCCTCGATCTCAAGGACGCTTACCTTCATATCCCCATTCATCACAGATCTCGGAAGTTCCTACGATTTGCACTCAACGGTCGTCGATTCCAATTCAAAGTCCTTCCGTTCGGAATAGCCATCGCTCCATGGCTTTTCACAAAGGTCACGGCTCCAGTGCTTCAGTTCCTCCACCTTCAGCACGTTTTCATCCACGGCTACTTGGACGATTTTCTTCTTCGACATCAAGTTCAGAGCACTTTAACATTCCATCTAAAGCTAGTCAACCATGTGTTCACCCACCTGGGTTGGATTATTCATCCAGACAAGTCAGAGCTTATTCCATCAGTGCGGATCAAGTTTCTGGGAGCCATTCTCGATTCAACCTCATCCACAATTGCCCCATCGGAAGAACGTTGGATTGCCATTCAAGCCTCCATCAAACTCCTAACGAATCGCAGGAAACTTCATTCCCTCAGGAAGTGGATGTCCCTGCTGGGATCCCTTACCTCAGTTCAGTCCTTCACCACTCGGGGTCGTTTGAACCTCCGGCATGTGCAAACCTGGATAAACAGCTGCCGCCAGTTACAGCTAGAGACCAAGTTAACTCCCACGGATCTGGTTTGCAGGGAGCTCCAGTGGTGGACTCTGCGTACCCATGTCATGACGGGCTGCCCCTTCACGCTTCCTCCTCCTCATCATACCATTTACACAGATGCTTCAAACGCGGGCTGGGGCGCACACTGGGATCTCCATATCCTCAGCGGAATTTGGAGCCAGACAGAAGCGGATCTCCACATCAATCTGTTAGAAATGAAAGCTGTGTTCTTGGCCATCTCCAACTGGAAAGCCCTGCTCCAAAATGCAAGCATAATGATCGCAACGGACAACTCCACGGTGGTAGCTTACATCAACAAGCTAGGGGGCACAAGATCAGCACCCTTGATGCAGCTAACCAGGGACCTTTACAACCTAGCGGACTCTTGGTCCATTTCAATCAAAGCTCGGCACATTCCAGGGAAGCTCAACTTCTTAGCGGACTCTCTATCCAGGAAAAGACTCATAGTGTCGTCGGAATGGACTATCCACCCTCAGGTGTTAGACTTGATAGCCGAGAGGTGGGAGAAACCCCAGATAGACTTGTTTGCCACGGCACTGAATCACAGACTTCCATCCTATGTCAGTCCAGTCCCGGACCCCCAAGCCCTAGCGGTGGACGCTCTGTCGATCTCCTGGGACAATCTCATTGCTTACGCCTTCCCTCCATTCAAATTGATACCGGATGTCCTCAACAAGTTGAGACAACACAAGTGCATCGTGTATCTCTTGGCTCCAGCGTGGCCAAGAAGAGCTTGGTTTCCAGCGTTGTTAGATCTAATCTGGGAACCCCCGTTGAGACTACCTCTCTGGAAGAATCTTCTCCAACAGCCGAGTTGGCAGCCACACAACGTGAACCTCCAGTCCTTCAACCTTCACGTCTGGAGAATATCCACAGAACACTCCGTGATCAAGGATACGCACAGGAAACCTCTGATGCCATTTCCAGATCAATCAGACCTAGTACCTCCACCTTGTATGATCACAAATGGGCAAGATTCCAGCAGTGGAGAGGAGATAGAGGATTGGCCAGACGTCCTCTAACGATCCCCATCATAGCAGATTTTCTTAATCACCTTCGACAGGATCATAAACTAAGGGCGGGCACCATAGAAGGCTACAGGTCGGCGATAGCTTCAGTAACAGATCTGGAAGGGTTAGCTATCGGTGGAGACATAACCCTCACCAAGTTATTGAAATCCTTTAAGATTCAGGATATTAGAGCTCCTAACATCTTCCCCAAATGGGATCTCCTTCTAGTTCTACAATCTCTGCAGCGACCTTTGCACTCCACTTCACTTAAGTTCCTTGCCTGGAAAACAGCATTTCTAATTGCCTTCGCCTCTGCAGCTAGGGTGTCGGAGTTACATGCTATTGATGTGTCATCTATTGAATTCGCTCACAAGTACTCCTCAGTCTCATTTAGAGCCTTGCCAGAATTCATTGCCAAAAACCAAGCCACGGCCTCAGGACCGTTAGGAACAAGAGTTTATTCCTTCCCGGCTCTCCCAGTTCCTGCTGACGCTAATGACAAGGCTCGTTTACTCTGTCCTATTAGAGCTCTACGTTGGTATCTGGTCAGGACACATGACTTTAGGAAGAGTAGGAGGCGCCTGTTCCTCCCCTGCAAGCCGGCGCTCTCCTCAGAAATTACGAAGAATACTATTGCGTCGTGGCTTCGCAAGACCATAGCCCTAGCTTATTCATCGACAGACCAGGAGTCAGTGGATGCTAGGTTCTCTCCGCACGAGATTCGAGCCTTATCCACCTCTCTAGCAGCTTGGAGATCCGTCTCGATTGATCAAATTGTAGCCTCCTGCCAGTGGAAGTCGTCCAGTGCCTTCACCAGGGCATATCTCAGGGATTTGTCCTCCTCGCTGGGAGGCCTGTCATCGCTGGGTCCTTTGGTGGCGGCTCAGCACCTCTCTGCCTGACCCCACCCCTGGGAAAGGGGGGGGGGGGGGGGGGGGAGGTTTCCGAGGGCGGGTGGTTCCAGTCTCGTCCTATCAACGGAGATGGTGGACTTCAACCTATTCCCAAGGTGGGCATAATTCCCTCAACCTGATTTTGCACCCTTACTAAAGGATGGGAAGTATTAATTCGAGTTGAGTTATTTTGTGGTGACCAGTGACGTGGTATAATCACTCTTTGGGGAACTAATATTCTTTTCCTGTTATATTCCTTAATCTTCCTCAGCACCTTCCTTCCCGTAACATAGTTTCGGAGTGGAAAGTACAGTTCCAAATTTATAGGTATTCCGAGTTAATTCTCGCTTTATCTAGGGTTAGAACTTCCAAAATTATCCAAAATGATGAAGAATTACGTATCTTATTCGTTGGATATTGTAAAATGTTCAGGTTTTCCCTAGTATTTTACGATATTTTACCGTTATTATCTTGAATTACCCCCCCTTTTTTTTTTCGAGAATGATAGCGATAAATACGCAAATTGGAGTAAAAATTTCACTTTAAAATACCCCTATCGAGGTCTGGATACCCTCCTCCTTACGTGGTATTCTGTCAATGTTGGTTTAGAGGTAACCGTTTTCGCAATAATTATGAAACAATCACAATTATTGTTAGTAATTATAAGAAAACTTACCTCTAAACCAACGAATTACTCCCTCCCGCCTCCCCGTTATCCGACTCTCTGTACAATCGAAAAGAATGACAGCTGAGTTTAAAATTCCAAGGGAGATAACTTAAAGGGAGGTAATTCAGTAATAACAACACGCAGACCATAAAAAATAAATTTCTATTCTCACTCTGTACGATCTCTCCGATAGAGAGAAATAAGTCAATGTTGGTTTAGAGGTAAGTTTTCTTATAATTACTAACAATAATTGTGATTGTTTCATAATTGCAAAACAATCTGAAGTTTCTGAGACATTTTTTAACAAAAATACCAATTTAAAACATCAAAAAAGTTTCCCAAATTGAAAGGAGTTCACTCTTAAATGGCGGCATAAATTTTTGGCTTGATATGAGAACCTTATTTTATGACTAGTGATAATCCAGTTGAATAAAACACTTTTATATCAGCTACAAATAAAACAAAGAAGAAAACAATGTAAAGCGCCTTTTAAGAGTTACTAAAAATCCCATTTCATCCATTGTTCATGATAGTAGCCACATCAGCTGTCCCCCTAGCATCAGATCCCGACTACTGTATATACTATATATATACATGCACTGCCTGTGTGTCACCTGTATGTGTTCCTGCACTTCATACATTGTTACACTTCCCATACACTCTGTTGAATAAATCATCATATTATTATTACCTTCCTTTTTAAGATTTTTATCAATGAAAATAAAATCTATATTTTTCCAAAGTCAAATAATATGTACATTCTTTGTTCTATCATCAGAGTATGTTTTCTTATTGATTATCCCCCGACCAACATAGTTTGTGGGGGATATTGAAATGAGCTCCATTCGTTCGTCCGTCTGTCCCGCTATTGTTTCCGGATCAGTTATCTCAAAAACTGTAAGACCTAGCTCAACCAAACTTGGTATATGGATCAATAATGTGCAGATGTGCCTTTTGTTTTTTTAAACTTCTTTGGATTATTATTTTTGGCAGTTTTTTTTAAATTGTAAGTTGTGACAATTTATAACACCAGAAATGGGAGATACTTAAAATTCACAGTCATGGTTTATTTTTCAAAATATTCCAAATGGTGGGGGATATAGACGACTCTGTCTGCTCGTTAACCTTAAAAATATCATCACAAAGAAATTTGACAATTAGTTGAGTTAAAAACAAATATCATTTGTGGCTCTTGTGCATGTTGATTGTTTGGTTAAGACAGTGAATGACTTAATGTCCTATATTTGTAGTAATTTGTTAAAATCTTTGTAGTGCATTTTGATATTATTTACTGATTGACAATTACTAAAACACTTTGTTGCATGTTATAGTGAAGGAGTAACTGAACTATTGTGCTCTGCAATACTCCTTCTGAAAAGCCCTTTGTTGCCTTTTGGTTTTGTGTATTTAGATAATATACCTCTAAAATTAATACTCTAGAATTAAATTTTTTATATATTTTATCATTAGATATATGTAAATGAATCTTGAATCATGATAATGATCTTATAGGATGTCTCACGTTGTACTAATTTTATGAAAAATTGTGATAGTTATTGATATCTAATTTTGCTTTGGCTCATAAGCATCCTGTCTCAGGGTACGACATACTTGACTTATACCTCTTGATTCCTTGAGGAACATAGGGCCCCAACAACACTTGTCTCAGGGTACGAACGTTTTGCTAACTCCACTAATCTGTACCCTGGGCTCAAAAGCTTTATTCGCTCGCGCGGCCCGAATTAGGATAAAGCTAATCAATTCATTTTCTCGTCACCTTCTCGATAAAATTTCAACGAGAAAATGAGCGAGCTAATCTAGCTTCTGAGCCCAGGGTACAGATTAGTGGAGTTAGCGCAACGTTCGTACCCTGAGGCAGGATGGCTCATAAGATACAAAACCATTGAATTGTAGCATAAAAACTGCACAACAAGGGATAACCTTTTGTCTTCTTTGGATATTTTATAGGCAATATGATTAATTTGTAAAATAGGTGCTTGAGAAAAATAAGAAATAAGAAAACACAAACTTATGTACAAATAACAGTATCAAAGTCAAGAGAATAAAATATGAATATCAAATGTGAACTATTTTCTTACAACAATAATGTTCGTCCGATGAATTTTTTTTATTAATAAATAAAATATTTGCCCAGTGGTCGGAGTGAGAGACAGAGTCAGAGGGACGAGTATGGCCGCCAGGCGCCCAACGTGCTGAGGATTCCTAGTCGCAGACAGCAGCGTCGGATACAGTCAGAGAGCAGGCTTAATGGTCAGTACTCGGGGAAATATCACTCGTAAAAAACACTACACAATCACATTGAATTGTGAGGATTAACTTTAAGATTCTTTGTCTTTTTGTGTAGACTTAGAATTATCCATTATTTGAGACTTTTTCATAAAAGAATTCCGAAGGTCCTTGTCCAAGTCTCGTACCGAATAACGTGTTGAACTTTTATTGAAAAATTAATAACTACCAGGCATTATATTTAACTAGCAGTTAATGATGTAAAGGATAATATTTAAATCAACATTTCTTCAGAGGTTTGTATGCCCATTAGATGAAACAAAGTATAAATTCCACCAATAAATTGTTCATAAATCTGTTTTTGAAAAGCAGTATTCTACAAATCCATTCCTAATGAAATTAAATACTTGGACAAATCACTTTGAGTCTCTTGCTGAAGTAGGGAAGTGTTCTATTCCAATTTGTTGTATCACCTTTTCCTTCACATAGGATAAATAAAATACCAAACTCTGCCTCAGATAATAATCTGCTGTATGTTCCAGCAGCCAGCGAGAGTGGGTTCAGTATGGATGGAGGCACCATCATGACCAGAGTGCGGCCGGAACCAGTCTCTGCGTGAGTACATCTAGATGACATATATAGAGGATACTAAACAACCTTCCATTTGATACTATTTTTATTAAATGAATTAATGATTTTGTATAAAACGAGCAAAAGCGAGTTTGATACCAACTTGTTCGCGAGTTTAATTAAAAATGGTATTAAACGGAAGGGAGTTTAGTATTCTGTTTATTACTTGCCCTAAAATGAAACATATTTGTCGATACTTTGCTGAAACTGACATTTTCGCGACTCGACGACTCATCTGGCGGCGCGCTTACACTGTGACGTCACAACCACACACTACTATGACGTCATACTTACATTGTGTTATTACACTAGTATTATATTGCCATTTAAAAAGTACACTGCGGTATCTTACACGGGCGAGTAATAAAGGGGAGATATTGTTCGAACCTTTAGGAATTTACCCTTTTTGGTTTGCTCTCTTGGCCCCCAGGAACCAAAATAGATATTTTTACCACACTGTTTTCAAGCCTGTAGGCAGTGTTTAAACTATAGCCCATCCATCAGTCCTTAAACTGGCTACTTCCTGTAAGGACTGGTAACGTTATGGTCAGGACTGGTACCTTTTCATAAATTTTCTTTATTTTCCCCTTAGGAATTGATCAATTATTTTTCAGGACAGGCCACGTTTCCAATCTATTTCATACACTGGTGTAGGTGTGAAAGGCTAAAAGTATTTAAAGTACTCTTCATTTTTAAAAAGTTTAAAATTTTATTAAAAATGATGTATTAAACATCTGATCAGAAGTGACCAAAATGACCCCCTATTCTGATCATCTAGGAATAATGATAGAAGGGGTTGTTTATATTAGTGACTGATGTAATATAAACTTAAATAGTGTTTGGAGACAAACCTGTGAAACCAAACCTTGGATATCACTAGAATACCCAATAATAAATTTGTTGGAGTAAAGGGATACTTTAAAAGTTATACCCTGACCCTTGTGTTTCAAGGTATTATTATATGAATGTGGATGAATTTGTTATGCCAATGATGTGTTGGATTCATCAGGATTACAATGGAAACTTGACTGTATTTTAGTCCCCGACATCGAAGTTTGCCGGAGCTGCAAGGTAAAGAATCGCCAACCAGTGTCAGGTCCGCTCCCTGGAAAACAAACTATGATGGGTAAGTCAGTCTCTCTATATTTGATTTCAACCCTTTGGGGCAGGTTCCATAAAAAGCTGTGTCTTTAACATTAAGTGAGCAGTCCTGGATAAATCCTCTTGTTTAACATTTTCCTGTGAACTGGCAGTTTGAATGGTTGGGCCGGATTATATTCATCAGCAAAATTGTCAATATCATGGAAGTGAATTGTTCAATCAATCTGAGGGTATATCATGCTTTCCCATTGCATATTATCTGGTTTAAACGTATTTATTTCATGAAAAGATACATGAACTGGATTGGTCAACAAGCTCGTGTGAGCTTATGTGAAGACCGCTCCAACAACAAAAATATATGAGCATGATCATGACAAGAGCAACATATAGTAAACATGGTGTCTAAGAATGATAATACAGGTAGTAAACTGGAAATAAATTCATTGGAGATGATGGCTGAATACATTTTTGATATCCGCAGTCAGTATCATACTTGCTTAGTCAAAATGTTTAGTTTCAATTACATATTGCAATTTATCTTTTCATAATGTCAGTGTTTAGGTTTTAGAAACTATACTTTTGATATTTATTTTCCTCCTATAGAAGTCCTCACCCCTTGCCACATGTATGAATAGTTCCATGTGTTAGAGTTATCCCCCTTGTTTCAGTGGTCTGTACACGTCGGGGAAGGACTCACCTCTGTCAACACGTAGTGAGCGTCACATCTACAACAGACAAGCCAGTGATAGCGAGAGTGCGGTCACACGTAGGAAGTGAGTACTCAAACATAATTGGCAGATATATTAATTTAGTAAGATTAAATCAGATGAATGCAATATAAAAATGCAATAATTTGAAATATCTTTAAAAGAATATTGTTACATGGCAAAATCTTATATTAATGTACACAAAAAAAGGATTTGACTGTATTCTATGTTACATAATATTCAGGATTATAGAGATGAAAATCTTTTCATTGAGAAAATAATGACATTTCAGACTATATGCGTTGTCCTTTACCACTCCTAACTGCCTTTCAAAGACGTTTTTAATGCAGTTCTCAATAATGGTTCATCAGGACAAAATGTCATTTCTTTATGAAAAGTTTTTATAATGATTCCTTATGTTCATTGATCTACAGTGATTAGGTTATCAGAACCCAATATAGTTTCTGACTATTCTTGCAGATATTTCCCCAACAAGCGAGGGTCCGACAACGACAGTGAAGTGTCCGCACCTAGAAGGAGAAGGTAGTTGCTGATATCATTGATAAAGCTCATACTGCTTCTAAAGGATATATATATCTTTCAAAATTTGGAATTCTATCAGGACAAATGCCTGCTATTGCAAATGTAACATTGTTGTATATTTGGGGTTACACTTTCTGCAGTAGTACAAAGTTTTGCACTCCATTCAAGTCAATTCCAACACCTCAGAGTCAACACAGCCAGCTCTCACTATATCAACAACTAACTTATAATCATATAGCAAGCCTGACTCTGAGGGTGTGGATTGAATACTGTAAGGGACTCGACCTAATGAAGTATAAGAGTTTGTACTATAGCAAGATCCCAAATATAAAAAATTGCATGTTTCTTTAATCCATCTGGGAATTAAGCATCATATCATTCTGACTATGTAATTAACTAAAATGTGGGTCTAATGTTCTGTGTATCTATTGTTTTCCCCAGACGAGAGCTAGACAGTGGCAGTGAGTCTGACGTGTCCTACAGGAATGTGCTACAGAACCGACGCAACCGCATCTCCAACGACAGCAATATTCAGGGGGGACACATACCTATGTGAGTAGTGCTTATGTACAGTAGAACACGGATATAACGAACTCCAAGGGACCAGAGAATTTAGTTCGCTATATGCGGTGTTCGCTATACGCATATATTTTTATTTAAATATCTAAAATATTTAGATTTTAATAAAATTTTAATGATATTATATAGGGACGGGACTTTAAAATTTGTTCACTATATCCGATTGTTCGCTATATCCGAGTTCGCTATATCCGTGTTCTACTGTACAACAATTGAAATGCAAAAATCTTTTATCATGTATGATAATTTTGACTCTTATATTTACTATATTTTGAACTCTCATGTTTGGTCCACCCCCACGCCATTCCTCTGGATCAACTAGTGTGCTAATACTCTTCTCATATTAACAATTAGATATTTGGAAATTTTGGATCACACTCTTTGAGTTATGGAGTCATGTATGCCAGACTTTATGAATGGTATCATTTTATCAAAAATGTGATTATTCCTTATTTTATTCTATTTGGTTCATTAGAGTTAAAATCTAACAGTTAGACAACATGATTCTGATGAAAAGGGTCAGTGACGATATCCAGTTTGTCCAGCAGAATTATTTTTAAAAATTTAGTTTTCATGTTACTTTCTTCTTTACTTTCAGCTTATATCCATTTGCTGACAAGGAAAACCATCCAAATGGGTGAGTATAGCTGCATAACAGAAAATTGGTTTATTCAACTAATTGAATGCAGTTTCCACTTCACTCTGTAAAAATAACATATTCTCACTACTGACTATTAATTGTTCTATTCCACTGATGAAAACACTTCCTCACCAGCGATCTGTAACAAATCTTCCTCTCCTGCAGGTCCATCCCATCTCTACACTCGGCCCCCGGAGGAGAACTCAGACAGAGGAGGCGCAGAAGGTGGGAGGAGGTTTTCTTACTTCTTTTAAACTAAAATTCATAAATGAGTAATCATACTGGTTGAGATTCAGTGATGAACATGACAGACAACAATAAAGAATATTTACTGAATTGTAACAAAAAGTAAGGTTGAAAGTTAAAACAGAGGAAAAGTTTGAGATTTAGATGTAATGTTTCCTTTAAAAAGATATTGATCAAAAATTATGTTTATGATGTTATATTTTCTATTTTTAAAAGAGATATTGATCGTAACCCACAGATAAAATATTTTATCATGCCAAAATAAGACCTACGAAATGGCATATCAAGAATTTTGTTAAGCAGAGGTTCTACTGTTTTGAAAGATGGGTGGCTGGGATGGTCACCCTTGAGATTTGACCTTTTTACTTTTGAATTTTATATAAACAATAGGGTTGAGGGGATTCAAACCCCTGTAGCTGGCACTGTTCATAGCTATACTTGTTTACTAAAAATAATAATTTCGTTGATGCCCTTATAAAATATGTCATTTTATTTATTGCTGAATATGTAATGAGGCTATTTTCTTCAGGAGAAGCAAGTCGCCTGGAACCAAACGACCGCCGGAGGAACTCAGAAAACATATAGAGTAAGAAACAATGGCTATTTGAAAATTTTACATTTACAGTTTTGAGTATTTGAAATTTTTGAATTATGAATAACTGACACACTAATGAATTGTTTATTAAAATCAAAACATATTTTCTACTGCATTATTATATTGTTTTTTTGCGGGTTACTTCTAAATTTCATTTAGGGTAATATCACAACATAAATATGTATTCCTAGTTATGTTATTTGGTTTATTTGATTCTCTGCTAAGATACTTTGTCCATAATTTGTTTCAGATATGGTCTGGTTGACACGCAAGGAATGTCAGAGGAACAGCTGAGAGATATACCTTATACAAAAATAGAGTGAGTTTTATCAACAACTAAAAGGATTTTCCTTATTTACAACTAGGAATGACCCATGTAAGTAAAGTGAATTGGGAAATAATATCAATTTATAGTTATAAAACTCAATATTCATTTAATTATTCTCACAAATCAAGATTGTTTGACAATGCATTGCTTTTTAACATGAAAGGGGAAATAACTCATAAATTGCACTCCAATTTTAAAAAAAAGGTTAATTCTTATGATGATAATAGTATCATAATCCACCTTTCTGTTCATTACAGTGAAGTTGGAAATTCTTTCTAGTCTTACAATACTTTTTTTATTTTTTTTATTTTATTCACCCACCCCTGTTTCAACAAAATTGACCTCCATTCCAGGAAAATGAAAGGCCACTTGCACAATAAAGTTTGACATTGAGTTGGATTTTTTTATGAAAAAAGATCATTCATTCCATACTCACGCATTCACACTCAAATCCTAACCTCCTTGTATATCCATTGTGATGTATTATGAAGTCTTGCAATACTTTACAAAATTGATTCACCGTAATTTGATTATTCTGCAGAACAAAAGCTGAACCATTTAGAATAAAGTATTCTCCAAAGACAAGACAGAAACTAAGGGCTGCTGCAAGGAGGAAAAGTTTTGGGTAAGTTTCTCTACTACCCATTTGATTGTTTATGTATGTGTTTTGTTTTAGTTTGCAAAAATTGTAGGACTAAGCTTAAAATATTTCTGCCAAACATTTTATGGTTTTTGATATTGGAAGTTATGAAATATACCTTTTCTGGCTGAATCATTGACACTGGTTCTTTAAAAAGTAATTTAGAAAATTGAAGTTTAAAAGTTTGTGGTTGAGCACTACTCATTGTCAAGGGATCAGAATGTCACAAGTGTTCTAGACAGATTAAAATGGACCGTGCCCGGATGAATAAAGGTTTAAAATTGTTTAACTCTTCCGGGAATCGTACATGTTTCATCAGGAGCTTTCCCTTCACAAGTCATGAATGCAGCCCAATACTTGCTTGTTCTATTTGAAAGGGGCAGTAGCACGTTTTTTGAAAAAATTATGTTTTAAATTTTTCAATGATAATTGTATGTTAATGCTTAATGTATTATTTTCATAATGTCACAAATCGCATTACACAAACCAATCATCCATTGTACGAGAACAAATTATGAGATTTAACATTGGCTGCCACTTTTTAATGTGAACACCTTTAATTCATTTTGTGTAAGAAAAAGGAATCACATTGCTGAACTTTACATTATATATTTGATTTATTACAACTTCATTTACCGTAGATTAAGCACATTGTCTTTCAATTGAAATCATTTTTTTTCATTTTCTGACATCACCTTGTATTCCCCCTAAAAACATGCTACTGCCCCTTTAAGTCGAGCGCAGGAAATTGAGTCATTATCATACCAATCATATTGATGGGTGTAAAAAGCTGGATGGCTGCCATCATGTATAATGAATGGTACACTTAGGTTACCTACCGTTAGATAATGATAAAAAGCTTTTGCCACAATTCTTGTGATTGGCAAGACTAGCTAAGTCAGAGCAGGTGACAAATAAATTCAAGTTTAAATTAGTTTTGTCCTACCCTGTGTACAATATTATGTGGTCACTTGTCACAGGGGAAATAATAGACATTGTCACTATAGCTGGATGTTTAAAATTTAGATTGATGGTTAGTACATTGATAGTTCCTAGTTTTTCGTTCTCATTTAAAAAAATGTTCTTAATTTCAGTGAATCTGACAAGAACTCGCAGACGGGGCAATCAGACCGAGGCAGTCTTGTTCAGTTTCGCAACACAGGCCGGGAAAACATGCAAAATAGACATAGTGGTTACTATGACAACTACTCAAACTCTGAAAATAATAAGTAAGTGGAAAATGTTATAACTGAAACAGTAACTCCTATTCCCGGGAACAGCTGCAATAATATTTTTTCATTTTGCAGTCTTAATTTCTGAACAGATTGTGGCCTAATTCAGAGTTGATGATAAATTGTTGAAATGTGTTTACAAACAATTTCAAACAAGATTACAAGTACATTTAGTAATTAACTCAAATAAAAATGTTATTACCTCCCTTTGCACAGACTGTATCAAATACTCGTAGCGGTCACTAAAAACACCGCTAATGGCTGAAATTTTGCCCAAGCGGCGTAAAACAATAACTCACTCACTCACTCGCTGTCACTTAAAAATCGACGTGTATCTTAACCATCAATCATAAGTGATTAACAGAGGCTGAAATATCACATGAGCTATAAATGACGATTCATTTACCTAAGTGCGTTAGAAGAAAAATATCCAGTGATAATGTAAGTGTGATCAAGTTAGAGTCATCCACTGATAGAAAACATATTGCCCAAGCATTGTTATCAAGAGTGTGGTAAGTTATTGCATGGAAAAGAAGTTCTGTATGGGATCTTTTTTATGTCTGTAGCCCGAGACAGCCAGAGAGTTATGGACACGATTACAGGTACATTTAGTAATTAACTCCAATAAAAATTTTATTACCTCCCTTTGCACAGACTGTATCAAATACTGGTAGGGGTCACTAAAAAATCCATGTGTAACTTAACCATCAATCATATCAATCATTTATGTCTGTAGCCCGAGACAGCGAGAGAGTTACGGACACGTGCAGTCGTCTCCCGTTGTACAGATGCAGGACACGCAGACGGCTCCAGTAGTCAGGACACGGGTAAATATATATCTCAATAATCTCAGAGTACACTTTATATTTGCATTACCTGTAAACATCTCTATGGTTTGATTTTCTCCTTGTGTATCATTGCAAGATTAACTTGAAAGTCTACACTAAGAGAAATATGTTACATTCTATTGAATCTGTCATATGATATATAGTAGACAAGTGCCATTTTAAAGAGGGGCTACCATAACAAAAGGTAATGATTTGCTAGTTACCACCAAAGCAAATTAAAAGAATCTAAAATGTATGATCACTTAATATTTATAATATTTATGATATTCATCTCTTTTGCCTATGTTATTGTTCTTCATTGGTTTTTCATTGTCATCTCATTTGTTGTGAATGTAAACATCTATATGTACATATATACTTTCATACATCCATCTTGTAAGTGTGCTTTAAACGATATCAGGTTCTATTTAGAAACATTGCTATTCTGAGAACTAATTATCTATGAAATCTTTAAAAAATTATTTTATTGCTTCGCTAAACTTCAAATGACTTCTCCAACCTGAACAAGACCAAATTTCACCTCATATTTGTCCAATCCCTCTCCTTGATGTCCCCTGTAACCCTCCTCTATCTGTGTACAGAACTCTCAGCATGGCCCGCTAGACACGAGCGTTCATAGTCAGCACAGCACCCACAGTCGACACCACTACCATCGAGAGGACCGCACCAGCATCTACCAGGTGGGTACACCCAGACCTCTACTGTACGCTTAGATGTTAGCGATGTCATCTTACAGGTTCCCCATGATATGAACTACAGTAGAACACGGATATAGCGAACACTTGGATATAGCGAACACTCGGATATAGCGAACACTCGGATATAGCGAACACTCGGATATAGCGAACACTCGGATATAGAGAACACTCGGATATAGCGAACAAATTTTGAAGTCCCGTCCCTATATAATATCATTAAAATCATATGCGTATAGCGAACACCGGATATAGCGAACTAAATTCTCGAAACTAAATCCCTTGGAGTTCATTATATCCGAGTTCTACTTTACGTCAATGCATTGATGAAATAGTGGTTTGTGACAGATAGTAGATATACAAACATGGATCTTTTCTGTAACGTTCGTAACACACATGGATCCATTCCTTTACTCATTCTCCCGACACGATGTGGGATAGGTACTGCTCCTCTATGTTTGTTTGTGTATGTGTCCATTAGGGGTGCTATTGACTCCTATTGGACTTTTGCGATATCGATAGTCTATTGTCAGTAACTATTGCAGTAGGGATAGTCTACTGCGGTGTTCTACAGTAGAACACCGCTGTCACAAACTCGGATATAGTTATCAAATTTTTAAGTCCCGTCAAAAGCCCTATGTATGACGGCCAACGCGAGTAGCGAACTTAATTCTTTGATCCCTTGGAGTTCGTTATATCCGTGTTCTACTGCATTACATTAGCTATTGTGAAAGTTTAAAAATAAAGGAAAGGCAGAGTTTTCTGCTTTGTTTGTGATGATTTCAAACTCGGCCACACTTGTGATAGTTCTAAGTTTTAATTGGTAACAGACAGGTAATCTCTGGTATCTTCTGGTCACTACTTTTAGCTCTCAGCGATCTGTTTAATGTGTTCCAGTATTTTCCAAATATTAAAAGACTTGTTTTTGTGTCAACTTTACTTTTAAAATTGAACTTACATCTGAATTGAATGTTGATACTATCTATAGTAAGCCATGCTATTGATAGCAGATACAATTAATCGTTTTAAAAATGGCTATCGATAAAGTACATGTACAATTAATCGTTTTAAAAATGGCTATCGTTAAAGTACTATCAGCAAAGCAACTATTGCGAAAAGTCGATAGGCTGATCTATCGTTACACCCCTAGTGTCTATCTGAGTAAATTGTGGAACTTGATGAGCAGCATGCAATTATTTTTCCGGAGTTACTTCCCCTGTTCAGTAAATTCTGCTCTGTTCTTTGTTATTTCAAAGAAACTTTGAGTGATGATAATGTTGGTGATTACCTTCACGGTATCCATTTTGTTGATGGACTTTGAAAAAAGCTAGTTACAAATATTTTTTTCAGAGTTCTTGCCCTTATTCCTAATATTAAACAATCAAACATTGAATGATGATAATTGTCTTCTTGTTTGTTCATTTTATGACTGTAGGTACATCAATCCCTAATCTCTGTTGGTAGATATTTTCAAACTATTTAGGCCGCCCAATTACAACAATTAAATATAGCCATTAACTTAACAAAGTTTATTCTTGAATATTTCTATACCCATTTGTTAAAATGTACTGATTCTGTTAACAATTACAAAGCCTTGGTTCTCTACATTTGTATGTCCTTGTAAGGCAATAGTCAGTGTTTAAAATATAGCCCGTCTGCCAGTCCTTGAACTGGCTACTTTTCGGTCAGGACTGGTAACTTATCAAATTTGTTCTTTTCTTTCCCTAAGGAATTGACCAACTAATTTTTAGGACAGGTTAGGTTTCCAATCTGTTTTATACACTGCAATAGAATCTATATTTTCACAGGAGGTTCATGAAAGTTCACGGACATCGTACCACCACCAGCGGGATAGTTCGGCCCTCAGCGGCTTCAGCCAGGACCATCCAAACATCAACACACAAAGGTGAGAGAGACTTGCTCATAGTGTTTCTCCTCAATTATATTTGTTTCTCTCCGTTCTGTGACGATGTCATCCTCACTGACCTAGAGCTGAATGTTCTGATGCTCATGATACATCGAATAACATGTCTTGGTATTATGAAATTTGAATTGAAACTTTGCCATCTGATTGGATTGGAACACAAAAGTGTGAGCTTATAGCTGGCAAAACAACTCAACACAAGACAAAGGCTGATTTCACTTCAGAATTTTGTGAGAAAAGTCCCAGTGGTCATACGGTGTATGGCATCAGAATATTCAGTACTGGCATACGAGGATTGGGGTTTCTTTACAGTTGAAATGTGTTTGTGAGGTCACCAACTTGCTACTGTTTCTAGTTGTGTTGTACTCTGGCCCATTCATCATTTCATCTACTGATCAAGTTGAGCATATTTGTATCAATAATTGGCATTGTACAATGTAAGCCTTTGAATTTAGGGATTATATCTGATATGCTGTTGATCAATTAAATGTGTCTTTAAATGTTGTAGTTGAAAGTATATGGGAAAATAAGTGTCTTTTCTAATGTGAAATATGTGTTATTTTTTACACAATCATAGATTGCAAAGGCTTGAAAATTAAAAATGTTAATTACTATTTTTACCAGATATCTAAATTTCATTAATATGTTATAACAAGACCAATTTTTAATGTTCATGATAAAGACAAATTCTTTTTCATAATCATTAGAAAAGAACATTTTAAGTTTAATCTTGTGATAATGTCATGTTTTCATAAAATCATGGTGTTAATCATTTTTGCATGAGTTACGTTTTTCAAGTTCTTGTTTCCATGTGACCTTGGTGAACATGTGAACGCAACTAAAATGTTTTTTAATATTTTTATTCCAAGCTTTGAAACTTAATTGAGCTTGTTAACTTGTTTTGTACCCACCAATTTGCTTGGACAATCTCACTTGCACATGTACTGCCATCATTATTATGACCCAGTTAGCTTCTTATGTCGTCACCTACATAGAAAGTTACTCGTAAGATGGTAAATTGTTCCGGGGACTGACATCATATTTAGGATTTTGTTGATCATAGTTGAATTAAATAGAGTCTGATTGATAAATTTGCAGGCTTCGTGTTATTTCAAATATTGCATATGAATATTGAACTAATAAATAGAAAAAGTTTGTTCTCACACAATTTATCAAAGCTATTGTTAATAAAGTTATGTTATGCGGAGTTATCTTATAATAAAAATATTCAGCAGTTTAAGGGATTATATTTTTTGATGGCACTGACATACTGATAATGATAGAAACTTTTTGTGGTAGGATCGAAATTAGTATCAGTTGTCAAATGTTGTTTTTCCAGAGGTCACTATTTCGTCATCAATATATATCTGGTTTGCCAAAATATGGGAATGCACATGTTCTGAAAAGACTTGATTTGATGTTAAAATTAAAATGTATATTGAAATAGCTTTTGAGATAGTATGCAGATGATAAAATTAATAAGACAAAAAAATCTGAATATTAGGATAAGAAAACTGAGGACTGAAATATGATGTGAAACAGAGGATAAAGAATAAAATTAGAATATTAGGAATTAGAATCCGAAGATTATCCCCGGTAAACTTAAGAATCTGAAAACTAAGTACAAAAATCTCAAGATAACACCAAGAATCTGAAAGGTTAGATGCAAAATTTTGAAGTTTAAGATTTGGTTGGGTGTGATTTCTAGATGTGACCCTTACAAAGAGCAGCTCCAAAGATGGCAGAAAACTCTTATTCCCCCTAAGGAAGTCAGGTACACTGTTTGCCCATCTTAACCCTACTTCTAATATTGTGGTCTCTCTCCCCTCTTTGCATGTTTCACACACATCCGTCTGTAAAAGTCTGTGTTCCGAGGAATAAAGGTTCAATTTATTCACTCTATAGGGATACAAACCCTTTCAACAGTACAAGCCAGAAATCAGACTCAAAAACCTATTGTTGTTGGTTTCATAGGAGTAAAAGGGTTAATCATTGGTAACAGAACATGTGACTAATGAGACTGTTGTCAGACTTTGTGGGGTGGAATTCCCTCATGTTAGTATCCTGGTAGAGTTAATATTTTAAAACTTTTATCATGGAACACAGTCAATTTTATTCAGACTGATACACGCGCACAAATAATGTCAAACATAAGGTACTTTTCTGCTTGTTTCTGGATAAAGGTATGCTATTTGTTGTCACTTTCTCAGGTATGAAAAAGGTATGAAGATCTTAACAAAAAGTATATTGATAGATACAATTAAAAGTTTGTTTTCTGTGGATCTTTCTATTTTGGTAACTTCATTTCATTGAAAAAAAATTTACAATATGAGATATGACTTTAGTCGATTTTATATTTAATATTACAATGTCTTTTGGCCTTCAAACAATGAGCAAAACTTACTGAATGAAAATTAAGTTTTAAATTATTTCAGATAAATAACTTTCACCAACACAAGTATCTAAATGTTACATCATGTTAAGTTGATAAAGACGATGTATGTTAATGAAATTTGAGTCAGGTTTTATTTTATCCCAGCTTTTGGTGTGTATGAAACTTTTACATTATGATATTAAGAAGGATATACCCCTTGCTTTTAATACAACTTTCAGCCTTTTATTTGAATATTTGAACTTTTCTCATATTTAGGCAGTTTTATTTGATGCTTACGGTTATACATCTGTGTTGTAATTCTTTCGCTTATAAATTTCTGATCAATGTATGATATGTTTCTAAACACAGCATGAATGTTAACTGTTAATGTCAAAACTTCCAACTATCACAATCTAACATGCTTGCAGTTATATATACTGAACAAAATAAGTTAAGGTTCACCCTAATTTCTATCCAGGATAGGGAATGGATTTCATAATCAGGTTCACATATGAAACTTTCAACTATCACATCTAACATGACTGCAGTTATATATATACACTGAACAACAAAAGTTAAGGTCCACCCTAATTTCAATATAAAATCAATATAAATATTTTATGGACCTCAATATTGAAAACTAGGGTGGTCCTTGACTAAATATGGATCAACGAGAAAATAATTAACATTTCTAACTGCTAATGAGAATTGATGAACATGGAATGAACTAATTGTGATAATCAGGCATGCTGTGGTTTGCTTAATTCATCTAGGTAAAATCATAAGAATATTATAAATCTTTATGTGTATAGGTCTGTTTGATAATACATCAGAAATAGTTTCCAGTTAATACATTTTCTTATTCTTAGTGTATAAGACCTTGATGTAATTTTTTTTAAGAAGTATTTTTAGCACATGAATGATTCAATACAAGACGATAAAAAGAATCTATTCATTAAAAAGATATATTGTTAGCTAGTGACATTTTATGTTAGATTCACAAAGCAAATTTAAAATCCCTCTTACGATTCTTTGAAAAGAAATCTTCCAGTGAAATAGCAGTTACTCCATGCACTTTGTAAACATTGGTTCTTCTTGCATCAATGGACATATTGGCGTCGGTCCAACACAAACCCTGATTCCAAATGGACAATAGCCTTGTATTGCTTACAGTTGGTCACCCATGACTATTTCAAGCCTGTACCATTAATACCATCCTGCTACATCAGCGTATATGTCTCCACTGATGCTACAACCTATCCCCTGATATCCTCCTGTAGTATTCTGCCGTATCGCTATATATAGCAAGCCAATCAAATGACGCCCGTTCAGCGATAGCGGTAAACTAGTTTCTTGGCTTTGTTCCGCGTGCTCACCTTGTGATTCAAATTAACCAATAGGAGTGCTATTAGATAATAAATCTGATTCTCATTGCAGTCTCCCGCTAAGCTCCAAATCGCGCGCTCTTAAATTTTCACGTGCGACATCACTAGACGACAGTGTATGGAGTTCGAAATAGTTTGACTGAAAACAGACAGGCTATAAATAGCGCTGAGCAACCACCAATCAGCGATACGACAGAAGACTATAGGAGGATATCAGGGGATAGGTTGTAGCATAAGCGGAGACACATATGCTGATGTAGCAGGATGCATTAATACTTGACAGGAAATAGGATATATAGCAACTGAAGTTAAACACAATCAAACATAACCTCAGGTTTAAAATGAGTGATTTGTGTATATTCACGTTTTGTTAAACTGTTCACATTTGGCAGAATGTGGAGCAAGTACCACAATTACAAGCGGTAAGTACAAGGCTGGAATGCTGTCTCACAATCAGTGTTGTCCGCCCTGTCCCGAGATGATGCTTCTGTTTTCAGAAATGCCCAGTTGTTGTTCAGTTCTTCCTCCAGATTTTTGTTTCCATGGTTACCTTGTTATATTGTGTTATTGTAATCAAGGCTTTGTTCCCTATATGATTTAGTATTTATAGTGAAAACAAGACATTAATGCTTGTGTTTTTATCATCACAGACATTTTCCCAACTAAGTTTGGGGCAGCTTATCCAACATACTTGTTTTGCACAAGCAGTCTGATTGAAATCAACCGTTCTCCAAGGAATAAAATTGTATAGTTATTGAGGTTTGAACTCAACCAAGCCAGTGTTTCCTCTTCATCACGGTATGCACTCACCCACTTTTGTCAAGTTCTTCTGACCTAAGTTTTGCTAGCCAATGGCAAGGACTCCGGCAAAAGCTTTCAGTATCATGCTAGGGGCAGGTAACTCCAGTGTACCATTCATTATACATAATCACTGCTAAATGCAATTTAAAGTAGACACTGAGATTGGATTGCTTATGACTGGATTATATCTGTAGCAACATGCGAGTAGGGGAGGTAGCTCTCTTATTGTTCATGGCTGATTCCCGGTTGCGTCAATATTTTGATAATCAGCATTGCATTGTAATGTCCTAACAAGGCTTTTCACGCTCGTAACCCCAATGAATGGCTTTAGTTATTGTTATTATTTTACCAAGTGTGAGCTTCGAACAAATCAACCTGTCAAATTTTAATAAACCCAAATGTGACCTTCAATAAGATTTTACAACCTTGTTATGTTTTGATCGCGTGCTTTTAACATTAGACATGTGTGTATAAACTGAAATTGTCTTTTCTTCTAAAAAAAAATCTGTTATAATTCGGATACTTTCGGGGGCTTAGGCAATTCGGCAGAAACACAACACAAATTCAAGAAGGGTAAGATGGTTGTTCTTGTTCTATATTTTATGAGTGCTTCCGGTGTTGACGTAAACTTTCTTATGTAAAACACAATTTTGATAATTTTATTCCCTGTAACACGGTCAATTTTAATCAGACTGTTGCACAAGTAACTGGTAAACACAGTGTCTTGAGCTGTTGTTTTGGTAATACTAGTATTTAGTCACAAGTAACTAGTAAACACAATGTCTTGAGCCGTTTTTTTGGTAATATTTAGTCACCATCTTGAAAACCAAGGCTCATGTTTTGCTTGCCACATTAGTCTAGGCAGCACAGACTAGAACAGTTACAATGTATTACCCGGCTGATAACCTTATGTATAACTTTGTAAAGGAAACTACAAGCTGTACAATTCTCCAAACTGTATGTTGAAAATTTGGACATGGCATGTAAAACATGAGGAATGTTTTAACCCTTTCATCCCTAAAAAAAAGATAAATGTTTTTTAGCCTGATATCTGGCCTGTGGTGGTGAAAGGGTTAATTTCTGACTATAAAGAGTTTTTAATGGTACTTTTCATTTCAGATGCTTTCTTGTGAAGCTTTTGTGCTTTAGTTTGGATTGCACATTTTGTGATGATTTCTGTGGATGATTTTGTTAGGCTGAATAACAGGAACCCAATATTGAAATAAAATGTAGGTAAAACGTGAGTAAGAAAGACCCATCCCCTCTATGAAATAGAGTAAAGGAATAAAACTCTATTTCATAGAGGGGACGGGTCTTTATTACCCCCGTTTTACCTACATTTTATTTAAGATATCGGGTTCCTGTGGGCTGAATCCCTTGAAAAACTAATAATGAACAATTAATCATGCTTTGCATGAATTTATACTTAGATACCTGCCTTTAGTTTTGAAATGTTAATAACCCTTTGTTTTATGAATATTTATGTGTCAGATGTTTGTAAGACTACGTTTGAGAAATAGGAAGCTTTGATAACCTGTATTGATTTGTGATGCACATTTCTATGGGGCAATTCTGTTTTTTTTCTTTGAATAATTCTTAAGCTAGAAAAGAAAAGTTTTCTGCATGATCTTACCCTTTGAGAGATTGAAGTGGTTTTAGCATATTTTCAAGATTAGTTGTGTTGATAAATTTTCAAATTCTTTTTTTTTTTAGGTTTTCACTTTAGGTCAATTATTCTTGCATTTTTAATGTTAGACTTTTCAATAGATTTGTTCTTATTATGTGTTGTAATGCACTGAAAACATTTGTGACATCTCATTTTACTCGTGATAATACAGTTATGCTTAAACAAAAATACTAGAATACTTTGATATTTTATATATTAATTTTCTTTATCTTAACTTAAATTCAAGGCTTGCCAGTAGGTTGTGTTCGATCAAGGTTGAGCTTATATATATGTAACACTGTGTTTAACTCAGCAACCCAAGACCGCCCTGGTTGTATCAAGACCTTTGTTATAATTTTTTGGGCTTGGTTATATTTTCTCGATTCATGTTGTCTTCGAGGCCCAGGTTTATTTTCGAGACCTGGAAAGTATTCCAGGTGCAGGTAATAGATTTTCAAGGCCTCCGTTTTATTCCAGTTACAGGTCCTTTTTTCAAGACCCTGAGTTGTATTTATAGGCTTGGTTATACCTGTGTTGTATTTAAAGCCTGGGTAATGTTTTCGACACCTGCGTTGTATTGAAGGCCTTTTTCGAGACCTTGTATTTGAGGAAACACATTATATAATATTTCTACTTACCTGGTTCACAGATCTCGAGGTGCAGTCGACAGTCGCCTCCTGGATGAGGGGGAGTCCGTGAGGTCTCGACCCCCTCCCCCCCACTACAACCCCTCCTCCCACCAACCCCCCTCACACAACAGGCACTCAGCCAAGTGAGTATATCTCTCAAAATTGATATCATCCTCTCCCCACAGAGGTACCTCAATATTATAATTCAACCTCTGTTAAATAATATGAATAGTTTTCTTGCCACGGAGATAGATCAAGTCATATCAATTCTAACCTCTGTTATGATAGGAGGATATTCACCTAGCGGAAAAATTTGCACCAAAAAAATTTGAAAATCTCAGCCAATGAAATTGCTTCTGGCATGTAAAAACCTTCTAGTTAAGAACTACATCTCTGCCATGAATCAGTTTCATAAGTACATGTTCGAAATGAGATATCAAATAGATTTCAATTTTGCTGAAGCATATGGAAATGACTGAGGCTTTGCTTATGGTACTCCTATCTGTAATTTCAACCAATCAGGCTTCTCCATCTCTTGCCCTCAAACTGGTCTTATAACAGCAGAGGTTATATCAGGAATTTATGACTTGTAACTCTCTGGGGATAGATTATAAATAGAGGATGCTAAACGACCTTCCATTAAATTTAATACTTTTTTCATTAAGCGAGTTAATGATTTGGCATAAAACTAGCGAAAGCGAGTTTGGTATTAAATCACTCACGAGTTTAATAAAAAACAGTATAACATGGAAGGGAGTTTAGTATTCTGATTATTTCTTGCCATAAAATTTTAGAAAAATTGGCAACAGTTTGCTGAAACAAACATTTCCGCAACTCGGGAGCCATTGCGATGGCGCACTTACACTATAACGTCACAGCCACACACTACTGTGACGGCATACTTGCATTGTGATACTACACTAGTTTAATATTGCCATATAAATACTACACGGGCAGGTAATAATAAGATATTTCATATTTCCATTAAATTTAATACTTTTTTCATTAAGCGAGTTAATGATTTGGCATAAAACTAGCGAAAGCGAGTTTGGTATTAAATCACTCACGAGTTTAATAAAAAACAGTATAACATGGAAGGGAGTTTAGTATTCTGATTATTTCTTGCCATAAAATTTTAGAAAAATTGGCAACAGTTTGCTGAAACAAACATTTCCGCAACTCGGGAGCCATTGCGATGGCGCACTTACACTATAACGTCACAGCCACACACTACTGTGACGGCATACTTGCATTGTGATACTACACTAGTTTAATATTGCCATATAAATACTACACGGGCAGGTAATAATAAGATATTTCTATAAATATACGATATAAATAGTATTTCATGATTTTTTTCATGAACTTTGCATATAAGGGCCTTGACAAAACTCTTGACAACTCTCCATGATTCATTGCAGCTACCACTCGTCACAGGAGTCTCGGTACCGACATATCCCCGAAGGTCCGACCCACACAGCCCCACCTAGCGCCCCCTACCATCGGTCTACGTATAACAACAGTGTACAGGTCAGTGGATGTCATGAGTAGTTAGTGTGTTAATTGACTTAAACAAGACTTTGTCCTTGTATGGTTTTTGAGAAATTTTGAAAGGGATGATTGATCCTATGGAAAAGGGGAGATTCAAACCAATATATCTTCAAAGTCAGGCACTGAATGTCCCATTAGTTTAGCCATTCAGACAAAGAAAAGTCTTGTTTGTAAAATTGTTTAGCTGATTGTTCAACCGTTCCTGAGTAGTGTTTTGTAGAATTTTAGATTGTTAAGAACTTTTTGGTGTCATATTTTTGTAATTTGTTTCTTTAAAAGAATTTCAAGTTAGTAGTTGTGAAATTAATTATGAATGTTTTGTTTGGGCAGGGTTACTAACAACCATTTTGTTATCTTTTTTGGTAGAATTGTTGCTTTTATGAGGAGTTGGTGCCTATCTTCTTTGTATCATTTACCAATTTTCATTCTTATTTTTCTTTTGAAATGGCTTTTATTTTACAGATTTAGTTATGATGTGTGAGTTATTACAGTTTTTGAGTTTTACCCCTGAGGCTGAGTTCTAATGTGTGTCACTTGCTGTGTTTTTCACGAAACATCATTCTCTTTTAATACAGGCAACTTTTGGATCCTTCATCTCAACTTTATTCTCTCTTTAAATTTTAATAGGAATAATCAAAAACAGTATTCTCTCAAAATTAAAAAAAAAATATTTCAAAAACAATTTGAGTGACAGAGTTCTAACTTTGGATCCAGGGATTGGGAGAGACATCTTTGACAATTGGCCATTTTTCAGGTTTTAAGTTATTCTCTGAAAATTGACCATTTTCCTTATGTCAATAATAAACTTCAAAACTTTGATAGACCACACTTAATGTGCAAAATTTACCATGGCCGCTGCTTTTCCCAATCCCTATGGCTCTGAATACTCTTATCATTCTCCTTTTCTAATGAATAAGCTAGGTAAAATTTGAATATCAAAATCTTAAGTGTTTGCCAAACATGAGAACTCAGTCTAGAGAAATACTTACTGAGAGAATGTACTCTGCTAATAGTGTGATGGTGAGATGTTATCTAGGGCTGGTATCTTCTCATGTATATATTATAAACAATGACTTGGTAGAATATAATAGAATATTTCTTTATGTATTCATAACATATTATAGCACCGATATCCAACTGCGCTACAAAGGCGCTTTGTTTTTGCCTTCATCAATGAATTTTAGTCTTCAAAACGTGCATGTCATATATATATTTACATAATTTATATATGCTGTTATAACTTGGAATTAGACAATGGATAAGTGAAAAATCTTGATAAATAATTACTCTTTTGACAGAGGTGTTATTAATCTGTTACTGATTTGATGTTTGAAAAGTAACAAATTTTGATAACTACTGCCTCTTTAACCCTTCCGGCATATACAAGTTTGCAAATCTCTAGTAACAACCTTTTATTGTCCTGTGGTATTTTGCTGTCCGAATTGAGACAGGTTTTTTTTTTAGAGAGGAACCGAGCAGACCTTTTAATCCAAACTAAGGAGACATAATATTAGCATTCTACCAGCCCTAGATCTTAAAGAACTACTCCGTGTTTTGACAGTATGCCAAACTTTGCACATAGTGTATTTGACTGTTGCAGGAAAATATTTTAAACTGATCGATGTCGTATAATGACAAATGGAAGGATTAAAGAAAACATTTTTGATTGAAAACCCCAAAATGACATGCATTTAAGATATTTTTTTAATCAAGTATATTCCATTTGAGAATTTAATATATGTTTTGAATAAATATTATGAATTAAATGCCATCTGTTTTTTATCAAAGCAAAACAGTATGTGATGAAAATCACGGAGTGGCTCCTTAAAATAATTAATAACATCTTTTACACAGTACAAAAAGTGGGAATACAGTTAGAGAACAGGGATTGCACAAAATGAATGATGATTTGTACCCACTTTCTAGCACAAATCCTTCATACTACCTAACCCTGCACAAGTGATTTCATTCAGTTTGCAATTATGGGTGTTTTCACGTGAGATTTAATCACGAACCATTACACCAATATGAAATAGTTGAAGATATATGAAGTCATTAGTGTCTGTAAAAAATGCTTGCATTATCGTATTATGGAATATGAACAATAAGGACTAAACACAATAGTTTTGAAATGTGGTAATGCTTGCAATTTGATGTTATTTGATTTGATTTATCAAAAGGTGCAGTCAAGAATTAGAGAAAAAAGTCTTTTGTTAATGATTAACAGCATATAAACTAACTTTTGATTAACCAGTAACAACCTTCATAACACAAACTAATCAACAACATACAATAACATTCTTTAGATTCATGTCTTACGCAAAAAAATGAAAACGTATTTATGGAAATGTTTAGAGAATAATTTTCATAAAAAATCAATTTTGCAATAAGGATTTGTTGAAAAATTTTAACATTAAAACGCAATGATCTCTTATTAGATAAACTTTCAATTCAAATGTAGTTTCATTCATATATAATTGCTAAATGAAGACCTAGACTATGTTATAGGCTTCTTCCATACACAGCAACATAGCAGACTAAATCAATCTGGCTGCATCACAGCAAGCTCTAGCTAATATGTCGAGCTGACCTAACAGAGCCAGCCACATCTATTAATAGCGCTGCACAAGCGAGAGACTCACTAGCGATGGCTTGTAATAGCTAGATTTGCATTCCATTGCTAGTGGACCTCGTGGCGCAACGGTAGCGCGTCTGACTCCAGATCAGAAGGTTGCGTGTTCAAATCACGTCGGGGTCAATAACATGTTTTGTAATTTAATTTTTTGATTAAAAAAAATGTTTTGTTTGTTTGGATTAACATGGTTTTTTTGTAATTTGATGTTTTGATGAAACCGTTGTTTTAAAATGATTTTCAAGTTGCAAGACTACACCTTGTCAATTTTGTAAAATGCCACTTGAACAAACATTATTTAATCTGACAACAGAAAAGCTTTTCTGCTTGTTTTATTTTTATAAAGACTTTCATTGAAAGTCCAAAAGAGCAGTTATGTTTTGGTCAATGAATAGAATATGAATTTTAAATCAATTGTAGGGATACTTTATTCCTTTACAAAATCTTGACTTCGTCGGTAGTTTAAGTTAATATTGTTTGTAGAGTTTCATATATTAAGATCATGTGACTTTTAGAGAAACGATTTTAGAATTTAAAAATGAATTAGATATGAGCCATAGCTACATAACATCCTTTATTATGGATAAGACTGGTAGAAGACTTATAGAACTTGCTTTATGTATATGGTGTCGGAGCTTGATAGATCAGTGAGAATATTTAATTAGCACTGGACCAAAGCTGTTCAAATATATCTAAATGGTTTACATCTTTGTGCAGCAGGGAACAAAATCATGTTTTTACATTTATATCCTAGTGCAATATTGCTGAAAATGCCACTTAATATGTTTGTGGTCAAATATGACCCCAGGGTGTTTTGTAATAGTCTGGGCACTGACCATTTTCTTGTTCTGTCTCCTTTAGGATGTGGAAGCTTATAATGCTGCTAGCTTGTTCCACATGAATTTTATTTGGACATGTTTTTCAACTCTAACCTAAATATGGAATAATAGCCCATTGTTAATTTGACAAAAAATTATTTAGCAAATATTGTAAATTAAAACATGTTAGAAATATCCAAGAGTTACTTTTATACTGGGGTCATTATTACCCCAAACATATATTAATGCAATATATTAAGATAAAGAGGGTGGTTCCAATAAATAAATTTTCATATGAATTTCATAAGTTTATGTCTATGTATTTTGGTAGAAATATTTTCAAAAATTGTTTATTGTGATTTAAAAAAAAGAAGAAGAAATGCATGTCTAATATGTCAATCATTTAAATGAATATATATATATATGATTGACCCAACACATTGTACAAGGGTTTAAGGTCTTGTAGGGACAACAGCATGATGATTTACTCACATATGCTATGAAAGAACCACGAAAGCTCAATGGTTGTAATATAACTATAGGAGTTATTAATACATATTTCATCTCAAATCACCTCAAGTCCAAAAAATTGGTGATCAAAGACCACCATAAACCCAAAAGGAAATTATAAAGGATCCTTAAGGGTCAGAAGAGTGATTAGTGAATGTTAAGTGATAGTCTGACTTCCGTTGTCAAACAGTACATTACACAATGATGTATGAAATAAAATTTAAATTATATGGTAGTAGTAAAGGCTTTGCAGCAAATAAGAGCTAGACCTATTATGGTTGAAAAGGTTCTTAAAGATGAAGAAAGGATGAGCATTTGATTAAATATGGATCACATAAAGTTACTTTACTGATGTAATTCATAACAAAACAAATGCGGTTAGGGATATGGTAGCTGTTAAGTCTAGGACTATTTATAAAGTCAACTTTTCATATCTATCAAAATGTTTTAAATATTGGGGTTAAACTATGAAATAATAATCATGAGATGTTTTGTCATTCCAGTCCAATTCAAGAAGTCACCTCGACCCAACAAAACGCCTCTCATCTGGATCTCGCTATGCTCCGCCCTCCCGTCCCTCACCTGCACCCAGCGACCAATCAGGAAGCAGGAGTATCAATAGTAGCATGACCTCTGACCCAACATCTCACCTTCGACCTGCAGGCTATGGATCTGACCTTTGTACGGAATTATGACCCAGAAAGAAGGGTTGTTCATCCGGATAATCTGTACAGACACTAGCTTCTTTCAACTTGTTATTGTATATTGTGAAACCTGCATGGAGAAAGTGTCGGTGTTGATTAGAAAGTGTCGGTGTTGATTCAAAAGTGTCTGTGTTTGATAAGTTACACCCAAACAGTGATGTACAAATTTCTTATAAAGGTCCATGTCACAGTATGACTTATATCAACTTGAGTTAAACTTGAAAATTAAAGTTTTTACAACTTAGTTTGAGACAACTAAGTTGTTCCAACAAGTTGTATTGTGTGAATGGGCTGATCAACTTACACAATGGGTATGCAGAGAGTGCTATTTTATCTTGATGTTTTTAATCTTGTCTTTGGAAACAAGGCCCAGTTATTTGAGGCTTTTTCAGAACTTAGCTTTTAAAATGATGTGATAATGTCTCAAACAGCTTTGAAAATATTTTGTAAAAGGGAGGGTATGCTTTACTTTCCACCATACTTTTATCATGTTTTCCCCTCTTTCGTAAGTATCAAACTCATCCTGGTTTTAATGGGAAAGGTACAAATTCTAAGAAGTTTTAACTATCTGAAAGTTCAATTTCAAGGTTGATGCAAATATTGCACAATGCTTGCATTTCATTGTGCAAGAGAGAGCAAGTGTATGAATGTGGTTGGATTTGAAAGTTTTTATGACTACTGAGAGTTACTGTACTTTGTAATTAAACGAAACAATTATCATTATCTCGAATTATTAAAAAAACAATCAATATTCCTTAAAATAAACTTGAAGCAGTTAAAGGTGATCAATTGTGTTAACACTGATATTTTAATGAAATTTTAGTTGAAAATGTTGAGTTACATTTTCTTTTGATACTTATTATGGGTCTTCATTGAAAGAAAGGGAAATGCATGTTGAAGTCTATATGTTTGAATATTGCATTGTTAATGATTGTGATAATATCAATGTGAGATAAAGGGAAATAACTCTGTACAGAGAAAACTCCAAAGACTTGAATTCAATGTTTTACCCTTCTTTTACAATGTACATTGCATCATACTTATGTCTCGTCATCCGAAAGCAATTTTACGATTGTGGAATCTACAATCATAGCTGATGTTCACATATTCTAAGTTATTGATAACCCTGATAGACTTGTCTCTATTTAATCTCCGTCGATGTTTCGTGGATGTAAAACAGCTCAGTAGCGGCGTCACATTCCAGTGTTACACATAGTCGTGGTAATATTTGTCACACAACTATTCTTATATAACATTTTTATGTCTCAACGTAAGAGTTAGGATTGAAAGAAATTTATATTTGTGATATATATATGACCAGAATGTTTAATTAAAGGGATTTGATGGTTCAAATACAGGTCATATCATAAACTAGAGAATTTAGATGGGGAGAGTATATCATGAAATCATGTCTAAATAATTGTAATTATGTTCAAGTGATATTTTTTGCGAACAGAAAATGAAAATCATTTAATAGATTAACATATTTTGACACATTTTTTTTAGAAAAGGGATCTTTTGGGCAGATAGAATTACCAAACTCCACTATTTCTATGTGACTCAAATTAAAAAAAATAGTGTTTAAAGGTTCAAAAGCAAATTTTAAAATTTAATTCATAACAGTAAGACCAAACTTAGTGATTGACTTTCCAAGGGCTTTTAAAAGATATGAACCTTTTTAACATTTGTTACTGTAATAATTTCAAAATATATAATGATATAAAAATTTGAAATCAGCAATGATTTTAAACTTATTTTTAAGGAACTAAACAATTTTAAGAAAATTCCCCTGGACTTGTAAGAAATGAATTAGGATCATCTGACATAATGATAAAATGATAATCTTGTTTGTTGATGACATTTGTTATTTGAGTTGAATCAATTTCAAGGTAGGCATTCTTTAGTAAATGGACATAATGAAAGGATTTCTTTAGACATTTAGTAATTATGTTATAAAACAAAATGTCTAGTCATTAGACAAAAACTTAGATCTTTGTAGTATTCTGTAGACTCCATATTTATTCACTCATTGTACAAAGGGCTGACACAGAGCTGGTCACTGGTGTTGATTCAAGTATTAAATAATGTACAGTCTAGAATTCTCTTCCCACAGAGATAGATCAAGTCTTAAATTCTGATCAAACCTCTGTTGTAATTAGGGCAGATCTCGGGTTTCCTACACATTCTCTCAACAGCAAAATTGTTGGACCACAAACTATCTGTTTAAAACGACCTGCTAGAAGGGGGGTCGCCTTATTAATGAGATATTTGATTTTGGCAGCAATTTGGGGGGCTGAGAAAGGGGGTCGCCTTATGAACGAAGTCGCCGTGTACATTGAAATATACGGTAAACATTTCAGCCAATGTAAACACTTCTTGCTTTTTGTCTCGAAGCCCTGCCATGATTCAGTCGCCCAAATACATGACAGTGTTCTGTCAAGACAAATATACAGAAATAACCGAGGCTTTCATATAATGACTTTTAGAATGGACTCACTGATTGCCGAACTAAATTTCATTGCATACAATTAATCTCTTTATAACCCTAGAACTGATTGGTTTATGTTATTGGTTGGATCATGATTTTAGAACTCGAGATACCTCTGTGGGGAGAAAATACATCAAGTCATAGATGAAATCCTGTATTGTAACTCATCTAATATTTTACACATGGTCCATTTTAACCAAGGTTAGTTATCAACAAGTAGTATCTCATATATACATCATTCTATTGATATTGTGTAACTTAAAGTCATATTGCTTAAAGTGCACATTGTCAGTTTTACAAGAGTGAGTTGTGAAATTGTATCTGACTTATTTAAAACCTTTACAATTTAAAATATGGTTGTTATTGGTTTTATATTTCATGTAACTGCATTGTAAAGTCTTCTAACTTAATTAAAAAAAATTCATGTTTTCAAGTTTCACTTCAATGCAAAAAAAATATTTGAAAATATATTGACACTGTTTCTGTAATTTCGATAAATCTGAATTAACCCTTCTGCTGGCAGCAGCCGCTTGGATATCACAGACGTGTAATAGTGCACTTTATTCAATATACAGTATACCTATATATGTTAGAAAGATAGTCTTCCCATGTCTGTATATCCTCTGAAGTAGCCAAGTTAAACCAGATTCTCCAAGAATTCTGTAATAATCATGTTTCTGTATCATCAATCATGTATCTGTATCACTCATGACTCTGTACCAGTCAAGATTGGGTATAAATTCAAGATTGAGTATCAGCCATGACTTAGTACGAGTCATGAGTCTATACCAGTCAGGATTCTGTATGAATGATCATTCTCTTTCAATCATGAATCTGTATCAGGCATGATTCTCAGTAAGTTAAAGATAAAGTATCAGCCATGAGGCTGTGTTAGTCATATTTCTGTTTAATTGCAAAATTCAACATCAGTCATGATTCTGTATAAATGATCATTCTTTATCAATCTTGTACAAACATCACCACCTTCATTCTGAATAGGTTGTTTACCAGTCATAATTCTCGTTTAAGTTCAATATGATTTTGTATGAACAATCATACTTATCAATTTTGTACCAATCATGACCGCGTATCAACTGTATCAGTCACACTGTTCACCAGTTCATTAGTCTACACATTGTGTACCCGCATCAGCTTCTCTAGGCATGTTCAGACTAAATCTTGATTGTTTCCTCGTCATGTTGATGTCAGATGTTGCCATCTTCACCTGTTATAACTGATTTTATAAAATAAAAGTTATTCCATGAGATTTGTTCATGTCTTTTCTTAATGTTTTAGTTTTGGAAGACAAGCAGGTCCCAATTTCACTGAGCTAAGGCTATGGTGATTGATGTTGAACAATGAGATACCTGGGCTCCCACATTCTCTCCCCACAGAGGCAGATCAAGTCATTTTGATTTAGCCTGTTATATTACGCCGAGTTTGTGGGATAGAATGGGAGATGCTTGATTGGAGGCAATCAAAATTAATTGTTCTTAAATCATCATTTCGGCTACTGAAACAAGGCAAAAGCATTGTGATATGAACCATCCTTTCGATGCCAGAAGCCTTGTCTTTTGATAAAGAAATTCAAATGTATTGTGATGAAAGTTTTTTCCGCTAGGGGAAACTGCTGAAACCCACAGATATCGACGTAATAGAACATTGATCTGCCTCTGTGGGGAGAGAATCGGGCTCCCAAAGGGCTTTGTGAATATTAGGGTCAGCTTCACAGGACAAATGAAATCTGAAGGAAGTGTGAAATGTTCTATCTTGGCTGTTGTCTGTTGTGTTTGCAAGGCAGAAAATAAAGATTGTCTCTAGACTATTATACAGAATTTTCAAAATTTTTATATTAGGATATGATTACCAACTTTTTTCACATTGAAGAGACACCTCATCACTTTTGTGTATTTCATTCTACTCAAAGTTATTATTCAATTCAAGAATCATTTCGAGCCCACGTTGAATCCAGGGTCTAAAGTGGAGAGTTAAGGGACTTTGGATAATCAAGTTTGCAGCTATCTTTCCACACAATTTTTAGCTCCTCTGGCCTGTAAGGCCCGATGGGTTTACGGCATGGCATGGTTTCCGCTGTCCGTCCATCCATCAGTAATTTTTGTACATTTTCGACTTCTTCTCCAGAAGCATAAGGCCTACAAATCTGAAACTTTGTGTCCATACCCTACTAGTCAGGATTAAAATTGTGTTTTTGGTGGCCCTGTGGCCCCTAATAAGGGCCACGCACTAAACACCTTTTTTCATCTTCTCCAGAAGCTGAAACTTTGTGAAGAGACTCCTTGACTAGTGAGGATTAAAAATTGTAGCTTTTGTGGTCAAAGGGTCACCAAATCTACAATTTAGAATCTTCATTGGCCAAGGAGTCCACACACAACTTTTCAGCTCTGGAATAGAAGATAAAAGTAGGTTTTTACCCCTGTGATCCCATTTGGGATCAAGGAGTCACCAGACCTAAAATTTAGAACCTTCATTGGCCAAGGAGTCTACATACAACTTTTCAGCTCTCTAGACCTTTTTGAACTGGAGAAAAAGATGAAAATAGGTTATTAAGGTTTTGACCCCTGTGACCCCATTTGGGGCCAAGCGGTCACAAAATCTACAATTTAGAATCCCCATTGGCCAAGGAGTCTACACACAACTTTTCAGCTCTCTAGACCCTTTGGACCTTGAGAAGAAGATTAAAATAGATTTTGAAGGTTTTGACCACGGTGACCCAAAATCTACAATTTAGAATCCCCATTGGCCCAGGAGTCTGCACATCAAATTTCAGCTCTCTAAAGTCATTGGTTCTGGAGAAGAAGTCGAGAACGTGAAAAGTGTACGGATGGATGGATGCCGGACGCCATGCCATGTCGTTCAGACCTGATGAGCTAAAATGTAGCTTTGGTGGAGCTGTGGCCCCTAATAAGGGTCACAGGTGCCAACAACCTATTTCCATCTTTTACAGAAGCGTTAGGCCTAGAAAACTGAAACCTTGTGTACATACTCCTTGACTAATGAGGAATATAACATAGCTTTTGTGGCCCTTTAGTCCCTAATTAGGGCCACACCCTTAAAACCTATTTCATCGGTTTCTGCAGAAGCTCAAGGCCTAGAAAGCTGAAGCCTTCTCTACAGTATCCTAAGATAGATAGGAGGATTCTAAATTGTACATTTGGTGACCCTATGGACCCTACTAAGGGGCGAACCACATTTGCCACAACCTAAAGCAAAATTGATGTGAAGCCTGATGAGCTACAGAGCCAATTGCTCTATTTTTTCCTCAACCAAATGTTTTGCTTATTTGTATCTGACCACGACCAAATTTCAATTAAAAACAGCTTAATCATGGGAGTCATTTTTGTGCTCAGATTGTTCATGTAAAATCCGTATGACATGTTAAAAGACATAACCACCTCATAAAGGTCCGACCACGTTTTGTTTTGACGATGCAAACAGTTTCATGGTTTTGATACTGATTTTTAAATCTGTCAAAATGGCAATCACATTATTTAACAAAGTCATCTTAAACTTTCATCTCAATATGTAAAATACATGACAATTGGTGGTTTCATAAGCCAAAATCACACATACCATAATTATATATGGAATCTTCATTAAAGCGTTTCTTGAAACCTATAATTGACAAGTATTTGTTGTATTTCATGTAAATGGAGTTTATGAAACTGATCTGCAATCAAGATGCTTAATAAGGTCATTTATGATATTGTTATCACTCTCACATCAGTATGATACTAGGAAGAGAAGAGTAATTCTATGGATGAACAACTTCTTTATTGGACAGTAGCGACGTTTCGGTATAGATTCTTTTACCGTTTTCAAGCATATGGAACTACATTGTGAACAGAACCAAGGGCGACAACACAAGTTTCTGTCATGTCTGACAAGGGCAACCCTTCAAACTTTCACATGAGAGGGTCACCCAACATTCACGAGCTGCATCCATTGTTCCTTAAAGGGGCAGTAGCACGTTTTAGGGGGAATATAAGGTGATATCAGGAAAATGAAAATTAATGGTTCCAATTGAAAGACAATGTATTTATACTAAATAAGGCAGTAATAATTCAAATATATAACTTAAAGTTTAGCCATGCGATTCATTTTTCTTATACAAAATGAATTAAAGGTGTTCACACAAAAATGGCCGCCAGTGGATTTTATGTGAATCTTCATACTTTGTCCTTTGACTATGGATGACTGGTGTGTGCAATGGGATTGTTGACACTGTCAAAATAATACATTTAGCATTAACTTACAATTATAAGTGAAAATGTAAAAATATAAAATTATCAAAAAACGTGCTACTGCCCCTTTAAAGAGCCACTCCATGATTTTCAACAAATATTGTTTTTGCTTTGAAAAGAATGTAAATGACACACTCAATGATATAAATTCATATATTCATTCCCAAAGGGCTTTTACATCATAAATGTTAGTTTTCAATAAAGAATTTCAAAGAGTCATATTTTCATTGAAGTCAATTTTTCACATCCAAATTACAAATACCAGTCATTTTACCTATCAGACATTATCAATTCATAACTGTCTTCTGACTGCTTAAGATACGTTTCAAAAATTACGTTTGATCGATTGATGCGTGCCATTATCCAGATTTTGATCATAATAATAAATTTAAACCTTCATAGTGTGACCGTTGATTGGCTCTAAAATGATACTTCATAGTCGATACTTCTCGATTAAATGAAAACTATTGACAAAGTTTGGCTTATGTGACCCCAAACAACTCACAGAGTGGCTCTTTAACTCTATTGTTGGAAACTCTGACTTGATGAAAGCAAAACAAAAACTATGGAGTAGAAAATACAAAATGCTTTATATTAAAGACACAGAAATGATTAAACCATTATGCATATAAAGTGATTGGAGGAAGATAAACAAGTGAATCCCCTTTAAATCTTGATACATGTTGTACACATAAAATTGTAAATTTGAGGAACATGGAGGATACTTAACATTGATACTGTCATGAAGTTAACTGTCAGAACACAATTATTTGAATATTCACTGACAAAAATATGGATGGGTATTTATAGGTAAGTTATCCAACTTATTATACAAAATATCAAATGAAACATCACAACCACATAAATGCAAGTTATACTTATCAGCTATGTTGAAGACATATTTTAATTTTTTTACGTATAAGATAGATCAAATGTAATATCATCAAAACAACTATTTTCAGATTAGATTTAAACATCAAGTATCTTTTAATTATTTTGAAATAATTCATCTTGCAAAAACATAATTTGTTCAACAAACCATCCGTCAAAATATTAATTTGTTTCAAGTGAGTTAACTGATCAAAGAGCATAATAACATAATGTAACTGTCAAGTTAAACATTACTGGTATATCAAATGCTGTAACAAGAAGGAATGAGATTAAAAGTGCTTCAAGACTAGGGAAGGTTTGCAAACTCCAAATCAAAAATACAAGTTACACTTTTGACTCCGGGCACGTGACCCTTCTGACTTTTCTGCGTTGTTTTGCTGACAACCTTTTTTACAAGAAATGTTTCAAGAATACTTCATGTTTTCAAACCGAAATGAAATAATTAAGTTACAAAAATGAATTATTTTCAAGAAATGCTTCAAATTTTATTAAAAAAAATTAAAAAATTCTACATAAACAGATTTACAAAATGTCAAATATATGTTTATCAAAACAGCATATTGTTTTCAGGGTATAATAATTCTTAAAATGACAATCCGAATGTCCTCAACCTTTGTTACAATAAAGCATTTTGGTATTTAAAGGATGTAAAGAAACTTTGAAATGGTTTAGCAATCAGAATTGACTTGTCAAAATCAAAAAGCAAATTTGCCATATTTGTCATTTCAGGAATTGAGTAATTCAAACAATGACATTGTCATAACTTTACCTATGTTTGTGAAAATAAAACAAATATCTATTATTTGTCGTCTCTAGATTTTGGGGGATCAATGACAATATCTTCATCATGTTGACTTTTGTCAGAAACAAAAAAGCATATTTTGTCAATTTCATATCAGCCTTGGTTTGAGTTGGTCTTTTCTGGACATTGAATCACTTTTGTTGTCATCTTGTCATTGACCTCCAGGATAAGTGATTTGTTTGGAGGAATCAATGGCAATAACTTTGCCTGGTTGTTGATTTTGATCAGAAAGCGGCAGGGAAACCGAGACTTCCCCGATGCTCATGAGTTCCTCCTCAATGTCTTTCATGTCTCCTTTGGTCTGAGTTGAAGATTTTCTGGGGGCCTTTCGTTCTCTTCTTTTGACCAAATCATTTTGGATAACAATACTTGTTTCTTTCTCCTGTTCTTGAATTTCATTTGCAAGCTCACTTTCTTGGGTATGTTTCAGTTGTTTTGATCTCTGAAATTGATACCTGCTCTTGCCAAGGGGATAAATCACACAGGAAGAGGACACATAGGACGAAAAGCGATAAAACCTTTCAATCATAGATTTGTGTTCAGCATAAATGTGAATCTCAAGATCTAAATTGTTAATGTTTTTGTATTGACACCATGGACATTTTACTTTGGACTCTGAACTTTGGCAGTCTTCAACTATATGACTTATGAATGAAACTATGCTTGGTAAGTTTGAATTGCATAAGTAACAAATGAAGTAATGTGAATCTTCATTCTCTTTCCTTTTCTCTTGAATATGATTTGACAGCAAATGATTTTGCAGATCATTTCTGTTACCAAATGTGACCTCAACGTTTCTCCTATCACAAATTGGGCAAAACAAAGCTGGCAAAAACCCTGAATGTTTCGTGCTTATATGCACCAAAACCATAATCCTCGTTTCACTGGTTTGACCACAGAATTCACAAGAATGTGACATTGTATTGCTTTTCTGAATTTTCTGAAGTGGAGGACAAGTTCCATTTCTTTGCAAAATCTTGTCACTTGTCTTGATATAAGTTTGTTGGTGTTGAACATCATTTGTTGTGGATTCTTGTGGTTTCGAGGGCATATTATGGGGAAGATGTGAGTGAGCAGGGTTTGTTTCCCTCACACTGTCACCTTGTTTTTCAATATCAGTCCTTGAGACTTTATTCAATTGTTGATGAGCTCTTTGCAAAGCATTTAGTGGAATTAGCTTTGAGGCTGTTGTTTTTGGATTCAAATTTTGTTTTTGGATATCAATCCTTTGATTTAGTTGAGCACGTCTCAACGCACTTGATGGGATAAGCTCAGGGTCTATTCTCTTTGGATTCAAATTTTGTTTTTGGATATCAGTCCTTGGAGCTATTTGATTTAGTTGAGCACGTCTCAAATAACTTAATGGAATAAGCTCAGGGTCTATTTTCTTTGGGGTCAAAATTTGTTCTTGGATGTAAGTTCTTGGGCCAATTTGCAGCTTTGGAGAAACAATTTGCACAATATGTGGTTGGTCAACAGTTTTTGTCTTCACATTGGCATCATGTTCTTTGATATTAGGTCTTGGGGCTTCATACAGTTTTGGGGGAACTCTTTGCAATAGGCTTGGTGGAATCAGAATGGTGTTCGGTCCGATCTCTTTGACAACTTGATTTTGGATTTCAGTGCTTGGTGCTTTTTGTAGTTTTGGAGGAGCTGTTTTCAAAACACTTGGTGGAACTGAAAAAGAGTTTGTTTTCCTCATCATGGAAACTTTTTCTTGGATTTCAGTTCCTGGTGATTCCTGCAGCTGTGTAGGACCATTCTCCACAGGTCTTGGTAGAATAGGAATAGGGTTTGTCCTCTTCATTAAGGGAACATTTTTCTGACCAACAATCAATGGTTCTTCTTGTAGTGCTTGGAAAGACCTCTCAGGAGCTTCCATAGAGCTTGATATCACAAGAGCAGGGTTTAGATTTTGTGTACAGCCAGAGATAGTATTTGGATTTCCTGCAACTGTTACACCACTGGATAAATTTGGGACTTCAAGTGATTTTGTTTCTGAATTTGACGATTTCACAGGTGAGCACAATGACGGGCCAGTCATAATATCCAAAGGACATTGAGATAAGATTGATGACTGAAAGGTTTGATCAACTTTTGAGTGTTCAACATTCCCTGTTTGGTCCTCATGCATGTTGCCATCTCTTGTGCATGTTAAATCTTTTTCTAAGTCTTGTTGTGTGTTTTCCACTAGAGCTTCTGGATGAAATTTTCTGTAATGTCTCATCATCCATTTAATATAGAAATATTGTTTGTCATCACACAATGTACAGTTGAAATAATGTCTGTGATATATCCGCTTGAGTCTGATGACAGGCTCTGGTAGTGTTCCATCCATAATTCTCTGTGCAAGTGTTGTATACATTCCCTGTTTCTTAGCACATTTTATCAATAGCTTTCTTGACATCTCTTCTTTGTAAGCACTTTGATCATCCTTGCTTAAATCTGAAGAATTGTCCTTAGAAACGTGATTGTTTTCCTCCCCCTCAAGAGAGGAAATTTCAGACTTATCAGTTTGATCTTCATTCTGATCAACAGATGTATCTTCAGTTAAATGATTGGGTTCTTTTTCAAGAGAGATTTCAGAGGCATCATTTGGTAACACTTCCCAGTTAGAAAGTGAAATATGGCTTGCATGGATGTCTGACTGCTCCAATGTTGGTTGCAAAATTTTTGGTAGCTTTTGTTTTTTCTGTCTACTGACAAAGTCTGCAGCCACTTCACTGCTTTTACTTGTACCCTCTTTCCTCTTTCTTGAAAGACCGTTAGCGTTTTTTGGTGAAACACTTTCAGGCACAAGTTTGCTTTTTGCTTTGGAAGCCTTTTTTGTGGCTTTGGGTACTGTGACATCTTTATGGTCAGTTGATAAATGACCAAGTAAGTCATCCAAATTGCTGAAATGATAGACACTTGAACCCGGACAGCGATGACAGAAGAAACGGAGGTAGACGCGGTTCATTGTGAGAGCTTCCAAATGGTCTCTGTAATGATCCTCCATGTCACTCCCCTGCACTCCACACCACAGACATGCTCCAGACCAAGAATGGCCTTTCAAAATGTGATCAAGGTAGTCATACAAGGGAATGCTGTTCTTACAGAGGGTGCATTTAATACACGCAAGTCTATTGTTATGAAAGCACTTGTCAACTAAATGTTTCCTTAACTTGTTCTGTTTTTCAAAAAGAAGTCCACATTCTGGGCATGGAGAGGGCCCTCTGAAGTTGGTGGTGTGGAGGTTCATATGTGCCTTGAGTGCACACTTGTTCTGTAGGACTGAAGAACAGTTGGAACAGGTAAGTAATGGAACTAAGGCAAAAGTCTGTGAATGCATATGATCCATCAACTGCTCTTTTCTCTCAAACTGGCTGAGACAATATGCACATTGTTTTGATCCCACTTCATGAGCTACTTCATCCTTTTGATAAGAGCATTTGTGGAAGGATGTCCTTTTCTTGACATATTTTTTGAGACAATAGTTACATTTACCTTGTTCAACTCTTTCTCTTGTCTCTCTGGCCATTTCTGAGATTGGTAGAAGTGTTTCCTGAGTATCGGGATCAGATGCTTTTGATTTTGCCGGCATTGAAGCAGGTGTTTCAGAGGAAGGTCTTGCTGCTTGACTACTGCCACCAGACAAGGATATGTAAGGTGAAATTGTTGACTTCTTGCCCTCCTTGTCTATTTTATGGACTACGTTTATAACAAACGATTCTTTTTGTTGTGCATTGTGCTGCTTTGGTTTTGTGACCCTGTCGCTTGGGCTAGGAGTAGCTTTGGCTCTTGGTGGTGACTTGATTACTATCATTTTGAGTTTTTTTCCAGGACTTCCCTGCTCACTGTGAGAGGTTATTGAAGGAGTTCTGTGTTTTCTTGATTTGGTTCCAGGATTTAACATTGCCCCCTCTTTCAATTGATCATTTGTTTTCTGAGTTTCAGGTATGGCAAGGACACTAGCACTGTTATCTCTTGTAGAGATTGGTTTATCGAGCAGAGCTTTTTGTGTAACTAAGTTGTGACAAGGAGTCACAATCTCGCCTTCCTCTAAGATCCTGTCTTTCAAAATCTCACCCTCTTCCAATCCTTTATTTTGAAAGATTGAACTTGCACTTTGGCTTTCAGATGTGCCAAGGACACTGGTAGTGTTTGAAAATGCTTTGTGATTTTCATTTGCTGGTATTGCATGAGTGTTCATTGTAATTTTTGAGCTGAGACATCGTGTTCCAGAAGTTAGTTTTCTTTGTATCTTGTTCTCAGCAGTGTTGACAGCATTTTGTCCTTTCTTCTGTACTCCACTGTTACTCCTCCCAACAGGTAAGTTAACAGAATTAGCTACAGTCTCTTCCTGTGTCAAAGTGGTATTGACTTGTCTACATGGTGTTGGAAAGTCATCAAATGTACCTGTGTTATCCATCATTGCATGATCTATCTCAATCTTGTATTCTGTCTCCTCAACAAAACCTGTTGAAATGGCTTGCTGTTCTTTTTGTGTAGCTTTGACCGAGTCACTTTCCTGAGATGAAGATTCAGACTTCTTATGCAGTTCTGACACATGCTTTTGGAATCTCTCATAGGATAGAAATGCTTTGGAACAACACTTGCAGTAATGACCCTTCAGATGTTTGTTTAGTTTGTGTTCCATGAGGGATTCCCTGCTTTTAAACACTGTTCCTTCACATTCTAAACACACATACTCAAACACAGACTTTGATATGGACTCTTTCACATGTTTCTTTATGTGATCCTCTTCTAGCCTTTTGGTCCTGAGAGGCTTCGGACAATGAAGGCAATGTCTTAAAGAGTCTGTCTTAACTTGAGATCCTGCATTTCCATGTTTTTGACGGTGATGCTTGATGAGATTTTTCATCTGGGCAAATCCTTGTTTGCAAATGACACAATGGAAAAACTCGATGATATGACATTCCATATGTCTGGATAAGAGCACACTGTCATAGACGTTCTTCTTACATAGAGCACACGACAATCTGAAAAGCTTAACTCCATGCAAACATTCTTCCAGCAGGTGCTTCATGAACAAGGCCCAAGAACCCATGAACTTCAGCCCACATTCAGGACACATGAATGCTTCTGCTTTAATCCTCTCCTTGGATTCCACATGATGGAGCTTTTTGTGTGCAAAATATGAACATTTGGACATCATTATCAACCCACAAAATTGACACTGAAAATCAAAGTCTGTCTGATTTCCCATTCCCTGTAAATGAGAAACAATATTGGTTGTTGGAGTGTGACACTCTATACAATATTGTTCACGACCTCCCAAGTTCAAAGAGCCTTCATACAGATCTTCAGCCAGTTCTTTAGTGTATCCTCTGTACAAGGATCTTGCAATGTGAATATTTTTCGCATCTTCGCCTTCAAGTTCAAATGAACTGCTCTTCACCAATTGATTGAATTGTCCTAAAGGTTTCTCATGGGTTGCTTCATGTTGATATTTCTCACACTCATTCATGTACTTGATGATTTGCTCGCAGATAGAACATTTGGTCACCCTTCTGTAATCATTAGTCTTGATCAGATGTTTCTCAAACCTAACACTGGATGAAAAGTTTACTTTACAAATGAGACAGTTGAAAATGAACATTGGAAATTCAAGATTGGTGATCTTTGCGATTTTGTAGTTCTGGTCAAGGTGGTGTCTAAAATGACAAGCTATCTGGCATTTGTTTTGAGATTGGAGCATTTTATCACATCTTGAACAATGCGTTTGAAGGAGTTTTCCCGAATCTCTTTCGAGGTGAAGTATATACTGTGCTAGATTCGCAAACTTAAAATGGCAGCCAGGACATTCTAAAATATATCTCGCCGAATCATTGTCTTTGAAGTTCTCATTTGTGATAACTTCCCCGCTGGGCACAACTTTGCGTTGAGTCCGTTCTCCTGAAGATGATCCTGCCTCAATATTTAAGTCTCTTCTTCCATCTTCTTCGCCATCATTTTTGTCTTCATTTAAATATACAGCAAAAGCTTCATCATTCTCACCAGAAGTCTTCAACACCAACTTCCCTGGCTCATCCTGGCCCCTTAGATTAGGATCACTTCCAGATGATTCTCCAGGCAGACTTCCCAACACCTCTTCCTGACTTCTGCATTCTACTCCATGACAGCTGAAATTATCTAGAGGACCAGAGGCCTTCAACACCAACTTCCCTGGCTCATCCTGGCCCCTTAGATTAGGATCACTTCCAGATGATTCTCCAGGCAAACTTCCCAAATGCTCTCCCTGACTTCTGTGGTCTTCTCCATGATCATTGAAAGCATCAAGAGGACCATCAGAGCAACTTTGTGAATGTTTTAAATGACTTCCAAACTGTTGTGGACTCTTCAACTGGTCTCCCACACACTCCCAGCCAATAGATAATGCAGGGTCAATAGAAATGACTGGAGGGACATCTCCTTTCCTTTTTTCTGGGGTGTCCTCCTTGGAGTGCTGGCTCACAAAGCAGGGAATGCTCAAACCAGCAGAAGATCCAGGCTTTGATGCAGGAGCTTCTCCAGATGTTGAAGTTTCGTCATCATCTGCATCTATTATAATCAAATCCTCTTCAGAAGCCATTGTCTCCATTGTCAGTCTGACATCAGTACATCACTCTCAGTCAGCAGTCAATGTCTCCTTCTGCCTCTCCTTTTCATTTCTGAAATAAAAATATTTGTATTTAGAAGTCTTACTTTATTAAAAGAACATAATAAGTCAAACCATAAAATCAGTGTTTTTCCTAAATGATCAGATCAAGGCTTTTATGCCATTTTGAACACATGTGATCCTATTTGTAAAGGTACCCTACTTCTTAACAATTTAAAGGCACTGAGGCTTGTAGACATATTTTGTAAATACTGTAATATATGAATGTTTGATTAATGATCATGTTTTATTTATCAACATTTATCAACAACAAAAATCAATTTGCAATATCCACATTGATAACTTACATTTAGATTATGTAATTGCATATCAATATGTACATAAATTGCAAATAGGTGAGGTGATAATGGGGTTTATTGCCGCTTTCAATCACAGCTGCTAGTATTATTGCAGGGAGACAGCCAGCAACACTATTGTGGCTATGTATTGCGGTGAAATCCACGAGCATCGGCTGGAACTAGCGAACCATAGGTGCTGCAGCATGGACGTGCCCCCAATATTGCAAATAATTAATTAGTTACCAGTTATACTAGTAGTCATGTGAAGCCTTAAGAAAGTCTATGTAACTAACTGATGACGTCACTAGTTGTGACGTCATTTCCCATCCTTGCTCTGTAATCGCGGCAGGCAGGACGCAATTTTGCGATTCTAACGATGAGCGAAGAGAAAAGCGAGAATTATATCGCTGATGATATACGGAAGTCCATCGAGAGTCTAATCAATCGTTTTGATAGTTTCGACGAACGCCTTGAGCGTGTTGAGGAGTCCAACCGACATCGTGAAGAAGCTAACGGCCGCAGTTTGACTCTCAATAACATGTGTGATCAAACTACAAAATACCTAGACGCAAAACGTATTTAAAAATGTTTTAAATGTCTGACTTCATGTCTACATGTATATTTTGGGCATTCCTTTCTTCATTGTTTCACATAGTTTTGCATTTTTGAAAACAAAATATTCACAAGGAGTGGTCCTTTTACAAAGCACCTGGTTTGTGATTTCATAACCTACTTACAAGAAGTTGTTTATGTACTAAGATTATAAGATATATTTAAAAAGTATATTTTGAAAAACAAAACCATAAATCTGAATATTTTGCTTTCAATAATCGTCCTTTTACTTATCGTCTGGTTTGTGATTTCATAGTCTACTTGCAAAATGTGTTAAAACTATTTAATATATTCAAATGCATTTTGAAAATATGAATAAATCTAAATACAGACTTGTGCCTGTTTTATTCAGAGAGTCATTTTTTTCCATAGACTGCATGTTGAATTAGTGTAGCACAAATAATTTTAATTAAAAAGGTTTGTGTTGATCATTGTAAAACTTTGCAGGATGAATTGAAACCATCTCAGCTTGAAGTTTATAATTACTGTTCTACTATCTGATGAATGTAAGTTTTTATTGTTCATGCAAACTCGTACGAAAATTGGGAACGTGTCCCAAGCAGCGCCATCATAAACTTGGTCACAACTATGTACATAATTTGATTAAATTTTTGTTGTTCCAAGGATAATGAATGAAATCAATATCTTTAATGAATGATTTTCAAAATCAGGTTATCTAAAGCTGATGAGAAAAAAAAAATTTGAATAAAATTAAGTATATCAATGACTTCTTTGTTTTCTCTTTTTGAGGTGACTTATCATGTCGGCAGATGTAGATATATTAATTATATAAATATCCAAAATACTTTCATTTTTGTTATTGTTTACAAACAATTTTTAATTGCATTTAAACATTATTTTGTTATTTTATATATTGGGCCGTTTTCGCTTTATGCCGTTTTGCACATGTGCCAATTTAACTCGTATCCTTGTGTAATGGGTTTTCAGTCAGTTCAGGAATAAAGACCTGTATTTGAAAAATTACCACATGTATTGATGAGAAATTACTCTTAATCATTTATTGCCATATTATCTAATGGAAAACTCATGAAAACCAATTATATTTAACTTTTGTACAACATAGAATGCTTTAAACAAAACTTTGAAAAAATCCTGACTTTGGAAGTAGTGTCATGTGTTTTCAGTCACTTTCTTGAACCGCTGTTATTTAGAATATGCAGGACAGTTTTTCAAAGTTTATGTTCCATAATGACACAGAAATTAAGTCGACATAAGTCTGACTAAAACTATTAATTTAGTAACTATTATTCTAAATAAAAATAACTTTGATTCATCATATTTCATAATGAAAAATCTAAAAACATGAAACACTGGGTTTAGAGGGTGACCTAGAGCGGGTGAGACAGTACTCAGATACTTAACGGTCAAAACAACCTAACTCTCAAGTTCAGCGGAAGAATCATATGAAACTTTTATGAATCCAAGGGAAGCAACTGCTTGATGGTTCTGAATTAGCTTAGAGGCTGAAAACGTATTTGCCTGCATAAGGTAGCATGTGTTTGACGTGATGTCACTGCGGCAGTACTCGGACACTGTTGGCTATATCCGGACAGCAGTTAGTCAGTGTCCGGACAGTCAAAATAGGTTACAATAAATGAATATAATAGCTTGAAAAGGATCAGAGAAGGCAAATAAACAATTATTATTAACCTAGTCATGATTTTTTAAGACTGTAATCACACGTTTTTTCTTAGGTTTACCGCACATGTACGTCCAGGCGTATGTTTGCATAATTTCACAGTTACAAACTCCCCCATGTCTATACATCTTAACTAATTCAGTTAAATGGATTTCTGTCAACATTAATATAGAAAGCTAAAAATTAATCTAACGAGCAACCAATAGGGAGTGTTGTAAAATGGTTCAAAACAAAGGTGTTACAGTGTAGGAGCCTATGAACTACCGCCGAAAGATTTATTTTCACCTTTTAGACCTAGTTGACCATCTTTGCTTCATGTGTAAAATTCTAACAATCACATAAGTTGCCAAAGTATAGGTTTAAGAACACAATTCAAAATATCATATGACAGTTAATATAAAACTCTTCTCGGGAGCAACTAAAAATGTCAACTGTAGACCTTATCATAACTCTTTCAAAAGACAATAGGTTTGTGTAATCAATTCACTCATTTTGAAACATAATGATGTTTGTATAAATTCCTAGCAATTTCAGTAAAGTTACTCTCTGATTTCTTAATCTATATTTTCCTTTTTAATTTCATACAATAGGATAACAAAGATCTAGATTTTAATTGGCTATCTTTGTAAACGACTTACGGTAGTACGGTCAAATATTTCGAGCATTTAAAACTACTTCTGCTATAAACATACATCCTATTTAATTTTTAATTATTAAGATCCTTGAGCTTTCTCAGTGTGTGCCTCTGTTTATTTACCTAAATATTTTTAATTTGACCGACCGCTTAGACAACCATTCAAAATAGTTCCTCAAACACCAAACATTTCTTTAAAAAGCCCAGTGTAATTATATGGTGTACTCACCGATAATAAACTTTATTTAAAAGTTACTCATCTATCAAAGGTTAAATACAAGACACTTAGCCTCATATAACGTGAAATAACTAATTACAAGTCGCTCTCCTCTGTATAAACCAAACTGGTAACGTTGAAATCAGGCATACTGCGTCGCCAACAGCCATTTTTGACGTGATTAGTAAGTCAATTCATATCGCAGCACAAAATAATCGTTAAATAGAAAACCAATGAAAACATATCAATTGTGTGATAGTAAGATAACATCAGAGACATCCTATCTTAGATTTGTTAGTTTGAAAGAAAATCCTTCAATAGACTAGACAATTAGGAACGAATAAGCCATTACATGATCTTGCCATACTGCATTGTTGTCAAGAAATGAATTAATAATTCTTGATATTCAGCTATATATAATTTTTAATACTTACTTTTACACAACTCCTACATGTTTTCATATGCCTTTAGAGAAAGACATTACAGTTTTAAATCTTAGCTCTTCCCAATTCATTCATAAAAGACAAAAAATTATTACCTGTCCGAGTACTGCCCACTCTTATATTTTTGTCAGCAGCAGCAGCCGGACACCATCAATGTCTGATTTATTTTTTTAATTTCCAACCAGCCCACAGCAGAGTTTGTCACTTTTATTCAACAGGTGTGTTGTATCTGTCCTGAATGTAATTTGAGAGAACTCTGAGGGAAATATGATCTTAAAACGTTTTGCCGATTTCCTTAACGGAACTGTAAGAAAGTATGACAGGGATATCATATTTGATTTTCTACAATCGTATATATATGAATGTTATATTGAGAATATTACACGTGATGATTCTAGAATGAAAAGGGATTTGGAATTTTTTTCTGTTTGAAGCATAAATGCATTATTTATATAATCATGAATAATTTTGTACAAACTGTCCGAGTACTGCCAGCGTCCGGGTACTACCGCACCCGCTCTAACTATTTCTCCGACAGTTCTGATAGTTTAAGGTGCTTTGATAAAGGCTTGTCTTGGAGTTTGTCCATATTTTTTAAAAATATATTGTGCACATAAGCAAAATCATTTAAAACCACTGACTCGCTGAGACAACTTTTAATGTTTTGAAAATAAATTTGATAAGAAATAACACTGAAAACGATGAATATATTTTTTCTTAAAATGGCAAGTAACAATATATATATTATCACATCAAGACATCTCATTATGTAAATAATTACAAGGAAATTAGGTGGACAGTTATTAGAGCAAGGTTTGAAAATAAAAAGACTTTCATTCCCATAGAAAATTGGTATTAGAAATTTGCTTTAAAATGTGATGTTTTTTATGTTTTTGCCATAATATTTTATTTGAAATGACTATTCCTAGAGGAACCTATGAACCCTCTGCTGCAAATAATCCACAAGGTACTTTGATATCACTTTGGATATGTTCACAAAAGGGAGTCAAAATGACTGACCGAAAACACACGATGACAGAATATTACAAACCACAAAATAAGAGTCTCTCGCGACTAAAAAAATAGGTCAAACAGCTCAAGCTACGATATTTTACTTGCGATTATTTAAATAAAAATTGCATGGCTAAGGCTTGTTCTTTCACGCATTTTATCCAAACAACATCGAATTTACATTACCTCGTTTACAACAATTGCTGCATTATTATCATTTTAGCTCAGAAACGAAGCACCTGCAATTGCATTGTCCGATGTACTATTTCCCCAACCACGTCCAGTAGTTTTCGTGTCAATCCCCGGGGTAACCGTTTTTCACAATGATTTCGCACATAATGGCATATGTTATAATATTCAGTTTTTTTTAAACATTGACAAATAGAATATCCTGACCGGGATGCCAACATCCATATGTTATAATCAATATCAAAACAGAACAAAGAATATAAGTCGTGCTGAGAGTAGAGTTGCTAATGCGGAGTATGAGAACAAGTCGATTTTCGACCAATCGGAGTCATCCTTTTTCTCTGCCCGGGCATACTCTTACTAAGACTTTATTCTTGTCTTTCAATCCTATTTTCAATAAGATAGGTTGGACTTATAAATATTCATAGAACGATTAGAGCAATTTGAGTTTTCAAAACCAAGAAATATTTTTCAAAGAAGGTATGAATAATGTGTCATAAAAACTTGAATGAGTACCTGATGATGCATCTTTTACTCAAAATATTACATATGCTTGTATTTGAAATCAAATGGAATGCCAATCATGAATTAGAATATAAATATCTGCCTTTGTAAAATTTCTGGGATGCATAGGTTTTCAACACCTGCAAATTTAGCTGTAAATTAACGACAATAGCCAGAGGTTTTAAACGATAAAATTTGCAGGTGTTGAATAACAATGAATCCCTGAAATTTTACAAATGCAACTACTTATTGTATCTTATTAGAGAATGCTATTTTTGCGATTGTGCCACTGCTTCATTCTTGAAAAAGGTGTGGGCAGCTCAAACAAAATGGGACTTCCCAGTGTACTAAACATTAATAAAAGTACCGAGGGTACAGAAGCTCACCTTAAAATGAATGATGTGGTAATATGGTTTAATTGTGTAACCATCTTTTATATGATAATTGATTATGGCTGCCATCATGCTTTTAGGAGAGTGTAGCAATTTGTGTATTTGGCTTTGTGTATTTGGAGAAGCATAGTGTGCTGAGCATGTAAACCTGAACTCTGGCTAAGCCCTTATGTGTGGTATTTAAAGACTTGACGGGATAGAGAACATGCATTGTTGTGAAAAATATATATAATTTTCTCAAAACATAGGTACCTTATATCCTAAATTGATTTTTTAGATTTTTAGATATAGAAATGGTACAAATATGAGTAAAACACAGGAACTGGAACCTGATGCAAAATAACTCTTTCCACATCAACTTATCATGTAGATTGCTAAACACAAAGCTTATTGTTGACAAGTTTTGTGTAAGTTGTTATTCTTAGAAAGAACATATCACTGTCATGAGAATACAAGTCTAATTTCTCTACACATGGCCATATAGCATAATGCTCTACCATATCAATTGGGTCGGGTTGATTATGCAACAGACTAGCAGCTGACACTGTGATGCTAGCAGCCTGTATTGGGATGTGTATTAGAGTACCATATAGTGTACTCAACAGAAATATCTGAACTTTGGTTGACCCCTTATGTGTGGTATTTAAAGGAATATAAGGGAGATACCATTGTTTAAAATTTAACATGTTTAATGTGATTGGGTTTTTGCAGCTAGTTGCCATAAATATTTTAAACAAATTAATAAATTATGTTAGTCTTTCATCTTAATTTTTTAGAAACACTTAAAAATATAGAACAAGTTGCATGACAATCTTAAATATTTCATATTCAAGATAATATTATGATTAGTAAGTTCAAATTAGAGAATTTATATGATGCGAGTGATCACTTGATGATAGCTTAAAATTTAATAATAATGATGTGTCATCTGCAGCTGAAAATTCAATATGGCTGCCATGGCGGCCATCTTGGATTCTGAAAACTTAAAGGTCTACCTTTTTGTGATGAATCACCATGGGTATAACATACTCCAATTTCAGAATGATATCTGGATTCAATTAGGAGGAGTAGTCTTTTTTGTGAAATCTAATTGAAAATTCAATATGGCTGCCATAGTGGCCATCTTGGATTCTCAAATTTGAAACGTCTACCTTTTTGTGAGGAATCACCATGGGTATAACATACTCCAATTTCAGAATGATATCTGGATTCGTTTAGGAGGAGTAGTCTTTTTTTGTGTAATCTAACTGAAAATTCAAATTGGCTGCCATGGCGGTCATCTTGGATTCTCAAAACTGAAATGTCTACCTTTCTGTGAGGAATCACCATGGGTATAACATACTACAATTTCAGAATGATATCTGGATTCGTTTAGGAGGAGTAGTCTTTTTCCTGAAAGTTTACGGACGGACGGACAGACAGACAGACGGACGACGGACAAAGCGCCACGAAATAAGCTCACATTTACTTTGTAAAGGTGAGCTAAAAACTGTGTACATGTAATACATAACAGTGGCACTCATTACGATGAAATCTTATTATTTGTGTAATTTCAGATTGAGAAAACAGATTAATATGATTCATCAAGAAACAATAGAAACCCTAGGAACAGATATCTTTGACTTGTCCTAGACCATTGTGACAGTGGCGCCATCATTATGACGTCATGGCCATTGGCCATTGTGACGTCGTGCCATGGGAATGACATTTGAAAGAAACCAGTCGCATGACAGAAGGTGACAAATTAGGACAAAATTAGTCAATTTTTAATACTTCCTGCCATAAAACTAGAGCAAATAGATAATAATTTGTGGCATATCTATTGGAATGTGCAAGTTGGAAAATGACAACAATAACAGTAGAACTTAAATAACGCACTTATATTAGGAGTATCAGAACTATTAAATCCTTCAAATCAACCAAATTAGAAACTAGTATTTACCAAAGTCATGTTACAATGTTTTATACTAGTAGGGTCTTTTATAAAAAGTCAATTAATGTTAAAATTTCTAGACATAATGCCAGTAGTTTATTTGGATAAGTTTGTTGTCCTTTAAAGAATATAATATGCATGCATCAATTTTTTTCAAGTGCAAGAAGGCCTAATGGCAGGTTGGGATTGTTTCAATTTTGAATTGATTGTAATGTCTCATCAGGTCATCCATCCGTCTGTCCGTAAACTTTGTGCATTTTTTACTTCTTCTTCAGAACCATTGTCTCTGAATCTCTATTATGCTTCAATCTTGTGTACTATTTATAACTTTGGTGAATCTGTGACCCATTATAAGGGCCACAGGGGCTACTTCCAAACCTCTTTTCGTTCTCTTCTTCAGAGGCATATGGCCAAGAAAACTGAAATCCTGTGTACATACTCTTTGAGAAGTGAGGATTATAATTGATTGGTTTGGTGACCCTGTTGCCCCTTATAAGGTCATGGATATAATTGCATTCTAGTGCTGGAAATATACATATTGTAGATGAAGAATTGATGTTTCAATGAATCTTTTGTCCAATATTGAAATCTAATTACTATCTTAACAGAGAATGTACATAGTTTTACAAATTTGTTTGAAATGAAAATTTTCAAGAAGGGGGCTATAACTTAATTACAAATGCACCATTTTGTTAGGATATTAGGACAAGTGCATGTTCCAAATTCAAATTCCAAATTAAAAAAAAAGTGATATCAAAAGTTACATTAATAACTCAACCTTCAAGCAGGGTATTTGCATTGCCGAAAATGACACACATGTCAAAGTAAAGCTTCCTTGAAACTTGTTGGAATGCAACTTAATGACAATTACAAAAGCTAATTGGTTTTAGTTTTGATATCAACTTTTTGTTTGACGTAGTTGCCGCCAAATCTCTTTCCACAAAATTAGTATCTACTTTTTGGAGGACATTTCAGTAATATTTGTAGTCATGTTGTAAGTAAGTTAGACCATTGAGCCCTTTATGTCTAAATTAGTATATGAGGGTGTTTAAATGATTAGACAAGAGGCACTCATGGTCTAACTTCCAAGTGAATGTACATAGGCATTTGACACCTGCATCTGTACTGTTTAAAAGTCTTTATTTTTGTTATTAATGTTATTAATGTCACCATTGGGGCTTTACCAGGAAGACCAACCCTTTTGTTCAATTTGTGTCTTGGTGCATTCGCTCCCCACAGAGGCAGATCAAGTCATGAAATGTTGATACAGCCTCTGTTATATTACGCCGAGTTTGTGGGATAGAATGGGAGATGCCTAATTGGAGGCAATCAAAGTTCGTTGTGCAATCAGTGACACTGTTCTAAAATCATCATTTTGGCTACTGAATCATGGCAAAAGCATTGTGATATAAACCACCCTTTCCATGTGAGAAGCATTGACATCTGATAAAGAAATTCAAATGGTTTGTGGTGCAGGGTTTTTCTGCCAGGGGAAATTGCCGGAACCCACTGATTTCGGTGTAATAGAACAGAGGCTGTATCAACATCTCATGACTTGAATTGCCTCTGTTGGAAGAGAATGGTCGTGGTGTGACCTAAGTCAATAAATGTTTAAATAAATCATGCAGTTACACAAAAACATTTACAACTTGAACATGGTCAATAAACAGAATAGGTGATAACTGCATACCGGTAGTAGGGTGGTTTCGTATCTTCAGATCTGGTTGAAATCAAATTCGTACCGATCATTTTTAATCATAATTACTGGTTATCATCACCATAACTGAAAGAGCAGGTTAAGCAATACTCTTTTTCCTGGGTATACTATTACTTACATACATCATATACTGAAAAGTTGAAAACCTGTTCTAAGAAGCTGTCTGTACAAAGCTTTTTGACAAACTTGCCTAACTCGTTTTAAAGGCCTAGGTCATCCAAAATATCTTATCTAAGCAAGAATATTAATTTCAGATGCTCATTTCAAGCATCACACTATTTGAAATGGTAAAACTTGTTGGTGACCATGTTGCAAGTTGTTGGTATATGGTCAGTGTTGGCAACACAAAGTTGTGGGTTGCAGCAGACCACAAAGGAGCAGCCCTGAAACTGGGGCTTTTGTCTTATCCTTCTCCGAAACAACAATGAAATGTATATTTTTCAAGAAACATGCCACAAAAGACAAGTTTGAAATTGTGACCCCGAATCTCAACAAATTAGAGATAATCAACAAATTCTTAAAATGACTTGTTAATTTCAAAATTTGATTAAAGGTAAAAGAAATATAAAAAAATAGAGCCATTGGCTCTGTAGCTCATCAGGCATCATATCAAGTTTGCTTAATACAGGCAAGATGAGCTAAAAATGAAACTGATGTTACCTATTGCAAGAAAACCTATAAAAAAATTACAAAACAAATGTATAATTATTCAACACTTTCTACATCGCCAATATCAGACAGTGAAAGAAGTCCATACTAAAATATCCAAGGAGAAATAAATTTGCCATAGGCTGTCATCTAATGGAGAAAAATAGGGTTTTAAGATTGTGACCCCTGTGACCCTATTTGGGGTCATGGGGTCACAAAACCTACAGTTTAGAATCCCAATTGGCCAAGGAGTCTACATGCAGTCTTTCAGCTCAATAGACCTTTAGGAGCTAAAGATGATGATGAAAATAAGTTTTTAAGGTTGTGACCTCTGTGACCCTATTTGGGGTCATGGGGTCACGAAATCTACACTTTAGAATCCCCATTGGCCAAGGAGTCTGCACATATAATTTCAGCTCTCTAGACCTTTTGAAACTTTTAGTTTTTTAAGGTTGTGACCCCTGTGACCCTATTTGGGGTCACAGGGTCAACAAAGTTACAAATTAGAATCCCCATTGTCCAAGGAGTCTGCACATATCAATATTAACTCTCTAGACCTTTTGGAACTGGAGAAGAAGATGAGAATTGGTTTTTAAGGTTGTGACCCCTGTGACCCTATTTGGGGTCATGGGGTCACGAAATCTACAATTAAGAGTCCCGATTGGCCAAGGAGTCTGCACATATCATTTTCAACTCTCTAGTCCTTTTGGAACTGGAGAAGAAGATGAAAATAGGTTTTTAAGGTTGTGACCCCTGTGACCCTATTTGGGGTCATGGGGTCACGAAATCTACAATTTAGAATCCCGATTGGCCAAGGAGTCTGCACATATCATTTTTAACTCTCTAGTCCTTTTAGAACTGGAGAAGAAGATGAAAATAGGTTTTTAAGGTTGTGACCCCTGTGACCCTATTTGGGGTCACAGGGTAACCAAAGTTACAAATTAGAATCTCCATTGTCCAAGGAGTCTGCACATATAATGTTTAACTCTCTACTCCTTTTGGAACTGGAGAAGAAGATGAAAATAGGTTTTTAAGGTTGTGACCCCTGTGACCCTATTTGGGGTCACAGATTCACCAAAGTTACAAATTAGAATCCCCATTGGCCAAGGAGTCTGCACATATTACTTTCAACTTTCTAGTCCTTCTGGAACTGGAGAAGAAGATGAAAATAGGTTTTTAAGGTTGTGACCCCTGTGACCCTATTTGGGGTCACAGGGTCACCAAAGTTACAAATTAGAATCTCCATATGCTAAGGTACTTGTACACAAAATTTCAGCTCTCTTATGTGTATGGTTCATGAGGAGAAGTCGAAAGTGTCAAAAGTTTACGGACGGACGGACGGCGGACGCCGGACGACGGACGGACGCCGGACGACGGGCCATGCCATAAGCCCATCTGGACTTTCAGTCCTGATGAGCTAAAAACTAGATTAGTGTTTGCGGGACACCGCAAAAACAGAGCAGCCCCGAAACTTGGGTTTTCGCCTTACCCTGTTCCGCCTTCTACAAGCCTCAGCATATTGGGCATTTTCTTGTGACCTTGACGTTTGACACTCAAGGTCACGCAATCAATGAACACATTTCATTGAAAATAACATAAATGTATCGAATTAAAGTGTTTAAAGTTAAAATAATCCATTTTCTCAATATTTGTTGACCTTGCTGTGACCTTGACCTTTGACAGTTCGTACCCAAAACCTTTCCAAAATTTTGTACTTCTCAAGAGATAATATATACAAAAATTAAACTTCATAGCACAAAAACTTTTCAAGTTAACGCGTTTACAAGGACATTTTTTGTGATTTTATAGCTCATGACCTTGACCTTTGACCTTGAAAGTGAACATGTCATTTTAAGTCCCCAGAGGTGTAAACAATTACACATGTTTATGAGTTCTGAAAAGCTTAACGGGATTAAGTTATATCCAAATTAGTTGCACATTGTTATAACACAAATGTCATGACCTTGACCTTTGACCTTCAAGGTTACACGATCAATGAACACTCTTTATTGAGTATAATAATCTTCTATTGATTAAAAGTGTTCATAGTTAAAATAAAGCATTTCCGCAAAACCATGCTAAAGTCGTGACCTTGCTGTGACCTTGACCTTGAACAGATTGTAGCGAAAACCTTTTCAAATTTTTTTACTCTTCCAAGGATGATACATACCAAGTTAGAGCTTCATAGCACAAAAACTTTTCAAGTTATCGCGTTTACAAGGAATTTTTTAGTGATTTTATAGCTCGTGACCTTGACCTTTGACCTTGAAAGTGAACATGTCAAAATCGTTCCCCCAAAAGGTATAAGCAGTAAGGTATGAATACAAGTTCTGGAAAGCTTAGTAGAAAAAAGTTATAGCCATTAGTATGTGCGGCGGCGGCGGCGGAAACTGCACAAAACCTGATAGCAGCCCCGTCCTTAATAGCTTGTGACCTTGACCTTGGACATTAAAGTTCACACAATTTTATAAGTCACTTAATGACTATTTTGTTATAAAAATTTAACAAACAAACTATTGATATTGTCTTTTCATATTCTTTGTACTTGTTTCTGCAGTGTTTACCCCCTGAGGATATATGACTTTTAAAAAAACATTTTTGCAATACTATGCAGATGTCATGACCTCGACATTCAACCAATCGTAGTATAAGCCGTTTCAAACTTTTGTACTCCTCATATGTTGTTATTTTTGTTATATTATTAAGAGCTTAATAGCAGTGTAGCACAACAGCTTTTAGAGGGAATTTTTTGGGTAAGAATTTGAAAACTTTAGTGGAAAAAAGTTACACAACTGAGTGAGACAGTAAGTGTTGAAACTGCACAAACACTGATATCAGCCCAGACTAAGTCATAGGACATATATGCCATAAAGGGACAGTCCTATCACATTTTTTTGTGGAAACGAAATTTGCTTGAACGCTCTCCTTTATCAAGTTGTCAGATATAAATCAACAAAATTGTTACTCCCAGTAACCTGTTTCAACTTGGTTGTGTTAATATCATATACTAATGGCATCTATCATATACATAACTGAAATGTCCCCTTGAATTCAGTTCCACAATGAATACCCTGATAGAACTGTCCCTTTTAAGGGAAAAAGATTGAGAAAACAATTCATTTCATAATTTTATTTCTAACATTTTCTCATAATACAAAAAGCACTATTATTGCAATGAAAGTTCATAGAATTGTTAGTTAAAGAATGGGGGAAAATTACTATTTATTTAACAACAATTCATGTATGTACAAGTTCAAATGAAAATGTCTTTGATATTTCAATGAATTCTTTACAGATCTTATAAACAATCTACTTTACTACTTGAGTGTTTTAAAGTCAATTAGACAAGAGAACATAATAAATTATTGTTCATTTAACATAACTTAATATGACAACAATTTAAGCCAAATATAGATAAAGGTAATATTCTTAATCAAACAACTCAACTCAATGTATATCTCATCTCTTGAATTCAAAGTCATAGAAAATATACAGGTCTCTTAAACATGGCCATGTCAGTTTAGGAAATAACATGATGGTTCCTTCTGGTTTTAATGAGATTTGTTTGGCAAAGCATTTGGTTATGAAATATACAATCTTACAATCTTTCAATTAATTGCAATTAAAAAGGGTAACATAACAGGTTTCATATTACAGAGGCAGCATTGACTCAGATATGGCAGGACTTTATAATACAGATTTACAGATGAAATCTATTAATACCATATTGCATGAATAGTTGCCCTATTTACCAAATGAACTCATATACATAATTCTGCACTAGTTACCAAATGAACTCATATACATAATTCTATTTACATTATCTTCAACAACTGTTAGATAATAAACAAAATATATTAGGAAACAGATTTTTCAAAACACAAATTCAATCCAGTCTAAGTAAACTTAGCCTCAATATTATCCGTTTCACTTCTACACTGAGACTAAAAAGGTCTATTAAAGGGTCGTGTCAGCCGACCTTTCTGTGACCTTTGACCCTCCAACGTTATACGTGCGAAGGCAGACTATTGTGGCTTGGTAAGCTGTGTTCTGATTGGTCAAATCGATACGTGGGCTGACGCGACCCTCTACTAGACCTTTTTTTACTTAGACTGAAATTCAATCCATACTCACATAATTGGAAGATTATCATTCAATGAAGGCTCAAAATAGGGAACTAAGAAATTGATATCAGTCAGGATATGTCATTCAAAGCCAAGGTGTTAGTGAGGCCTACGGGAGTACAAAACGTTTTGATTGTATCATAAAATAAAATACTTTACATAATTCTAAGCTCTGAAACTGTAATATTCTAAATTCCATTTTGTCAATAACCTCATTTCTCAAAATCCCATAATTTGGTTTCTTTGTTCTCATGACTTAAAGTATGGTTCTCTGCTAGCTGTTTAATAACATCTTAGCCTGAACAAAAAAAAAATTTTCTCAGATATTTGTGCATGTTTTCGTATCACAGTATGATTGTCATTTTGAAAAAAATCAATCATCCACATATCTGTAAGAACAGCTTTATATCTGTTTTGGAAATACTGTAAACAGACAATATTCAGTGTAGTCATCCAGGATCAACAATTCCGCAATAGGAAATAAAATCTTATGCCATCATTTTTACCTTTATAGTCTTATAAAGCTTAATCAATGTTTGTCCTCCCACTGTCTTTATCCTCGCTTATCAATGAAAACAATTCTGCTGAGAAACATTCACTACTTCTATGCAGCCATATGCATGTTGTACAGTTTCAATAAATGCTATTCAATAAGGTCTATCCTCTTTCCACTAATCGATGACCTCATGTTTGACTCTCCCCAGATCTACCTCTTGTTCTCGAGTTTCCCCAGTCACTGAACACTCCTCCCGTTTGTCTTGTTCAGTCTTATCAGTCTCCATGGTTTCTTCTTTCAAGGTGGTGATCTCAAAATCGTCTTCCCCTGTTTGCTTGCTAACATTAGTCTCCATCTCAACTTCAGAAACATCTGATTTAGCTGGGGAGGTCTGTTTTTTCCTTGACAATGAACGTCTTCGTTTTGGTTTGCTTGCCGATTTGATGAAAGCCATTCCATGGACCCTCATGTGCATCCTGACACTCCTTTCGTTTTCAAACTCGATATGACAGACTGAACACTCAAGTGGATTTGTGGGAGCATCTTCTTCCTCTGATTCAGATTCAATCCCGTTCATCAGCTTAGCCTTCTTAATGACAGGTGATATCTCTTCAGAGTCGGAGTCAAATTCCTTCTCCTCAGTGTTCAAGCCCTTCTCTTTGAGATGCTTGTCAGCATCTCTGATCTTGTGGACCATAAACAGATGCTTCTTTAGGGCAGGGATGATGGTGAAGCAGAGACCACAATCCGGACACTGGCTGCTACGGTTGATATTGTGTTCTTTGATGTGCTCACTGAACTTTGCTGCATCCCCAGACACGAAGGAACACTTTGCACAAGTGTATGCAGAGTCCCCTTCAACTCTGAGTCGCTTCACAGGAGGAGGTGAGGGAGGTTTCTGCCCAGTTAGTGAAGCTATGGAAGATTGGGAGTCTTCACCCTCCTCATCTTTGGAATCCAGTCCTCCTGATGGTCTACGGCAGTGCTTGTGAGCTTTCTGCATGTGTTTCTGAAGTCCAATTTGGCTTGCAAACATTTTGGAAATCTTCTTTGATTTACAAATGTCACAAGGAAGGAAGGTTTTCTTGCCATCATGAATCATTTTAACATGACTGTCCAATGCTGATTTTGAATCATATGCAAGGCCACATAAGTGGCATGGAAAAGATGTATGTTCCTGAGAAATGTGTTCTAGGAGTTGACTTTTGTGATGGTATTTCTTACCACAATGTTCACAAAAATGATCCATTGTGATATATCCTTTCCTCTGGGGCTCTGCTTCTTCTTCAGTTTGTTTGTCTGATGATCGCATTCCCTGGTTGAAATCACATTCTTCCTCATGTTGATCTAACTCTTCTTCATCCTTCCATTTCATCCTGTAACAATTCACACAGATCAGACTCCCAATGTTCCTGTGCATCTGTATATGTTCCTGAAGCTGAGATAGGCGCTGGAAATACTTATGACAGATCAAACACACCAAGTCGTGCAGCTTCTTCTTCCCTTCAATTATATCAAAGAGTCCACAACCAATCTGGTGTGATTTCATCTCATTGTGATCAGTCCAGCCCATGACCTGACACTTGCAACAGATGTGGACTCCCTTCACCACATGGTTTGTAAGGTGCCGATACAGCTGCTTGATGTTCATGGTTGGGAAGACCTCTCGACAAAGAGTACAAGCCTGACCTGGAATGCTGTCTCTCAGTTTCTTCCCACACTGAAGGTTGTGTTTTACCAGATCTTCCTTGCTGGTGAATCCATCCTTTTGACACTTGCAACATAGCAGCTTACCCTCCTTAACATGCTCCTGAAGATGAACAACTAGTTGATCTGGGTTTTGAAAGGTTTTGTGGCATGTGCAGCAGTAGCCATGTTCAAGAGGGTTCCCATTCTGGCAACACCTTTGTGTATGTCTGTCAGCCTCTTCTGGTGAGGTGAAGCCAATTTTGTCACAGAAGGAACATATAAGTTTGCCTTCCACTCGATGTTTGGCTACATGCTTGATCTTGAGTTCAATGGAGTAAAATACGTTGTCACAAACCCTGCAAACCATTTTTTTGTAACTGTTTTTCAGAGTTTTAATCTTTCTGCTCGGAATTGGACTTTTTGGTTTGTGAACACAAAGCTCACAAGACTTCCTTTGATGTTCCGCCAGGTCAGATTTGTCCTTGAAGGCCAAATCTTTGCAATACCGGCACAAAATGTATCCTTTCTTGCAGTGATCCCTCAAATGAACATGTAGCCATGATATGTTTGGGAAAGGAATTCCACACACATTACAAAACACCATCACTGCAGGGTAGACTGGGTTAGCAGGCATTTTCTTGCAGTACTTCTTCTGATGCTTAAACACATCTTCCTTGTCAATGAAATGTTCCTTACAGTACATACAGATGTACCGGAGTTTGTCACAAGGAGGCAGGGGATCAATACTTGGCATTGGCTCAATATTCCTTGGTTGTATCTCTGAGGTCTTGGCTTGAGGTGAAGAAGATTTGACTTGGCAGTTGTGTTTAGGAAGGTCTTCCAAAGGCACCAGAACCCTGCAAATCTTGCATACACTCACAACTAGCTTCTTTGGATCCATTATTATTTTACTCATGGCATTAGGACTATTTTTCTTTACATGAATACTTGAAACATGGCTATCAAGACTGATCTTTGTTGTGAACTGTTTCTGACAAAATTTGCACAAGTATTTTTGCTGGTGACTTTCCTTGATATGTTGAATAAGATCATTCTTAGAGGGGAATATATATGCCTTAGCACCAGTTGTGCACTGAAAACATTTGAATGCAAATTGAGCGTTTTTCTTCATTTCAGGTATATGGATATCCATGTGTTTTTCAATTAGCTCTGCCTTCTGGAGAAGAGTCTTGCAAAACATACAGGTGTACACGAAAGACATCTGCGTCCTATTTACAAGTATTCCAGGATGAACTTTGTGCATGTGATCTGCATGTGACTGATTTTTGTCAAAGGCAAGATTGCAGAACTGGCATTTGATGTATGTATTGACGTGGGAAACAATGTGTTGTTTCAGTTTTGTAAGACCATCTGAAACCTTTGCTCCACAAACCCCACACGTCAACAAATAAATCCTGTTGAGGTGACAACACTCTGTCTTCAAATGCTTTGAATACTGACCAAACTGAACAAAGAACTTGCCACACTCTGGACACACATAGGGACCTAAATGTGTGTGGAAATTCTGATGAGCTTTGAAAGCACATGCCCTTGGAAGGACCTCTGGGCAGTACTGGCACTGGTAGGCAAAGGAACAAATAAGGTCGTACGCTCCAAGATGAATACGTAGATGCTCCTCTTCCTGGAATTTCTGGTTGCACATCAAGCAAGAAAGCTTTAATGGGTCTTGTCCACTTTCAGGATCCTTATAAACAGACTCCAGATCTTCTCTGGAAGGGCTGAGTATTGAGATTTGTTCTGAGCTTATACGAAGAGGTGGAGGAACTTTACTCTTACCGCCTTGTGTGGTAGAAGCATGCTGCCTCATATGAAAGAGAAGCTGGCATTTGTTGTGGAATGTTTCCATGTTGTTACATTCACTGCAGTTGTACTTGATCCTCATGCTGCATCTACTCATGTGGATGTCTAGGCTAGACTTAAGGTTGAATGAATCTCCACACTCAAGGCAGGGATAAGTTTTTGTTCCGAACCATGGTTTGCTGTGCTTATAACTTTTCAAACCATTTTTTCTTTGGAGGAAATCTGTTATTTTCGTCAGTTCAACTGATTTGACTTGATGCATATTACACATCTGCATCAAATCACTCTGGAAGGAGTCTTCATCTGTTGATTTGACTTCAGTGGTGTTCTGTCCTCCATTGGAAGTCTTCACCAACTGTAATATTGATCCTGGTTGAGCTGGCAGGGTTGGAGTGTATGTGTGAACAACCTGTAATGAACCTGGCTGGGAAGTGGTTGATGTGGCTGCAGATGGCTTCACAATCTTTATTGAGGCTGGTTGAGATGCTGTTGGTGGTAAAGCTTTCACAACCCTTACTGACTTTGGTTGAAGCACTTTTGGTTTAGAAACTGTTGTTGCTGTAGGTGTATTGATTGTTACTGGTGTGCCAAGTGTGTTTTGATTTGGTGGGTAGGCTAACACATAGGTTAAAGCTTTTGGTTTTGGTGCCAGTGGTCTTTGGCCATTTTTACTATTTTGATTGACGTATGAGTTTGCATTGATGGTGATCTGTGCAATGTTCGCCTGATCTACTACAGGAAGAGTTGAAACCACACTAGGAGGATTCAGGGCTTCCATTGGTGTCATTTCTTTCATAACAGGTAATGTTGAGTATTCAACACTTCTCTCTACCATAGACATGGGAAGTCTTAGCATTTCGGTTGAACTGTTCTGCTCGATCATAGCATTCTCATACCCAGAATCTACAGGTTCTGGTTTTATCTTCATCACAGAGTTGGCCAGGTTACAGAGAAGATTGCTTGCTACAGATGTATTCTGATCACTGGTCTTTGGAGAAGAGTTGTCAACAGGTGCCTCGGTTGAACTTTCAGACACTGACCTTGGCTTCTGTGGTGAACTGTCTGATGAAAACTTTTGTTTAGGTGGAGAACTCTCTGACACAAATTTCTTTTTCGGTGAAACATCAATTTCCCCTGATGTGCTAATTGTGCTCAGTTCTGGGTCATGAAGTGAAGATGTCTGCTTATATAAGCTCTGAAGGATGTTGTTGCCATCTAAGGCGATTGAATCATGACTGTCTCCAACTGATTTCTGTTGGCCACCGGCATCATGAGACAATTCAATAGTTTTCTGCCCTTTGCCATGTGACATGGATACTTCTGACACTGTGTCTGACTCATGTTGTGCTGAATTTTTCTCATTGATGTGATCTTTTTGAGGACTGAAGGTTTCACTGTCTGTTGTAGCAGATTCCTGTGGGAGATCTTTGCATTGATGCACATCCTCAACAGCCATGGAATCATTTGGATCCTCATAATCATCTTCAACCTCAACAGTCCTGACATCACATATTTCTATACAGAGTTCATTATCTTCATCCCCATCCTCATTGTGTGTTGCCTCTGAAATGTTGTCATCATGTATAGCATTGTCAGTCTTCTGCTCATTAGGAATATCCTCCTGTGCTGGAGTTTGTTCAGCATCATCAACCTCCATTGAAGTCTCTTTTTCACCATTCCCATGTTCATCCCCCTTGCTGTCACTCATCGTCTGACTTTGACCACTCTCCTTGTCAATACATCCTTCACTATCTCCTGTTTCCATTTCACTATCCTCAGCCATTTCAGTACTCTCATTAATATGATCCAATTTCTTGGGCAGACTCTCCTGACAAGAATCTTCCGAACAATTTTCTCTTGAATCATCTTCTTCATCTTCTTTGTTTGGTCCCTTTTCACTACTAAAGCCTGATTGGACAGAAGCAGCTCCAGTTGCCTTTTCTTCTCCATCAGTGGAAGCTGGTCTGTCGACTTCCTCCTCCAGTTCCCCATTCCTTCTCTCCATGACATCATTCCCTTGAATTCTTCCTTCATCTAGCTCTTCACTTTCCTTTTCCTTGATGACGGGATCATGGGAGTCCTCATTGCTGCATTTCTGTGCTCCTATCCTCCTGTTGTCCTCCATCGGAAGATGGTCGTCTTCTCCATCACCGACCTTCTTGTTGGGTGGTGGTTCACTGCCCTCCATCAATGGCTGGATGGACCTCTCATTGAGTATATCTGTGTCGCCATTCATCATTTCTGATCATCTGCAACAGAAGAAAACATCATAAATATTTCTTTGTTTGTCGTGCTGAAAAAATTATGTTGAATAATTTCTCTAATCATTCAACCCTCAAATTTTCTAAGATTGTTAGGAAATATTTATGGTTAAATAATTTTTAACTTTTAATTGCTCATTTAGCACCGTGGTTGAAATGTTAGATGAATATCATGAAAATGGGTAATTCTTATGAATAATTTGCATAGATTACAACATAACGGTAATGTCATCAAAATGAAGATATTTTATATTGATACGTAAGTCAAGATAGTTATGCTTTGCAATAATTTTTTTGGGCAAATTAAACACAGATTTTAAACAATGGTTGAATCAAAGGAGCATCAACTTTCAACTTTTGGAACTTTGTTGAAATTTTAGAAGTGATTTAGGTTTGTGAAACAGAAGGCATGAGGATGGGATTCTATTCATCAAATTTATCAAATATACAAAATCTTTCTTCAAGAAAACATGTATTAAAGTAAGTAGATTTGGCATAGATAAACAAATTGTATATTTAATGATATTTTTACAATGAGTAAAGCTGAATGAAGGAAGAGTCTGCAGTTCCAGGGTTTTCACAGCTGTAAATTGTTAGTTACAGTTTATTGCTTAGACATCTTCAGCATATTTCAAAGTTATGACTACAACTGGTCAGTATCACACGTAAGCTGTTTCTCACGTAAATAAATATTTAAATATTAGTATTGGCCTGACATCATCTTATTAAAACTCAACAGTCTCAATATCCTTTAAATTCTGAAAAAATGTTACCCAAAAAGAAGGTTAGCTCCTGACTTTCAAGCTACTAATGTTCATGTAACAATATCAATAAATAGCATAAACAATGATTGCTGAAAAAATATAACAACCGTAACTGTTGTTCGTATTATCAATTAATATAGTAATATTTTGAGTTTATTTTTAATTACATTGTAAAGTTACCACTAATATACAATGGTTTTTCTTATCTTTTTCCCGAAATTTAAAATGGCAACCTGAGTGTTGATAAAATTGACTCTTTAATGTTCTGGTTGTTGGGCACTAGCATTTTCTTGTTGAAAATTTAAATCTTTCAAATATTTCCAGAATATATAAGTTTATGACAAATGTATCAAATTCAGAGGTTCAATTGTCTCATTACTTGACCTGAAAATCTGAAGTTGAAACAATTAAAATTATCAAATATCAAGCAAAACGTGGGATGGTGCACAATTATTCTGACAATAGTATGGAATATGGAATCATTTTATTCAAACAAATTAATTAGTTCTTTTGGTGTCCATGACATACCGAACTGTTTAAAACACAAGTGCCTATATATCAGTATTTCCCGAGCAAGGGCAATGGATATATTTATATTAAGGCATGAGTGGTATAACCAAGGTATGTCATCGGCATGAATATCATATTCTGTTTTATAATACTGTAGCAACATCTGAACAAATACTCAAAATTTTCTTTTTAATGAGGCGGACTAGCGGCCTCTGGGTCTGAAAGGATACAACATCATAGGCGAACAATGATGTCATAGCATTGTTCATAACATGACGTCACAATGAGAAAGTGACATAGTGCCCTTAGGCATCATATGAAAATTAACTCCAGTGTGACTGTCCCTGTAGGTAATAAATTGCAATATTATTGCAATACATGAGCTGTATATCACATATATCACAAGAGACTGATCACAATTTCTGTATTGCAATATATTACAATACAGAGAAGAGTATTATTGCAATACATTGGTATTTTTCATATTTAAGAATTTGCATGCCATCTTGACTAAATATGAGCATTAAGAACGGTCATCGTCGTCAGCTATGAGCCGTTTTGGAAAGTAATAATTTCCAATCACTGCTTATGACCTGTATATAGAGTAGAGCTATTTCACCCATCACACTTTGTTCAGAACTTTCCGTAACATCATGTTTTATTTAGCTGTGTTATTATGGCAATTTTAAATGGAAATTGCTCATTTTCAAACGCTGTATATATTGTATATTTTCAGAAGTGTGTACCGATTTGTATCATGTTGTTCCTGTATTGCAATATACTGATATACCAACAATATCGCACATCCTTAGTTTAAACAGAAGTGATCCCTGCCTTCTTATATTGCAGTAGCAATAGATTGGGAGATAAATAATAATGCTTAGAGGAAGTCCAAATCAAGCCATGTTACATAGAAGCAGAAATGTCATACTTTTGAAAAAGATGATCTAAAATAATATGATTTTTTTTTATCACTTATATTTCTTTTTCTTGGGTACATAGTTTAACAGAGTATAAAGGTGATCAAATACTTGTTCATTCTTGTATGTAGTAGGGGTGACTATTGACCCAAAAGCAACTTTTACAATAGCGATAGTCTATTTGTGAGTAATTATCACAATACCAATAGTCTATTGCGGGATACTATTGCGATAGCTATTGCAATAGCTTATCAATTACCGGTAAGAAAAAGCAGAGTTTGCTGCTTTGTTTGTGACAATTTCAAACTCAACCAAACTTTCAGAAGTCGTAATTTTAAACTGACCCTAAGTTGTATCTCCAGGTTGCTACTTTCAGCTCTCAGCTCTCGGCGATCTGTTTAATGTGTTCCAATATTTTCCAAATGTAAAAATACATGTTTTGTGTGACCTTTCCTTTTAAATTTGAACTGAACAACTGAATTGACTAAAATGTCGATACTATCAATAATTAGACTTGCTATCGATACTATTTATCGTTTCTAAAAATGACTATCGATAAAGTATTATTGGCACAGCAACTATCGAGATAAACCAATAGTTTAATCTATCGTTACACCCCTAATATATATATATACGTTAAATAATTGTTTTCCATTTGGTGACGATCGAAACAGTTTAACAGATATATTCTGAGACTATAACATGACTTCCAATGGTTGCATAAGTTTCATGCACCCAGCTGCCATCATAACAGCACATTCAAAAGTGGTGTCACAAAATGATCAGATGAAATTCAACAATTACATTTGCACTGTTCAGAGTACACATATGGTTGATCAGCAGATATTGTGAATCAGGTCCACGTGTTTGTATAATATAGATCGTTACAGGTGCAGTAAGAGAACCCTGGGAAATGGCTTGATTTGTGAGAATCTTGCAAAAAATTGTAAACGTAGTGTTAACTTCAAGTTACCTGTGTTGTGAAAATTATAAGCTCAAATATGTTTACGGTAATGAACAATAATTCTCTCCCCTAAACGGATGACAGTTGAGCAATAGTTACCGTTTTCATCTTTAATTTGAAAAACTACCAATATAATGCAATACATATTGCAACACGCTTTACTGAATCGCAATATATTGTATTAAATACAGAAATTGGAAATGATACCCATCCTTACCAATGAATACTTGAAATATGAAATAAAATCTATTAGAGTTTAGCTCACTGAACTCATGGTTTAAAATAATAGAAAAACAATGGATGTAGGAAGTGAATTAATAAATTTTTGACTATTTCATTAGAAATCATTGAAACGACACAATCAACACTCGCAAATGATCAAATTTTTCATATCATTGATTAATATAGCTTAAACAAGTGCAAAAAGCAATAAATACACACAATAAACCAGTATTTTCTATCAACATAATTTGCTACATAGGTCATACTAACCCAGCCATGTTGTTATTAAATGTGAAACCGACACAGTCCTGAATTATATAAAAACATTAGGTTATCTTTTTCAAAACAAATACTATGACCACTCACACATAAAGATCAAATTATGATCATCTTGCAATGTTGAAAAATTGTGCACATTTCCCCACACCATGCAGCCTAAAGGGTCAAAGGTTACTTCCTGTGTGACCTTGAGAGAGAGAGAAGCAATTATCTGACAGGCTGCCTTGACAACAGGGCCGAGACTGGCTCAGTTCAGCCAGTAGAATCAAGTCTCGTGACCTACATAACATGTCCGCCTAAACATGGCTCGTCAAGCTTGTTTCTCTACAGTTCTAACAGATCCAACCTGGTCGCAAGATCTAGATTTAATATAAATTGGACTTAGCAAACACAAATCACTTCTTATATATAAGGATAAGCTTGTAATAAGCAATATTGTCTATTCACAAGTTGAGCTATTGGGTATATTTCACCCACAGTTTATTAGAGATTGAGATACTATTGCTGATTAGCTATAAGACACAGCTAGTTTACAAATTTGATGGAATAAATGAACTAAAATCATTGATTATTATGACACTGATCCTATACATTGTTAAGATTATCTTATAGACAAAATTGTAATGTTCATTGCTTCACACAGGCATGGCAGATTTCACAATAATAACTGCCACAGGGTGCTTGAACAGCATTTATTGCAGATCATCCATTGTGTTATATATATATCTATTCCATTTAGCAGTATGAATGAATAGCTAGATAGATTTTACAAACTATTACACTCCTGAAACTAATTGTGTGTAAAATAACCTTCATATGGCTGGGACTAAACTAAGGGAACTCTTAGTTAAAATAGCCCTTTGCTAAATAAATGCAAGTAATAAACTTGATGATTAATTAGTAAACACATATATAAAGATTTGTTTTTGTATTTATTGTTTTGTAATTGTAAACTCTTCCTGTGAATTCCCACACCACAACCAGGAAGTAGGTACTAGATCAATGGCTATCCTCATGATAAGGTTGTAACATTAACAGCATGTATGGAGTACAATCTGCCAGTTTTGTTATAATAATCAACTCTTGAATACAAAAATCTTATCCAAAACAATCTTATATCAGAGCACTTGCCACATATACATTGTAATTTTTAATATTTCGCGGAAAAATGGTCAATCCCAGTGTATGAAATAAGGCCCGTCCGACATCCCGGTACCCGGTTACCAGTTTGGTCAGGGATAGTAACTTCTTCAATTTTACCATTAAAACATTAAAATTGAAACATTTTTTCAATACCAGTTTTCGGCTGACTACTTTTCAGACTTATTTCATCCATTCAAACTTGCCTGTAACATCATCATCTATATGTAGTTGATCATAAATGTACTTACATTGAAAAGCATTTCAAACTTCTCTCCCAAATCTCTCTATCCCTTATTCACTAACACTAAAGTGTATCATTAAAAGTCCAATTGTGCAATCAGACAAATTACTAAACATTATTAGATACATATGGCTATGCTCCCTATTCATATATGGATCAATCACTCACTGGACGCTACCTCACTATTCCTGCACAAGTTGCGATGAATGAAGTTGCGATCTATGATCATGTCATATTCGCTTGTTGAACCTTGATTATGCTATAAACTATAATATTACACTTACCATATTTGAAAAAAACAGACTACTCAAATGGAGGTGTGTTTACTTCGGGGAATACTAGGTTTTAACTGGAATTTGGATGGTTGAGAAAGGAAGTCAGCCTCACTATTCCTGCAGTCAGTCTATATGCGGATATGCCTATTTACCATGAATTTATTATTTTAGTAACACTGGTACATGGGCAGTTATTCTAGACCTAATTCCAAAACCCTTTGGGGAGCTTATTGGAGCAGGGCCCTTATAAGGTTGAATACAGTATGCATAGGTTAATGTCCAAGTAACTCTCCATTTCCTAAAAAATAATGGAGTCGAGGACTTTTTAGGAATAGAAAGTTACAAGGATATTAAATTACACTCAACTTAATACCTTTTCGAAAACACAACTTAAAATATAAATACAACAAGTATTTGTCACAAAGGTGACAAGATCCCCCGCCGCAAATTGATGTTAACAACAAGAAGCTGTACGGACGTAAGGAGCGGAATACTCTGTCCATACTCGGCCCATATACAAATGGTACAATGGTACAAAGATATATGCATACATTATACAAATATAATTTACAATTCTGATAACAGATTGTTTCTTAAGATAACAGCATGTTTTACAAAGAGCGCTAGATTACGTATTACGTTTTTGTTTCTGGAAGACATAATTGATATAAAGGCAGAAGAGGGGTACTTGGAAAGATAGTGTTTTGGAATATATTATTTTCTTAAATCAGCATAATGAGGGCAAACGAAAGACAAATGAACTTCATCTTCGACAGCAGATTTACATAAAGGACATATTCGTAAGTTTCTTCCTATTGAAAGTCTCCTGCCCTTATTAACAGCTAAGTCTAACAGGCCCAATCGGAAACATACAAAAGTTCGTCTGATATTTCTTGATGTCAATATAGAAAGGTACAATTCAGGTTGGATTAGACTCTTGTGTGATCTATACAGTTGATAGCGTGTGCTATTGTCAAGATTTGAATTCTATTCTTGATGAAACATATTAACAGATTGTTCTCGAAATTCTTTAAGAAACATCTTAACATTACCAACAGTTTGATTGAGCCACACAAATCCAAACCCATGAGAAAATAACAGATTTCTAATGTGGGTTGCCCATGTTATCTTACCCATGTCATCTAAGTGAACAAGCATATTATATGCTAATTTTGGTAGTCTTTGTTCATGCATTCCCAGAATCCTCAACCAAAAGTTTAAGCATCTTATTTGTGAATTTATACATATTGGGTATCTACCACATTCTCCATATACCATGTTATTTGGAGTTGCTTGTGCTACATTTAAAAACCGTTTGCATGTGAGGAGATGTAGTTTTTCAATACATTCATGACATTGAAATCCCCAAATTTCAGATCCATAGAGCATAATAGGTTGGATTTGTGAATCAAACAATTTGAAAAATATTTTTGGATATAAAATACCAAAGTTCTGGGAAACCGACATGATATTTATAATTAACTCAAGGTTAATGGGTTCATGAGATATGGCGCTTACAACATTTTCAAAACTGGTCAAAGTCTCGCCGTGACCTTGAAAATGAGGTCAAGGTCACCGAAAACTTTTCAGGTCTGCGTATTCCCCAGATGAAGACTGGTACCAAGTTTGAAGATTCTAGGTTGAGCGGTTCATTAGATATCCCGCTAACAACATTTTCAAAACTGGTCAAAGTCTCGCCATGACCTTGAAAATGAGGTCAAAGTCACCGAAAACTTTTCAGGTCTGCGTATTCCCCAGATGAAGACTGGTACCAAGTTTGAAGATTCTAGGTTGAGCGGTTCATGAGATATGGCGCTAACAACATTTTCAAAACTGGTCAAAGTTTCGCCTTGACCTTGAACATGAGGTCAAGGTCACCAAAAACTTTTCAGGTCTGTGTATTCCCCAAATGAAGACTGGTACCAAGTTTGAAGATTCAAGGTTGAGCGGTTCATTAGATATCCCGCTAACAACATTTTCAAAACTGGTCAAAGTCTTGCTGTGACCTTGAAAATGAGGTCAAGGTCACCGAAAACTTTTCAGGTCTGCGTATTCCCCAGATGAAGACTGGTACCAAGTTTGAAGATTCTAGGTTGAGCGGTTCATTAGATATCCCGCTAACAACATTTTCAAAACTGGTCAAAGTCTCGCCATGACCTTGAAAATGAGGTCAAAGTCACCAAAAACTTTTCAGGTCTGCGTATTCCCCAGATGAAGACTGGTACCAAGTTTGAAGATTCTAGGTTGAGCAGTTCATTAGATATCGCGCTAACAACATTTTCAAAACTGGTCATGGTCTCGCTGTGACCTTGAAAATGAGGTCAAGGTCACCAAAAGCTTTTCAGGTCTGCGTATTCCCCAGATGAAGACTGGTACCAAGTTTGAAGATTCTAGGTTGAGCGGTTCATTAGAAATCGGGCTAACAACATTTTCAAAACAGGTCAAAGTCTTGCTGTGACCTTGAAAATGAAGTCAAGGTCACCGAAAACTTTTCAGGTTTGCGTATTCCCCAGATGAAGACTGGTACCAAGTTTGAAGATTCTAGGTTGAGCGGTTCATTAGATTTCGTGCTAACAAGAAGCCGGACGGACGTACGGAGCTGAATACTATATCCCCCGCTTCGCGCTAAACGCGCGGCGAGGATAACAAGTATTTGTCACAAAAGTGACAAGATCCCCCGCCGCAAATTGATGTTAACAAAAAGCATAATGTATACATAGAAACACTTGTCTACACTTGTCATGCTACCAGATGTCATTTTTGTTTAGCATAATCACTAATCAATGTAAATGATTGGATAAACTATTAATACAAATAGTTGTTTATTTTCAATGAAAAGTAAATTTGTTAATGTTTTCCTAAACTACAAGTTTGCGGGTCAGATAGAGATGGTTTTCATCACAAGCAAGGCCTTTGCCATGATTCAGTAGCCAAAATGATGACTTTTAACAGCTTCACTGATTGCATTACTGAAAATACTTTGATTTAGGAGATAAACCTACTGTGTAAACCAATGAAATTCTAGGATTTTGAAATGTTGTGGTAGAATGCATCATATGCGGCTTCTTGATCCTTTTCTAGCACAAAAATTGGGCTAATTAGAACACAGGTTGGCAAAAATGTCTTTCCCAATCACTGTTGATCATTTGCTTAAATTGTTACCAGTGTATGAAATAAGGCCTGTCTGCAAGCGGCTTAGCCCAGAACTACTTTTGATCCGGCTTCAATTTTAACATAATAAAACATATCAATCTACAAAACAACACTTTAGGGTAGAGTACTTTTCAAGCTTATTTCATACACTGTTGTTACCTTGATAAGAATAATTAATGAGCCGTCGTTCTCTCACTTCCCCATGTAAACACACCTAAATCTTAATAAACGATACACAATCTGCTGTGTGGGAAATTAAGCCAGTAGCGCAGCGTTTAAAGAGCTGGAAAATTAAGCTACGGAAGGGACAAATGTCAAAATAATAATCAGAAACAGTCAGAGTTCTGATAATAATTAGAGGATATCTGTGTTTTCTTGACAAATACCATCTTTATCTCATCGAGTGAGGAAGAAAGTTTATATGTTCACGAGTGGCGCAGCCAAGAGTGAAAATATATAACTTTTCTGCCTCACGAGATGAGATGAACATGGTATTTGTCAAGAAAACAAAAATTTTCTATTTATTTTATGATTTAATTGTATAATTCATGTTATTGAATTAATTTTTAGTTGTCACAAGTATTCCTGCACGATTTATCTCCCCTTAATCCTAATAACGCTAGGGTTTAAGTAAGCGCTAAACGCGGAGAGTTATCTCCCTTTCATTACTTTGCTGAGCATGACATTGTAACAATGGCGTCACTCACGGTAGCTGCACCGGCAAGTTTTTAACATTTTTAATGTCTAGAAGATTTTTTTAAAGAAGTATGGCCACTATGTCAGATAGACCTAATCGTTGACCTATGTCAGATAGATTTAATCGTTGAATTTCTTACAAATTTGAAGCGCATTTACGTTGAGTTGGCTCCAAAGAGAGCCTGTCGCCTAAGCAACAACATGACGTCATGAGCGTGTCATTGCGTCAGAGCATTGTTCGATGACGTCAGGTCATTGTTGTTATCAGTCACTAGTGACTGATAACACGTTCCATTGTTATTGTCACTAGTGACTGATAACACGGTTTCTTGTCAGTGATAGATGATTTCATCGCCGATCATATAATAAAAAACTGTTCTGAATCGGTATGTATCAAGATATCAAAGAATGATATGATTCAATATTACATGTCACAATACATCATTTTAAGGTAAATCAATAGAAAGAAAAAAGACTTTGATAAACATCTTGATCTTAACGTCATATATCGTCACACTTCTGGAAACAATGACTATGAATGTCAATATTATTTTTTGCTAGTGAAATACTTAATAGAAGAGTAAGATTTTGAAAGTACAAGATCGACGCACCGACAAAGATCCAAGAGTACAGCATATATCATAAAATCCTTTGGAAATGACTAAGCCTGTTTAGTGCTAAATGATATACAAATATTCACAACTGCATTTGTGGCATTTTATTTTTGGTTTAGAACACTGTGCATTTAAGTGGGCTTTATTATTAATTTACTGACTACTAAAATATGTATTGAATCAAAGGGAAGTGAACAGTTTTACCCCTAAAAACATAAACGAAGATATAAGAATATTTAAGTATTGTAGAGGATGACTGGAAACTCAACTAAGATCAATGGAGAAAATTAACATTATTAGCTTAATACGAGAATATGAATATGTAGACTAAACACATACGAAGTGATAAAAAGAACTGCAAATGATAAAAACTTTATGCTCTCGGTCAGTTCTTGATTTTGTTATTAGAGTTACAACAAAGGAAATGAAAAATGATAGAGTTTTTTCATCGCAATTGCACAAATGCAACATAAGCCCTACTAAAATATTTCTTGATGTAATAAAATTGACATTACTTCTACCAAGGAAATAATTTCAGTCTTGACAAGATGTTGAAAATTTGTCATATTAAATCCAATTTTCTGACTAATTAATGAGTTGACAATAATATTTTGCAAAGTAAAAGGTGTGTTATTACAATATGTTCAATAATCAAGTGTACACTTACAGCAGTTGACACTTATAAACAATATCATTCTTCAGGCCAAGCCATATAACCCTGCCCCTCAATGAGTAAACACACAAGATGGCCGACAAGCCTCTGTCTGATAGAGAGGCCTTATCAGTGTTCTAAATGTTATGAAACAGTAATATTTTACCTGCTTTGCTTATTATATGTGCATTATTTTGCAATGACACTGGTGTCAAATTCTTTTCTTGGCTGTAGAAGTGCCGACCAAATTCGTGTTATCTTGATCTACTTTGTTGTTTTTGTTGAAGCACATGTGGTTACGAACGGGGGCACGTCACGTGACAATGCCTTCCCATGATGCCCCACAAACAAGATGGAGGCTGACATGACTTATTAACAAGTATAACGATACTGTTCTCAGTAAATCTAAAACTTACAATCTGAAATAAACTTAACCTATAGTACCATTTTATGTTGTCATATCTGAAAACATGTTTTATCGTGGGATAATGATCAGCTTGAGTTCCGCACCTCGTAAAGTTGACAATGAAACACGCCGATACTGGCATATGCGTGCACTGGTGGGTGCAGGCCCTGTTTTATTTTCATGTGCGATTAATAGTCAATTTTGACATTTTGTACATGTGAATGGCAACATGAAATAATATTTTACAAACTTATGGATTTTCAAAATAATAATATTATATTCAAATTCAGAGTTTAAATTTAAAATAAATGTTTGATGATAATTAAGATAATAAAAAAAAAAATTTGTTTATTCTTTTCAAATGTATTGTTTAATTAAAAAAATTTCTTTGTTTTATTTTCTTGAGAGTAAATAAACAATATTGATTAAAAATTTGATCACATATGTATAAAGTGTAAGTACTTACAATTCTTGATAAAAAATATTCAGAAAATTGTAATCAAGCAAATATCGAAATCTATTATTATATTAATTATTCTTTTAAAAAACATTTATAGTATTGCATAAAGTATATATGGATAAATTTTGAAAAAAATAAAGAATTGATGAAAAACAACATAAGCATTTCAGTTTTAAGATTTTAATGACATATATACAAAATGTTTTTTACTTATTACTCTTTTTGATCAGGTCATCATCTTTGATCTAAGATTAGATAATGTAACACTTTATTACCCAAAAAGGAATTCTTCTCACATCCAACAGAGCATGACAATGATGACACAATACATGTTAACTTTAAAAGGATACCAATACCATATTTATCTAATTAATTAAAGAAACTGCCACCGGTAGTTGAAACATATTTTACATTCTACTAAGGTAACTTCTGGAAAGAGGCATCAAGTGTGATAAATAGAGGATATCTTTTGTTTTGAGTGTGATATCACTTATCTCTCATCGAGTGACAGGGTAGAGCCAGTATTTTCACGAGTGGCGCAGCCACGAGTGAAAATATAGGCTTTACCCCGTCACGAGATGAGAGATAAGTGATATCACACTCAAAACAAAAGATATTCTGTTTATTATATGCCTCTGTGGTCGAAAATTTTGTAATTTATGTCCAAAAGGCTTTGACTCAAGAGTTTTCTGGCGACGTCATACCATTGTTGATCGTAACTTAGTGACGGCGATGACGTCGCGTTGATTGTAGAAGTGACGTCAAACCATTGTACACATGACGTCATCCCCTCTGTGATATTTTCACTGACTTGAAAAAGTGATATCACACTCAGTGGCGAGAGCACAATTCTAGAACTGAGAAAACTCAGTCTCTCACCGCTTAGCATATAATAAATCCACGAACTGTATGAATTTATCCTAAGTATATTGACAAACTTCATCAAGAGTTTTGATTTTAGATTTCATTACATAGACATTTACACATGAAGTCTATTCAATAGCTTTTACCTTAATATCTTTGGAATCTTGTTATAACACATGACAGTAAAATAGGAAAAGCAATAATTTCAAGCTTTTTTGCTTTTTTGCGTTAGAAGTCATATTAATAAATTCAAGAAATAATGGTTTTCTGTTGCCGTTTTCAATGTAACCCTCAAATTCAGATATTATGTTAATGAGGTATAGCTGAATGACCTCAATATATCAAAAGTTGGATGTTTATGGTGTTAATAGAATAAATGTTGATAAAAATTGACAATTAATAAGAGATGGTTACTTTAATAATCTAACCCACAGGTTTTTCATTATTTGGGGAAAATCTGATGTTAGAAAACCCAGGTCACTGACTAACCATTTTCACCGTAGATTGATCCACTCTAAAAAAGCGCTGTAAAGTAAATCACTTGTCTGTTTGTCTATACAATAACATAAAATGTTTGAGTTTGGGACAAAGTTCTATGACTTAGTGTACACAAAATTCTGAAGTCCATGACGCATGTTTGACTTATTACAAAAGATGTTTTAGACCTTGTTAAATATGACAATTGATATTTTTTATATTAATGACTCATGTTCCAATTTGATTTGCCCACCATTGTTATTTCAACTTTTAATTTTTTCCGACATTAAGCAGAGTGCAGAAAATACATGAGTATATGGGTGAAATTTTTTAAGAAGTACAAATTGACATCTGGAAATGTTAAAATATGTGTTTCTTATTTGCTGATGTTTCTTACCGCCATTCTGAAGTGTATGTGGTCGTCTAGCAATATCCAATGTCAGCAGTGTTTTTTTCAATTCCCATTTGACATTTTTACTCAGTTTTGATTACCAAAATTTAGTACCACTCAACTCCGTTACAGCTCAAATAATTCAATTTTAAGAAAATTAATTTCTCTCAGAACCAAAATCCGTCATGCTAAATAGTTAAGCACTATTATTTCGATTACTGTTGTGCAGAAATATAACATCAATTGCATTGAATAAATTCAGTATAACGGCTTTAAGGTTTCAAATCCACACTCTTAATTTTTTTGATATCCTTACTACCCGATATTATCAATACATAATCTTATGATAATGCTTGAATTTTCAAAAATGATGGCTCAATCATTTACACTGACATACAGGTACATGATTGATCACATATTGTTGAAATTAAATTGCAAAATTGATTTCTTCTACCAACCTACTGGACAAAACTTCATGTAACGGAGTTGAGGAAAATATAAAACACTAATGAATTGTGTCAGTTACTTCAGTTCGACAAATAAATCAACAACAAATTGTTAAGCAATCAAATAAGTTTATTGCATTTGATCATGAACATTTCATAATAACTAACTTTTCCAACCGCATAACAGGAAGACAAACTTTATATAACGTCTGAACAATCTTAGTCTGAACAATCTTAGACAGCCACGTGTTGAATGCATTACTTGATCATCCTATTCCCAAAAGCTTGTTAACGATATTTTGGGTGAAAAATCATAACTCTTTTCTGAAAACTCAATTTATAACCATCAAGTCTGTAACTGTAACTGTAACTGTTAACAGAAATGTTATTTGAAACCAAATTTGAAACTGTGTTGAACAAATTGAGATTTTGTCTCATGACAATAGTGAAAGCATTTTCATTGACAAGTCCTATCAATGTTTCAAAACATATTTATCAACAATATAACTTTCTTAACACATAACATCTGAACTTGTAACTAATCAGAAATTACAGCTGAGAAATGTCACTTTACATTGACAATGTTCATAATGCTGTTGAAATACTGTACTCTTACTCTGGATACTGGTTTGAACGTATCCCAAACTGATAATTGCCAAAATTGTAAGTGGCATTTGAAAGTAGTTACATGTCATTCAGTTGTCCAACATTTTCTGAATGGCGGCCTGACACAAAGGCCTTGGAACTTGGAAAACATCCCTTCTAGCAGTGATTTTTTCAATGGAATCAATCAGGGTAAGGATACTATCAAAGCTGTACCAAATCTTATCCTCTCGGGATGGCCAGATGAATCTCCACACCATCAATATCACTCTCTTCAATTCGCCCAGGATATGCTCTCCCATCATATGCTACCACACACAGTTTGCCCAGTAATGTTGAAGGATGGGCATTTGGATCAACTTCTTGCAGGTCTGTATCAACAGCTGCTCTGGTGATACCATGTGCTGTGGGATCAGAACTCTTTGATTCTTCTGAGAAAAACTGTGTCATCTTAGGAGCAAAGCAGGAACATGATGGACTTGTACAAAAACACGACAACTCCCTGCTCTGGAGACAACCCTTCACGTCTGTGAATGCTTGGTGAATTTTCATTGTGTCTGGAACTGATGCAATCTGCTCTGGCATTTGAGTTTCAACAATATCGGTATCTCCGACATAAAACAATTTCACAGCAACGTTTTGTTTTTCTAGACAATGGAACAAAGATTCCGCATCTGTGATGTCTTGGCCTTGATTGATGAGTGTGTCTGCGGTTCTCTTGATGACAGCACCGACTCCATCTGGAGCCCCCTTCCCGTGTCCTGCTTCCCAAAAACTCCAGGTGACGTCATGAAAACCCATGTCGAATGGTTTTGTGGACATTAAGTAGAAGTTCTTCCTGTTCCGGTATTGAGTCGTGGGACCATCACTTTGGAAATGGATGTGACGTACATTGTCGTGATGCATCTGTAGGTACTTGAGCACAGGATCAAGATAACTCCAAATAGCAACAGGATCATGGCGAAGAGAGTTTGAGACTGTACAAAATGGAAGACACGAGTCCGTTGTGTACATCACACCTCTTTAGCGGTGAGTGGCATTGTTTTAAAGACAAATAAACCACCCACAAATGCCACACAAATATTTATCAAAGTCAAGTTCTGTTAGATCAATATCTTGTCCGTAAATATTGTCAACACAGCCTAGATGATATTGCCTTCTGCACGATCCACAGTAGAGCCAAGGGGTGCCATCATCATCATACAGGACTGTTGCATCTGTCAGAACAAGTTGGTTTTCTAGACAATTGCTGTTGTTGGCAGATTTCCCACAGGTGTAACAGGTCCAAGTGATGTCCTCTACGTCACCGTCTGAATGCTGCAAACAAAAACAACCATTATATTGTTAAATGATGTATTATTTGATATTAATCACATATATGATACCAAACTCAACTCCGTTACGATAGTTTTAGTGTAACGGAGTTGTGTAACGGAGTTGAGGAATCTATGATCAAAAGGGAGATAACTCCAATAGTGTTATGACATCATGTATTATTCAGGCTGCACTTGTTTCTGCATGTTTAACCTTGTTTGTACCCAAAAGACATTTTAAAAATTGGTAAGAATTGGCAGAGATATGCCCTGAACGGAGTTGAGGATGATTAAACATACTGTACCTCCTGTGACATTCCAAAGCTTGAAAACGCAGGTTTGCAAGACCAAGATGGCAACTCTGCTTCTTCTCTGACAAACTTCCCGCTCAGCAAACATCTGTTACATCACTTCCTGTTGACCATGTGATCATAGCCTTGCTCAAGCTCCAATAATTTATGTTGTAACGGAGTTGAGTAGAAACTATGGGACATGTATTTCAACAAATATATATCTGATATTTATTTCACTAGGTTAAAAAGTAAATTATATTGTTTATTTTGAGTTAATTTTCTTTAGAATAACACACAAAAAATAAAGCAATAAGCCCAAGAAATTATAAAAAATTACTCGTTAATTTGTCCAATATCGAATGGGACATCATGAAAACAGTAAAATTATGGTAATATGGCTTACCCATTGTTAATTTTTTTTACAAGGGACAATTGAATATTCTATAATACAATGTGGAACAGATCAGAAAAGTCAGTGCTTTCCAGTGATATAGTTAAAGTCAATGTATTATAAAATTTTATTATTTTAAAGGATGTGGGACAAAAAAATCCTTAAAGCGTAACTCCCGGATAATTTAGACTAATTTATCCAAGCCAAACTGTACATTTATTATCGTGTTTTCATAATATATAGTTCATATTATGAATTTACGTGAGGTCATTATATTTTTAAACTAATCATAAAAGTGATTAATTGCGATTTTAAAATTAATAGTAAGCTTCCTGCCTCGATCGTGTTGTTCCGTAGATTTTACCGGAAGTTACGTCAACTGTGGAAAACAAGAGTGACGTGGCCGCCATTACTAACGTAAACAACACCACGTTTTATTTCAGTGATCATGTTCTTTTAGATATTGGCCTATCAAACTAAGTTTTAGTGATTACATTTTGATATCTGCTGTATGAAAGGATATTCTAAGTGAAGGAAAAGCTATATGATTATTTCGGCAAATTTTACGGAAACAATTAATGTCAATTATCCGGTATATTGACAATGCCATACTCGGGAAAACCTGTGGGCTGCACTGTTTGCCTCTGGTGAGTTAGTCGTTGTGTCTTTTTTCCTTATATATATTATCATCTGTTTGTGTATGGAATTTTTCGTTTACAATCTTCGTATTAAAATTCCTTTTGCATGTGTGAAAATATTTCAATATTTAGCCTTGAAAAAAGTATCATCTGCCGTCTTTCGAAACGTGGCTGTCCGTGTTTGCAGTATGTTGCCTTCGGTTCGTTTTCGCCTCATGCATTTCTTGATAAACGGCATATGGACAATAGCCCAATTTACATCAGTGTACGACAATTATACGTTGTAAATATGATTTATCAAATTTAAATTTTGTTGTCCAATTCAAAATCATGATCTGGCATCACTCACTAAAATAAACAGTTACTATTTTTTACTTACTTTGAAGCTTATGCAAACAATGAAGGAAGTATTTATTATGGTTTTAATTTTCATAAATACATATATTAATGTTTATTGGAAGAGAATATTCCATCCTTCAAGAAAAGTTTTATGTAAAACATAAAATGGAAATATTCCTTTGGAAATAAATGTGACTGAACAAAATTTATATTTATCCAGTGATTTCTGGGACAATGATGATTTATATGTTTTATTTATGTTCATATGAATTTTTCCATGATTAACAAATATTAGGCATTTGTTAAATATAATTGAAACTTTAAAAAAAAACAATGCATGTGTTTTTTTCTCTCAACTATTTTCTTTTACAAATTTATATAACATGAAAAAATATTTCATGTTCCATATTAAAAATTGTTTGTTATTTGAATGAACAGCACATTTATTTTCTTTATTTCAAACTAAAATATGTCATATTTTCTTGAGCAATCACTCAAAGTAATAAGGACAGGTATAAATATTTGGAGTGGCTTTTCTGGAAAACATTTATTTATTTATTTCTATACTCTGATATCCCCCAAAAAATTAACATTAAAAGTATTAATTTTATATACAAAATAACTTCATTTCATCAGTCAATTATCTTGTTTATGAGAAATTCAAAAACATTTAATTTATTAACAAATATATGTTTTTACCAAGAGGTCTGAAACAATTATCAAAATATTTATTGAATATAAGGAATACATTTATTCTATTAATATCTAGTGTATGTGCATGTATTAATTCAGAATCCAAAACGATTTTTAATATTATTTTTACAGGCAATGCTCAATAGAATCCACAATTAGAAAAACAGCAATAAAATCAAATGAAAATTTAAAAAAAACATGTGAATGCTATGTGCATATCCCCAGACGTTTAGCTAAAAGAAGGCACCAACATATCTAAATTTAATATTTTATAATAAATAAAATATTCATTGTTAATTATTTACCTCCATGCATAAACATTTTGTGTCATGGAGGGGACTTGAGGAAAAAATTCATAATCAAAACTTTCTGCGTAGGAATTTCGAATTATTTTTTTGCAAAAATGTTGATATTAATATATAATTATAATATTGTAATAATTCTATAATAATATCAAGTATGATATTCATTTAATAAACAAATCTGAATAATGTTTGTTTCATATTTCCCAGCTTACAGCAGAGTAGCATCTTATTAACATAGAGAAAAATTTAAGAACTATTTTTAATTTCAAAACTCTGAGCTACAGTATTATTGACTGAAATCGTTGATATTTAATATCAATTATTGATAAAAACCCTTATAAAATGCAGATATAATCAATCTAAATTTTATTTTGATAATATATTAGATAAAGAGTTAGCTTATATCGTAACATGATCGGTAAGTAATATGATATTTATAGATATTTAGTGAAATTGTAAAATTATTGAAGGATATTCTGGACGATTTCACGTCCACCTGTTACGACATTGCAATGCAATTCATAACATATTGTTTTGATAACTTTTCTTTATTTATACGTATTATGTAAAAAAAAAACCTAAACATTTCTTATACCGTATTTCCTCTAATAAGCGCCCGGGCGCTTATTTTTTCAGCACCCCTTTACCCCCCGGCGCTTATTAGAGGCCCGGCGCTTATTGGAGACCCGGCGCTTATTTCTTTCAAAGAGAATTGAACTTTGTTTTAAGTCGCCTTTTACCATGAATACCTGTAAAATTTACTGAGGGAGCATTTATCTAATGATTAGGACCCGGCGGTTATTAGAGACCCGGCGCTTATAAGAGGCCCGGCGCTTATTTTCTCAACTACCTATGACCCCCGGCGCTTATTAGAGGCCCGGCCCTCATTGGAGACCCGGCGCTTATTAGAGGAAATACGGTAATTTGGTATTTCCTGTCGGTGTTCTGCGGAAATAGTCCTTCTAACCCGGACTTTGGTATCGTGCTGTATTTTGCAAAATCAAACTACAAAAAGACAGAAACAAAAGACGCAATTTCACTGCTAAACAAACCCACATACATTAGAAATTGTTTATGTAAAAAAAACCCGATGTTTTCCTAGATGTATTTGAACTGAAAATCGCATTGTTTCGCTGTACGATTCCATTGAAGGGATTCATTTCCGGGTTGGTTAATAGATAGTTATCAAATTTTATGGTCAATGTTGGGGTTATTCCTTTCAACTATTGCTTCAGAGAGTTATTTACAGACATTTTGCAAGTTTTTACATGGATTTGTCGAGTGGTATGGCCGCTACAACCCTCGGTGTTTATTTGTCTGTCAGTGCTAATATAATACGACAGACGCCATTTTGCGGGCCGTGTTTTCCACAGTTGACGTCACACATTCCATCGGCAACAATCGAGATTTTTCCGGTCTTTTCCGTAAAACAAAATGGCCGACACGTCAAAAAGCGACGTAAACAGTACAGTTTTTCGGCTTCTTTTACGATTTTCATGAAATATACTTGATTGTGATGGCAAAGGGGTGTATTGAATTGATTGCTTATAACTTATCAATGCGGTTTTTACGTCTTCGAAATGTACATGCTAAGCATTGTGAAGATATATGAACGAAGTTGGAGCAAAATCACCCGGGAGTTGCGCTTTAATTTGTACTTCTTAAAAAATTTGACCCATATATTGGGAAAATGAGGTGTAGGTAAACAAACACTACTGTATATGAAGATTGTACTGTATGAACTGGAAATTGTTTATTGACCTGAATAAGTTGATATGAACCTTATACTATAAATGAATATGTTACAAGTTGTTATTCAATTTCTGTTTCAAGTTGCTCCTTATGTATATTGAGAAAAATGTACACATATAAGAAAACTTGTACACATGTTAAATCTAAAATACATGGGGTGGGGGGAGGGGGGGATTTTATTCACTACATTTAGTCTATCATGTTTCCAAACGTTTCATTACATTCAAATTAAATCAAATATATTAATTTGAAAGAAAGATATAACATAAAAAAAACAGAAATGTGTTATTTATTCTTGTTTATACACGTGACCGTGTTTATGTCACGTGATCGTTTTTACCCATGATGCACAATTTGGAAAATGGCGGCCCCCATGAAACCATAAATTGTGATAACGTTACATTAAGACATGCTTTTGGCATTGCATTTTTACGTTAAGATTGTCAACGTCTGTAGCATGAGTAATTTCAAGAGCAAAATACATGTTTTGTAATTCCAGTAGCACATCTATCGAGGCAAAATTGCACGAGACAGTCAAGTTAGAAGGTATTCAAGACCGCTCCTGATTTACCGTATCGATTAGTTGAAATCAACGTGGTCATGAATATTTCGGCTACGCTTGATATTCAATTTTAAATTTTAAATGATCTGCCTTTAAAAGTTAAGAAATTAATCAACCACATGTAGAAACAGGTTTTTTTTACATAATATCGTATAGGCCTATTTGAAGACAATGTCTCGAATATTTAATCTTAGCCTTCAACTGTTTATAATTGTTCAAATATCGTCATCACGTGCGGTCGATCCTGAAGGCCACAATAAACCATTAGGGTCACATTTTTCTCCATTAGGAGTGACCATGGTAGGCAAGTTTTCTTCCCCTAGTGTATTTTATGAACATTTTGTAAGAGATAGTAATCCTCTCTGGATGAAATCTCCTTTAATCGATAACCCATTTCCTGCATTTATGAAGTGGAATGACGACTACATGAGGTAATGCTTTATTCTTTTTCTTTAAAATTTTAAACATTTTAGACACAAATTTTGTTGGATTTCTTGGTCATTCCATGATATGATAAGAATATGATAAGAGTATATATACATGTTGAAAGGGATCTTAGTAATTTTTTCCCACCATTTAGACACAAATTTTGTTGGATTTCTTGGTCATTCCAAGAATGATAAGAATATGATAAGAGTATATATACATGTTGAAAGGGATCTTAGTCATTTTTTCCCACCAAAAACAAAACATGCTACGAAATATATTATTGAAGTTTTTAAAAAATTCAAGGAAATAGTAAATATATTTTTATTGATTTATTGAATCTTTAAATATCTTAGCCTAGATAACATGTTAGGAGAAGCTCGTAAATATTTACTTGGATTTCAGAACTAAGTATGGAAGTGAAATAGTGACAGTTGAACAATCGAAGAAAGAAAAGAGGGGGCTGAAACCAGCTAGAATGACTCTGAACGAATATCTGGACATCTACAAGACAAAGAATGTGTACATGGTCCAGTCTATTTTAGAATCTATGAAAAGTAAGATTGATATCCCCAAATGTATCATAGTTAGTGATTTATTGTGATATCTTATTAGACAAATACTACATTGATAATCTTTATGTAAATCAAGGTTGTCCAAAGTCATTGCTTTTTGTTTCTAATCAAACATGAAAACTGTTACAAGTCCTATCTGGCTCAAAACTTCTCAACTAATCATCACATATTGATCAAATTTGATATGGTGCTACATAATCAAATGAAGATGTGCCATGAAGAATATATATGAACATATGTTTTACATATGATCAAATTGATCTTGGAGATCCAAATACATAACTTTATTTGTTTGATATTAATTTTATCAGTTTACTCGAATTATGCCCAACAGTGAACATAAAGTAGGTATCATTTTGTTTTTTGATTAGAACAGTTTCCTTCAAATTTTGGAGAAAAAAAAATTTTGTGCGACAAAAATTAATCAGAAATATCATAAGGAAAACCTATTCATGTTGTGCAATTTGCGGGGGATATAGCTCGACCATGTCAGCTGCTTGTTGTACCTGTCCCATTGATCAACTTATTTGCGAGAGAATTCTTTTACATCTAACTCTCCTCTCCCCTCGTCTAGGTGATGTGCACCTACCGGTGACGCTGCAGTGTGGAGGAGCTCAGCGTGTCCTGCAGGACGTGGTTGTATGGATGAGCAGTGGGAACACCAAATCTGTTCTTCATCGGGACAAGCTGGACAACCTTCTCTGTGTATTCAACGGTACCAAGAATGTCCTACTAATAGATCAGGTTTGTTCTTTCTGTCAAATGATAGGCACAAGTGTTTTGCAAAATGTACATGGTAACTTGGTTTTATGGATGAGCAGTGGGGACACCAAATCTGTTCTGCATCGCGATGAGCTGTACAACCTCCTGAAAGGCACCGGGAAAGTCCTGCTTAATCATCCCGTTTGTTCTTTTGCCTAGGATCATCATTATTCATTATATCATTTACAAACTTGATGAAGGATTCATAATTATTTTTAAACTTCAAATGTAGTTATGCTTTGATTTATGTAGGAAACACATTTATATCAGTGTTTCTGATTGTGCAAGACTGCAAAAGGAATTTTTTATCACATTTACACTCAAGAGGTCATTCTGGTTGCTTTAATGTATGATATTAAGAAATAAGCGATTCACTCCAGATCTGCAATGATGATTGATGTATGTTGACTTGGTATTGTTGGATCTTCGATCTACCTCTGACCAGGACATGATCACAAGAATCTTCTCTCTGAGCAGGTCCAGTGTAGCAATGCTTATTATCATTGATTGATTGTGACATACATGATTTATCAATGAAAATGAATTTTGTAAACAACCATTTGTGAGAATAAGATTTGAACATGTTACCAGTCACTATTGAAAATACTATTTGAACATGTTATCAGTCACTAGTGATTGAAAAAAATAATTCCAGTCACGGAACAATGTTCTGACATAATGACATGCTCATGACATCATGCTTTTGCTAAGGCGACTGGCTATCCCCAGAAGCCTGTTTATCCATAGTCTGATCATAGTTATAGTCAGATAAGTCTAAGGACAAAACTGGTCACTCAAAAGACAAAAAAGGCCCGTTTTATATTTTGTTAGCCAAGTCTTTCTTACAGTATATTGAATCAAATTAGAAATTACTTAGAGTATGTTTAATTGACATAAAGTGACATATTGCGTTTATTAATGCCAAAATGTGCTTATTTGAGATCAAATTCTTTTGATTGAATTGTATAGTCAGCTTCAAATGCCAGTGATATCTTGACAATTAAGTTTTTCCATGAGGAAAAAAATGACTGTTTATGACTTATGCCACGACTAAATTTTGAAATTCCTGAGCATGTCAACACAAATGCAAATCTTCATCAATTTTCCTGTTTATTGAGTAGGTAGCAAAGCTAAACATCATGTCATTTAAAACATTGAGCGTCTCTTAAATTAAGCTTATATTAGTTTTGCAAAAAGCTACAACTGTGAGTATCCTGTCCACAGAAGTACAAGGCTGATGTTGAGGCCGACGGGTGGGTGAAGGAAGGGACGTACAGCAAGATAGACGTGGACAGTGTCAACCTGAAGCAGTACCCCCGCATGAAGCACGTCCCCTGGCACAGAGCTCATCTCACTGAAGGGGATTGTGTCTACATCCCGTATGGGTAGGTGTCTAACGTTTGACATCAGTATTACCTTAAACAATGTATTAAGAGAAATTTGCACATATTTTAGGTAGATGAATTGATCTCTGGAAAATATGGTACCAATTGCAAACAATTTTGTTATGGAAAGTAAAATTTCTATTATTAAGATATCTTATCAGGTTAGGCTTTACAAAACAATTTCACTATCTCGAAAGAATAAAAGGTGTTCAGAGTTAAAGGGGACAGCTTTTCTCAGAAACTATTTAAGATGGGATAGCCAAATTTGCTGTATGTCTTCATTGTATCAATACCTTGATGGAGTTAGAAAATCAGAACCGCAAAGATATATTTTACAGAGTTATTGTCCTTGTTTCATGTTTTTGGACTCTGTTTGTCCTCAAATGGGACAATTTGTCTCAGAAACTATTTAAGATAAGATGACCATGTGTGTCTTCATGGTATCAATACCATGATGGAGTTCAAAAATGAGGTAAATGCGATTACCTATTACAGAGTTACGGCCCATGTAGGAAAATATTCCCCAAATATGTGCTTATGCCCCTTTGTGAGCCCAAGCACTTTGAGAAGTTTATACAGCAAGGATGGTTTAAGATTTTGATAAGAGAGGTCACTAGAATAACTGACCCTTTGTCTTGATTTTATTACTATTGATAACATCATTACAATCAGTACTATGACAGATTTATACATCTTGAGTTGTCGTATGTGGTATTGAATATCATCATGTATCAGTATTATGACAGATGTATAGAATGCATGTTGAGTTGTCGTATCTGCTTTATGTTCCAGTTGGTACCATCAGGTCAACTCAACTGGTGGAGAATGGAACCGCAACTTGGCTGTCAACTTCTGGTTTGCCCATCTCTGGTGGCACAACTCGTCCGACTGTGAGAACTTTATGTCTCTCAATGTCACTGAACCGCTCACCAAGTTCCCATTTGCATCACCAAATGAACAAATTAGGTTTGTGTGACCAACTTTTATTTTGTAATAAAAGGAAATAGTTATTGTTTTTCATCTCTTTCTTGCATTGTATTCCTCCATATGTTTTTTTAAGTGACAAATTTAAGGATTAAGAAGAATATTCCTTTTTTTTTTGGAGTTTTTTTTTTTAGATCCACTTATGCTTTGTAATGAACTTAAATCACTACAAACAATTTCTTTTCAACACTTTCCCTTAGTGTCATCCATAGCTTTAGAAGTTCAAAAATCAAACTGTTCGTGAATAATGTTTTGGAAGTTCAGTTTGTGAAATCACTCATTAAATTAAGATACAATTTTTGCTTATGTTAAAGTTTGAAACAGAAGAAATATCAAGATATTAGATTAATAATTAAATTTGTTTGTTTTAGTATAACCATTCCACCCCTTTTGATTCTGATTTCCTACTTCACTTACTCTATTGTTAAAAATGTTGATCAGTGAAATTGTGTCTCTTGCAAAAATATCACTATTATATTATGATATACAGATTATCATAACATAAGTATCATGATATGGGTACATAGTATCATTAAACTGATATGACCCTCTAAATATCAATTGTAATTTTCATCATAGATCAAAGGGAGATAACTCTTAGATTTGCTGTTACAGGAGTCATATTCTAGAACCATTCAGCGAGATGGAAACAGTTAGTGAGGATGAATTTGTTGCTGCCTTTCTTGCTGACAGCAGTCAAGTGAAAGAGGTATTTTCTTATGTTCTCTGTTGTTAAAAACTGTGATATGATCTGATATGATATGCCCTATAATTTACATTTAATTGTAAATATAAAAAAATGAATGCAATATTGGTTAAGGTTTCAGATCACAAAATTAACATCAATCACAATTGTTATAAACAAAAAACAATTTTGTGTGTTTCATTTCAATGAAAAACTATGGAAAGATTATTTTGTAGATGAAAATGCTATGAATAGAATCTTATTAAATGGTTCATTTATGAATATTTACAATGCAGCAATTAAAAAAAAAATACATTTCTTACTGAAATGATAAATCACTTAGATTTTATTGTGACAATGTTATAAATACAAATTAACATGCTGTTGTTAAGTTTGGATTGTCAGAATTTTTTGGATGAAATGTTTGTTACTATGAACTTTGATATGAAATACAAGAGGTTACGGTGCCATTATCAGAATGAATTTGAGGTCTGCATTTCAAGTCTTACTTTATATATTTTATTAATACTGCAGCATGATAACCTTTTAATCATTTCTTTTTTAAGCTGTATGGGTTCATCAATGCAGAAAACAAGAAGAGTCTCACATGGAAAGACTTATACAAGTTTGATATTGACGAAGCTGTGACCAAATTCCCAGAAGTCTTTGCAAAAGGTGTCAAACTTCCTGAAGTGAGAAAGCAGAGAATTCATTTGGAGCCAATCAAAATTGAGGGAGATTTTGAAGGAGATGAAAATATCATCAAAGTGCCCATGATAGATCCAAGCTCAGAAGAATTTGAAAAGATTCTTGAAACTGTCGTGAAAAGTGGAGAGTTTATTGACACTAGGGAGAAACCAGACCCCAAACTGAAGATTAATGATATCAATGTCAAGGTCACTAAAGGGAAACAATCTAATTCTGCAAGTAAAGACCACAAAAAGACTTCAACGCCAAAGCCTAAGCATGATGAATTTTAGCATAAATGATGTTAGATGGATTTTGTGGGTGAAATTGTGCAATGTTAGAATGTTCGTTAGATAGCAAAATATTGCATTTGAAATCTCTCATCCTGTAACAACAGCATTTTGTTTCTGCTGGGGCTCGAAGTATATCCTGATATTTGAGATGTATGTAAGATGTAAGATGTGTAATGTCTGATGATTTTCTATATCCAGTACATACAGTAATAGTGACGTTTCCTGGATGTAGGAATACAGATACTCAAGAATTAATTTCCCTTAAAAAACAAAATTTCATGCGCTGTCATTCTCTCCCCACAGAGGCAGCTCAGTCATACCTGAGTTAGCCTCTGTTCTATTACGCCAAGATCCTAGGGTTCCGGTAGATTGCCCTAGCGGCAAAAAAAATTGTAACTTAAAATATCCCTTATTTGCAGCCAATGAAAACACCTTTTGGATACCCATGACTTGGGGAGTTCTTAACGGTCGTATAGTGACATGGAAAATATTATGTCTTTACCTGTATTTTTCAATAACAGTGTGAAAAGGAAACTATTTGAAAATCAGATATGGATAGGGTTTATCATTAGATAGAAACGGTTTTATAATTGAGTAAATTATTATTTGTTTTATGATAGATTTTATTTTACTTATCAACCAAATGATAACTACTGAGAAGGTAAAAAGCGATGGTTTGTAAAACAAAGAATTACCTCCCCTGGATGTTAAATTTCAACTAAAACTTTGACTAACCACACGGAGATTTCTACCTTTCTATCCCATGTATTAGCCGTAATAGAACGGAGGCTTACTCAGGTATGACTGAGCCATGAGGCTTGATAGATATCAGGTTCTTAGAAGAAGTTAAGTGGTTTCAAATATGTGAATAACGCATAATGAGTTTTAATATCATATGATCAGTTTTCTAAAGCTGTACAAGCATTATTTAGATACCGGTATGTTTGCTTGTAAGAAGTAGTGATAAGAATAATAATATTATGTTTTATATGCAAAGAAATAGGTGTATATTCCTTATGATGATCCAAAAATATCTTTTAATTTGATGCTGATGTTAATCTAATAAAATACTTGTAAGTGTTTATATAATAAAAAGGAATCAAACCTATTTTGAAAGCAAAGAGTTTTTAAAAAAAAGGTAAATTTAGGTGTTTACCTGAATTGAGAAATTGTTTTTCACAATAAATTATAATTAAGGTAGATTTCATGCTTTGATCAGTTTGATTGAAATAAAATTTTAGTTTAAATTTTGACAAGCTTAAATTAAACATTTACTTCTCTAATGAATATTCCTAGCAATTTTTATCTAGTACACATCATTCTTACATAACATTTGAAACATGTATAACAGTCAATGAAGTGTTTTAGTTATATTTCCCATATCATTTGAGTTCCATTCTTCCATTGCTGTTATCCCGATTCAACCTCTTCTAGACAGGTCATCTAGCGCTGCTTCAATTTTAGTTCCATTCTTACATTTATTTGATTTTATGCCTGTTATATTTTGTTACTGACATATTAACATTCCATTACCATATTACAATTATTCATATTGCATGGAATGGTGCTATCTTCTTGTCTAAAAAGGAACTAATGTTTTAAGATGTAAAAAATTATTCCTTTAAAGTAATCTTCGGATGTTAACTTTATCAAAATTATAGTATGGATATGGTAATTGTCTTATATTGAATTGTGATAATTTTCTCTAATTGTTTGTCAGATTGACAATAGATTGTAGAGATTTTTGTAATAAATAAGATAAAAACTCTGTATTTCATTATTTTTAATGAAGCATGGAATGAAATCGATTGAAATTGCACAAATCACCTTTGTCTATAGTGAAAACTATAATATTGATGCAGTCAAATATTCAGAAAATACCACATTTGGAAACAGCTCCTATGTTGGTTTTCAATGAAATGCGTTGATATTGAGACTAGAAGTTTTAAAGACCTTTGTTGTAATTCACAACTTCAGTTCACAGAACACTTGACACTTACATTTGGTATGGAAAGCATTTAGTAAAAAACAACTCAATGCTGCAAATACCTAATATTGTGAAACAACTCACTTAACATTAAACAAGGCTGCAATACTGCCCAAGCTGAGTTAAACGATAACTCATTAACACTAGATTAGTGTTTGCGGGATACCGCAAAAGCAGAGCAGCCCCGAAACTTGGGGTTTCGCCTTACCCTGTTCCGCCTTTTACAGGCCTCACCAAATTGGGAATTTTCTCGTGACCTTGACCTTTGACACTCAAGGTCACACAATCAATGAACACATTTCATTGAGTATAACATTATTGTAATGAAATAAAGTGTTAAAAAATATATTAATCCATTTTCTCCATATTTGTTGACCTTGACCTTGACTTTGACCTTCGACAGTTCGTACCCAAAACTTTTTGAAAATTTTGTACTTCTCAAGAGATAATATATACAAAATCTGAACTTCATAGCACAAAATCTTTTCAAGAATTTTGTGATGATTTTATAACTCATGACCTTGACCTTTGACCTTCAAGGTCACACAATAATTGAACACTTTTTATTGAGTATAACAATCATGTATTGATTAAAAGTGATCATAGTTCAAATTAAGCATTTTCGCTAAACCATGCTTAAGTCATGACCTTGCTGTGACCTTGACCTTTGACGGATTGTAGCCGAAACCTTTAAAAAAAATTTTACTTTTCAAAGGATGATATATACCAAGTTAGAGCTTCATAGCACAACAACTTTTCAAGTTACCGTGTTTACAAAGAATTTTGTGGTGATTTTATAACTCGAGACCTTGACCTTTGAACTTGAAAGTGAACATGTCATAATGATTCCCTGGAAGTATTAACATTTAGACGTGTTCATGAGTTCTGAAAAGCTAAATGGGATAAAGTTATACCCAAATTTAGTGCATTTTGTAATAACTCATATCTCATGACCTTGATCTTTGACCTTCAAGGTCACACAATCATTGAACACTTTTTATTGAGTATAACAATCATGTATTGATTAAAAGTGTTCATAGTTAAAATAAAGCATTTTCGCTAAAACATGCTTAAATCATGACCTTGCTGTGACCTTGACCTTTGACGGATTGTAGGCAAAACCTTTTCAAATTTTTTTACTTTTCCAAGGATGATATATACCAAGTTAGAGCTTCATAGCACAAAAACTTTTCAAGTTATCGCGTTTACAAGGAATTCTTAGAGTGAATACATAGCTCGTGACCTTGACCTTTGACCTTGAAAGTGAACGTGTCAAAATCGTTCCCCCGAGGTATGAGTAGTAAGGTATGAATAAGAGTCCTGGAAAGCTTAGTGGAAAAAAGTTATAGCTAGTAGTACGAGTGCGGCGGCGGCGGCGATGGAAACTTCACAAAAACTGATAGCAGCCCCGTCCTTAGACGGGCCTGCTAATTAAACAACCACAAACAAACATAGATACTGACATTTGAAATTAAGGTCTGCAGAGAAATATCCAGTTGACATTTTGAAATTTCTTAACTTGCAGCATGTTCTGTCTGATCACATAACAAAGTTGAAATGTAATACTAGTATGGTTTTCCACTTGAAATTTTTTACAGAGTTATAATACATATACAAAATATCCAGAACCTCTTTACACATTGAATCGTACAGGCAATGATTGTACTAAGAAGCAAAATAATGAAATTAATTTTGTCATTTGCTATATATACTGATAAAGGCTGAAATATTTCAAAAAATTAAATGGCTATTCATGTCTCGCCCATGACTTGCTTAACCTCTTCAAAATTAGAAGTTTTTTAACATGGACAACTTCAAACCGTATAATGATATAGAAAGAAGGCATGTCTAGGTTTTGGAAAATCAAGAATAAAATATGATTCCTATTCTAGAGATAATTTATTTCAAAACAAAACTTCTCATAAATATTCAATTATTAATGAGAAGTTAATAAATTATGACTTTAGCAATGACTTGTAATTATCATAAGGAATTAAAATGTACACTGTAAAAGAACACTCAACACGGACAATTATATACAAGACACACTTCGCATCTCAATATTATCTTTTATACTAAAATACTTAATGTTTTTTGCTGATGTTAGTATTGAAAACATACATATAAAACAATCGCTATCAGTTATTACACTATAGTACTTTTGAGAGATTTCGCAGACCTTGTCACAAATTTCTGACAACGTGATGTTCAAGGTTACAAAGATATTTTATGTCTGAAATAATATAAACCTACAGGTTTCAACTCACAATATACCCTCAGTCAACATATCACAGTATGTTATAGATAAAACATGCCCAGGGACATTATAAAGAATTCAGAATGTTTGCCGGTGGAATTTACCCAAAGGCTTGAACCCCGAGGGCAAAATTCTTGTTTCTAGATATTGCCCTGAATCCATGTTCTATCTATTTCATAATGTGGTACTTGCGTTCAAAACACAAAGGATTATTTAAAAACGACCTTAACAAAACCAAAATAAGACGTTGGCGTTTAAGAGTCTTTGATTCAACTTCCGTCTGCCAAATCAAATTGTATGTAGAAACCAATAAGCTAAACTACTTTTACTGCTTTCAGCTCATCTGCTGCGGTGCAGTGGTATAATCGTTAGCTTCAGCGTGCGGGAGACGGTATATCGCCAAACATTTGAACATTAAAACATTGAAACATGAGTTATTTTTCTATTTTTATTGGAAGTTGACAACCTACAATGTTATAGCTAAAATATAATTATTAGAAGAGGGTTGTTCACCTAATGATACTTGCTGCCGTGCAGGGTGAAAATGTGGATTATTTTATTGATTATACCCTTCATCCCTGGGTCATTTTTTTGGACAGAAGACATTTTTATATTTATCGCATTCTAAGAGAAATAGTGTAACGCCACTTAAAGGTAAATCAAAGTTTTGTCAAATAAAACATCATTAATGTGGGATGCTGAGAAGAAAGAAAGGAAAATGATTGAGAGTAAAAGTTGTTAAAAAAACGCATAAAAAGGTCACCAAAGTGAGATAACTCTAAGTAAGCTAAGAAATAACACCAAACCCAGTGTTTAAACCACACATAGCAGTGAACAGGACAGTTCCGGGTTCAAGCGAGCTTACAACCAATCCGGATTAATTAGATTTCCACTCCACTCGAGTCCGTTGTTCAATATGTTTGTCCCAGTTATTACCTACGTGCTATGTCTACTCTCTGTGGGGAGGGGCGAGGATCCGCCCGGACACCTGCTACCCCTGGGGGGTCACTCCACCCCCCTCAGTATAGACGAGATATCACATTACCCCCATCCGCTTCAGTTTTATGATGAATATATGCAATATGGAAAACCTGTTTTGTTTAAATCGATTTTGAAGAAAACGGGATCAAAAGCTATGCAAGAATGGACGGATGATTACATGAGGTAGGTAATTAATAAATATTCTTTGCATATCTAATATTCTAAATATTTTGTCATCATGATTTTAGTTTAATTATATTGTCATATGTGGACAATGCGATAAAATCGTCAATATTCAGACAATACATCAATCATGGACAGCTTATTTTTATTTTGTATTTGATTATTTGTCATTCAGTTATATATTAGTCTTTTATCAAATGTAGTTTACTATATTATGTGCTAGAAGCCAGGCATATGTTCTATGTAAATCATGCTGCTGCGTTTGACAACACGTTGTCCGCTTTGGTTGTGCACAGACGCTGTCCCATTAGCATGTGAATGTGTACAATGTGGGAGAGACAGTGTAATGAACATTTAAGTGTCACGTTGACAACATTGAAAGCACAAATTCTAATGTTCTAATCATTTAAATAAATATTGTTAATTATGAACAAAATAGGGTAAATTAATGATAAAATTGATGAATGAATATCAAAAGAAAGGAAGTTTTGACAATAAGTATTCCTATTAGTACAGATCGTATTTTATCAATAGAATAAACTTTTCTTGATTTAAGGGCACCGATCAAGTCTTTTGAAATAGATAACACTTCGAATCTGCCAGACTTCAGTCAAATGTAGATTAAACGATAAGCCGTATATAATTTAATTCTTGTCGTTATCGTTTGAACGGTACGAGGTGAAGTCAATATAAGTTCGTAGCCTTCGATAGGCCTATATATATCACTTGACTACAGTGGTGATTGTTCCGATGATATCCCCCTTCACCTCGACACAGTTAGCCTATCTGTTCTTGAGACTGTCTATGTCCTTAAAGGGGAAGTAGCATGTTTTCAAAATTTCATATTTTCAATTTTTCACTGATAATTGTACGTTAATGCTAATGGTATTATTTTGACAGTGCCTAAAATATCATTACACAAACCAATCATCCATAGTCAAAGCATCCTGTCTCAAGGTACGAACGTTACGTTAATTCCACTAATCTGTATCCTGGGCTCAGAAGCTAGATTCGCTCGCGCGGCCTGACTTGTGATATAGCCAATCAAATCATTTTCTCGCCACCTTCTCGACAAAATTTCAACGAGAAAATGATCTGATTGGCTATATCCCAAGCGAATCTAGCTCCTGAGCCCAGGGTACAGATTAGTGGAGTACCCTGAGACAGGATGTAGTCAGAGAACAAATTATTAAGATTCACATTGGGTCCATTGGTGGCCATTTATTTGTGAACACCTTTACTTCATTTGTAAGAATGAGGAATCGCATGGCGAACATCACAGTATATATTTGATTTTTTACTGCTTCATTTAGTTCAAATACATTGTCTTTCTTTTGGAACCATTTAATTTCATTTTCCTGACATCACCTTCTATTCCGCCTTAAAACGTGCAAATGTCCCTTTATTATAGAAGTAATCGGACTGGTTCCTTACCCATACATCAGTATCAGTTCATCGTCATCGTCAATCTTGTATCACCAAGTGCGACTTCAAATAACGAAATACATAATAACTAAGTACCTAGGTCATCTTCCTACGCAGAGCCTAAAATGCCAGTTTCCGAACTGTCATTTTATGCCTTGCTGTAGAGACTTTACTTTTCTGTGCTGCTATAGTGCCCCTATATAGAGCAAGCACAGAAAACTCAAGGTTATGCAGCAAGGCAGAAAACTGACAGTTTGGAAACTGGCGTTTTAGGTTTTGCGTAGGAAGATGTACCTGGGTCGGATTTTCGAAGTTCTCCCAGTACTAAGATAGTCGTAAGTCAATGTTAATATATTGTACTTGCGAAAAATTTAGCTCCGTGAGAGCTTTGACAATCTAGGTCAAGATCTATACTGTAGGTGGTGGTTCAGCTGTTCGAAACCTGATGGTTTAAATGGACAGTCCTATCTGGGTATTTGTATTGAAAACGAAAACCAATGAGGTCGTTCCAGTTCATGCATTACATTTTATTTCAAACATAATACTTTTGTTAATTAATATTTGACAACTTGATAAAGAAGAGCCAACACTCGGTTAAAAAACGCAACAGTGAGAGGTGAAGCCATTTACAAGCGTAAAAAACCTTGCTACAACATTACGAGGCATTTTGTTATGTTTTACAATCATTGTAAATATTTGGATATTCTACTAATACAAAAAGTACATGTTCAAAAAAAGTTAAATTGATGAAAGCATTTTCCAAAACTAACGAGAACACAGATGAAAGAATAAAACCATACACATGGACGTAAGAAGGCCCTGTTGACAAATATATAGGAACTAGTTCAGCGAAAGTAAACCGTCTTGCGCAGGAATGGCGATATTATTGGAAGCATTTTTTTGCGATTTGAAAAAGATACCATAAAGATACTATGATTTTATGCCGACGCGTTCAGATGATATTTGAAAAGTATTTGACCAAATATTTCAAAGACATATACAGCGAACAATTTTTACTATTTTGGTAATCGTCCGAAAATGAAATACGAACTTGCAGAAGAATGCTATGAATAGAATAAGCCCTAAATAGAAGAATGTCTTTTTAGTAACAACATTATTTCAAATATTTTAAAGCCGTTTGGTAACAATATTTGCAAATACATAGTCCTACACAATATTAAAAAGCGAACTGAACGGAAAACGAGGTTACACAAGTATTACATAGATATGATGACCACATGTACTGATAAGAACACATTAATCCAATCAATAATAACGATTCTTATCTTTTTATTATATGTATACCATGTTGTATTCAGCGTTTAAGAACAAGGATAAGAAATTGTACAAGGAACACATGAATATAAGGATCTCGGCCGCGGGCTTACGAATACGTATAAGATTAAGTTGATTATTTCCAGAACCAATTTCGGAGAGACGGTAGTGATGGTTGAGTCAGGTAAGAAGGAAGACCGAGGAGCAGACCTGAACCAGATGAAACTGTCCGAGTATCTTGACTCGTACAAGACCGAGGACATCTACCTAGTGCAGGACCTTACTCAGAGGATGAAAGGTACGGGCTAGTATAACAATTAGACTCTGAAATGATTTTTTTTTCAATAAAACTGAAATTTGAAAAAAAATGAATAAACATAATGAAAATGAGACTGAGATTTCCTCATTTTCAGATTAAAATTGAGCTTTCAAGCCTTATTAAAGACTTGCTTAGGCTTTTATTTAATTTTAGGGTCTGCCTGACAGACTAGGTACGGGCATACATTGTCTGTTATCCAGACCCTAATGAAAAAAAAATTAAATAAATAAATAAATAAATAAATAAATAAATAAATAAATAAATAAATAAATAAATAAATAAATAAATAAATAAATAAATAAATAAATAATTAAATAAATAAATAAATAAATAAATAAATAAATAAATAAATGAATGAGTGAATGAATGAATGAATGAATGAATGAATGAATGAATATAAAAAAATAAAATAAACAATAAACAAATAAATAAGGGAGCCTTCTTAAGTCTAGAAAATATTGGCAAGTCTAGATGCCTCAGCTGAAATTAAGTATTGTTCAGGGCTCCTTTTTATTTATTTTTTGATTATCAAAATAATAAAATTAGTAAAGAACTCTTTTTTTCAGGGACTAAATGTTAGTCTAGAGCATACATCGCAGGAGATCTTATTTTCCATTGTAGGCCTACATAGTAGGACTTCACATTGCACAAATGGTATTAAGATTAGAGCTGTGTAATATTATTGCATTAACGATATATCGCAATACAGATTGTGTAATACCATCATTGTAAAATTATTTTCATTGAGAATTCGAAATTTTAATCGCACTAAATAACTAAAAGTAAAAATTACATGCTGAACAAAGCATATGAAAGCATATAAGTTTTCATGTGTGCAATCAACATTTAATTTATTTGAAAATTTTATCTTTTTGAGTGATAGACTATTTTTCGCATCCTATGAAGGCATTTTATCCAATATCTCTTAACTGCATAAAAACTACAAAAAGGTTGATTATAATTTTCATTTAATAACTTGAAATATTATTGCAACACACGAGTTGAATATCGCAATATATTGTAATAAAAAATATATATGCAGCCCTAATTAAGATGTTGTACGAACCTTTCGCTGGCAAATATTCTTACTTCTTAATAATGCCATGTTAATTTTAAAGTTCCCTGTACTTTCGGTTGCAGAGGATGTGCCCCTCCCATACTGTATACGATGCGGCGGCCCCCAGAGGATGTTGACGAAGGCGATCATGTGGTTCAGTAGCGGGGGCACGAAGTCTGTGGTGCACATGGACGAATCTGAAAACATCAACTGTCTGCTGGATGGGTCCAAGGACTTCATTATGTTTGATAGGGTATATGACGTTATCATCCTACGAAGAAGGATTGAAATGACTTTCATTTAGCTATTATATTACTTAGCTTCTGAACGTGGAATTGATAAAGAATTTATTCTCTAAAAACTGAATTCGAACGATAATTGCATTTCATGATTCAATTATGTTTACATTCGTAAATGAATATTTCATATCAATATATATCAATATAGATGTTTATTTGAAGATCTTCTTCCTGTGACGTTCAAAACATGTCAATGATATCCAGTGGGCATCAAATTGATCGTCTTATTGTTATTACACTCAACACGATAGTAAATAATCAGCACGATATACACTACTTATGCATCATATGGATCAATATGTTACCAGTGAGAATGTGATATAATTTACAATATAAGGAGTCACAAACGCACTTATTTGTTAAAGTTAACTAACCTCATAAAGGGTGTCCACAAAATAAATCTGCTTGTAGTTCTTGCTGATAATTAGCGTTGAGCACTAAGACATTGACCATCTAAACATAAAACATTTAGCATAAATAATATTTATTATGAAAGATTGAAAGAAAACCCAGTAATGAGTGCAACTGTTTCTATGGTGCTAAGTTCTTTGTAAGATAACAATCCTTCACTATTGCAGATACACGGACCAGACATCGAGGCTGACGGGTACAACTGGGAGGGGTCCCACAGTACCATGGACGTGGACAGGGTGGATATGTACAAGTTCCCTCGTATACAGCATCTACCCTACTACAAGATACACATGGAGAAGGGGGACTGCCTCTATATACCTACAGGGTAAGTGAACACTTATTTTCCCATATATAAATTATTATATCCCAAGGGGGCAATAGCACGTTTTTTGAAAATTTCATATTTGCATTTTTTACTGATAATTGTACGTAATTGCTAAATGTATTAATTTGATAGTGTCAAAAAATCATGTTACACAAACCAATCATCCATAGTCACTTTAATCAGAGAACAAATTATGAAGTTTTACATCAAGTTCATTGGCTGCCATTTTATGTGAACACCTTTAATTCATTTTGTGTTTACATTGTATATTTGAACTATTACTGCTATACTTAGTTTAAATACATTGTCTTTCAATCGGAACCATTAATTTTCATTTTCATGACATCACCTTATATTCTCCCTAAAAACGTGCTACTGCCCCTTTAAAGGAGTTGCATTTACTACAAACCTATTCTAACTGTCAACGGTTATCTATGTACATATACAGGGTATGTTAAAAGAATTCCAATTTAAAATGCTTGATTAGATTCCCTTTTAACAAATAAGTAATAAGGCTTATTACTTTGAAATATTTAAATGTACAAGACAATATCAATCGACATCTATATACCTACAGGGTATGTGAGCAATTATTTTACTCCATATGATTTTAAACGGGGTTATGCCTATTCTAATTGTCATCTGTTGTGTACCTCTATATACGTATGCCAGAAATTTTTATTCCCTAAATTCATAATCATAACGGATTTATGCCTGTTAACGGTTGCCTATCTATATATAAATGGTATGTAAAAAAGAATTCAACAATGCTAGAGTCCCCTTTGAACAAATAAGTTAAAGGGGCAGTAGCACGTTTTTAGGGGGAATATAGGGTGATGTAAAGAAAATGAAAATCAATGGTTCCAATTGAAAGATAATGTATTTAAACTAAATGGAGCAGTAATAATTCAAATATATAACGTAAAGTTTAGCCATGCGATTGCTTTTTCTTACACAAAATGAATTAAAGGTGTTCACACAAAATGGCCGCCAATGGATTTCATGTGAATTTTCGTACTTTGTCCTCTGACTATTGATGATTGGCTTGTGTAATGAGATTTTTGACGCTGTCAAAATAATACATTTTGCATTCACTTACAATTATAAGTGAAAATTGTAAAATATAAAATTATCAAAAAACGTGCTTCTGCCCCTTTAAAAGGGTTATTACTAAGAATCTAGCATCTACAATTCAAGTTTACAAGACAAGATCTATTGACATGCCTTTAACCTTATAGCAACTTATGTCTAACATTCTGGACATAAGGGCATTGAGTAAAACTATAGACAAAATATGCATGTGAACAATCAGTTCCGCGATTTTGATCTCATCTGGTCGGAAATGACATGGCATTGTGTTTGACATACGTCCGTTCATCCGTCCTGCCGTTTACTGTTTGGTGACATCTCTCCTCGAGAGGCAAAATGCCTTGAAAACTGAAAGTTGCGAGCAAGCTATAGTATGCAGCCTATGAATTGTGTATAGCGTTCTTAAAAATTGTATTTATGAAGAATTTTTTTAAACATTACTTAAACATTTTTCATTTTAAGCAAGTACTTATAGATAATAATTTAGGAAAAAAGACCATCCTAATCTCGGATATATACTTCATATCCCTGATTAGAACGGATTAAATTACAACGAATAAACATCTGTTTATAGTGACTGTACGATGACGTGGATGCGACATTAAGCATTATCTATGGACAATAAAAGGTGTGCCATCAAAGAGGATTACACCTGGACTAACATAAATCTACTGCAGTGTGACTACATGTAACATATGGAGATTGAGTGTTGATAGGGGAAGTAACTTCTGATTAAACAGATATAATATCCGTAAACCGCAGTGAAGTGTGTAAACAATCATTACGGAAATGTCGCATGCAGAGAAGGCCGAGGGACTGATGTCCTCACAGTGATCTTTTGATGACAATGCGTGTTGTGAAAACTGTTGGATGTATAAACACATGCATTCTCTCCCCACAGAGGCAGCTCAGTCATACCCGAGTTAGCCTCTGTTCTATTACGCCAAGATCCTGGAGTTCCGGCAGATTGCCCTAGCGGCAAAAAGTTGTAACTTGAGATATCTCCCCTATTTGCAGCCAATGAAAACACCTTTTGGATATCCACGACTTAGGGAATTCTCATCGGTCGTATAGTGACTTGCATAAGCATCATGCCTTTAGGTTTATTTTTCAACAGTATGAGTGGGAAAATATTTGAAAATCAGATATGGATTGGGTTTTTAATTAGAAACATACTGTTATAGAATTGTGTAAATTGTTATTTGTTTTATGATAAATTTATTTTAATAATTTACCAAATAAAAACTAATGAAAAGGTAAAAAGCGACGTTTTGTAGAAGGAAGAATTATCTCCCCTGGATGTTAAATTTCAACGATAGCTTTGCCGAACTACACGGGAATAGCCGAGCTTTTGCGAATGACCACTTTTGAAACGGCGTTGCTGGTTGCACAACTAACTTCGATTGCCTCCAATCAGATTTCTACCTTTCCATCCCATTTGTTAGCCGTAATAGAACAGAGGCTAACTCAAGAATGACTGAGTTGCCTCTGTGGGGAGAGAATGAAACACATGGTGACATAAGAAATAGGTTGACTAACTCACTTGAGACTATTATTAGGGTGTTACGACAAATGTATTGCATATCGGATGCTAATGTGAATGCATTATGCTTTCACAGCCTGTGGCTGTTTGTCACTGATTGACAGTATGTTGCCGCCACAGGCAAACAATCATCCCTACTGTCTGTACTCCACTTGAGTGGCATGCGGCACACATGGGGTTAAGGGAACGAGATGGTCGCATATTGCACATGACAGGCATGTCGTAGGTGGAACACGTGTTGAGTCAACTGCATATTTACCTCGGGCAGAATAGAAATCTGTCAAAGACTAATAGGTCGTTATATCACCAAAACCTTTCTGAAGACTGTTTAATAAAGGAAACTTTGACACGAATTATATATTAAGTATGTTACATCTGTTTTCAAATAATAAATCCTTCATAGAAGATGAATATCATGTAATGATCATACCATATCATACCACCATACCATACCATACCATATCATACCACCATACCATACCATACTATATTATATCATATCATACCATACCATATCATACCATACCACCATATCATATCATATCATACCACCATACCATACCATACCACCATACCATACCATACCATACCGCCATACCACCATACCATATCACCATACCATACCATACCATACCACCATACCATGCCATACCATACCACCATACCACCATGCCATACCATACCATACCATACCATACCATACCATACCGTACCACCATATCACCATACCATACCACCATACCATATCACCTTACCATCATACCATACCATACCACCATACCATATCACCATACCATACCATACCACCATACCATGCCATACCATACCACCATACCATCATACCATACCATACCGTACCACCATATCACCATACCATACCACCATACCATACCACCATACCATACCACCATACCACATCATCATACCATACCATATCACCATACCATACCATATCATATCATACCATACCATACCACCATACCACCATACCACCATACCACCATACCACCATACCATATCACCATACCATACCACCATACCATACCATACTATACCATACCATACCAACACCATACCACCATACCATAATTATGTTTCTCTAGGTCTTGTATTTGATAGAACCAGTTATAGTTGGTGCTTTGTAAGGTATAGACTTAATTAAGTCAATGACCTATTAATAAATGTTGCTTCATTAATATGATTTTTTCCTTTACGCTTTTCATTTCATATGTAGTTAGTAAATCTAGACTTGCAAAATCAGAATTTATTTAATACACAGTCATAAAGAAGGACTATGCAACATGATACAGTTAACGATTGAATGAAGTAAAACCCTTTTGTTAGCTTACTAATATCACTCATCTCACTTTGATATTCCTTTGCTTAATTGAAAAAGTTTATATCAGAAGATGTTTGGTGCAAACTATAATTTAAACATTTATTAAGGGTATATTGAAATGATTTATCCTTTTTAATCCACCATCAACATATCAACATTCTTGAAGGAATAGTGAAAGCGAATGAAGATGTAGATATCCGTTTGCAGAATGCAAACTCAGTTTGGAGTATGTTGAAATGATATCTCATGTTCTTTTGTATCTTGTATCACCAGACCAGGGGTGATAATGTAAAAATATCGTCATGCTTATAACTCAATTCTGAATGTGCTGAAATGATATTTAGACGTCCTGTGAATCTAGCAGTACCGCTACATTGAAATAAGACTTTAAAAAAGTCAATTCGTCATTCCGGTAATGCGAGTCCATAAGGTTTTATTAGATTATTAAAATGTCAATTTGAATTATACCAAAAACTTAAACCAAATAGAGATGTCCGTCGTTCCTTTTCATATTGTTTATGGACTCCATAAGGAGTAAGATGAAATAATATAAACACGTCCTTTTGAATCTAGTATCAAGAAAACAACTACATTGAAAAGAAAGTCAGACCAAACTAAGAGGTACCATCAAGACTCTCTATTAATTATTCAAACTGTATTTGGAGTATGTTGGAATGAATAATGGATATGGTATCACGAGATCAATCTCTATTAGAGGAAATGAACCCCAAAATGATATTCGTGGTATCCTTTCAGAAATTACCACCAGGTTAACTCTTTCGGGCCAAGAAACCTTGCTGTCAACATCTGGTTCTACCATCAGATGTGGTTCAACACGACAGACTGTGCTGGAGATGCTTGGAACACATCTACATCCATGAACAACTACCCGTACGCTAGGATAACAGAGGCGTTGAGGTAAAGACAAATTTCGTGAAACTTGGATAGACTGAATAAGGTGAAATTATATGGTTTTTTTCAACTTCTTTATCACACGAGTGACTAAGATGGACTTCTATGGATTGTTCAACTTCTTTATCACAAAAGTGACTAAGATGGAATTCTATGGATTTTTCAACTTCTTTATCACAAGAGTGAATAAGGTGGAATTCTATGGATTTTTTCAACTTCTTTATCACAAAAGTGACTAAGATGGACTTCTATGGATTTTTATATTATATTATATTACATTACATTACATTACATTATTTTTTATTTATTTTTTATTTATTTTATTTTATTTTATTTTATTTTATTTTATTTATTTTATTTTATTTTATTTTATTTTATTTTATTTTATTATTTTATTTTATTTTATTTTATTTTATTTTATTTTATTTTATTTTATTTATTATTTTATTTTATTTTATTTTATTTTATTTTATTTTATTTTATTTTATTTTATATTATTTATTTTATTTTATTCTATTTTATTTTATTTTATAGAGACCTAATGCTGGAGCCCCTTGAGATGCAGGAGAGTATGAGTGAGGACGAGTTCCTAGACAAGTGGTACTATATCTCTATTGACGAGGTCGAGAACTCAAAGGTATTCCTTATACACAAATCACATTTATCGTTATGTGAAGTAAACACTAAGGGAACAAAAGATAAACTTTCGTTATGTTATGTTTGAAGTTTGAAAAGTTTCTTCCTAAAATTAAAAAACGTATGTGAAGTCAATTATTTCATAACCAGATATGTCTTTGAATTGGATGTTTATCCTGAAATTATACATTACATAATACAAATATGATTACGACGGGTTACTAATAAGTACTGCAAAGGATAGTATTTCTGAGAAAGCGTAAGGGAATTAAAGACACAATATCAAAAGTAAAACATTATAAAAAAGGCATCTCCTATACATGACAAATCAAACGCATCCTCATCTGTTCATACAGGTGTTCCACTATATAGACGCTAACCAGGACGGCATGTTAAACTGGGAGGAACTGTACTCGTTTGATGTTGATGAAGTCTACAAGTCCTTCCCTAAAGCCTTCGGGAACGATTTCAGAGAGTATTACAGGGAGAAGAAACACATGTATGAAGAACTCTTTGGCTCAAGTCGCGAAGAAGAACAAATTAAAAGGAAGGACGAATTATAACTTATGCATCAAATTTTAGTAGCATAGAATAACTGGAAGAACACTTGTTTGTAGAACTGTTTTGGTCAAGTCACGAAGAAGAAAAATATAAGGGAAAGGATGGACTATACATCTAATTTTAGTAGCATCATATAAATGTAATAGATACTGGAAGAAACGCTTGTATAAAAAACTGTTTGGGCCAAGACACGAAGAAGGAAAAGTTAAAGGAAAGGACCGGATTGTAACTTATAAATCAACTTCAAGTAGCATCATATAACTGTAATAGAGGCTGGAAGAAACACATGTATGAAGAATTGTTTGGGTCAAGATAACAAATAAAAAGGAAGGACGATTTATAGCTTATACATCAACTTATTAAAATCATATACCTGAGTGTTGTAATAGAGGTTGGGAGAAACGCTTTTATGAAAAACTGTTCGGCTCAAGTCACGACGAAGAAATATAAGGGAAAGGACTAATTGTCACTTGGTATGAGGGCGTTGAATTGTTTGGAGCAATCTTTGAAGAAGAAGAGGTTAAGGGAAAGAACGAGTTGTGACTGGCTTATATTACGAGGATATTAGACTATGTATAAATATGTGTTGTGTTTTGGCCGCGTCTTGAGAAAGAACGGTTTAAGGGAAGGATGAATTGTAATTTTTATCTTAGGAAATATAATTACGAGCATATCATATAACAAACTGTGTATATTTTTGAGGTTTTATATGTTGCATTGTGCATATATACAAACCGTTTAATCCTTGTATGTTTGGAGAATGTCTAATATATTGTTCATTTTATGTCATGAGGTATTCAAATCATGTCACTTCATGTACTTGCGATTTATCTTGTAAACTTCAAAGTTCATATTGTTTCTTTATCATTTCCTGTAATATTTATTCCCTTGTTGTGTTTCAAAGCATTCTATTCAATTAAATGAGTTCTATATATAAAATACTTGCAATCAAATGAGATATTGAAAATAAATTATCTAAATCAACACGTTTATGTTCCCATTGAATTGTTTCGACGACGTAAATGGAAAGTTCACCACTACATAAAAACAAAACGTGTTTGTTCAAAACACTTTTCTTAAATATTAACATTGGAGAGATATTATCGCCGTAAAATATTACAATTTCAACGAAGATTCTATCATGTCGCGAATAATTACAACCATAAAGAGGAAGAGGAAGGTGTTCAATAAAATGCACACACTCTACTTCAATCACCCCATAACACAATGGTCAATCGTGGCTGTCATAAAAACCTGGCACACGGTTGATAAACTACTCATTAAACGCTTATGCATATATGGAAGGACAAACGGGTCAAAATTCACAAACCTTGAACTGCAATGACGTCGTATTGGATCCTTACACTTTGTGTGGTTCTCTCCCTGATCTATAAGCATAATGCTTCAGAAGACGTTCACATGAAGCCCCTAAGCAACCCTGGGGATCAAAGCGATTCCTATAACCAGGGTCAGAAGGATTCCCTTATCCCTCAGGATCAGAAGGCGTCACCCCCTAAGCAGGAGACATTCCTTGGCCCTGGGGGTGGGGGAAAGTCTTCTCCAAGGGGTCATCTGAAGCCGTTCGGTTCCCACCCCTCCCTTCATACCATCACTGAGATGCGAGAATTCCCATCACCTCAGTACTTCTACAAGTGGTTTGTGCAGCCGGGTACTCCAGTACTGTTCAAGTCGGTACTCAATACTATGCAGTACCCCGCGTATCGGAAATGGACGGATGAATACTTGAGGTATTGTGCTTTGTCAGTATTAAGAAATGTTGTGCATCGGATATCGTACGATACTTAGGTCATTCATATTTACTTTTCCAGTCAAGTATTTACGAAATTTTATACGGATGATGTTGAAATCATATTTTTAAACTTTTATTTATAAATTCGTGATCAAGGATGATAAGGAAAGCTAATGGATATACAACTTAAAATCTGATATATTTCCTAGAGAACGACATTTGCATCTATTTCTATTTCTCTTCCGACAATAAGAAGTCTTATACAGTATAGAAGTCAATACAAAGTCTTATAGAAGTCAAAAAGAAGGCCTATATCAGGAAACCTGCCTTCATCCTCTCTCAACACCATACGCTTTAGAATGATCACCAAATAACAAATCATGATCATAAGTATTTAGTATTGTGTGAAAGATGTAGAAGTAGGGTTCAAATATTGTATCCAAAACCTGTAGTTAATGGATTCGGAGTAGGGTTAAAAAGTTCAAGGAAAACATTAAAACTTATGTTGACCAGAGATAAGTTCGGAAGCGAGGAGATAACGACAGAGGTTGGTAAGAAGGAGACCCGGCGAGAGAACGGGAGCATCAGGTGGACTCTGAGCACCTTCCTGGACCGATACCAGCAGCAGGACCTCTACACTGTGGCAGATCTCACTCAACACATGCTTGGTATGTCTCCTGTAGACAGCAGTTCCTCTCATAACCGCCAGGGCCCCCTCTCACAAAGCCCCAAGGTGATCGTCAGTCCTTAAGGTAGCCTTAGTGCAATGTTAAAGAATGGGAGTTAAGGTCAACCTTAGTAAAGGTTGCTTTGTGAAAGGAGGCTCTGGCCCTTAGGTTTTAGGACTCCTTGACCCCCAGGCGCCTAACAGAGCCCCGGTGCTTCTTAAAGACCCGTCGTTATTTTCTGTAATATAAAATTGAACGGGTGATAAGGTTAATTATTAGGGTAATTTTTTTTCTAAAGAACATTTATTTAATGGTTTACACTGCTTTATAAAGGCAAGTTCTTGTATGTTAAACGAAGAAAAGCAATGCCTTCCTTCTTGAAAGGTTCAGAAATAGGATATGTCCCTTGCTTCAATTACAGACGTGTTTCTTTTATAACTGTGGAATCCCTTCCTGGAACTAATTTGTTTACGGTAAACCGGCGTCGAGCAGTTAACTATCCGGGGATAAGCGATATAAAAACGCATATTTATTATTGTCTTATTGGATATATATTCCAATGAAACAGCTAAATTGTAGGTGTGTTATTATCCAAAAGCTAAATATGTAAAAGACCTGCGTCCCTGTTGAAATTATCTTGGATTAAATATCTCATTTCTTCGCTTTAGGATTATCACAATGTTAACCAACGTTGATTATCTTGACCTTATTTTGAAATGTGTCCAAATATTACTGAAAGTAGGAAATTTCTTTGACTTTGACTCCATGCCATTCTACGGACAGGCTAGGATTTCTTTTCCGGCGTACAACATATTTGACCTTTATGTATGTAATATAGATATGATCCATTTACAATTTGATCCAAAATGACTATGAAGTCTTTTGTTTAGAAATAGAAACCAATTCCAAGTTTCCCATAATGATGAAATAACATAGGAACAGTGTAACATATTTTTATCAAGCTGGGCCTAGATTTTCGAAGCTCTCTTAGTGCTTAGATAGACATATAACAATGTAAATATATTGGACGTACGACTATCTTAGCATTAAGAGAGCTTCGAAAATCTAGACCAACACCCCCCCCCCCCCCCCCCCCCCCCCCCTGTCACAGAGGATGTCCCGATGCTCCCCTGCCTGTACTGTGGGGGGTTCCAGGACGCTCTGGCTGTGCTCATCATGTGGTTCAGTAGCGGGGGCACCAAGTCTGTGCTGCACTTTGACTCACTGGACAACATCAACTGTCTCCTGGAGGGCAGCAAAGACTTCATCTTCATCGACAAAGTACGTGAGATCATAGTAATTCACATGTGAATCATGATTAACAATGAAGCATGTAAACTGAGCTACAAAAGAAACACACCACAGTTAGTTTTAAAATATGCATGGTTTTCAATTTCAAATATTTAAAGTTTTTGACGTCTCACGCAAACACTGACAGGTGCAGGGGATTACTCAGTTGCATTAGAACACTTCCATGTGATTTTTCAATTTTTCAATTTAACAAATATTTTTTGATTGAAATATTTTTCAAAGTTTTATCATAATAAAACAAAACTGTTTATAAATATCTTAGTTGTATCTTACGTTAGAATCAATACATGAGACTCATTCTTCACACATTTACAACATTTCAAATAAGGAAAGCCGGCCGACGGAATTCTAGACTCGCTCCGGCTGCAGTAGGCGATTTTTTTCACTGCCTATATTCATTTTCAACGGGAAAAAGTTCGCGATTTTTCGACGGTGACCCCCATTTTTTTCTTCAAATTTAAGTTTCTTATATTGTCAGGTTCATATTTAGAGAATCTAAAAAAATCCTAAATTTTGAAAAGTTATTTTGTTAGAAAATCTGTTCATTTTTGAGGTGAAAAATATGATTTTGTGTGACAAATAAATCTGAAAAATTGATTAAAATGATTTTTTTATCAAACATTTTTGTGTTTAACATGTACAACTGTTTCATTTCTCACTTTAAGCATTAATATTTTTGTATATATCTTGCTTTCACAAAAATTGTGGTCAAATACAAAATTATATATTTTTTGGCTTTTTTCACAAAAATGTCATTTTTTTAATCGATTTTACTCAAAAACGAGCACGATGACCCCCTTTTTTAGTTGATTTTTGAAATTGGCACATTCAGTTGAACAAACATGCTTTTTTCAGAAAAATCTAAATATTTTTATTTCTGGGTAGGGTATGTCCTTAACAAAGATATTTTGATAAACCATCAATCAGAAATGACAAAAATCATTAAAAATTCTGCAAATACGGGCTATGTTGATCATGAGATGACCAAATGCATCACAAGCCAATTACATATTTAATAAATCTAAAATAACTTAGATGTGTATTTATGTGAAGAATGATTTCTAACCTGAAACGCTATGGTCTATGTTCACAAAGCTTTCTTTAGAGCTAGGGAGCCTGTTTTTAAACATTCAGTTAGACTCTCCTAATGATTATAGTGATAAACAGTATGTTGTTGGAGTCACATATAACAAACTTTATAACTGTTGTTAATTTATTGAGAAGTACGCGGTTGATTCTAAAAAAATGCTTCAAAGTTAAGCTTAGTGACAATATATCAGGCAAACGTCATGATTTGAGACAAAAAACGGACGATTGTGTGCGCAAATGATCCAATCTTAATCTGTAAACCTGTTTGCAATAGGCCCAACGACAACTATGGATTGGTAGTATTTAGTAGTACCATTGTAAATGGGACGTTGAATTTGGACTTTGCAACATTAAAATATAGATTCAAAATGTGTTCCATTTGAGGAATGAACGTGTATGTCTATTAAGATGTTTAACAACTAAGGTATATGGTATTTAAGTTCTTATTTCAGCCACATAAACAAATAATGAAACCAACTATGTTTCAGTTTAAAGAGTTATACAAATACCTATTCCAAAATTTTTTAAATTCACAATTGATTGTTTATCAATTATCGTTTTCTCTGAACCTTCAGATTCACAAATCTCGGATAGTTGCAAACGACTATGTAGCTCATCGGGGGTACTCTAGGGTTGATGTAGACAAGGTAGACTTACTCAAGTTCCCCCAACTGGAGAATATTCCGTGGATCAACGCACACATGGTCAAAGGAGACTGTATCTACATACCAAAAGAGTGAGTTCCTTGAAGGCTTTGTCATATTTGTCATATTTTGAAAGTAATATCGAACGACCATTTCATAAACAATATCATACATAAATGATGTGCCCTTTATAAGATAACTTTTAATTTACTGACTCTTCGTTGTGAGAAATATGACAATATTTGCTAGATCAAAACTTCTTGACCATGTGGAATTCGTTCAGTTACATCTCTACTTATTCCCCTGAATTAAGAAACGACTCTTTCTGCGAATTTCTGCAATATGAACTAACCAGCCTCCATCAACCACTAACAGACCACAATCAAACATATCTTATTAAAAGGTTTCCAGTAGGCCAGATTTCTTGCAGTGCGGTAGTTATAAACAACACAATACATGATTGAATCCAGGTTGGCTTTTCTCTTATTTATTATATCATATCTTATATGTTATTTCTTGAAAAAAGGGTATGGTGATTTTGCAAAACAATTACAATTTTCATAAAATTCTCAGCTCAGGTATTGATAAGTTGTCCATTTTGTACATATTTGGTCTGTTAAAAATATTTGTGAATACACTGTTTCTTTCTTATTCTATTCTCGGACATGTAAATAAATAATAAAATTAATGGGAACGCTTTCCATTGAAATAAGCACGACTGGATCAGATGGTAAAAATTCAAAATTTTGAAATTGATGTGTATTTTTAACCTTTATTAGCTAACATGGAATCTTAACAATGAGTTGTCTCCCCCTAGATGGTACCACCAAGTGAACTCGTACGGCAACAGGAACCTGGCGGTGAATGTATGGATGTACCATTTACCTCAATTCAACCAATCGGATTGCGAGAATACCAACCAATCATACAGGGCCATGTCTGAATACAGCAATGCGGAGTCGGAACACATTGATAGGTGAGGTACAAACGGAGAGTATTAATTAACTATCAATGATATGGCACTTATACAATGTATACGGCCTGCACTATACGAATCCACAACTGGACCAATACAGGAAAACTGCGCCAATATGAGCAAAACGAGAAGACTGGGCCAATACAAGTCTGAGCATGCGCATACACACAAATGGCGAGAGTCCGGAGCTATCGCTTCACAACTTTCAACATATATGACAGTTCATCAATCTCATTAATAATTTTGATTTCGGTAAAAATTAACTCTCTAATGTTATGCAAGTAAATTACAAAGAAGTTGATTAATAAAAACGTCATTAATCAAATTTTTCGTATTGGCCCAGTTACAGGTCCGAGGTCTGCTGTATTGGCCCGAGGCGAAGCCAAGGGCCAATACAGAAGACCGATACAGGTCCTCGGTCTTCTGTATTGGCCCTTGGCTTCGCCTCGGGCCAATACAGCAGACCTCGGACCTGTAACTGGACCAATACGGAAAAACTTGATTAATAATATTATAGTATGAAAGCGTGAGAGATTTTATGAAATTTGAACGTAATTGCAAATACAGATGAAGGGCTTGTGGAAAATGTGAGCCCGCATTCAGAGTGGATGGAAATACTGGAAATTGGTGTTGACATACTGATAACGTCCTCCGGGGTTCGAACCCTGGCCCTCCGGGTTGAGAGGCAGACACTCTACCGAATCAGCTAAAGAGATATCCCTCTAGCAAAAGCCAGTGGGCATGCTGATATCTTCCCTGCAACAATACAAGTTAAAAGAATATTTTCAAGTTCACGTGTACCTGAGAAATATGATGACTATTGAAGGTGTTGATAAAATACACTCCCAGCTGTGTATCGTTGTCATAATAAGGTTCACGCAATTTTCAAGGATGTAAATGAACTCCAATGACTAGTCTAGTACAGTGAGATATTAAAATATCGAGAACTTACTATGGCCTTATTCGCAGCTTAGCTCAGCCAACACACGACAAATTACTTGTTTTATAGAAGTCATACATGTCATGCATCAAACCTCTTGATGGAAAAAGGTAATAAACTCATGAGACAATTCTCTTGGTAACTCAATAGTAAGTTAATCATCCACAATCACCTAATTAAATGATGTTTGAAAGTATGTCAGTGGAAACAAAAATTTACAAAAGATGCCTTATACATCATCACGTTCATCTTGCAGACTACACATCCAGCACAAATTTGAAGGACTAGACGTGGTATTCAAACAGCATCTATATAAGCGTCTTGATTCGCCTACTACAGATGAAGTCGATAAGGTTTGTAACTTCCCTCACATCTGAACACGTTATTAATGATTGAATCATCGGACAGGAAGTATTCATGTACTGTCAATGCACTAGCCGGTCTTACTTTTTTGTCATGTTTTATGAGGACCAAAATGTATGCAATACCAAGACATACTTGTCCATGACGGAAATGTTATCTCAATAAGCAACATTCCAAAAAGTCTGTGTGACGTAAAACATAAGACTTTCCCCATGCATTTGAGAGCAAAAATACGAAAGTCAAGAATTGTCGAGTTTCACAAAGGGAGACTTTCATGACAACATATGCTTGATAACAGTTATATTATCTACACCGAAAGTCCCATTCATGTAAGGAGAAGTTAATCCTTAGGACTCTTCATTATTCATCTAGACAATTTCTAAATGCCTCTAAAGAAGAGTTATAACATATTTGAGGATGGATGTTGAAGCTTTATGTATAACTTATAACTTTTATTATTGTATATTTGACTTGGGAACAATATTTTTTTAATTTTTTTTTAAAACAACAAAAAACCCACAAAAAAACATATTTGATGTATGGATATGTAATGTTCCTATGTATACATCTTACTTCTATTTACTCTAATAGATCAGGGGTTAACGAGCCAAGTAATGATTTTATATCAACAGCTCACTCTTTAATCTCATGACTACTGTTTTTCGTTGTCTTTCCTGTATAATAAACGGCTATGTGTCCTTCGAGAAGACTTATGTCAACTGCACTATTTTGACTCTATTGATCCTTGATAATCTGAAATCGACAGAAAATGGGGAGTGCGCTTTTATTCCAAGGGGTTTAAGCAAACTGATCCTTAAAAGATAAAATAGAAAACTATTCTGAATTCAGTTAAACCTTTACATGATACTATGTATAGTTTTTTCTTCCTTTTCAAAACCTTGCGCGAGTATTCAATGCAAGAATACAGTCTAATTTAAAAATATTCGCCTATATTCTTATAATTAAAATGCTAACTGTTCCAGCTTTTCTCTTTGCTTGATGAAGACAGTAACGGGGAGGTCACGTGGGCTGAACTGAACACGTTCAATGTTCAGCAAGTGTTCGATTCATACAAGCACCTGTTCCTGCCGCCTGAACAACGGGAGGCTGCACAGCATCAGAAGGAGTCGGGAACAGATGGTACAACATATCAGGAACATGTACCAACAGAACAGGACAATATACCAGATAAGCAGTATCGGAATAATCGTGTATCTGATATTCAAAACGAATCTGGATCTGAGACCCTGAAGCCAAAGGAAGAAAGTGAACATCCTTATTCGAACGAGAGAGAAGAACTTTAGCAATATCTTAAACAAAAGTTTATATGAACCCCACTGAGCACAATGCACTTTGAAACATTTGAATATATATTGAAATATTGAATATATTGAAAGCATGAGTTCTGTGATTTTCAACAATATTTTAATAGGTATGTTTATACCTTACATGTCCTGTTGTTTTTATGTATACCGGTCTATGAATGCAACTCCCGGAGTGACTGAACACCTTTATTATATGGTTAATAAAGACGATTTCTGCGGTCAATTTCAGTCATGACGTTTGAACACGGAAGTGTCATCATCACGTGACTTAAGACGGGAGATTACTCAAGAAACGTGAAGAAACTTTTCATCATTTCACTTTTCATCGGCTTGGAATTAATTCTAGCTCAAATAAACGTTTTTGTGACAATTATATATCTTGAGTGTTCTTAGTATAGCTTCATTTGTAGGCGTACACACGATGATTAAACAAATATCAACAATCTCAATCTTCTCAAGAAGGATTTTCGTTTATTTGTACATTATGATTTTAATTATAGTGTAAAAATAGTGTTTTGAAAGTAATTATTTCACCACTATAAAATATCCAACTAATTTAAACAGAAGTTTCTGCGACATACGTGTATTATCAAGATTGTAATCCATCTATTTTATTTCATTGATTTGTTTGTCAATAAGTTTATGGATGTGTTTTCTCTTTCTGCCGAATGTGTCTAGGATAGTTATTTAAGAAATGAATTTCACAATATAGTTGTCCACACGGTTATAACCTGTTTGAAACTTGTAATATAAACTTGTATATTTGGCGAGCTTGCCGAGCCAATTATGCAAAAGTTTATATTACGAGTTTCAAACAGGTTATAACCGTGAGGACAACTATATTATGAAATTCATTTCTTATAAATTCACACTTTGTTTTTAAAGCCAGAAGTTGTTTTTATATCATTCGAAATGCGATTCTGTAGTAACTTCTAAGCTGCTTGTAGAATTGACCTAGATATCAGTTAGTCCCAGGCGGGTCTCTACCGGGTTCAAGCGCATGCAAAAATAGTTCATAGCAAAAAAGATGCACTTCTTTATTCCACAAATAATCCTTTATGGGTATCATGTTAATAACAATAAAATGTTTTGGGAAAAAAACTAAAAAATATGTAAAGTTTCATTTCAATATTCCAAAATTAACAATTCGCACTCGCGTATTGATACTGTCCTGTATCGAGTGTAGAGTATCAGCTCTAAAAGCTCGACGTGCTTGGGTAAGTTGGGTTGTTTGTTCATGGTGAGTACAGTCAACACCTAATAAAATTTAAGGTCTTTTTAGGGCCTTTTCAAGGCTTCAAACTCAAAATATAAGGCTTAATTGTCTCGGAATTACAGATTTTGTAAAAAGAGAAAATGCATTTAAAGTTAAGATTTTTACAACCACAAAAGCTTCGTAATGTACTTGTAAGACTTTTTCAAAAGATGGAATTTACAGACATACAAAATCAACTAATGAAACCTGCATTGTCAAATTGTTATCTTCACGAAGGTTGACACAAGAATATTCTATGATGCAGGCGAATTTATTTCACAGTTAGAAATGCATTTTTGCTAAATTTAAGGCCTTTTCAAGGCATTTTGTCAAATTTTAAGGTCTTTTTAAGGCAGTGCTTGATTTAAGGTCTTTTTAAGGCAGTACTTCAAATTCCAGGCCTTTTTCAGGCCTGTGCGCACCATGTTGTTTGACAATGAATGTAAACATAAAGTTATTTAAAGTCCCTCGAGAAATAATGCCAATTGCAGGCCCGCCTATGTTAGACACTGTCATTGACAATAACGAGTACATGTTTTCAAACACGGCAACATCGTTTTGATCATCGGGGGCCTCGAAACTGTCTGTAGAGAGCGCGCCACGACACTATTAATTTGTTGTGCATGGAATGGGGTGCCTAGAAACTGTGTTGTCGCAAGTCAGGTCATTCAGAATGGAGCTTAACTCATGCTTTTGAAATGATGTACATTACATTGTTTAACTTTGCCCACTATCCTCATTTCTGTGACTGGAGATGAACATGTACAACTTTATTTATTTACAACTTAATGTTTATTCTTCAAACATCAAAAACAGATTATTAGGGCGAGTGTTGCTAATAAACAGAAACATAATATTTGCAAAAAGTGAGTCTCAGTGATGACCATCAAGACTGGGGTCAGGCTGGAATGTGGCTGTAAGATCAGGGAAATCCCCGAGAAATGTAGTTCCGGCACGATATCGTATAAACTTCATTTACTGAAAGTTACTTTGTATAACCTGCGATTTAGGGTTCATTGAAATGTATAGATCACATGACCTTGTAAGATCCAATCAGAATCAAGCATATCGTTTACATTTCAAAGTCTGAATTTATATAAACCTATCGATATTTCATTTTCAAGACGTTGATTCGAAAATAAAACATGAAAATAGGAAAAAATTTCTGTTTTTCTTTGAATTTTTCAAGGCATCTCAATGTTACATTTGGAAGATATAAGAGTTGTATTATGGATTGATGAAGATATACTTCAAGTAATTGCCAACAATGCTGTACTGTCTTCTAATCAATTACACAATCATTTGTTGTAAACTTGTGATGACCACTGAACATAGCAATTTTGCAAGGTTTTTATGAAATGACAAGTTAAAACAATATGCAGACAGTGTCATTTCCTGGTTACAGAAAAACATATAATATTTCACATGGTTTGTAATTTTCAATTTTCAACATCCGATGCAATAAAAGTCAGTTCATGTGCGAAAATAATATGGTCTGGTGCGACCATTTAAGATTGAAAGGGAATATGAAGGGAAGTTTTACCTTAATTAATACATCGTTTAATAAGCTTACATCGTCTACATCCCTGTGTGAAACATCTTGAACAGTAGCATTCTCACAGGCAGATCAAGTTGATACAGCATCTGTTATATTACGCCGATTTTGTGGGGAAAGAATGGGAGATGGCTGATTGGAGGCAACTATAGTTAGTTGTGCGATCAGCGACGCTGTTTTAAAATGATCATTTTGGCTAGTAAAGCATGACAAAGGCATTGTGATATGAACCACCCTTTCCATGCGAGAAGCGTTGTCATTTGCTACAAAAATTCAAATGGATTGTGATGCAAAGTTTTTCCGCGCGTAATAGAACAGAGGCTGTATCAACATATCATGACTTAATCTGCCTCTGTGGGGAGAGAATGGAACAGTAGGATGAAATTGTATTTTTTATCTAAGCTTTAGTAATTTATATTTTTAGTTAAAAACACACTTAGCTTATAACTGGTAATGAATTCATGGTTTCATAAGATATTTGGTTATCATTTTCAGTTTCAAAGTGCTCAGCGATAACGTTGTAAGGCTCTATTATGAGAACAGTACTGTTACAAGTGTGTTCAGTGAATCATTAAAAGATCATATGAGGTTGTTACACATAGAGGTTGTTCAGAATACAAAGTTTAATTAGGAAGGGCTTGTGTTTTTGGGGGGTCCGCAAACAATGATTTTAGTAGCAATTCAGTGGTATCGGTCTAAAGTTAATTTAGGAAGAAGTTGAAAACCCCAAAAGGCACCGCTACAAGTGATGATAGTTCAGTAAACTTAGTGTGAATGAGCTCGGCCTTATACACTTTAAGTCCGGATTTCTTTTAGTTCGGCCAAGCTTTATGTAAAATTAATTGAAACGAAAAATGGGACCATTTCATGTGATAGTTTCCCGTAGTTTCAGTGAGCTAGGCCTAATAGTTTTGAAGCTCGGCTCGGGAAAGAACAGACCCGCGGACGTTGGTAATTTCATTTCGCTGAAAACCTCGCTTTGACCGGGGATAATAAAAGAAATGAATGAAGTTTAGATATTCAGACCATTATGTTTTCCCTACTACGAAACTTATGTATCAATTTAAAAATAAATATCATCGTATAAGGCACATTTAGCAATACATCATCAGAAAACACCATGCATAGTCATGCTTTCAACCCGTTAGGAGGGATGTCTCAAGTTTAATGGGCGGGGGTGTCTAGTCATTGAGGGAGGGGTGGAGGGAGGGGGAGGGGTTGGTACACAGACACCTGTATCTTTTTTGCTGTGCTGAGGTTGAGTCGGAGAAAGGTAAATACAAATAAGTCTTCGATTATATTTCTTAATCTATAAATATGATATACAATTAATGATGTGAGAACTTATTGTGAGAACTTGTGCATTACTGATGTGAGAACTTATGCACTACTTGAGAACTTATGCACTACTGATGTGAGAACTTATGCACTACTGATGTGAGAACTTATGCACTACTGATGTGAGAGCGTATGCATTACTGATGTTAGAACTTATGCATTGCAGATGTGAGAGAACTTATGCATTAACGCGAGAACTTATGCATTAACATGAGAACTAATGCATTCTTGATGTGAGAACTAATGCATTATTGATGTACTAACGTATGAATTAATGATCTTGGAACTTATGCGAGAACTAATGCATTATTGATGTGAAAACTAATGTATTAGTGATGTGAGAGAACTTATGCATTACAGATGTAGAAACGTATGCATTACTTACGTGAGAGCGTATGTATGACTGATGTTAGAACTTATGCATAACTGATGTGAGATAACCTATGCGTTACTGATCAGAGAACTAATGCGTTACTGATTAGAGAACTTATGCATCACTGATGTGAGAACTAATGCATTACTGATGTGAGAACTAATGCATTACTGATTCGAGAACTAATGCATTACTGATGTACTAACGTATGCATTACTTATCTGGGAACTTATGCGAGAACTAATGCATTACTGATATGAGAACTAATGCATTACTTATGTGAGAACTAATGCATTACTGATGTGAGAGCTTATGCATTACAGATGTAGGAACGTATGCATTACTTACGTGAGAGCTTTATGTGTGACTGATGTTAGAACTTATGCATAACTGATGTTAGATAACCTATGCATTACTGATGTGAGAACTTATGCATTACTGATTCGAGAACTTATGCATTACTGATGTGAAAACTAATAAATTACTGATGTGAGATTAATTATGCATTAACATGAGAACTTATGCATTACTGATTCGAGAACTAATGCATTACTGATGTGAGAGGACTTATGCATTGACGTGAGAACTAGTGCATTACTGATGTGAGAACATATACATTACTGACGTGTCAACGTATGCAAAAATGTTAGAACCAAAGCATTACTGATCTGCGAAGTTAAATAGAAATTGACTTACGTAGATGTCTTACAATTTTATCTTCAAATTTATCTTGCAGACGACGACGATGTCCATTCTGGTCTTTCTTTCCATTTGTTCACTTACTTTACCAGGTAAATACTATCTGTACGTAATCATAACGAAAAATTTAAATTTGAGGTTTAAGTTGTATGGTATTTGTAGTAAGATGGATATTATGATTTTAAAATGTTGACCGATTGCTAAGTTTGAACGCCATGATTATGCTGAACATAACTTTTCTAACTTCTTTGAGAGGCATTTTAGAAGTTGGAATGACAATAATGCTGAGGAATATATGGATGACAACTTCTTTGTTCATTGTATGCGACGTTCCTACCACTTATCTCTGTTTAATTACATTTACTCTCTTCATTAAGTTGTTGTTACTGTGTATTGTACTATTTACTTATATATATGCCCCTACTTATTTACTCTTCCTCTGCTTGATAACGACACAAGAATCTGTGTCAAAACGTCGCATACAATGAACAAAGAAGTTGTCATCCATATATTCCTCAGCATTATATCTTTTCTACACACAATTTTCTTACTTTACATATTGAATATATATATACACTTATATTATAGAAAATGTCAAGTTCACCAGTAGATATAACCATCATGTTCCCACGAGAGAACTCCGCTTGGGCAATAGCAACAGCCATTAGCGGTGTCCAAGGGACTGTAGCACGTTTTTAAAGAAAAGATGATCCCGTGAATATATATGTTCACTGATGCAAATCAAAGAATCAAAGAAGGCAGTTCCAAAGCTGTTGCAAAATGTTTTATTTAGCGATGCAAACAACATTTTCTGATTCAAAATGTGTTCACACAAAAGTGGGGCCAGTGGTGTGTACTTGAAACCTTACTTCATATACAAGTACGGGTAATCGGTTGAATAAAGAACCTATGACCCACTAAGGATTGATGCATTTAGATTAAACTAATATTCATTGAGGGATTTTCCCAAATGTGCTAATGTCTCTTTAAGAATTAAGTTAAACTTTTGGTAAGTAAAATGTGAAATAAGTTTTCTTTACAAATCCAAACGAGGGGTACGTTTGAACGTGTTTTTTGAGTCTTAGGACACTCGTCTCTCTGCAAATCAATGTACGTGTATCATCCCTCGCCATTTCACCAGGTGTTTTGAGCCTATGTGAGGACCAACGGTGCATCTTCACGTGCAGGGCGGAGAGGAGGGGGAGTGAGGAGGATGTGAGCTCGTGTCTAGAGCTGTGCATGAACCGCACGTGCATGCACGAACTTGAGGAGGAGAGACAGAGGGGGAACACGTCAGACGACAGCAACACAGGTGAATGTGCACGAGATGTTACTGACCCATTTGGAAACAAATATTTCAGGTTATAACTTTGAAATATGCACCAACTAAAACGGTCCTAAAGGGATATTTTTTGTATTTGCAAGGATTATTCTTTCACTTTCCTCAATTCTGCTGCATCTGTGTACTTGTAGCCGGGAAACTCCTTCTCTACCCTGATTGCCATCAGGAGATTACACTCAGGCCAAAAGAAACGATACCATATAAAATGCATGAAAGTTTAAGTTACGAGTGATAGTTACGACTGTGACAGGGTTAATTCATGTCTTCAGGGGCTAACTGAACTAAGTTTTTAATTTCAAAGCTGTATCTGAAGACGCTTTTGAAACACACGCCTTTTAAAAAACGTCCTAACTAGACGAGATAGGATAGTGAAAATGGCCCTTATGCTTGTTTTTAAACCAACTAAGAGGCAAAATGCGTCAACAAATCAATTCTACCAGGGTTATGTATATTGATAATATCTTGAATTTATCAGATTTTTACATTTCATAATTTTTGTATTCCAATTTCAAAGATTATGGCAAAAAAAAGCAATGAAAAAGCTGTTTTGGAACCTCGAGTATTTGAAAGGTCAATTAATTATAAGTATCATACTGTGATGTTTTTACTTCTTCGCAATTGATGTGCCTTTCACAAGGATTCGTAGTCGCATCTCATTTACAACAGTTTTTTTTAAAAAGTTGGTATCGCCTGGGTGTAATATTTTTTGAAGGCAGTAAGGTTTCTGTAGGAACTATCTTATCCGCAAATGGAGATTTAAATCTTGCCAGTATTAGCTGTTACATGTAACTGTATCAATAAAAAAGTAAAATGTCTACCACAATTGATGAAATGATGAATCTGCCATCGTTCTTTGTTCCAGATTCAATAGTGAAGTCTGTTAAAAAGTTCTTCACGCAACCAGCTCGATGGATCCCGACTGTGATCGGGGTTGTGGTCGGGATCGGGGTGATCTGTGTCTTAGTGTACTATACAAGGTGAGTCCATGATAGTTCTTTACTAACATAGCAATTCATTATCTATCCACTTTTCCCCCTGGAATTGTACTGCATTTACTTCCAATGCCACAAGGACAGTAGCATCAAGATCAACTCATAAATGTTGATCGAGCCTCTGTTCTTATTCGCAGAGTTTGTTGGGTAGAATGGGAGATGCCTGATTGGAGGCAATCAAAGTTTGTTGTACAATCAGCGACGCTGTTCTAAAATCATCAATATTGCTAATGAATTATGGCAAAGGCATTGTGGTATGAACAAACCTTGTCATGATAGAATCGTTGCCATTTGCCAAAATTCAACTGGATTGTGGTGCAAGTTTTCCGCCAGTGTCGGCACCTACGGATTTGGTCTAATAAGAACAGAGGCATTCAACATTTCATGACTTGAGCTGCCTCTGTGGAAAGAGGGTGTGTCTCGTTGAAAACACAATCTTTTACCTTTCTAAGATTTAACAAAATAAATCAATATCCATCGTTTATAAGCTTCATTAAGGCATTTAATGTGATGTTAAACATCATGACAATAGGTTCTATTAAAGGCCTAGTTAGTATTCACAGAAAATATTTCCAAGAATAATGCTTTTCTCTTATTATTTCAATAATTGATAAGCATTTTGGTCTTGAATTGATAATCGTCCACCTTAGAAAAACGCCTAGCCTTAAAGGGGCAGTATCACGTTTTCAGGGGGAATATGAGGTGATGTCAGGAAAATGAAAATTAATGGTTTCAATTGAAAGATATTGCATTTAAACTAAATGGAGCAGTAATAATACAAATATATAACGTAAAGTTTAGCCATGCGATTCTTTTTTCTTACACAAAATGAATAAAATGTGTTCACACAAAATGGCCGCCCATAGATTCTAGGTGAATCTTCATACTTTGTCCTCTTACTACGAATAGGTTTGTGTTATGAGATTTTTGACACTATAGAAATAATGCATTTAGCATTAACGTACAATTATCAGTGAAAATTTTAAAATTTAAAATTATCAAAAAAAAAGTTACTGCCCCTTTAAATGTTGTTGAATTGATAATCGCCTGATAATTGAAGGATATACGATGTTTCTATTGTGCAGGAAGAGCTATCTGAAGAGAGGAAGGTTTAGTCGTTACGGGTTCTCTCGACTCAGCCGCCGAGGGAAGGCTCCGCAGTTGGACTCGGGGGTTACGGAATTGTCCGAAGTTCGCCGCTAAGTTCCTCCTGGAATTTCGGATCATTATATATCTTTGTACCTTATTTTTGATAACCTTAAAAGCTATGTGTATTTGTGTTTATCCCCATGTAATACAAGTGTGTTTGTTCATTGTGATGTACTGTGTTTTAAAGCAACTCATAAAAGGAATGTTATATATTGTATTTTCGTATAGATCCATGGCAGAATTTCTGTTGTTTGTGCGAAAAGTTAGAAACACATTTGAAATACAAGAATAAGAAATAAGCATTTTCGCACATAACATTGTTTATTTCAAAACGTATACTTACACAAATAACCAACAAAATAACTGTTCTACAAATTCACGAATACTTATCACTTTATGGCAAAAACACACTCCACGCCTGCATTCGTATTAAGTCATCATCATAGATGTATGCAAAATACATAATTCACTGAAGCTCTTTTAACTTCTTCCTTCTCCTATATTTCCTAGTGACGGATCCAAGAATCATATTGAAGGGAAGTGGTTTAACCTTTTGAAGGGTGATTTTTAACAACAATCCTATAAAGTTCTTTTCCTGTCCGAAATAAATAAAGGAGCTGGGGTTAAACCCTATAAAAATTTAAGTTGTTTCCACAACTGTTTCCTACTCAAATTACAGTTCCTCTTTAGATTTTGGTGTCTTCGCCTCCGTCAGTGAATCAGAGGACCCTTCCCCGTGAATCCTAATCTCCCCCTCCCCTCGCCCCTCATTCTCCCCGTCCCCTCGCCCCTCGTCCTCCTCTTCCTGTGGCCACTCCTTGTAGCCCGGGGGTCCATGTTCCGCAGTTGCAATGGCCTCCTGTACCGTCTCTGTGAAGCGGGACCTGAAGGCCTGGAGAAGGTCCTGAACACGCACCTGTTGAACCTCCCACCAGCTCACCTGTCCGTCCCCATCAGCGTCCAGGTACACGTGCATCTACAATAGGGAACACGCACATATATCATACTTTTTGACATGGACGCATCAGTTAATTTATTCAGGATGTCATGTGAACGCATTTGGTCAGCAAGTAAAGTTACTCCTAGAGTACACAGATCTAAAGGTATATCAAATCCACACATTGAGGTCATTTGTAAATACACCCAGCCACGTGACCAGAATGTATGTTTGTTTGATAGTTATGAAACAAATTCAGTTAAAATGTAGGCTAGTTCATATATATCATTTGACTCGTCTGAAGTTCAAATCTTTAAAAGGCAGTGAGAAGTTGAATTACACTATAAAGTACGGATAATGTTAAAACCGTTACAAAGTATATTTACCTGTCGGAGGTAGAATCGAGGATCATTTTACCACATTGTAGTCCATTATTTTACATTTAAAGAATGATATCTAAATTGGTAACTGCGGTACAATGACTGATTTAGATTGAACAAGCTACGTAGATTAAGATATTGCATTAATTTTGAACGTTGAAATTATTGAAGATATATTTTAAAGTATCATACAACGAAAAACGTACTTCTTTGGCGTCCTTTTTGTCCGTCAGTAATTCTTCCAAATTCTTTTCAGTTACAAAGGTTGGATTTTCTATTCTATTGAATAAGGTTGTTCTGAAAACAAGGGAAAGAGGTAATGGGAAAGATTTATATACATGTATTAGTAACTAAGATTTTCAAAGATCAAAGGACTTATTAACATTCAAAAGGATTTAAGAGTTGGATAGAATATCTTTAATAAATATAGCAGACTCAGTTTACAAAATTAATAAATGTGTGCTGATATAAGGGCAAGTCGAAAACCTTATCTGGAATAAAACGAATCAAAACATACTTTTACAATTCAAACTTACAAACCTATCCTTCCGTATCGTTCGTTTTCAACCATGATCAATAATGACTTTTTCACAAATGACAGCTAGCAGTTTGATCTCATAGAGTAAAACATCTTAAAAGTTGTTTTACCGAATATGTTCATCCCCACTGTAAAGTGGAAAGTTGCTCAAAGCGAGGCTGGTCGCTGATTGGTTAGATTCTTGACATTCTGTCTCGTTGAACACCAGAGGGTGATCAAACCATTGGTTGAGTGCTAGGTTCCGTCCTTCGTGCGAGTACACTTGGTGGTACCAGCTGAAAGGAGTTATATCATAGACATATTTAAACTGATCTTAGAGTTTTATAAACTTATCACACAGAAATATTGACAAATGCAATGTCAATGTTAATGTTAAAGTGCTTGAAAATCCCATACTTGTTCAATCCATTTCTATAAAGGCATACAGAGTAATTTGTTTAAGTTAGCTATTGCTTGCTTTACTGCGATACAACGTCAAAAAAAAACTGCAGCTCCAATTAAAATGTCTGGAATGGAGTATTTATTCACTTTGTCAAAAATGTTTATCAATGTTTTTTGTTTTAAGTATTTATTCAAAAAACAACATAAAAGTTAACAGTTTCACTAAGACCTTTATCAAACATGTACAGTGCACTAGCTGCCCTATTATGTAAAAAAGTTATGTCTCTTATGAATTTATTTGATATGAAGTACTTACAATCTTGGCAGAAAGAGACAGTCTCCCTTCTTCATAGTAGCCTTAATCCACGGTAGAGATTTGAACCTAGGAAACTTATCGAGATCAACGCTATCCACATCCACTGTGCTATAGCCCCTTTCCTCCACCCACCCATCGGCTTCAACATCTGCGTAGTGTCTCTGTAAATATGAGGGAAACACGATGAAAGGGAAAACAATATGACACAATTGTTTTGAGTCAATATGAAACAATGGATGGTTCAGTTACGTGAATCAATATCCCTCGAATCGTCAAAAGGTGATGACACTTAAATGCTCGCACGCAGTTTTCGCTTGTCATGTCACATCGCACCCCTACTTTAACCGGGCAAACGAATGACTCGTTTCATCCTCAAATAATAGTTTACATAAACTGAAGAAAATTTGAAGGAATGAATACACAAAACAAACTTGGTAAAGTTCTCATAAAGACATTAGTTATACATTCTCTCCCCACAGAGGCAGCTCAGTCATCGCGTATGACTGAGCTGCCTCTGTGGGGAGAGAATGTTAGTTATAGTGAATGATATTGATTTACTGAGATAACTTTGTAAGGTACCTGATCGAAGAAGATGATATCTTTGGTACCGTCAAGTAGGCAGTTAATGTTATCATAGGAGTCACCGTGTAAGACCGATTTAGTTCCGCCGCCACTGAACCACATGTTGTATATCGTCATCAGTTTCTGTGTACCTCCACACCGTAAAAATGGCGGCAAATATACGTCCTCTGAAAAGTACCATTGGAAGTATCGAAAACTAAAGTTACTAGGTCAATTTCAAGTATTCTATGAGATCAATTTACCAATTGGTGTTGTAATAAGCAGGATTAATAATTATAACCTATGTGGGCAGTCACATCGGGTTTATATTTTTCATATTTACGATGCCTAGGGCAAAATTTCATTTTGTTTGTAATAAACAATTCTTTGACGTCACTGATCGCCTATGACGCTCCGTTCTATGTATGCCGGCGGCTATATATTATCACCTGTGTTGATGATCATGATGATCATGATATTCATGAAGATCATGATATTCATGAAGTACAAACATACAAACCCATCATGGCTGGTTCCGCTGTAAGATCGTGCACCATGTAAACATTTGAGGTCTTGTACGTGTGAAGGAAGTCTTTGAAGAGATTGGAGTGGATATCCTGAAAGTCTCGAGTCTCCTTCTTGTTATGTTCCATGGATGCTTCCACTTCTCCATACTTCTCTCTAGGGGCAACAGATGGTAGAATAACATTTGGGATAGATGGTAAGGGGATATAAATCATGATCATAACGTTATCCCACATTGACCTTTGATATTAACCCTTGTGGAAATATCTGTAAAACGTTTTATTACCTATATGGTTGAAAATAAGTGTGACATATTTTCAATATGAGCACTAGTGCACATATCACTTTTTCCTAGCAACGATTGTTGTCGAGCGAGTTCCCGTATTATTTCGCCTGTGATGTCATAACACCATTGTTCGTGACGTCACTGTAGCCGGCCGTCGCAAGGGAAGTGGCTCGTTTCTTGCATAATTCTAAGATGGTAAATTGGAATAGAGTCGGTAATAAAGAAATTATTACCCTCGGAATGTGTCATATGACTTTTACGAAACTCTTGCAAATTCTTTCATAACCCTCGCTCTCGCAAAAACAAAAATAGAGCCATGGGCTCTGTAGCTCATCAGACTTTTGATGGAAATAATTTAAGGTTTCGAACCATGTGACCCCATTTGGGGTCATGGGGTCACGAAATCTACAATTTAGAATCCCCATTGGCCAAGGAGTCTGCACATCATATTTCAGCTCTCTAGACCTTTTGGAACTGGAGAAGAAGATGAAAATAGGTTTTTAAAGTTTTGACCCTTGTGACCCCATTTGGGGTCATGGGGTCACGAAATCTACAATTTGGAATCCCTTTTGGCCAAGGAGTCTACTCACAACTTTTCAGCTCTCTAGACCTTTTGGAACTGGAGAAGAAGATGAAAATAGGTTTTCAAGGTTTTGACCCCTGTGACCCCATTTGGGGTCATGAGGTCATGAAATCTACAATTTAGAATCCCCATTTGCCAAGGAGTCTACTCACAACTTTTCAGCTCTCTAGAGTCATTGGTTCTGGAGAAGAAGTCGAAAATGTGGAAAGTTTACGGACGGACGGACGGAAGGACGCCGGACGCCTTGCCATAATCTCTATATATTGAACTTTGTCGAAATGTCTGTGAAATGTTATCAACATCTGTCGAAATGTCTGTGAATCGTTACCTTCATTGCTTACACATTTACAATTTAGAATCCCCATTGGCCAAGGAGTCTGCACATCAAATTTCAGCTCTCTAGACCTTTTGGAACTGGAGAAGAAGATGAAAATAGGTTTTCAAGGTTTTGACCCCTGTGACCCCATTTGGGGTCATGAGGTCATGAAATCTACAATTTAGAATCCCCATTTGCCAAGGAGTCTGCACATCAAATTTCAGCTCTCTAGAGTCATTGGTTCTGGAGAAGAAGTCGAAAATGTGGAAAGTTTACGGACGGACGGACGGACGGAAGGACGCCGGACGCCTTGCCATTATCTCTATATATTGAACTTTGTCGAAATGTCTGTGAAATGTTATCAACATCTGTCGAAATGTCTGTGAATCGTTACCTTCATTGCTTACACATTTACAATTTAGAATCCCCATTGGCCAAGGAGTCTGAAAAATCAAATTTCAGCTCTCTAGACCTTTTGGAACTGGAGAAGAAGATGAAAATAGGTTTTTAAAGTTTTGACCCCTGTGACCCCATTTGAGGTCATGGGGTCACGAAATCTACAATTTAGAATCCCTATTGGCCAAGGAGTCTACTCACAACTTTTCAGCTCTCGAGACCTTTTGGAACTGGAGAAGAAGATGAAAATAGGTTTTCAAGGTTTTGACCCCTGTGACCACATTTGGGGTCATGAGGTCATGAAATCTACAATTTAGAATCCCCATTTGCCAAGGAGTCTGCACATCAAATTTCAGCTCTCTAGAGTCATTGGTTCTGGAGAAGAAGTCGAAAATGTGGAAAGTTTACGGACGGACGGACGGACGGACGGAAGGACGCCGGACGCCTTGCCATAATCTCTATATATTGAACTTTGTCGAAATGTCTGTGAAATGTTATCAACATCTGTCGAATGTCTGTTACCTTCATTGCTTACACAATATTTCTTTAAGAGTCGTTTTTGAAGCTGGTATGATGAAGACCAACAAATTCTTTTGGAGGTGAACTTCGGTATTGCAAATAATGAGAGGTATCGGCGTAGATGTACATAGTTATCAAGCAAATGATGATACGTTTACACAACTACATGCATGTAATACAAGTTGACTATCCATAGAACATGTTCCCTATCGTTATTAGTTCTTATTTTATCTAGGAGTATCCATGCGATGCTCAGTTAGCATGGTATGCGTTTCCTAAATAGATAGTAATTACCCATTACTGCTGTTTTCAGGAGATGAAGACATATATGATAACGCTTACTGGTTTTCAACTTGTTTATCAAAGAAGCAGTCTTAGTAAACCTAGCCTCAATATTATCCATTTCACTCATATACGGAGTTAAGAAAGGTCTAGTAGAGGGTCGCGCCAGCCGACCTTTATGCGACCTATGACCCTCCAACGTTATACGTGCGAAGGAAGACTATTTGGCTTGGTAAGCTGAGTTCTGATGGGTCAATTCGATACGTGGGCTGACGCGACCCTCTACTAGGCCTTTCTAGACCCATTATAGGAGTGAAACGGATAATATTGAGGCTAGGTTTACTAAGACTGTCAAGAAGCGACGTTTGTAACATAATCTGACAACATTATCAAGTTTCAAAACGGTATAAGAACTAAACAGAAGCGCGACTTACGTCAAGCGTTAAAGTTAAAGATATGAAATTATCTGACTGTAAATAAACTTACTCTAGATACTCATCTGTCCACAGTTTGTATGCAGGATACGTAAACTCAGGGTTGTTGAGGGCCGACCTGAATAACACAGGAACTCCAGGTTTGTGAAACCATGTGTAGAAGTAGTGTGGACTTGGTAAACTCTCCATCACAGGAATGGACATCAAAGGGGGACTACTCCCCAGCGGCTTTAAATGTTCCTGGTATATCCTAGCTCCGGTTGAAGATGCCAACACCAGGATAAAGAGGAGAAGTCGTTCTGGGACGATCATTTCTACCTTGCAAAGACGAAATGATAAAGCCATTTCTATTAATTCCTGTGAATCTTAAGAGTTTGGACACGTGGACTAGTTCATACCTTGCATAGACCAAATGATAAAGCAGTTCCTTGGAACATTTGATTTTAACTTCATGTAGGCACTTTTATATGACGTGTAATTGGTCACGGTCGAATGATGCTTCAGGAAGGTTTGAAATATGGTATAAGTTCTATTGTTGCGCGCTATAGGTTACCAATAAGAGACAGATTGCATTCATCAGAGGGACGGTTTACCGTAAAATATGTATTTGAGGGAAACTGTGTGTGGTTGTATTGTAAATGAACGTACGTATATTTGCGTACTATGTATTGAATTGGAACAGAACGAAGTGACAATAAAGGAAAAATGGGATTGATATTTGTTATTTTTAATTTTAAAAATCCAAAAAAGGTTTAGTGTGTAGTTTCTCTCCGATGAGAATAGTAATATTTTGCTAAATTATAGTTGTTACACATTTCCCTCATATTTTCATTATTTTTGCATATTAGGGATGTTTTCATCAGTTAGCCATTAAATAAAAAACAATTGTTATACCTGGAGTGGTCAATACATCAATGTTATCAAAATATCCCAATAGCACCAAATTTCATTTTACAAAAAAGATGGTGCTAAAAGGGACAGTAGCAGTTTTTAGAGGTATATAAGGTGATGAAAATAAAAAGTCCTAAAGGCCGATTTGTTGGGGTGCTTAAAGCAACAGTCCTATCGGAGTATTTATTGTGGGAACGAATTTCAAAAGGGACATTTCAGTTTATGCATATACTGATATTAGGACATGATTATATTCATTCAAGTTGAGACATGTTACTGGGGGTTACATTTTGCTGATTCAAATTTAACAACTTGGTGAAGAATAGCACACAAGCAAATTTCATTTCAACAAAAATACACTAATAGGACTGTCCCTTTAATTATGATTTTTGTCTGTGTGTCTATATATGTGCATTATATGGAAATGAATAAATCGATATGGCCCTTAGCTTGATTTGTTTAGTATATATAACATGTTACCAAAATTGAAGATAGGTAACCTTTTCTGGTTGGATGAAGCCAATGTTTTTGTTTCTTGATTTTCCATTCTTAAATAAAAAAAAATAACCTTACGTTCTACATTCATACACACTAAATATAAATATAATATACGTACATGTATGTATGCTTATTGCAATACTTACGGTATACATACACGACGTTAGGTTGGGACACCTGTGCATCTACTAAATGCAAGTGTGAACGGCTTAGACATAATGCTAAATCATGTCATTCATGATAGATGTTACTGATACGTTGAATCTGAGTCGCTAATACAATGAGGTCTGAATTAATCAAAGGAAAAACTGGTAAAACATTTGCAAAAAATGTTTATTATAGATAGACAGACATGTCAAATATAAAATACAAACATTCATTAGATAAGGACACGAACGTACCGGAAAATTACAAAGAGATTTATATAAAAACGCATTAAATTATTTCCCATTCACGAAAAGCAAAATGCTGGCGACGATAAATGCTTAAAACAATTCATAATTATGATTGAGGTGTTTTATGAAGAGCTACCTAGACAATAAAATGAAAATTAAAAGAATTATTTTCAAATTTTCAAACTTCAGACACAAAACTCACATGGCTTCGAATTCGGATCACTTTAGATATTTCATCGATTGCCTAATCGATTTACAGCTCTTTCAATATCGTTACCCGATAACGTGTAATCGTTTCACGATTCTTCAAATATGAATTTTGGCCGTACTTATTTTTCAGTATGTGCATAGTTAGATATTAAGAAATGTTTGTAAATCGCAGTAAATCACTGCGTTTGATTGGAATTATAATATTGAATTTGGAATGATATTGAAATATAAATTGAAATGCTTAATTTGTTAAAGGGGCAGTAGCACGTTTTGAGGGGGAATATAAGGTGATGTCAGGAAAATGAAAATTAATGGTTCTAATTGAAAGACAATGTAAACTAAATGGAGCAGTAATAATTCAAATATATAACATGTATTTTAGCCATGCGATTCCTTTTTCTTACACAAAATGAATTAAAGGTGTTCACACAAAATGGCCGACAATGGATTTTATATGAATCTTCATACTTTGTTCCCTGACTTTGGACGATTGGCTTGTGTAATGAGATTTTTGACACTGTCAAAATAATACATTTAACATTAACTTACAATAATCAGTGAAAATTTTGAAATATAAATCAATAAAAAAAACGTGCTACTGCCCCTTTAATGCTGATGTTTTAGTTCACTAAATGTTTCGAATCGATAAACAAATCGGTATCAAAGTAAGTGAAAAAAAGACAACAACAATAAAAAGGAAAATGTTTAAGTCAGATATTTAATTTTAAACTAAAATTAATAGGCTTAAAGTGGAAACTATTCATAGTTGAATTTAAAATAATAATAGATGAAACTTCCTATGGTTAATAACACTTAAAGACGGTTTGAAAAATATATATATATGAACTTCCTCGTTAAAAAGATAAAATCTGACACCCTTTTTAATGATGATGTGCATTTTCGCAAATAAAATACGTCACAAGATTAACCGCATTATTGATTAGCAAAAAGATTTCCTTATTCCGGATGTCAAGCTGTTCCCGCTTGGTGTCGCTGTGTCACGTGCAGTCTCGCGATTTGTACATTTCAAATTGACGTTGTGGTTCGTGGTTTTCTTCAATCAAAGGCCAAGTTAAGCGTTTGCGCACTGATATGAAAGTAACAAAGTTTCCCCAATGCATGTGCGAAGGAAGTGAGCAAAGATTGACAATCGAAATAATTTTTGAATGTCCAAACTTATTTTTCTAAAATTTTAAATAGACATAAATGTCTTCAAAATGTTGTATTCTCTTAGTTAACACCAACAATATGTCAATAATTAACGTAATATATATTTAATTAAGTATTTTAAGAGTACAACACTGACTCTCTTCCTCGGGTCCATACTCCACAGGCTTCCGGGTTTATTTTATTCTATAAAACACTAGCAGTAAATATATTTTGTTGTGTTACACTTGCTCATATTGGAGAAGGATTAACATAGGAAGTTAGATTATTAAAAGAAAACTCTAAATTATTGAGAACATCCTGTCAACTAAGTTAATTAAGCTTCCTGATAAATTAGAAAGGGAATCAAACACACCTATGATGTTCAATACCATGATAGATGATCCATTTCACAAAATACCTGAACAAGTGAATTCACCTCTCTCTGGGACACCGTTAAGACCAGACGAGTCTTCAGTCGCTATATACTTATCAACTATATAGGTAGAGTATAAGAAATGGAACCGTAGTGTTTAGTATTTTACGTACATATCAATGAAAAGGCTGATATTTTGATGTTTAAAATTCAAAATAGGACTGTTGAAGGAGACATCTAATGAGTTATTGCAAACGATAATGCAAAACTTTACAATGGCGTGCAGTTTATTCAAACGTTTCTTTGGAAACACATCTTATACGCCAGGGCCCCCTTTCACAAAGCGCTTAGGTTAGTGAAGAATGGGAGTTATGGTCAACCTTAGTAAAGGTTACTTTGTGAAAGGAGGCCCTGGACACTAAGAATTGTTTGAATTCATTACCAGTACTAGCAAATAGCTCGTGGCTTCTTTGCATATACATGTATATGGCTGGTTTATGATTTGGTGTAGAAAATCTGCCATTATGGGATAAATAATTGAGGTTTTCGCCAAAGAGAAAGAATATGTCATGATAATCACAGAGTAACTCATTAAGTTAACGGTTGGAAGTTGCAACATGAGATGTACGTGACTCCATGCGTGTACTTTATAGCCATATTCAAACCAGATGTCACCATTTGACACCTGAAACCATACCTAGAGGTGTATAATGCTTATAACACTTTCCCCACCAATCAATAATCAGAGTTGTTAAAGTATTTTCTCCCGAATAATTTTCAAACGCACGTTTAGCTTGAACAAAACAGTCTATGAGTTATATTGATTATTTATAGATTTAGAAAAAAATCTACTATATTGTAAAATTGTAAAACTTAAAACTGTTTATTTAACACACCGTGTAAATGTCTTTTGAAATAATATTGATTTGATCTTTTTGATTTTTTGACACTGACAAGTACGGGAAACTCATCGTCAGTACAAGAATACTTCTATGTGTGTTTTATCTATTTTACAAAAAAATATTTTTTTATATAAAATATTTTCAAAGTATCATTCTGATGAAACATATATGTTTATAGAAATATAGATATATATTATGTTAAAATCAATAATTGAGCCCTTTTCTTCACACATTAACAACATTTTAAACATGGTGGGGTCATGTTGGTGTTAATATTGATTATTTTGATAAAACATAAACCAAACACCACAAATTCGTTAAAACTACTGCAAATGTGTTTTATTGTGATCGATCATGAGATAACCAAAAGCCTCACATTTCTTTTTGTTATTTGATAATTGAAAAAATACCATGGTGTGGACTTTTCTTATGTATCTCAGTATACGAAATACGTTAACTCGTATTAGTCAAGGTGTGCCTTTAATTCTATGTACAACCTCATGCTTTTATGCTTTTCAGGCTTTTTATCTCAAATTCTGTTCTTCATCTCATATAATTTTGCATCATTACAATATTGATAAGTTCAAATGCACATTCATTCGGGAACGTCCAAATTGTAAAATAAAGCTCGTTTTGATTCATCATTATGCATATGATAACTTATAACCTATCAATTATCTATTTAGAAAATACCCACGTGTCTCTGAATATTTCTCAATTCGATAGGAATTAAGGAAATTGTATGTGTCATTGGCTATGAGAAGCTTCCACTAAGATTATCTGTAATTTTACATTTGTTACTGAAACCTTGATGTCTGATATTCGTTTAATTGTAAAAGAAATATGTGCGTTGAGGTTAATATTCAAAGAAACCATTAACGTCTGCATACGTTATTGAGCTTGTGTTTTGTAACGCTTTACAACTTGTTATTAGATTAACATTGCAGAATTTTAAAGGGGCAGTAGCACGTTTTTATAGGGAATAATAAGTTGATGTCAGGAAAATGAAAATGAATGGTTCCAATAGACAATGTATCTAAACTTAATGACGCAGTACTAATTCAAATTTATAACGTAAAGTTTAGCCATGCGATTCCCTTTTCTTACACAAAATGAATTAAATGTGTTCACACAAAATGGCCGTCAATGGATTTTATGTGAATATTCATACTTTATCTTCTGACTATGGATGATTAGCTTGTGTAATGCGATTTTTGACACTGTCAAATTAATACATTTAGCATTAACTTACATTTATCAGTGAAATATTTGAAATACAAAATTATCAAAAAATGTGCTACTGCCCCTTTAAGGGAGACGAATTTACTTCAGGAGATGGAATAAAATGTTCAAGTTTCAAGAAAATCCTTCCATATCACAACCATATCACACTTGAACGTACCATTTCCGGTAAATCCATTTCCCCAGTTCAAATGGTCAAACTTCTTTTACACTAGAATGGCCCCACTCGATTTTCGCTTGAAAGTTTTTCTACGACTTAAGGATGATCGACTTGGGCAATGAGACATTTCTCCCTCTGAAACAAATTGTTAATAATATTTGTATAGAAAAGATTTTAATCTATAAAAGAATCATGCCACGATGGCTTTAATTCTTCGAAAAGAATGACAGCCTTAAAGGGGCAGTAGCACGTTTTTTTTATGATAATTCTATATTCTAAATATTTCACTTATAATTATTAGTTAATGCTAAATGTATTATATTAAAAGTGTCAACAATCACATTAAACAAGCCAATCACCCATAGTCAGAGTACAAAGTATGAGGATTCACATACAATTTATTGGTGGCCATTTGTTTGTGAACACCTTAGATTCATTTTGTGTAAGAAAAAGGAATCGCATGGCTAAACTTTACTTTACATATTTGAATTATTACTGCTTCATTTAGTTTAAATACACGGTCTTTCAAAATGAACCATTTATTTTCATTTTCCTGACATCACCTTATATTCCCCCCAAAAACGTGCTACTGCTCCTTTAAACATAATGACTGACATATGCTGATGGCCCGAGGGAAAGACAAGTTGAGCCATGACATAATTATGTTGTCACACCTGCATGACTGTTGTCACTACATTGTGACACACCTGAAAAGTTAAGACATGTTTTTGTTGTCACATGTCCAGTGAAATACACCTTGGCATGCATCAAAGAGAAAATTCAGTTTGTATGGAAACGATGGTGGTTGGTAAGTGAGACCACAATTTATTACAGTATCTTGTACGTTGTAATATATTTCAAAATTTCACATTTACATGTATGATTGTATATAAAATGTCATTTGACAATTATCTTACATATCATAATTTCACTATGGTAAACTAATAATGTTACACTATAATTATGGCGTTTGGGATACATAGGAGGGGAGGGGGGGGGGGGGGGGGGCAAGGGGGTCTTAATAGCTATTTAATATCCTTGCTAAATCACGTGTCGATGAAGGCTAATAAAGAAATATTATATATCCTAATTAAGATTAACTTGAGAGGCAAATATGGATTTAAGTTATATGAAGTATGCTATATGAACTATTTAAGCGGTCATATTTAGTAAATATTCAAACATTGTAAACAATTACGTTGGCTTGATAAACAAATGTTGACTATTTACTCGCAATACAAAGATTTGGGTTATGTTATCATAAGCAATATTTATCTTCTAAACCGAATGTACAGTTTTACGACGTGTTAGGTACTGTCGTCCTGCAATGACACATGTCACTTAAGACACATACACATTCTTGTAACATGAGGTAACACCTACGTGTAGTCTCCTTAGGGCAGTTGTTATGTGGTTAAGTATGTCACGTTAACTTAAGTGAGAAATCAGTGAACAGAAAAGATAATTGATACTGTACATGTAATATAATCGAAGAATTAAATTGAGCCACTAACTAGCTATATATATATTGGATAATCGCTTCTTCGCTACACTACTAACTTCGTTTACAAGCAATCAGAGAGAGAGAGAGAGGGAGAGAGGGAGAGAGGGACAGAGAGAGAGAGAGAGAGACAGAGAGAGAGAGATAGAGAGAGAGAGACAGAAAGGCAGAGAGACAGAGAGGGAGAGGAAAGAGAGGGAGAGGTAGAGTGAGAGAGAGAGAGAGAGAGAGAGAGAGAGAGAGAGAGAGAGAGAGAGAGAGAGAGAGAGAGAGAGAGAGAGAGAGAGAGAGAGAGAGAGAGAGAGAGAGAGAGAGAGAGAGAGAGAGAGAGAGAGAGAGAGATAATAAAGAACAAAGTGTTTTGTCGTAGTTATCATATGCATGTTCATAGTTTACTGCTTATTGATATCTAAAACATGCTAAAAGTGTTATGGTGACATCGAGTCTTTCTTCTTTTTCTTCTCCCTCCTCTTCTTCGTCTTCTGCTCCTTTTCTCCTTCTTCTTCTTATCCTTCTATTCCTTCTTCTTCTTTTCTTTCTACTTATTCTTCTTAGTTTTCCTCTTCTTCTTATGTTTCTGCTTCCTCTCTGCTCTGACACTTTCAATGGACAAAAGCATCGCAGAGTGCATGTGTGTTATGGTAATTTATTATAGATTTATATATATTTATATATATACTGAATCGGATGAATTATAAAGCTTGACTCAAGATCAAGAGTGTATACAGTCATAAACTGTCATCAGTATTATATGACACTGTCAATATTGTAGGAAGAAGAAGTTCAAAGATTTCACTGAAACAAGGAAAATATGATTACATGTTTGATTTTGCGTGAAACCGGAAAAGGTAAAAATCATGTGAAACAAGTACACTAATGCATAATTAGAGTAGAGTGATTATTGGTAAACTTTTACTTCAAACTTGAAAATCTTGATAACAATTTTAACCAATGTGTAAAGCATATAGTGTTTAATATGATATGGTACGTCCTATGTGGAAAGTGAAATACTCGACAAACTTGAAAAAAACAATTACAACTTATGTTTCATTAGAGAGTGTGTAAGTATAACTATTATTATTTTCTGCATGAAATTATAAAATCTTGATAAACAGGTAAAACAACAACAACCTTTGTTTCACCAGATATGTACTGTCACGTCAGCGTTTAAATGAGAAACATACATTGGTATAGTTGAAATAACTGTGTCTGATAAATTTGTAAAACAGTAACGATCAATGTATTAGCAGAGTGTATATATAAATATAATTATTGATATGTTTAAGAGTGAGACTTGACAGCTTGATATTCATTCAATAGCCAATGTTTCAGGAGATGTGTACAGTAACGTAATCATTTGCAGGGCGAAAAACATATATATATTTGAAATAATTGTGGTTTTTGCCACATTTCAGTATCCGCGGAGAAGTGCAGAGCGACATAGCGAGTTCACGCCTTGATCCAGGATGTAGATGGTGTGTATGATCACACGACAGTCATTGCCGAGATTAACTATCAGCGATATAACAATTACGGGACTGACTCAGCTCCGACTGTATATTAATTCAATTGAACAAACATGTATAACACAAGTGGATTTAGGATGTCTATATGTTCGTGCTTTTATGTTCTATTATTTGCCAATTTGATACTGCCGAGTTTTGGACAGTTGGATAAAGAAGATTCTACGGGGGACCCGCCGGGACATAATCAACCATTCGGGTCCCATACTACACCAACGGGTGTCACGGTGTTAAAAGAATTTCCTCAACCTCAAGTTTTCTTCGAGGAGTATCTTATTAAGAGTCGTCCTTTCATAGTGAAATCCATTCTAAACGGCTCGAATTTCCCAGCTTATGCTAAATGGACGGACGACTTTTTCAGGTAAGCATTGACTAGTGATTTTTTTTTGTTAACCTACAGAGAAAGTCTCGTTTTTTTATCTTTAATTGGAACATTGGCTTTCTTCTATAAACTTCGATCGATGCTTTAATTTCACCCGTCACTATGGTAACAAACAACCTCTTATTTCCATGTCTGAACAATTATATTAGATTTGTTGTTGATAAGATTATTAAAGCTTCAGATGCATAAATGATGATATTGCAAAACAACCTCATGATATCATAAACAATAAAGAATCCTGTTTGTCATAGGCTACGTTTGTACGTAAGATAGAAACTGAAACTAAAATTGTTGAGTTACACTTCATTCATCCAGGAAGTTATTATAGACAAAGCTGTTGCGATGAGAATATGAATACAAAACAATGTAGAGCTATTAACTAAAAAAAGACTAATCTAGATTAATTCATCTTATGTCACGTGGTTGTGGCGATAAAACACATGAAAGAAAACTCGCTTGACGTAATGAACAATATACAAATACACATTATCTGACGTTCTGGTGAAATACATCTTACACTATAACGTAGTGGAGATAATCACCTTTCCAAAATCCTACATCACCTATCAATTTTGATTATCTCTCCATCATCTGGGTCTCTATCATATTTCAGCATCTTTTCATTTCCTTTGAAATCTATGTTTTCCCAATATTTCGATTCCACTTGAAACCTGATTCCTGGTTGTTCCCCTGACTCATTCGAAACCGGCAAGTATCTTCTAGAATCCAACTGAAACTTTAAAATGTGAAGATATCGTCAACTAAAATTTCGTCACATTCTATAACATTCTCTAATTTCTTTTTTGGCTGTTTCTGTTACTCTCTTACCTAATGATATCTCTTGAAAAGTGTGATTATCTGCTCCTTGATCCGTCATGGGAAAACATATTCCACTGATGTAGACAAATGTTGACACCAGTGGAGAACCCTCTAAAATATGATGAACGTGTTCCGTTTCAATGTTTCATTGAACACTGACGTCTACAGACCCCACCTTGGACAATAAATATGTATATGCCTCTTCAACTAGTTTTCTTTTCTACATATACCATTTTTGCCTAAAGTGGCCCATATTATGTCCCTTTCTACAAATCCTTCCCTTTTACAAAAAAACATCAATGCCCCTTTCTCCAATCCATTCTCTTCTAAAATACAATCAAAGTCCCCTTTCCCATCATTCTTTTCTATAAAAATACAATCAATACACATTTCTACAGACCCTCCCCTTCTAAACATACCATCAATGTCCGTATCCTTCCCTTCTACAAATATCACGAATGCATCTTTCTACAGACCATCCCCTTTCTACAAATAAAACTTTTTTACTACATGTACCAACTCCTCATACCCTTCTCTCCTACACGTACTACCTACATCCCTACTCTACCAATCCCTCACTCCTACATGTACCACCTATACCCCTCCTACAGACCCTTCTCTCCTACACGTACTCCTACATGTACCACCTATACCCCTCCTACAGAACCTCACTCCTACACGTACCACCTATACCCCTCCTACAGAACCTCACTCCTACACGTACCACTTATACCCCTCCTACAGAACCTCACTCCTACACGTACCACTTATACCCCTCCAACAGAACCTCACTCCTACACGTACCACCTATACCCCTCCTACAGAGCCTCACTCCTACACGTACCACCTATACCCCTCCTACAGAGCCTCACTCCTACACGTACCACCTATACCCCTCCTACAGAACCTCGTTCCTACATGTACCACCTATACCCCTCCTACAAAGCCTCACTCTTACATGTACCACCTATACCCCTCCTACAGAGCCTCACTCCTACACGTACCACCTATACCCCTCCTACAGAGCCTCACTCCTACATGTTACCCTATGTCACTCACACAGAACCTCACTCCTACATGTACCACTTATACCCCTCCTACAAAACCTCACTCCTACATGTACCACCTATACCCCTCCTACAGAGCCTCACTACTACACGTACCACCTATACCCCTCCTACAGAGCCTCACTCCTACACGTACTCCTACATGTACCACCTTTACCCCTCCTACAGAGCCTCACTCCTACACGTACCACCTATACCCATCCTATAGAGCCTCACTCCTACACGTACTCCTACATGTACCACCTATACCCCTCCTACAGAGCCTCACTCCTACATGTACCACCTATACCCCTCCTACAGAGCCTCACTCCTACATGTACCACCTATACCCCTCCTACAAAGCCTCACTCCTACATGTACCACCTATAACCCTCCTACAGAGCCTCACTCCTACACGTACTCCTACACGTACCACCTATACCCCTCCTACAGAGCCTCACTCCTACATGTACCACCTATACCCCTCCTACAAAGCCTCACTCCTACATGTACCACCTATACCCCTCCTACAGAGCCTCACTCCTACACGTACTCCTACACGTACCACCTATACCCCTCCTACAGAACCTCACTCCTACACGTACAACCTATACCCCTCCTACAGAGCCTCACTCCTACACGTACCACCTATACCCCTCCTACAAAGCCTCACTCCTGCACGTACCACTTATACCCCTCCTACAGAGCCTCACTCCTACACGTACCACCTATACCCCTCCTACAGAGCCTCACTCCTACACGTACCACCTATACCCCTCCTACAGAACCTCACTCCTACACGTACCACCTATACCCCTCCTACAGAACCTCACTCCTACATGTACCACCTATACCCCTCCTACAGAACCTCACTCTTACATGTACCACCTATACCCCTCCTACAGAGCCTCACTCCTACACGTACCACCTATACCCCTCCTACAGAGCCTCACTCCTACATGTACCACCTATACCCCTCCTACAGAGCCTCACTCCTACATGTTACCCTATGTCACTCACACAGAACCTCACTCCTACATGTACCACCTATACCCCTCCTACAGAACCTCACTCCTACACGTACCACTTATACCCCTCCTACAGAACCTCACTCCTACACGTACCACCTATACCCCTCCTACAGAGCCTCACTCCTACACGTACCACCTATACCCCTCCTACAGAGCCTCCCTCCTACACGTACCACCTAAACCCCTCCTACAGAACCTCACTCCTACATGTACCACCTATACCCCTCCTACAGAGCCTCACACCTACATGTTACCCTATGCCACTCACACAGAACCTCACTCCTACATGTACCACCTATACCCCTCCTACAGAGCCTCACTCCTACACGTACCACTTATACCCCTCCTACAGAACCTGACTCCTACAAGTACCACATATACCCCTCCTACAAAGCCTCACTCCTACATGTACCACCTATACCCCTCCTACAGTGCCTCACTCCTACACGTACCACATATACCCCTCCTACAGAACCTCACTCCTACATGTACCACCTATACCACTCCTACAAAGCCTCACTCCTACACGTACCACATATACCCCTCCTACAGAGCCTCACTCCTACACGTACCACCTATACCCCTCCTACAGAACCTCACTCCTACACGTACCACTTATACCCCTCCTACAGAACCTCACTCCTACACGTACCACCTATACCCCTCCTACAGAACCTCACTCCTACATGTACCACCTATACCCCTCCTACTAAGCCTCACTCCTACATGTACCACCTATACCCCTCCTACAAAGCCTCACTCCTACATGTACCACCTATACCCCTCCTACAGAGCCTCACTCCTACACGTACCACCTATACCCCTCCTACAGAGCCTCACTCCTACATGTACCACATATACCCCTCCTACAGAACCTCACTCCTACATGTACCACCTATACTCCTCCTACAAAGCCTCACTCCTACATGTACCACTTATACCCCTCCTACAGAGCCTCACTCCTACACGTACCACATATACCCCTCCTACAGAACCTCACTCCTACATGTACCACCTATACCCCTCCTACAAAGCCTCACTCCTACATGTACCACTTATACCCCTCCTACAGAACCTCACTCCTACACGTACCACCTATACCCCTCCTACAGAACCTCACTCCTACACGTACCACCTATACCCCTCCTACAGAACCTCACTCCTACACGTACCACTTATACCCCTCCTACAGAACCTCACTCCTACACGTACCACCTATACCCCTCCTACAGAGCCTCACTCCTACACGTACCACCTATACCCCTCCTACAGAACCTCACTCCTACACGTACAACCTATACCCCTCCTACAGAGCTTCACTCCTACACGTACCACCTATACCCCTCCTACAGAGCCTCACTCCTACACGTACCACCTATACCCCTCCTACAGAGCCTCACTCCTACATGTACCACCTATACCCCTCCTACAGAGCCTCACTCCTACACGTACCACCTATTCCCCTCCTACAGAGCCTCACTCCTACATGTACCACCTATACCCCTCCTACAGAGCCTCACTCCTACACGTACCACTTATACCCCTCCTACAGAACCTCACTCCTACATGTACCACCTATACCCCTCCTACAGAGCCTCACTCCTACACGTACCACCTATACCCCTCCTACAGAGCCTCACTCCTACACGTACCACTTATACCCCTCCTACAGAACCTCACTCCTACATGTACCACCTATACCCCTCCTACAGAGCCTCACTCCTACATGTACCACCTATACCCCTCCTACAGAACCTCACTCCTACACGTACCACCTATACCCCTCCTACAGAGCCTCACTCCTACACGTACCACCTATACCCCTCCTACAGAACCTCACTCCTACACGTACCACCTATACCCCTCCTACAGAGCCTCACTCCTACATGTACCACCTATACCCCTCCTACAGAACCTCACTCCTACATGTACCACCTATACCCCTCCTACAGAGCCTCACTCCTACATGTACCACCTATACCCCTCCTACAGAACCTCACTCCTACACGTACCACCTATACCCCTCCTACAGAGCCTCACTCCTACACGTACCACCTATACCCCTCCTACAGAACCTCACTCCTACACGTACCGCCTATACCCCTCCTACAGAGCCTCACTCCTACACGTACCACCTATACCCCTCCTACAGAACCTCACTCCTACACGTACCACCTATACCCCTCCTACAGAACCTCACTCCTACACGTACCACCTATACCCCTCCTAGAGAGCCTCACTCCTACACGTACCACTTATACCTCTCCTACAGAACCTCACTCCTACACGTACCACCTATACCCCTCCTACAGAGCCTCACTCCTACACGTACCACCTATACCCCTCCTACAGAGCCTCACTCCTACACGTACCACCTATACCCCTCCTACAGAACCTCACTCCTACATGTACCACCTATACCCCTCCTACAGAACCTCACTCCTACACGTACCACCTATACCCCTCCTACAGAGCCTCACTCCTACACGTACCACATATACCCCTCCTACAGACCCTCACTCCTACATGTTACCCTATGCCACTCACACAGATCCCTTCTGTTCTAAATCTACCACCTTGCCTCTCTTGCAGACCCTTCTCTTCTACAAATTACATCTTTGCCTATCCTACAAACCATTTCTCTAAATGTTCCACCTATATCCGTCCTACAGACCCTTCTCTCCTACATGTATCACCCATGTAACACTATTCTTGCTTATACATGTACCCTTTATGTCCCTCTATAGAACCTCTTACATCCTATAGACCTCTTATCAACCTTCTCTTATATATTTATCAACTTATTCCACTTACATATCCACCACCTGACTATGCAGTTCCTACACCTTTGTCCCCTCCTCTTCCCACATACCCTTCTTTTATTATTAATATATATGTACCACCTACCATACATCTAAATCTCTCTATCTGTACCTCTCAGACTCATCCCTTACATATGTACCACCTCCCACACGTCTAAATCTCTCTATATGTACCTCTCAGACTCATCCCTTACATATGTACCACCTCCCACACATCTAAATCTCTCTATCTGTACCTCTCAGACTCATCCCTTACATATGTACCACCTCCCATACATCTAAATCTCTCTATCTGTACCTCTCAGACTCATCCCTTACATATGTACCACCTACCACACGTCTAAATCTCTCTATCTGTACCTCTCAGACTCATCCCTTACATATGTACCACCTCCCACACATCTAAATCTCTCTATATGTACCTCTCAGACTCATCCCTTACATATGTACCACCTCCCACACATCTAAATCTCTCTATCTGTACCTCTCAGACTCATCCCTTACATATGTACCACCTCCCACACGTCTAAATCTCTCTATCTGTACCTCTCAGACTCATCCCTTACATATGTACCACCTCCCACACGTCTAAATCTCTCTATATGTACCTCTCAGACTCATCCCTTACATATGTACCACCTCCCACACGTCTAAATCTCTCTATCTGTACCTCTCAGACTCATCCCTTACATATGTACCACCTCCCACACATCTCAATCTCTCTATCTGTACCTCTCAGACTCATCCCTTACATATGTACCACCTCCCACACATCTAAATCTCTCTATATGTACCTCTCAGACTCATCCCTTACATATGTACCACCTCCCACACATCTAAATCTCTCTATCTGTACCTCTCAGACTCATCCCTTACATATGTACCACCTCCCACACATCTAAATCTCTCTATCTGTACCTCTCAGACTCATCCCTTACATATGTACCACCTCCCACACATATAAATCTCTCTATCTGTACCTCTCAGACTCATCCCTTACATATGTACCACCTCCCACACATCTAAATCTCTCTATATGTACCTCTCAGACTCATCCCTTACATATGTACCACCTCCCACACATCTAAATCTCTCTATCTGTACCTCTCAGACTCATCCCTTACATATGTACCACCTCCCACACGTCTAAATCTCTCTATCTGTACCTCTCAGACTCATCCCTTACATATGTACCACCTCCCACACATCTAAATCTCTCTATATGTACCTCTCAGACTCATCCCTTACATATGTACCACCTACCACACGTCTAAATCTCTCTATATGTACCTCTCAGACTCATCCCTTACATATGTACCACCTCCACCTCTCAGACTCATCCCTTACATATGTACCACCTCCCACACGTCTAAATCTCTCTATCTGTACCTCTCAGACTCATCCCTTACATATGTACCACCTCCCACACATCTAAATCTCTCTATCTGTACCTCTCAGACTCATCCCTTACATATGTACCACCTCCCACACATCTAAATCTCTCTATCTGTACCTCTCAGACTCATCCCTTACATATGTACCACCTCCCATACATCTAAATCTCTCTATCTGTACCTCTCAGACTCATCCCTTACATATGTACCACCTCCCACACATCTAAATCTCTCTATCTGTACCTCTCAGACTCATCCCTTACATATGTACCACCTCCCACACGTCTAAATCTCTCTATATGTACCTCTCAGACTCATCCCTTACATATGTACCACCTCCCACACGTCTAAATCTCTCTATCTGTACCTCTCAGACTCATCCCTTACATATGTACCACCTCCCACACATCTAAATCTCTCTATATGTACCTCTCAGACTCATCCCTTACATATGTACCACCTCCACCTCTCAGACTCATCCCTTACATATGTACCACCTCCCACACATCTAAATCTCTCTATCTGTACCTCTCAGACTCATCCCTTACATATGTACCACCTCCCACACATCTCAATCTCTCTATCTGTACCTCTCAGACTCATCCCTTACATATGTACCACCTCCCACACGTCTAAATCTCTCTATCTGTACCTCTCAGACTCATCCCTTACATATGTACCACCTCCCACACATCTAAATCTCTCTATATGTACCTCTCAGACTCATCCCTTACATATGTACCACCTCCACCTCTCAGACTCATCCCTTACATATGTACCACCTCCCACACATCTCAATCTCTCTATCTGTACCTCTCAGACTCATCCCTTACATATGTACCACCTCCCACACATCTAAATCTCTCTATCTGTACCTCTCAGACTCATCCCTTACATATGTACCACCTCCCACACATCTAAATCTCTCTATATGTACCTCTCAGACTCATCCCTTACATATGTACCACCTCCCACACATCTAAATCTCTCTATCTGTACCTCTCAGACTCATCCCTTACATATGTACCACCTCCCACACATCTAAATCTCTCTATATGTACCTCTCAGACTCATCCCTTACATATGTACCACCTCCCACACATCTAAATCTCTCTATCTGTACCTCTCAGACTCATCCCTTACATATGTACCACCTCCCACACATCTAAATCTCTCTATCTGTACCTCTCAGACTCATCCCTTACATATGTACCACCTCCCACACATCTAAATCTCTCTATCTGTATCTCTCAGACTCATCCCTTACATATGTACCACCTCCCACACATCTAAATCTCTCTATCTGTACCTCTCAGACTCATCCCTTACATATGTACCACCTCTCACACATCTAAATCTCTCTATCTGTACCTCTCAGACTCATCCCTTACATATGTACCACCTCCCACACATCTAAATCTCTCTATCTGTACCTCTCAGACTCATCCCTTACATATGTACCACCTCCACCTCTCAGACTCATCCCTTACATATGTTCCACCTCCCACACATCTCAATCTCTCTATCTGTACCTCTCAGACTCATCCCTTACATATGTACCACCTCCCACACATCTAAATCTCTCTATCTGTACCTCTCAGACTCATCCCTTACATATGTACCACCTCCACCTCTCAGACTCATCCCTTACATATGTACCACCTCCCACACATCTCAATCTCTCTATCTGTACCTCTCAGACTCATCCCTTACATATGTACCACCTCCCACACATCTAAATCTCTCTATCTGTACCTCTCAGACTCATCCCTTACATATGTACCACCTCCCACACATCTAAATCTCTCTATCTGTACCTCTCAGACTCATCCCTTACATATGTACCACCTCCACCTCTCAGACTCATCCCTTACATATGTACGACCTCCCACACATCTCAATCTCTCTATCTGTACCTCTCAGACTCATCCCTTACATATGTACCACCTCCCACACATCTCAATCTCTCTATCTGTACCTCTCAGACTCATCCCTTACATATGTACCACCTCCCACACGTCTAAATCTCTCTATCTGTACCTCTCAGACTCATCCCTTACATATGTACGACCTCCCACACGTCTAAATCTCTCTATCTGTACCTCTCAGACTCATCCCTTACATATGTACGACCTCCCACACATCTAAATCTCTCTATCTGTACCTCTCAGACTCATCCCTTACATATGTACCACCTCCCACACGTCTAAATCTCTCTATCTGTACCTCTCAGACTCATCCCTTACATATGTACCACCTCCCACACGTCTAAATCTCTCTATCTGTACCTCTCAGACTCATCCCTTACATATGTACCACCTCCCACACATCTAAATCTCTCTATATGTACCTCTCAGACTCATCCCTTACATATGTACCACCTCCACCTCTCAGACTCATCCCTTACATATGTACCACCTCCCACACATCTCAATCTCTCTATCTGTACCTCTCAGACTCATCCCTTACATATGTACCACCTCCCACACATCTAAATCTCTCTATCTGTGCCTCTCAGACTCATCCCTTACATATGAACCACCTCCCACACATCTAAATCTCTCTATATGTACCTCTCAGACTCATCCCTTACATATGTACCACCTCCCACACATCTAAATCTCTCTATCTGTACCTCTCAGACTCATCCCTTACATATGTACCACCTCCCACACATCTAAATCTCTCTATATGTACCTCTCAGACTCATCCCTTACATATGTACCACCTCCCACACATCTAAATCTCTCTATCTGTACCTCTCAGACTCATCCCTTACATATGTACCACCTCCCACACATCTAAATCTCTCTATCTGTACCTCTCAGACTCATCCCTTACATATGTACCACCTCCCACACATCTAAATCTCTCTATCTGTATCTCTCAGACTCATCCCTTACATATGTACCACCTCCCACACATCTAAATCTCTCTATCTGTACCTCTCAGACTCATCCCTTACATATGTACCACCTCTCACACATCTAAATCTCTCTATCTGTACCTCTCAGACTCATCCCTTACATATGTACCACCTCCCACACATCTAAATCTCTCTATCTGTACCTCTCAGACTCATCCCTTACATATGTACCACCTCCATCTCTCAGACTCATCCCTTACATATGTACCACCTCCCACACATCTCAATCTCTCTATCTGTACCTCTCAGACTCATCCCTTACATATGTACCACCTCCCACACATCTAAATCTCTCTATCTGTACCTCTCAGACTCATCCCTTACATATGTACCACCTCCACCTCTCAGACTCATCCCTTACATATGTACCACCTCCCACACATCTCAATCTCTCTATCTGTACCTCTCAGACTCATCCCTTACATATGTACCACCTCCCACACATCTAAATCTCTCTATCTGTACCTCTCAGACTCATCCCTTACATATGTACCACCTCCCACACGTCTAAATCTCTCTATCTGTACCTCTCAGACTCATCCCTTACATATGTACCACCTCCACCTCTCAGACTCATCCCTTACATATGTACGACCTCCCACACATCTCAATCTCTCTATCTGTACCTCTCAGACTCATCCCTTACATATGTACCACCTCCCACACGTCTAAATCTCTCTATCTGTACCTCTCAGACTCATCCCTTACATATGTACCACCTCCCACACGTCTAAATCTCTCTATCTGTACCTCTCAGACTCATCCCTTACATATGTACCACCTCCCACACGTCTAAATCTCTCTATCTGTACCTCTCAGACTCATCCCTTACATATGTACCACCTCCCACACATCTAAATCTCTCTATCTGTACCTCTCAGACTCATCCCTTACATATGTACCACCTCCCACACGTCTAAATCTCTCTATATGTACCTCTCAGACTCATCCCTTACATATGTACCACCTCCCACACGTCTAAATCTCTCTATCTGTACCTCTCAGACTCATCCCTTACATATGTACCACCTCCCACACGTCTAAATCTCTCTATCTGTACCTCTCAGACTCATCCCTTACATATGTACCACCTCCCACACGTCTAAATCTCTCTATCTGTACCTCTCAGACTCATCCCTTACATATGTACCACCTCCCACACATCTAAATCTCTCTATCTGTACCTCTCAGACTCATCCCTTACATATGTACCACCTCCCACACATCTAAATCTCTCTATATGTACCTCTCAGACTCATCCCTTACATATGTACCACCTACCACACGTCTAAATCTCTCTATCTGTACCTCTCAGACTCATCCCTTACATATGTACCACCTACCACACGTCTAAATCTCTCTATCTGTACCTCTCAGACTCATCCCTTAAATATGTACCACCTCCCTCACGTCTAAATCTCTCTATCTGTACCTCTCAGACTCATCCCTTACATATGTACCACCTCCACCTCTCAGACTCATCCCTTACATATGTACGACCTCCCACACATCTCAATCTCTCTATATGTACCTCTCAGACTCATCCCTTACATATGTACCACCTCCCACACATCTAAATCTCTCTATCTGTACCTCTCAGACTCATCCCTTACATATGTACCACCTACCACACATCTAAATCTCTCTATCTGTACCTCTCAGACTCATCCCTTACATATGTACCACCTCCCACACATCTAAATCTCTCTATCTGTACCTCTCAGACTCATCCCTTACATATGTACCACCTCCCACACATCTAAATCTCTCTATCTGTACCTCTCAGACTCATCCCTTACATATGTACCACCTCCCACACATCTCAATCTCTCTATCTGTACCTCTCAGACTCATCCCTTACATATGTACCACCTCCCACACATCTAAATCTCTCTATCTGTATCTCTCAGACTCATCCCTTACATATGTACCACCTCCCACACATCTAAATCTCTCTATCTGTACCTCTCAGACTCATCCCTTACATATGTACCACCTCCCACACATCTAAATCTCTCTATCTGTACCTCTCAGACTCATCCCTTACATATGTACCACCTCCCACACGTCTAAATCTCTCTATCTGTACCTCTCAGACTCATCCCTTACATATGTACCACCTCCCACACATCTCAATCTCTCTATCTGTACCTCTCAGACTCATCCCTTACATATGTACCACCTCCCACACATCTAAATCTCTCTATCTGTACCTCTCAGACTCATCCCTTACATATGTACCACCTCCCACACATCTAAATCTCTCTATATGTACCTCTCAGACTCATCCCTTACATATGTACCACCTCCCACACGTCTAAATCTCTCTATATGTACCTCTCAGACTCATCCCTTACATATGTACCACCTCCCACACATCTAAATCTCTCTATCTGTACCTCTCAGACTCATCCCTTACATATGTACCACCTCCCATACAGCTCTTCCTCATCTACCAGCTTAGCACTCCCCACGGATTCTTCTCTTATATATTCACCACTAAACACTCCCTTATAGATCCGAGCTAGGGACTCAAGAGATAGACGCAGAACCAGCCAAGAAGGAGATAAGAACTAATCCTCCCGAGACTCTGACAATCTCCCGCTTCCTGGAACTCTACAAGAGCAAGGAACTGTACATGGTGCATGGAGTTGAACAGTTCCAAGACGCTAAGGCACGGAAGATGATCCTTGGTATGTTTGAAATGTTTGTTAATCGCTGCTGTAAACTGGAAAAGCTTGTTAGAACACTGATTTTCAGTTCAGTAAAATCATTTCAATTACGACAGTTGTGATGCTGTAATTCTACGGGGGGATAACATGAGAAAGGAAGGTGTTAATCGTGTTTCCTCATTCTGTATTAGAATTATTTGCAAAAAAATATTCCCCTCCTTTTCACAAGACACACTTATACATCCCGCTACTCATGTCTAATCATTAATCAAATCATTCTTCAAAAATATTTCCCTTCACAACCATCATGGCAATTCCTAAACCATCCACCCTCCCACCACGTTCCTGCAGACGACATCTATCTGCCCCGGTCCCTGCTGTGTGGAGGACTACAGTACCTCGTGGAGTCCACCCCGCTTCTCATGTCTAATCATTTATTAAATAATCCATCAAATAATCTTTCCCTTCACAACCATCAATTCCTCAACCATCCACCCTCCCACCACCTTCCTCCAGACGACATCTATCTGCCCCGGTCCCTGCTGTGTGGAGGACTACAGTACCTCGTGGAGTCCATCCCGCTACTCATGTCTAATCATTTATTAAACAAACTATCAAATTATCTTTCCCTTCACAACCATCAATTCCTAAACCATCCACCCTACCACTACCTTCCTGCAGATGACATCTATCTGCCCCGGTCCCTGCTGTGTGGAGGACAACAGTATCTGGTGGAGTCCATCCCGCTACTCATGTCTAATCATTTATTAAACAAACTTTCAAATTATCTTTCCCTTCACAACCATCAATTCCTAAACCACCCACCACCTTACCACTACGTTCCTCCAGATGAGATCTATCTGCCCCAGTCTCTGCTCTATGGAGGACTACAGTACCTGGTGGAGTCCATCCCGCTACTCATGTCTAATCATTTAACAAATAATCCATCAAATAACCTTTCCCTTCACAACCATCTATTCCTAAACCATCCATCCTCCCACCACCTTCCTGCAGATGACATCTATCTGCCCCGGTCCCTGCTGTGTGGAGGACTTCAGTACCTGGTGGAGTCTCTAGTCATGTGGTTCAGCAGTGGAGGGACCAAGTCAGTCCTACACAGTGACGACTATGAGAACTTCAACTGTGTGCTGGATGGGAACAAGGAACTCGTCTTCGTCGACAAGGTAGGTACAAGGGCGATGTTACCCTTTATCCTCATGGATGTAGCTCAAGACATTAAATACTACACCAATTTGTTTCTAGCACTTCATTGGCAATCCTTGTAATATAGCGTTGTACCAAAGGACCAAGGATGCTCTCGGGCTAGAGATGGAGAAAGGTGGTTGGAAATAATCAAAGATTGCTTTACGTCCAGTAAGGTTTTTTATTAGTAATCATTCGAAAAGACAGTTCAGTATGCTTAAAGCAACCATTCTGAGATTTGTAACTTTGTTTAATTTCTGTGTATTGTTTGCTTCGACATTATATTGGTTCCTGTTTAAAGTGACATTTTGTATCTTCTTAAAATTTTATTTGGTTTTGATAAGCTACAAAATATCTTATATGCTGATTGAAGTTCATATCTCATCGCTGGATTTGCAAATATATCCATTTATGCATAATATCTCTAAAATGCTTGATTTTATGGAAAAATCAAGAAAACATCTGAAATACGTTTAATATCCGAAATTATGCATCCAATTGATCTACCTATTAGTTACAATACCTAATAAACACTATCGAATCGAATATATCTTCCTGTCAGCTTATGACAAGGTTTCAAAATTACGTTTGGCCAATTTGCGCGCTCCACTCGAGCCACATTGTCCGGTTTTCGATCACAATCTCGACTTTGAATGGCCGTATTTTCGCTCTAATGTACTGATTGACCTTTAACTTATTATTTTCAGTAACAGTTAGTGGTTCCCGATGAAATAACATCGATTTCAAAATTTGACATTTGTGATCCTATCAACATACTCTGTGTCTTTTTAAATTCAGATATTTAACAAAGTGACTTTAATTTTCAAAATGTGTTTCTTTATCCAAACCAAGAACAGCTTAAACAAGCCGTTAATTATGTCCATCGTTTTTTCGTTCCTTAAAGGCTTACAAGGATCAAATCGAGGAGGTCGGTTTCCATGAGGACGGTTCATTCAGCGACATTGATGTGGACAAAGTTGACATGCGCAAATACCCCAGAATACAGGAAGTTCCGGTCCAGAAAGCTCTACTTACCAAAGGAGATTGCCTCTACATTCCCTATCAGTAACCTTTCAATTCTGATATAAACAGAGTCTGACCTTTTCTTACAAAATTATGACTTTCACATTATTTGTTAAAACATAAAATATGAATGTGAATAGAGATAATCTCCATTCCTAAACCCTTAATAAATGATCTCACATCCAGCCTGAAGTTTAGTTCAGTAAAACCCGGGACATTTTTTACTCATTGGAGACTTTCTTCGTTGTTTGTGTGCCTCAAATGACCAATCTAAGTCAATAAAATTTGACATCAACATTAACTTAAAGAACAGAAACCTCTTTCAATAAATGATATTCTAATCAATTAAAAAACGTTTATTTTCATAACGACCGTTACTTTATTCCAGGTGCATATATGTCATATTAATTTTAGTTATTTAACTCCACTTCTTAAATTTCATTAATTAATCCATTTAATCAAAAGACAGGTACAATCTACGTTCCTCGGGTATCCACCATGTTTGTTTCAGATGGTATCACCAAGTTAACTCCCCTGGCGGACGTAGCCTCGCTTTGAATTTCTGGTTCCTGCCTCTGACATATTTCAACAAGACAGACTGTGAGAACAAGACGTTTAAACAGCAGACCGAGCCCATCACCAAATATGCCACAAGCCACCACGTGCAGTTGGCATGGTCAGTAAAACATGATACACGAACTCGGTCATTGCATAAACTATTTACATGGCGTCGTCGAAAAAACAGCGAAATTTAAAAAAAGAATGTTTATACTCACCACATCTGAAATTAAGTACCTAAACCTTCATAGAATTATTGAATGAACCACATAAACACAAAATACTAACTTATATTATAAAATATGATTTGTCTCAGACAGGTGTGAAGTGGTTTCAGAAGCAAAATCTTTCGTAAAAAAGTTTTAAAAAAATCATATTTGTAAGCTTACGTGTAATAGTGAACCATGATTCACCATAGTTGTAACAATGTTGCTGATATCAGAAGACATATTAGTAAGTTCGATTTCTCTTCCAATATCATTTCCATCACTTTTTAAGGAAAGAGCCTCTCTGAACACTCCACCACACTAAGAATATTTGATATATCAGTTACTGCAACACGACATCTTCATATGATTGTATTTGTAGCTACTTGTTGATGTATAATTTGTTTGGAACTTGGCAACTTCTTAAGGTATATCGCTAGATCTCCGACAAGCGACATGTGAGATGGAATAAATTTGATACTGAATATTAGTATACTTATTGCGCTGAATTTATACAACAAAGGGGAATGACAAAATCACTACACGTATTATCATTGTGCAAGGACAAGCATCGTTCCATTTGTCATTCGTAACTTTGTGGGAGTATGCAAACGTTGATAACTATTTATCACATTGCCTTCACTTCAAACTAGGTACCCATATGTACCGATGAGAACTGAGTGACACCACAAGTCACTCAACTCATGTCTCAGTGTGGGCATAGAATCAACTATCCAAATTATCTGTTTATTCGACAATGAGTGGGTAACCCATTTACCTAGCGACCCGCCCTCATTGTTGCTGAACTTTATTACACTAATAGAATCATTGCTTATTATTGAACGGGGCATTGTACGTGACCAAGTGCCACTGCAGTAATGAACATTTTACATTTTGCAATATCTATTTCTTTTTCATATTTCCAGGGCGAAGTTTGCGTATGAGATGCGGGGTGGAGAGATCACAAAGGAAAGATACGATGACATCAGCAGAAACATGATGCAGGAACTGAGTCATGTGAAGGACGCGGTAATAAACTCAACATTCCCAAAATGAACCGTCTTTGGTTAGGAGAATCCAAAGAGAAATTGCTTTCCTTTTCATAGAATGCACGTTTGCGATAGGGATAGGGGTTAAGTGTACTAGACTACTAGTAGCAGTACAATCAACAGGTGTAAAATGAGGGCACTATGCCCTTCATTTAGTTTCATTCATGGAGACCGTGTGGTAGATTAATAGAAAAAACCTTTTTTGGGGGAAACGTTTACCTTTCAATTAGTTAAAACGACTTCTTTATGAAATGTTTTTATGTTGCAAAGATGTTAGCAAATATTTTTCAAGTTAGAAAATATAATCCATCCAATTTCAATACAATTTAAGGGCAAAACAGATTAAAGGGTAATAAGATCCAAGGCATTAAATACATGACCGAACATGATTCAAGGACAGTGATCTGTTAAAGAACGTTTTTCAAAGAAATCAAAAATGTAAATCCAAATGTATTATTTTCATACTACCAAATACATCATCTTCGCCATGTTATGCAGATCTGCAAATACTTTGTCAAGGACGAAAGTGCCATTTGAGTCAGATCAAGAAATAGTCCCTGTAATCAATACCTGCCTAATTTGTAGATGCATAATGAAGTCAATGAAATCTCAATTCAACCCTGCATATCTTCAAATACCTTGATAAGAACAGTAGTTCCACTATATGAGAATACCTAGCTCATTTGTAGATGCATAATGAAGTCAATGAAATTTCAATTCAACCCTGCATATCTACCTTGGTCAGTACCTTGAGATCTACTACATGAGATCTGAATGGTCGATCTACGCATACCTAGATTATTTGTAGATAAATAATGAAGTGCATCATATGACCTCTCTCTCTCTCCAGCTTTTCAATTATCTTGACAAGGACGGCAGTTCCACTCTGAGTCAGGACGAGCTATGGAAGACAGATCCTGAGGTGGTTGCCAAGGAGTTCCCGGCCATGCTGGCCATACACCTGAGGGACACCGCGCCTCAGGATCAAGACCTCGGGGAGACTGAGCATGATGAGCTGTAACCAACAAGACTTTGTCTGTAACCCTTCAACTACTAAGATACTAGTTACAAAATACGTTCTTTAACCTGGTGTCTAGCATGTATGGGTTACATGGTTAATTGAAACATGCATGTTCCCATATAACGTATAGGTATTTAAAAAATGAGCATTAATAAATAAGGTGTACATGCATATATTGCCAGGTGGCCTTTCATTATTTTCCGTAATACCATAATTTAAAAAAAATCCAGAATTTCTTTTATTAAAATTCTTTCTTTTTAACCGGAAATGGATGTAAGATGTGTATGTCCCTTAACAGCGGGATAATTGTCATTTGACCGTTATTTATTATTATTTATTTGTAAAGGAAAACTCATTTTTCTGTCCTTTCAATACATCGATTGAAAAACAATCGACGTTTATTCTCTTTTAAATTGAGAAAAAAAATGATGAAGAAGGTGATATCAAACATGTATTAGTGACAATCAATGGAACGCCAATTTCCCGTTTTACTGACATCCATTACTAATTTGCAAATATATAATCTATGTGAAATTTCAGATATCAGATATCTTTGTATAGTATAATATTGCATAATCATATATCTTAGTGTGAAGTAAAGGAAATGATTGTAGAATATTGTAGTGTTTCATTTACTTCTTTGTAACTTCTCTGTTAAAAGTGTTGAAAATAAACTTTCTTTTCTTTACAAAATATTCCGTTATACTTATGAGATATAATTCTTTTATGTGACATTAACCTTATAAGCTCCCGTTGGGAAACTAAGTCCGTATGTGTTATCATTTATATCATACATGCAATAACAACAAATCACAAAGGGTAACATGACAAATATAGAAGTAAACACGCAAACTAAAATGGCTCTAAAGCTAAACACGCGTGTAAAATTTCCAAACCAAAAACTGAACTTCTTGACTAAAAAAGAGTGATATGTTTACAGTTAATAAGTTCAAATGTTAACATAACTTACATACTCAAATGCATTCTATTAGTTTATGTACAAGTTAATTCAAATCTCCAAGCATCATCAATGTTGTTTTGGAAAGTACGTGATTACAAGTTTGTGTATAAGGACGACAATTTATGGACTAAACTTCTTTATTCTGAATAAAGAAGTTGTTATCCATAAATGTTCGTCCTTATTTGACTTCCAACTCCTAAATGCCACTCAAAGAAGATTGTATATGAAATGTTAATATGTTAATAATGACGTTACATGTTAAACATCTGGTATGTTAAGTATCGATTTATCATAAGAGGATATTTGAAATTCTTTCCAGATTTGTTAATTTGAGAATGCTGCTTTTATGTTTCCAGGGTTTTGAAATATGGTGTTCAATTATGAGCGTTTGGTAAGGACAAGTTGGACAATCAAACATTCCTGTTACATTGCTACTTATAACGGTACTCTATGCGTGACAATATCAAGGATAAGCACTAATAAGCTCAGTGTGTCCTCTTTATTGCGTACAGTCGCCCTTATAGGTAGGTAGGTAGGTAGGTAGGATTTAAGGGCGACGTTGGGCCAACACATGACCTATATGTGCCCGGCATTAAAAATGGTTAAAAGATTAGAAAATAATTATATAAGAGGTTAAAAAAGATTCATATACAGTCATTTTTGCCCGTATTGCATACGTAATCTAAAGGGGCTCTTTGAATGTCACCTTACAAGAGGTTTTCTCCAAGAATAGACCTCAGATCTTTATGACACGACCTCTATAAGTTGTCCCTCGCCCTCAATTAAAAAATGAAAAACAGTTTGGGCAATTGCCAGCACAATCCTGACACATATGAGATTTATCCTTGTCTAAAATGTGTTTGTATGCATTTAAGCCACAGTGGCCGAGTCTTAATAGAGTCAAAACGACTTCATCTCTTCTCTTTTGACGACGAATCTTTACATGCTTACTGACTCTAGGGCATAAGTTGTGCATATGTCTGGCATTGGTGGACAATCAAACATTCCTGTTAAATTGCTACTTATAACGGTACGTACTCTATGCGTGACAATATCAAGGATACATCATAAGCACTAATAAGCTCAGGTTGTCCTCTTTATTGCGTAGAGTCGCCCTTATAACTGTTATATCATATGATCTTCCCTTTAGTAGTATTATAGATAACCAAAGGTATTCACCTTGAAAGTGTTTTATTTAACTTAAATTATCAAAAAGATATCGGTTTCATCTTTTATAATTACAGCATTTCATTGATCCAATTGAAAGGTATAAATTTTGTCTTGCATAATGATTTCAATACTTTGTAAATGTAATACTTATTGCATATCACAAAAACTAGCAGGCAAACAGAATATATGGAAACAAATTTGTGTAGAATAGAAGAGTTGTAAAGATACTAAATTGACTAGAAGTAATTTTTTAAAACAGGAATTTCGTTTTTTGAAACAGAAAAATCGTTTTTTGAAACAGAAAAATCGTTTTTTGAAACAGGAATTACGTTTTGTGAAACATTTTGATATGCCCCAATCGTTGTGTAATCACCCATTAACAAGGCCAGTATATTGAATATGCCTTTACTTTGTTAATAACCACCCATGTCCACTAACAACATGTTGGGAGAGAATAAAGAAACACCTTTATATGCTTCCTATTGCGTTCTTGTTATGAACACCGACGCTCTTATATTGGATACCCCTTGCAATGACTTAGATTGAAAACGCGAGATTGATAAAGCGATAGGGAGATTTATGTCTCATATATAAGGCGTATTCATAAAATACGCTTTGTCGGTTTAACTCGTGACGTTGTTCAATGATAAAAGTACACCAAATAGCTCTTTATTACCCGTTTGACTCTAACCGTCAACCATTTATGTGCAAATAGGCGAGCTTGCTCTTATCAATATCACTCCACCTTAAGACGTCAATGTTGCGTTTGTACGACTGTTTCTCTGAGATCAGTTCCCGTACTCTTTTCTAACTAAAAAATTCATTTGTTAATTCTAGCTACGACATTCACATTCAAGTAAATTTGATCAGGAAAATAATTTTCATTAACCTGACCTGAAAAAATATTTTGAATAAACGATTAAACACATACGTTTTTTATTTGAATAATACCTACCTGCTATTAGGACAGGGTACAGGGTACAGTTTTAACAATGCATCTTTTTAACCCATTTTCAAGTTATAACCATGGTTAATTTGCATAGTAATTAGGTATTCAAAGCAAAACGACTCTTGCCTATAGAGAAACCTGACTATTGATAAGTTTGGGCATGTAGTTTCTTATCTTTATCGACATTTGATACACTTTAAGATAATTTTCTATTTCCTGTAACTTGATAAATTGTTAAGGTGCTTCAACCATAAACACCCTGAACATACAATAAACTGAACATGCGTGACACACAATGAAATACAAAGAAGGTGAAATGTAAACACCAATTTTCATTTTCAATCAGAAACAAATAACATAGCAAACAGATAAAATGTCACAATAAAGCCAACATGTGAACATTTTATAAAACTTTCTGAAATGCCTTTGTAAAAATCTCTATAACGCTATAAAGTGGCAGTTCGTTAAATAAAACGTGTTTCAGTAAAATACCATGTTAAGTAATGAACACGTTTACAGTCCTGTTATTGTTACTACTCATAATAAATAAATAATAAATTCATAATTGATAAATAGAACTCAGTATAAAAAAATAAATTTCAAATTAACGTGAAAATGGTACTATGGTTTTGAAACCTTGATTTGATAAACGTTTTAGATAAAAAAAATCCACTGTTCGACTCTTACAATGATCCGGAAATATACAGCTTGAGCTATTGCCCGAACGCGCGTTGTCATGTCAGCGTATAAACAGTGTGGCGTACCGGTTGTACCCATAGCATGACAATACGGGTAGCGGGTATGTTTGTCTAACTGAATGGGGAATATATGAGAAAGGGACCATTTCATATTCAGCGAGTGCCACAAGGCCACACGGAGAGATATTGACCCTATTATCTATATCTATTTAAACGAATCGTCACCTCTTTTAAAGGAATCATTGTTTGTTTACCAAGAGCGGTGTTTTGGCAGATTGCCATATGTGATTCATTTGATATGACATGACTGTATACGCACTTCAAGGAAACTCGAAGGGAAGGGGCTGTTCTTAAAGTGATTAGGGCAATGGCTTGATTATAAACTGAACATTAGACATGGTATTCTAGCTACAGGATTCAAGAAAGTGGTATTTCCGAATACTTGGATTATCATATTTACTGGATTGGAAAACTAAGGGTTCCCTGGTACCACTATATCGTAGTACTCGAATACTTTGAATACCCCAAAATAAGGGTATCTTGGTCGATCTGGAACCTGAATATTGAGGCGACTGAATGCCTAAATACAGACCATCTAATTGATACCCACTGCTATTTGCAATCTGTATCTGTACCCAGAAGGAGGATACCTCAACCAAAATATCGAGGTACCCGAGTACACTAAGATCCATCTTGATATCTGAATATCAGGATACCAGGATATCAACACCCTCATACAATATACCTGGATCTATAACTGAAAATTCGATTATTCGAGTTTATAAGGATATCTTCAATCCTACAATCATCATCGACCTATCATATCTACCTATAACTACATTGAAAGAGAATAATCCAGCATGGGTTTCGGCAGCTCCTCGTGCTGGGCCAAGATGTCCCTGGTGTGTATATTCCTGGGAGCCATCATGGACATAGCAGGGTTCGCCACCACCAACTGGATAGTCTACACCTCCACTGATGGTCAGCTATCGGTCAAGGTGGGGCTGTGGACACTGACCTCCTGCAGTGGAACCACCTGCACCACTGTGGCGGTCACCGATGCCTATGCAAATGGTAGGTGAAAGTTTGGGTATTTCCAAAGTTTCAAAGCATTTAAAAGTTAAAAAGTCTTATTTTATTTGAGCGTCAATGACATACTGTGTTACAGTTACATCTTTTCATGTTTGATATATGATTTTATTTCAACGTCAATGATATACTGTCTTTTCAACACGAGTGGCTCAATATTAGTATGTCCCGAGCGAGAGCGAGGTTCATACAGATCATTAGGCATGAGTATCGCAAAGAGAATATGTCATGAACACAAATAAAGGTGGTTTCTTTACAACAAACATATCAAACAAAATCAGTGGGTTAGTTTTCAATATCTAAAACGTTATATAACATCAATGTCTGATGATACCTGTCCAGTGATATGTGACACTTACGATATGTTATGGTTATGTTGTCAACACTACATCTTTCAGTTATAAATGAACAGGGAAGTTATTGGAAAAATATATTGGAAATGTTTCATGAAATGTATTTGAATACGTTGGTTTTGATATTCTACTGTCCTTACAAAGCAGTTTCATGAACTTGTCCTTTTTGATTGAATAACTTCACTGAAAATGAAATGTTGCACAAAGCATATGACATACAGCAAAAACCATACAGCACAAAGCATATAACATACAGCTAAAACACAACCGATTCGGAATAAACGAGAACCATACAGCATAAAGCCTACATCACGGAACTCAAACAATACAGCATAAATCATATAGCATACAGCATACAGCATACAGCATATAACATACAGCATACAGCATACAGCAAACACCACACAGCATACAGCATACATGGTTACCGGAAAAAGGACCACGTGGTAGAACCCCGTTTAAGAGATATGAGCTCTTAAACATCCACTAACCTCGACCTTACCACTTCTCAATTTTGGTTCAAAGATTTTTCAACAAAATAAAAACTGGACGGATGTGGATATCTTTTTACACCAAATGCTTATTAGTGTTACATCGTTAAATGAAGTATCTAACTGAGTGGAAAACATTTTCTGAAAATAATAAATTATTGAAATTTTTTTTATGTGGTATTGTTATGATAGATGTATAGATAACGAGGCTGATTCTGTTTATGACGTCACAAAAAGGGGGCGTGACCAGTCATGCATTCACTGGTTTGTGGCCAGATAAGTCTAAGTGGCCCATCAAAAGTGGCTTTCAAAAACCGCTTTCATTACCAAAATTAACATATTTGAGTAGCGACCTTTGACGCACTATACAATATTGTAATCAGACTTTCATATATTCCAAAGAAAATAATATGTTTGTGGGTTATTTGAACTTTCATGACTTCTGGTGCAAATAGTTTAAAGCTTTTTGTTACGCCCTTTTGACCCCACCATTCGTCAAGGGATCATATCTTTGTGAATTTTTATAATTTGGAGATTGTTTTTATATTTCAAAGGTTAGACATTGTTCTTTATGAACTGTAACTAACTCAATATCGACCATGTTGTACCTTTGCCGGTAGCCATCCCAATATAGCAAACACCACACATCATGCAGAATATAGCATATAGCAAACACCACACAACATGCAGAATATAGCATATAGTAAACACCACACAGCATACAACATATAGTAAACACCACACAGCATACATCATACAGCATATAGCAAACACCACACGGCATACAGCATATAGCATATATCAAACACCACACGACATACAGCATATAGCATATAACAAACACCACACATCATACAGAATATAACAAACACCACACATCATACAGAATATAGCAAACACCACACAACATGCAGAATATAGCAAACACCACACAGCATACAGCATACAGCATACAGCATATAGTAAACACCACACAGCATACAGCATATAGTAAACACCACACATCATACATCATAAAGCATATAGCAAACACCACACGACATACAGCATATAGCATATAACAAACACCACACATCATACAGAATATAGCAAACACCACACAGCATACACCACACAGCATATAGCAAACACCACACAGCATACAGCATACAGCATATAGCTAACACCACACGGCATACAGCATATAGCATATAACAAACACCACACAGCATACAGCATATAGCAAACACCACACAGCAAACAGCATATAGTAAACACCACACACCATACCAAATATAACATATAGCAAACACCACACAGCATACAGCATACAGCATACAGCATTTAGCAAACACCACGCAGCATACACCATACAACATATAGCAAACACCACATAGCATACAGCATATAGCATATAGCATATGCATATAGCAAACACCACACATTATACATCATACAGCATATAGCAAACACCACCCAATGTACATACAGCATACAGCAAACACCATACAGAATACAGCATATAGTATACAGAATCATACCATGACAGTTTTTCAATTTTTAACAAATACAGAAAGTCAAACCAGTTATATCGCTCAGAAGTCCGGGTTAATGTGGGGTTTTCGTGGATTATTTGTTATCTGGTATCACTTCAAACAAAGTCCTGTCTGAAAACATAACATCATTTATTTAACTATCTTTAAATCGTCTCAACATACCATTACCGATAAGGAGAGGTTTTACATTCTTCACTAAGTCATTCTATTGGTGTCAACAGATTTTGCGTCTTAAGATTTAAAGATTTTTTCAAATCGAACTTTTTCATTCACGGACTTGAGACAGTCATTCTCAAACGATATAAGTATCTTTTCCGAAACGATGTAAATGGGACATTATGAATATCCATAAACAAATTAAAAAAAATAATTTTTGTTGACAATCAACAAATAGTTTCATCCTAGCCGATGTGTAAATGTGTTTTTGTTAAACTTTTGGAAAACTTTCAAAAGATAGCGATAAAAATCGCTCAGAGTGAAAAAATGTCTTTCTTTTGACTTTTAATAACACACATATTTTCCTGTTTCGTAAGAACTTCCTTAGTATGATCTTAGACGAAGATGTTATTAAAATTGATATCATGTGTATTATTTCACCTTAAACATAGTGTTATGCGTTTATGTAAGGACAACTTTGGAGATTTAAATTCTTATGAAGATACCATATATTAGCAATTCTTTAAAACAAATTTCAAATGGTTTGTTAATAATGTTTTCAAAATCTATTGAAAATATTGAAAGTTTGATCTTAAAGGGGCAGTAGCACGTTTTTTGACGATTTTATATTTTAATTTGTTCACTGATAATTGAACTATAATGCTAAATGTATTACTTTGATAGTGTCAAAAATCTCATAACACAAACCAATCAGCCATAGTCAGAGATCAAATTATGAACATTCACATTAATTCTGTTGGCAGTCATTTTTGTGTAAACAGCTTTAATTCATTTTGTGTAAGAAAGGGAATCGTATGGCTTAACCTTACATTATATATTTGATTTATTACTGCTTCATTAGTTTAGATACATTGTCTTTGAATTGGAACCATTTATTTTTATTTCCATGACATCACCTGATATTCCCCCTAAAAACGTGCTACTGCCCCTTTAAACAAAAAGATACGCCGCTTTATGTTTGTAACTGCACAAATAAGCGATCACGTTTGTCAGGTTTGAGCGTTTGTGACTTTTTTTGTGAATTGTAACTTTGAAGAAAACTAACGGTATGAACACTGTTTAGTGTTTGTGTTGAAATATATTGATCATTATTTAAAATCAAGAAGCTTTCAATATTTGGTAATGATCTCAATCTATATGCCTTTAAGGCTAAATAATTTTCATGATTCAGTGTTTCAACCACATTTTAATCAACTTGCAAATTGACATCCATTTATAACGTTTTTTCCTATGTTTGTCATCAATTTTATTAAATTTAGGTCAAATTTTTGTTTTAAATATTTCGTGCTGTTGATAGTATCTGTATTCTAATTGACTCAAAGTCATTGACCTAGCTCGTAGTAATAAGATTTTCAAAATATTAATTTTATCGAAATACAAGGATGTCTACACTAGTTTCTAGTGGAGAGGAAACCTTTTCAAAGAACAAGTTCGATTCTCGATAGAGTTGATATCTTTTTGTACTCTTCGGAAAAAGGTATATTCTTATTAGACTGACATTCTTTGTGTGCAAAAGTGTGGATTTTGAATTGGCCAACCGTATTTGAGCCACGTAAAGACACTGTGCTTGCAGAACCGTGGCGCCATGACATGTCCAGTTATCAATAATAGTGTCCACATAGACAGCTTTAAAAACGATATGTCTTTTTATTACTAGAAAGAAAACATGCCAGAAATATGGTCGTATTTAATCATTTTTCTTTAATGATAAGAAATATTTCACTATTTTGCATAATTATTTAAGATAAATTAATTCATTTAGATTGTTTTGTTATTTGGGAAGAAAACTAAAACGTTTAAGATCTTGGTAGTAATTCTTTATCTTTATTCGTGATAGAAATAAATGCTCTCTTTTGCATAATCTGTTTATTGATCATAACAATATATAATATATTTATATTTGTTAGCTATCGAGGTTACATAAAAATCTTTAAATAAACTCGATTGCGTTTATCAATTCTTTCATGCTCACTACAGAGATGTTCAACGCAATGCGGATCTTGGAGACCATTGGTCTTGTCATGGCGGTCTTCATGGTCTTCTTCATCCTCCTCTACACGTGCCTTGATACCATGAAGACCCAGAACATCGCCAGAACAGCAATGACGCTCTGCTTTCTCACCGGTAGGTCTTTATCGTGGCGTTACTTTGTCGACTAAGGACTTACTGTGAAGGGTGATGTTCTCTTTCAATGCATATTTGATGATAACATTATCCCCCCTTTACTTTTTATAAAGTAATAGGTGCTTGATCGTCGACTCTAGCTGTTTTCTAGACCTCGGCATCGACAATACAAATCAATTTGAATGAATAATTTAGCAAAACATCCCGTCTCAGGGTACGAACGTTACGCTAACTCCACTAATCTGTAACCTGGACTCAGAAGCTAGATTTGATCGCGCGGTCCGACTTGGGATATAGCCAATCAAATCAATTTCTAGTTGAAAGTTTATCGAGAAGGTGGCGAGAAAATGATTTGATTGGCTATATCCTAAGGTTCGTACCCTGAGACAGGATGTTAGAAAAACTAAGCTAATTTAAGTACAGGAATAAAAATAACATCAATTTTAATAATCAAAGGGAAATCATTCCTATTCATACACCACTTTCAAATTCAAATGCAGTCTAAGGAAACCTAGCCTCAATAAAACCATATTCGGAGTGTAGCGAGTATTATTGAGGCTAGGTTTACTTTGACTGACGCAGCTGTGTACCACTTATAGGTGCTCTGGGCCTCCTTTCACAAAGCAACCTTTACTAAGGTTGATCTTAACTCTCATTCTTTAACACTACACTAAGGCTACCTTAAGGACTTGCGATCACCTGAGACTAGTGAGGGCTTTGTGAAACTGGACACTAGTCCTTTAAAATCAAAATTCATTTCATTGTAGCCGGACACTCACGGACTGCATTAACTCCGCGAGCTAATATGATATCATTGAAACTAAAGAAGCACCCGGTATACTTCACATTTTCTTCACACATCTATAAAAGAAATATAGAAATGTACAGGTTTTTTAATTTATTTTTTAAATTTTTATCACTCGGACCAACTGAGATTTGATTTAGTAACCTCTTTTTTCTGAGCGGTATTTGAAACGTATAGATGGGCCTCTGGGACAAAGCGTAATGGATATTTCATTAATCATTGTAACATTTACTTTTCCAGAAGTGTTTTATAATCTCTTGCCTTGTGAATCAATCCTTTTAATTCAATATGCAATTCCTTTAGTAACCAAACATTTGTCAATATCACTCGCTCTCATTTAGAGAAAACTAATATGAAGATACGTGTGTAAGACTTTGACATGCATATAACTTCCTCTATTTATCCTTCAAAGAACTGTTAAAATTTATTATATTTATTATTTATCCACAGGCATAATTATCTTCATCGGGATATCCTAAACAAAGTATGACTTTGATATGCATATAACTTCCTCTATTTACCCTTCAAAGAATTGTTAAAAGTTATCATGTTTATCATTTATCCACAGGCATTATTATCTTCATCGGGATATCCTAAACAAAGTATGACTTTGATATGCATATAACTTCCTCTATTTATCCTTCAAAGAACTGTTAAAATTTATTATATTTATTATTTATCCACAGGCATTATTATCTTCATCGGGATGTCCTAAACAAAGTATGACTTTGATATGCATATAACTTCCTCTATTTACCCTTCAAAGAACTGTTAAAATTATCACATTTATCATTTATCCACAGGCATAATTATCTTCATCGGGATGTGCCTGTGTCTGGCCTACGTGACTCTGCCCTACATTGTTGGCTTCTCTATGGGCCTGACTGTTCTCGGCTTCCTCCTCATCTTCATCGCGGGCAGTCTCCTCATACCGGACTCCTGTGAGCCCAAGGATTACGATTACTAGACAAGACTTCACTCAATCACTGTCTCCCCGCAGAGGAAGTTTAATTACAAGTCAACTAAATTAGTGTTGTGAATCCTTTGTGATATCATTTCCTTTTAATTTTGGTCAATGTCTTTTATTCAGCAGAATTTGATGAGGATTTATATATGAACTTCTTGTCCAAAGGTGTTGTTAAACTTGTGAGCCCAAGGATTACGATTACTAAACTAGATTATATTCATTCTCTCCCCGCAGAGAAAGTTTTATTGCAATTCAACTACATTATTGTTGTGAATCCTTTGTGATATCGTTTTCTTTTAATTTTGGTCAATGTCTTTTATTCAGCAGAATTTGATGAGGATTTATATATGAACTTCTTGTCCAACCATGTTGTTAAACTTGTGATTACGATCATTAGCTTACGTTCAATCTTATCTAATAGTTTATATCAGGGGATGATCCTCCGGCATACGTCAGTGGTATCTATCTCATATCGTTTTCTTTTACTGATTTCTTTTTTTCAGCAGAATGTGCTGATGGGAAATAAAGAGGATATATTTTGTTTTGAGTGTGGTATCATTTATCTCTCATCGAGTGACGTGGTAGAGCCAGTTTTTTTCACGAGTGGCGTAGCCAGGGGTGAAAATATAGGCTTTACCCCGTCACGAGATGAGAGATAAGTGATACCACACTCAAAACTAAATATGTTCTGTTTATCATATGTCTCTGTTGTCGGAAATGTGGCAATTAACGTTCAGTTACGATTGCAATTGTTTGACGACTGTTATTTTTCAGTATTGAAATAGCTATCGTAAAATACAACAAGACAATTATTATATTATTGAAGGGTCGAAATCATTATTTGTATTTATGGGAAATTTACATTTTTGATATTATGATTTTCTAAGAATTGTTTGCACGCGTGAACTAGTTTAGTTTCAAAATACAATTAATCTTTAGTCAGAAATCAAACCACGTGTGCCTGCACAATGCATTTACAACAAATATGTTTGACACATATATTTTCATCATTAAATCATTTTCATTATTTTCGTTTTCCGTTACTTTACCACATCAAATGACGAGCTCAATTGTCGAAGCTCTGAAATATGGAATTCAGATTGTGAACGTTATACCATTATAAAATTAATATAGTTAAACTTTCCATGATTTTTAATGAAATGCAATTGAGTGAATATTCATCATCAACCATTATTAACGACGTTTTGTTGACACGACGCAATACATTATGAAACTGATACAACTTCAGAAATAAGCGTTCTTGATATTTGGACGAAGTAAATGTCTGTGTTTAGCTTTTGAAATATCGCTGTGCTCTTGTCATCTAGTTTTATTGTTGGAGCATCGTTTACTTTTTTTTAAGAAGTGCTTTTTGATAGGATATTTTGCTGTCACAACGCAATACAAAACGCAATAGTTACAATTTTTAAAGACAACAATGTTTTTGATATTTTGACCAAGCGATGTTACTCTGTTTGTGTTTTTGTTGTGTTGTTGTGCTGTTGTGATTCGCAACCCAGATAAAATTCTATTGAAGAAGCAATGCCAATTGTATCTCGCGCAAAAATGTGCATTGGTAAATATGTCGCAACTTCATAGTATTAATAAAAACTCCTATCTGTTGTTGAAATTCTTTATGAGAAAATATATGGAGTATAAATCGCATTGTAAAATATTATTTTATGATTAAATTGCCTGCAATGAAAAAACGTCATCCCAGGCGTCCTATGGCCGAATGATCCGATGCTGTGCACGATACCACCTCTGGGACCTTTCATCAAAGAAATCAGTACTGAAATGACTTTAGTAAAGGCTTGAAATGAAATAATGGAAAACGTGTCTTAATATGTAGAAATTCTCAAGCAATCGTTTGTGGCACAACTCAAATATCATAATAAGAATTTTTAACCTTACCACGTAGTACACTTATAACACCAAAGTATGAGCTAATAGTTACCGTTTTACTTTAAAAAAACAGGTGTACGCGAGTTCTGAGAGGTAAGTACATATGTAGGTCGAAACTGTTTCACTGGCTTATATTGGTCAACCTGTTATGACTTGAACAGGTTGACAATACGTTGCAGGGGTTAAAAAGTGAAGTGCATTTGGAACAATCGCCCATGGATGTCCGAGGATGTCGTTATGTATATAGCACATGTACTTATCCTTCTATATCTATTATAACCCACACATGATTATCTTGGTTTGTTATCACTACAAATAAAACATTGGAAATTAAACTGGTTTTTGTTTATGATACCATTTTCTTCTCTAGACTGGTTTGAAAGGATAGCCGAAGTACCAAACCTTTTTTTCAACCAGCCACTGCAATATGGTTATTTTTAAGAAAATGTGCTAAAAACCGATCTGGGGTTAAAATCCACCGGCAACTTCGAAAAACCTCAGTGTTATTTTATTTTGAAATCATTTGATATAGTTTCATGAAGTGATTAAATAACCATTTACACACTTTATTTGTTCATATAGTGAGTTATTGTTTCAGATCAACAGTAAATGGAATCAGCAAGCATAGATCCTTCTTTAAATGAAAAGAATAACTTTGCAAGGTTAATACTAGTCCATACAGTGTATTCGGTTTCTTCTCCCATTGGATTCAAGTACCGTGGAAAGGTTGAAGGAAGTGTTGCTCCATATCCATAATGTTTTACCAACCTTTGTGGAGTCAATTCAGCCCTGTACAGAGACGATGATTAGACTGAGTGTTTGAAACATAATACGATTCCTTTATAATTACTTGTATAGAGGATATTATATGAGTGTCCATGACATACTATGTTTACGACACGAGTGGCTTAATATTAATTCCCGAGCGAGAGCGAGGGATATACTGATATTTAGACACGAGTGTCGAAAACATAGTATGCCATGGGCACGAATATGATATTCTGTTTATTACCGTAGTCCCAAAATGTAAGAAAATACTCAAAACTACTTCCGAGCATAGGCGGACTAGCCGCCGCCGGCCCGTTTAGATTGTGACGTCATAGGTGAACCGTGACGTCAAAGCATTGTTTATAACGTGACGTCACAATGAAAAAGTGATATTTTGCCCTAGGGCAACATATGAAAAATATGAACCTCGGTATGACTGCCCTCGTAGGTAATAAATGTAATATCCTCTATTTCTTACATTACTGAGACCTTATAAATTCAAGTTTGCAGAATCGCTCAAGTATGACTTTTTTATGCCTTCCGACGTGATTGTCCTTGTGTTTGAATTCGTTAATTAATATTCTCAATCTTATTAAAATATGATCTATTTGCTACACAACGCTACTATAATCTACGTAACGTAATGAAGAAAAATTATGATATAATTTTAATGAGATTTTCAATCTTCTGGAATAATTACATCAACGTTTGCATTCTCACTCTCATTCAACTACTTACAATAGTAATAAAAATATCAAATATAACATTTGCATTTGTCAATAAAATATTTGTTGAAATAGGGATAATAATTCCTTGAAGGTTCATATGTGCATGTATACGTGAAGTCATGCTGTATATGCTAGACATAAAACATCTTTACAAAGTAATTTTGCATAATCTTAATAGTGTAAGGGTATTTTCACACATTCTTTGTTTATTTGGAAGACAAGTGTGTAGTATGGATGAACAACTCCTTTATTTGACAGTTGCGAGTTATACCTTAATGTTTATGACTTAGGGTTTCTTATATTTCAATGCCATTAAAGAACAAGCTAGGATTTTCTGCTAAAAAAAGATTGTTTTGTTTTTTGATGGGTTAAAGTAAACTTTTGCCCAGTTTGCTATTTTTATCAAGTCGTCGTTAAGGCAATATGCTGCTGCGTCAGGATCATCAATTATAACATAGATGGAAGTATCAGCGGCAAATGGTCTAATGTTGCTATCGATGCCTTCAACAATATCATTTATTATATGGTGGACGTGTGATCTGTCTTCTGATTGGTCGAGGAAGGTGGTCACCGACAATGATCAAACCTTATGTTGACCGCGGGGAACGTCACGCGAGGTCAACATAACAATCCAATGACCTGGAGCTAAAAATAGATCGCCACTGCTAAGAGTTGCTTCCAAAAAAACTTAAAATAATGGAATAGTTTTCAAAATAACTGAAACTTTCATAAATCATATAATAAAACAGTTGTTTACTTCAGTTATCGGTGAATCCAATGGTTTATTGACCCCGGAAACTTATGTTCACCTCGGCTGTCGCCTCGGTGAACATAGCTGTTCCGAGGTCAATAAACCATTGGATTCACCTCAACTGAAGTCAATAATTGTATATTATGCAAAAAAACAAACAAAAGAGGCCCTAAAAAGCAACCCGCGGGACGGCCGCCATAACTGACTTTACATTACAGTTCGTGATATTGTTAAGCTGGCAGCTAAACCGCCTGTAAAGGATGTGGATGTGCTATCAAAAAAATAATGCAACTTATAAAACATTCTAATCAAACACATAAAAGTCATGAATCGTTTCGCCAATATTGAGCGAGTAAGTAAGACATTTGATGGTAAGCACCGCTTGAGCAATTTTTCAGCAATAAACTGTCCCCTTGAAATCGTATATGTTATGGACAAGAAATTAATTTCCGTACATGTACATCGAATTTATGATAACTCACTTTATTGCTACAATGAACACTCCCCGGAAGTTCTAATGCATGATGGTACGTAACAGCATGGCGTCGTCAAGTAGCGTGGTCCATCCCGCTTTACATTCATGTCAATTGTCAGCAATTGTAAACATGAAGCCTTTGTAATCTGGTAATAGAAATATTGGATTTCGATCTCAAAGTTACCGCAGGAATCATCAACAATAAGTCATGGTTGCCAGCGAGACTTTGACCAAAGCCAGTCGTGTCGATACAAGTTTGTATACGAGAGACGTTTCCAAATAATTTCCTTGTGGTGTGACGTCTCTAAAGTTTATCATGTTTAAAAACAGGTGTAAACCATCGCATTACTAGACAGGAACCCTTGGAGGGGGCGGAAGTGCAGGAGGGTAATTATCTCCCTGACCATCAGCCTGATTCCCTCCGTCTCTGTTTTGTCGACGTCGCCGGCGTCTGAAACATCAAATTCCCTTACTCGTGAAGGATACATATTTAAAAGAAAGTATTTTAGTTAAGTTGTTATCGGGCCAGAATTTCATAAGAGCTAGGGAATTTTAAAAACTTTATTCACAATCAACAAAATAATCTATAACATTGTTATCTTTTGTATGACATTATGTGCAATAATACAATTCCTTGTACTTTTTGGATTTTCAGTTCCTTCATTTAACATTTTTTTTTCAAAGACATCAAATTTCCTTAATATAATGAAGACATACAGGCAAAATATAAAATGTTTTCAGTTGGGATTTTTTCCAGCGAATAAAGATAAGGCAGCTTCATTGACAATATTTGGATGTCTGGGTGGTCTAAAGTCCTTTCTTCATCACAGCGATCGCTAGGTCCATGTTTTTTCGGAAATACAAAGCTACCTGATATAGACAGCACCACCGACAAAGAGGGTGGCAGAGGCAGACACCCCCGCTACTCCGGACCCAGCTGCCACACCGAAGATAATGTTAGTGTCATCCCCATCTGGAGGCTCTGTGGATAATACAAAATCAATCTCATTAAAATGATATCTAAATTGCTTCACTACGTTACGCAGATTAGCGTAGTGTAGCAAATAGATCGTATTTTAATAAGATTGATACAAAATAAACCTCTTTGTGTCTTAGAATATTTGAACACCCGGAGGAAGATTATTATCATAACCCACATTTTTGACATTTTGAGATAATCGTTTTGTGTTCAACTGACAAATTCTCATTACACTCTGTTAAAAAATATATGTTTTTATTTTAAAGTTATGTCATTCACGTACTTAATGATAAATATTGGGATGTACATCTCTATAATAAAGTTGATTTAGACTTTTGAATTTCCAACACCTGTCATCAACAACAGCACTGACAAAACCAAATTTTGAATAGTCTTATCCTAACCTATTTTGAACCATAAATTTCATTCAGAACAATAAGTAAAGGGTACCAGCTCAAATTTAACAAGCTTAGATTCGACATATTTGTAAAATATTCCTGTTTATCGAGTTTTTCAGTTAGATATTTCAGGATTTTGACACTTATTTCTTCAGGTACTTTTATCAGTGGTATCTGTAAAACATGAGAAATAAATTTGTAAATTGAAGTAAATATTCACAAAATAAAATCTTTATCTATTTTCTTCTTTATAAAGTATGATAACCCACAGTATGTCCTCCTTGTATTTCACGAAAATAGTGACAACCCATTCAAGGTTATGTTTTTGTTAAGGATTCCAGTTGTATAGAACGAACCATGCATTAACCCAGATTTTATCAGTTAAATAACTTCTATTTTAATTGACCTATCTTTGAAAATGTTTACCGTTTTAATACTGTAGGATATTGGGTTTGTCTTGACTTGTGAAATGGGTGTTTTGGAAAGAAAGCTATAACCCTAAAATAGACCCCACAAATATGTGAAAATAATTAATGAAATTAAGCCTGACGAATTTGAATTGCTTCATTCATGTTCTGTATCCGTTTCCTTAAATGTGAGATCGACTGTACTGTTATTGTCCTCATGAAAAACCTTGTCGATAACAGATCAATTTTGTTTTTTAAATATAAATGTCAATATGGATATGGTGTAGCACAATATGGTGTCAATGGCAGGGCATTGTTCAAACGGTACTAATCTTTAAGTGTTATTACTTGTGAAACATAGCTCTTATCATTAACTATTTTATAGTAAGATTCATGAAAAGAATAATCGACCAAAATCGACAAAATCTTAATTGATAATTCAAAAAAAAGTTTCGTCTGGTATGAGAAACTATTTGTGTGTTGAAAAGGTTATTATGAATAAATAAATTTGAGATGATATCATAACTGTTGAATTACATCACTATCATGTGATTTATTGTAAAAATCATTTGACAAACTTAATTACAACTCCTTAAACAATCACTTTACTTGTTCATATTAATGTCTCAAAGAATAGGCCTATTTTATTTTATTATCAGTTTAGATTAATAAAATTTTATTCAATGCTTAAATTCAGATACATCAAACATCAAAATCCGGACTTTGAAGATATATTTCATGGACTAATGCATTTTGTCTGAATGTCAAAATACATTTTTGTATAAGATACCCAACTTTATGGCATCCAAATACATGATTTACCACTTGGAAACTTCTGTTGTTAACTACAAATATCAGGGTTCACTTAAATTTTGGAAAATTTCTACTTTACCATCTAGTGGAATAAGGATGGAATAGTCGAATGGGCCAATATAAGGGAGATAATCATATTTCAGGTTATGCCACTAGGAACAAAAATATCATCGTATATATACGGTTTCAGACACATTTGAATAAAATACATGTATGTGTAAGTATAACGTACAATTTCATTCATTGCAAAATACTTTTTCACAAATATTGTTATATTTCAGTTTCTCGGCTTCGTTGCTCATTTAGCTTAATTTATCCTTCATGATAAGGATTTCATGTAGAATAAGTGTTCTTTTAAGCCTATATGAAATAAAGTGAAAAATTCCCTTACCTTGGCTTCGTAATTGATAATTGGATTTTATAGGTAAATCAATAAAATTCAATAAACTAATGATCAGTTTCAATTTAACCTGAAAGAATAGTTTTGTATTAATCTTGGCATCGTTTTTCTTGTCGTTCATCTCAATCTGTTATGTTAACACGTTAACGTCAATTAGTAATCTTACCTTGTTTAGAGTAACCAGCGGTGTAGATGTCAAACTCAGAAGCTGCGATTACATAGAAGGATTCCTCAGCCGAGATGACCAGAGACTGACCAGGGACTGAAGGGGTCCGGACAACTCCAACATTGATCTCTTCAGTAAAATCCCATTCAAGGTCCTCCTGGACACTACGGTCAGACACTTTCACTGAATTAGTCAGGTGGGGATGGACGATAACAAGAGTGTCCCCGTTAAGTGGTAGGAACACTTGTGTCTGGAGCAAGGCTATAGGTGGAAGAACTGCCATACCTCTCAAGCCATCCGCCCCGCATAATGTCATAGATGTTGGCTTAGAGAATCTTAAGTTCATCGATCCGTTTGTTACCCTAAAAGTACCAATTCTAACAGTTGTTATATCACTTATTTGAAAATTTGTGCTGTTTAAGCTTGTATCACTGTACACACCCATCCAATTCGCTCCATATGTCGTTCTACTTTCATCGAAGTACACCATGAAAGTATTCCCAAGTAGGCTGACAGGAAGTAGCTGTGTGTACATTGTGACGTCACCCTTCTCGATAACACCAGAATACACCGCAATCACATGATCTGATACTATCCTACTGCTGGCAAATGAGTTTTCACTCAAGAGAACAAAAGACTCATATGAGGCAAGGTCTTGAGAAAACTCTGAAGCATTTACATACTGGCGTCCATCATGTGTAAACGTCTGTTCATTATCAAAAAATATTTTGACATTCGTTTTCGCCGTGTATGCTGTTATGAGTAATAATGAGCTCGTGCCATTCTTACTCTCATGGCAGCTTGACACAACATATTCATTCCCAAGCGCACTAACCGGAAGTGGCGTAAACGTAGCCTCGTTCTGACGCCCATACAAGCCCATTGGAGAAGAGCTATCCAAGTCGATGACAATGGCGATGTTCTCAGATCCAGTTTTTGTCAAAGGTTTGTAGCTTAACACTGAGTTCGAGGCCACAGTAAAATGTCTCTGTAGTTGTTGCGGGTATTTAAGATGATAGGCTGCTTCTACAGTTCCACCAACAGCTATTATTGTAGCTTCAGCTTTATTAGCAAATGCCATCAAGTACTCAACACCTCAAAATGAAAAAGAAAGAATATTGTTTATTTATCAATACAGTCTTTTAAAAGAAAACAGACGACAGCAACTGCATATAGATACGTATTTTGTCAAGTGAAATTGTATATTTATAAACTTTATATTCATTAAAGTTAAGATTTAGGCATCACTTCAAATTAATTGAAAACGGTTCTATGGTTCATTGCCCTGAACTATAATTCTTAAACATATCAATTTAGCTTTCTAAACACCAGAACATCATTAACTGTGTTTATGTATACAGGCCCCCCTAAGTTATTGAAGGAAATCATCGAAATAGAAGGAAATCAGTGCATTATTGAAGGAAAGGCTTCATTAATGGCAGAAAACGCAGCATTTTCCCGAAACAAACACGTCAATATCGGAGATTTTCGTCACTTATTGAAATTTCCAGTCCCTAACCGAAGGAACTTCGGTCGAAGCTCGATGGAACCTCGGCAATTTCCGTGAATTCCCGGTCGACTCCGGAAGCAAACACTTCACAAAAGAGGAATCTCCTGTCAACGTGAGTATTGTTTTTATTTCCTACTGTACGATTTTGAGCTGTATTTAGTTTTACATACAGGAAGGCGTAATTGAAGGAGGAAACAATATGATCTATCTTTTGGCTCTTATGGTATGCAATAATTACGGTGATAATTTGAGAAAAGTTCGGTTTGTTTACATCGGACAAATGAAGGACTGACCGGGCGCTAGTAGAGGGGTAGCGCGATGTCATAAACTGCTACAATATTTCAGACCTATTTAAGATTATTTGGAGTTTATAATTGATTATAATGAGTGTATGTACAGTATTGTATATCTAGATCATGTAAAGTTTTGCATCTGGACAAGAAATGTGTGGGCCAATAATCAAAAAGAAAATGTAGTCTAGAGTAACATCCCTTGGCTGTGAACAAAGCGGTTTGTTTGCAGCGGACAATGAAGCTGTATCGCTAACTGTGTCAAGGCTACACTGACTATGGTAGAGTTTACTACAGTATTAATTTAAGCAAGAAGAGAACCAAGTATAATTTCAAATGATAGATTTTAATCGGATTATGCCCAAAACGATTAAATCATGAACTTCAAGACAAACTATCTCAATTATTCATAACCTTGAGCAAATATTTATAGCACCAACTTACGAATATCTCAATATTCATACCAAATATCTACAGCACTAACAACCACTGTGCTATAGCTTTCAAATACTGAAATATATGTATCAATACTAACAACAATATGTCTCCATTTACATCATGAACACAAGGCTACAACTCTGAACGATCATTCACTTATTATTACGTACTACAACTGGTGCAGGATCAAATATTCATGAGCCTACAACGACACAAATATCGCCAGTGCATTAGCACAATAGTGTTATAGCGTACAGAGTTACGCCCCTTTGTGTAACAGCTAGTGTGGGAAGATAGAGTCACTCCCCTTTGCGTCGCTCTCGTTTGTCCTTGCTCTCCTCCCACGTTGGGTTCGGTTGGAATAAAGTTTCTCAAGAAGATTTCAGTGTCCTGTGAAATGTGGATGGTTTGTGACTAGTATAGTAATGACCCATATACCTTAGTGGCGTGGTGGCAGCGTCTACGAACCTTCGTTTACCGAATCTAACGAACTTTTTCATCATCATTGTGTCAGTCACTCGATCGCAAGGTCACACAGGTCAGATAGCCAAATTGTATCTGGATAACGCCGATTTCTTCAATATTTGAGCAAACATGATAAGGACACAGCGTGCCCCGAAGCAGTGGTCCCTTAGTAGAAATGAAACGATCAATTCATTCGAAAACTGGCGTCAAAATCTACTCTACAGTCTGTCGTTAGACACCAAATTCGCACCTTTCCTAGCAGAGGGAGTCACGTGGGAAAAGAAAGGGAGAAACACACCATTGGGGGCTTTACTGACGATGGGGAAGACGTTGAAGAGGCAAATAGACTTACTGCCAGGCAGAAACACTATCATAAAAACTAGCACATCTCTGAACTCCATTTGGCATGCCATACGACTACACTTTGGATTTCAATCCACTGGGGCTCATTTCATTGATTTTGTCGATTTTAAACTTGAGTGCGATGAACGACCGGAAGATCTATACCAGCGTCTGATGGCCTTTGCCGAAGACACTCTACTGAAACAGGGAGGGGGGATAAGTCACCATGGACAACTACCAGAAGAAGACGAGGAGATGTCGCCATCACTTGAAAATCTTATTATCCTGACATGGCTGCGACTTATTCACCAAGACCTACCCAAACTTGTCAAACAGAGATATGCAACCGACCTGCGCACCAGGACAATTTCCTCTTTGAAACCAGAGATATCACAAGCTTTGGATTCACTTCTCATAGAGATCCGCTCTTCAGAGGATGCCAGGGTCATGCGCTCCACACCAATTACACGTCAATACCCCTCCAACAGACCGAAATCCAGACAAACAGACAAGCAGAAGAAGGTGTGTCCCCTATGTACAGCTGCAGGCCGTCAAAACAAAACTCACTTCTTAAGTGCATGCTGATTTCTGCCAGATCAGGATAAGAAGTACATGTTGAAAGCGAGACAAATCTCCAACATCCTCGATAATGAAGACGATGATGACGAGTTCTGCGAGGAAGATCCCAGTGATGAGGAAGGAGTTTGCGGAAAGCTGACTGTTTCTGCCAAGCGAGTTCACGTACGTCCGTCACCATGGATGAACACCTTTAGCAATTACAACACTGTGCGGCTTACCCTTGACAGCGGCGCAGAGGGCAATATGATGAGACTGTCTACAGCTACCTCTCTTGGTGTTGACATCAAACCCAGCACGCAGTCTGCTCACCAAGCAGACGGTATTTCCCCTATGAAGGTTGTCGGCGAGGTTAACATTCACCTCAACAGAGATGGAAAAGATTTCCTCTTCAACGGACTGGTAGTCGAAGACCTTGATGTTGAAGTTTTAGCAGGCATCCCCTTCATGGAGATTAATGACGTAACGATAAGACCAGCCAAGCAACAAATCATTTTGTCAGACGGTACCACTTATACCTACCCGCCAAAGCACAGCGCTACCCAGACAAAGTCTTCCATCAGACACACTTGCATTCTACGTGCCCCAAACCAAAGTACAACAATATGGCCGGGCGACTACATCGAACTACCTGTCCCGGAAGACTACTCAACAAGTGACGCGACCTTCGCTGTTGAGCCCCGCATGGACACAAGATCTATCAACTCCACTCTATCCCCTGAGTGGCCTCAACTCGATATCATATCAAGCGTGAACGGGAAGATCAGAGTACCAAACTTGACCGACATGCCTCAAGTTTTGAAGAAGCACGAACACTTCTGCCAGGTCGGCTCCATCACCACACAAGATACTACCCTGGTCACAGAACCTGTCAACGTGCCGAAGATTAATCCACCCAAAACAGGTATTCCACACTCTTCACAAGTGTCAGTGGATCCGGACAACATGGTCCCCAAAGAGTTCAAGTCCAGGTTTGAATCTTTGAACAGAGAATATGACAAGGTGTTTGATCCTAAAATCACCGGGTATAATGGAGCTTCTGGACCCTTCCAAGCTTATGTCAATATGGGAAAAGTACAACCACCTCAACGAAAAGGGAGAATCCCACAGTACAATAAAGACTGAATTGATTGAATTACAACTGAAATTCAACGAACTCGAAGAGTTAAATGACTTTGTTCGACCCGAAGACGTCAATGTTCAAGTCGAATACCTGAATCCATCCTTCTTGGTTAAGAATCCAAATGGGAAGTTCCGTCTCGTCACAGCGTTCTCGGATGTCGGCCGCTACAGCAAGCCCCAGCTGTCACTTATGCCAGATGTGAACTCCACCCTACGTCAAATTGGCCAATGGAAATACTTGATAACCACGGATCTGAGTAGTGCTTTCTACCAGATTCCCCTTGCAAAGGAGTCCATGAAATATTGCGGCGTCGTTACACCTTTCCGTGGGGTGAGAGTATACGCAAGATCTGCAATGGGAATGTCGGGATCTGAAACTGCCTTGGAAGAACTGATGAGTCGTGTCTTCAGCGATCTTCTTCAAGAAGGCGCTGTTGCGAAATTAGCCGACGACCTCTACTGTGGAGCCAACAGTCTCGAAGAACTGCTCGCCGTATGGAAAAGGGTTCTCCAAACTCTTCAATTCAACAGTCTGAAGTTGTCTGCCAAGAAAACTTGCATCGTACCAAAGTCTACAACCATATTGGGCTGGCAGTGGACCCAAGGAACTATAAAAGCAACACCTCATCGCATTGCCACTCTTGCCACCTGTTCACCACCTGACACGGTTTACGGCCTTCGATCATTCATTGGAGCATACAAGGTCTTAGCACGGGTAATCCCAGGATGTTCCAGCTACATCGCCCCACTGGATGAAGCAATAGCTGGCGGTTCATCTAAGGATAAACTAACTTGGTCTGACACCCTGCTTGACGCCTTCAAAAATGCACAAAAAGGACTTGCAACAACCAAACCTGTCGTATTACCACGCCCAGATGACCAACTGTGGATCGTGACAGATGGAGCCGTGAAGAAACCTGGTATTGGGGCAACCTTGTACATCACTCGTGACAAATCCGTCCATGTTGCAGAGTTTTTCAGCGCGAAACTCCGTAAACAACAAGTCACCTGGTTACCATGCGAGGTTGAAGCTCTGTCGATAGCGGCAGCAACCAAACACTTCGGCCCCTTTATCATAGAATCTAAACACAAAGCATGTATCCTTACAGACAGCCGACCATGTGTCCTAGCCTATGAAAAATTGTGTCGTGGTGAATTCTCAGCCAGTCCTAGAGTTTCCACCTACTTGTCTACAGTCAGTCATTACCAAGCTAGAGTCCAGCATCTTGCCGGTGTCGCCAATACCTTGTCTGACTTCGCAAGTCGCAACCCACCTGAGTGTGAAGACCAGTCCTGCCAGGTTTGTTCCTTCATCAAAAGGATAGAAGATTGTGTCGTGAGACAGTTTTCCATCCATGATGTTCTGAATGGAACTACACGCCTCCCGTTCACTAATAGATCAACTTGGCGCACTGCACAAGAAGAATGTGCTGACCTCAGGAGGACACGAGCCCATCTTCTACAGGGTACCCGTCCTTCCAAGAAACTTACCAAAGTGAAAGACGTGAAAAGATACCTCAACGCCGTCAGCATTGCTAAGGACGGTCTGCTAGTCGTCCAAAGATCCGAACCTTTGTGTCCAGTCAAAGAACGCATTGTGGTTCCCCGCTCCTTGATTCACGGACTTGTGACATCACTCCACATCCAACTTGACCATCCCTCTACTTACCAAATGAAACAGGTCTGTCACCGATACCTGTTTGCTCTTGACCTTGATAAGTGTATAGAGACTACATGCTCTTCATGTCATCAATGCCAGGCACTTAAGAGCACCCATCACCATGCTGTTGAACAGACAACTTCAGACGCTCCTGAGGGAGTCGGATATTCATTTTCCGCTGATGTCATGCAAAGAGAGCGCCAAGCAATACTCGTCGTACGAGAATGTGTCACCTCTTATACACTAGCCTGCATCATCCCGGATGAGAAGGGCACTACCCTCAGAGACTCACTTATCAACCTGTGCCTCGAGCTCTGTCCCTTAGACGGCCCACTTGCTGTCGTTCGAACAGACCCTGCTCCAGGATTCATCTCCATACAGAATGACGAGACTCTTCGAAAGAACAGGATCACTCTTGAAATTGGAAGGGTGAACAATGTCAACAAAAACCCAGTTGCGGAAAAAGCCATTCAGGATTGGAAGGTGAGATACTGCGCCTTAACCCGGTTCGTGGCCCTGTGACTGCAACATCCCTAGCAACCGTTGTCGCTAGGTTGAATACCCGTGTGCGGTCCAGCGGAATGTCGGCGAGGGAAATGTTGATGCAACGTGATCAATTCACCAACAAGCAGCTTCCTGTGTTCGACCGTCAGTTAATCACTAGACCGTCTAGCCAACCATCAGCCGAGTGAAATTTCCAAGGCGTCCGGTCGACAACGTCTACCAAAGACAATCCTCATGGTAGGTGATATCGTGTACCTTCATGGAGACAGAAATAAGACATGTGCCAGAAATCGTTACATTGTGGTATCTATTGAAGGCGATTGGTGTAACGTTCGAAAATTTTTCGGTTCGCAACTACGTAACTCATCATACAGAGTTAAATCCTCTGAATGTTACAGAGTACCTTCACCCAACCTATCTGACAACCGACTTCACGATGAATACAGTGATGTGGATGACGACGTTGACGTTATGCCACCATTGACCAGTAACGGTCATACCGACCCCGAGACCCACCCACTCAGAGTATTCGAGATCCCAGAAGAGATTGCCAAGCCTGTGTCTGATGAGAGTACACCATCAGCCCCAGCACCCTGCGAAAGCCCCGGATCTTCCTCAGAGTACAACGTAGATGACAACACTAGCGACAAAGCACTGGACATGACGGAACGACCAAAGCGTAGACGACGTCCTCCCCAAAGGCTCTCTGACTATGTTACAGATTTCTAATAATGTAGGATTTCTGTGAGCTTGTTTTCAGTGTAAATGTGTTTTGCTAAGGGCAGACTAATCCCTGGTGAACCTGAAGGCAGCCTACCTGGTGATGGTTTGCTTAACAATTTTAACTTTGAGTGGTTTTTTTCCAAGAGGGTGCTAACATTTTAGTGCAGTTCTAGTTTCATGTAAATGTTGTGCTTTGACTTGTGTGGACTGAGGGCAGAATAATCCCTAATGAACCTGAAGGCAGTCTACCTAAGGATGGTTCATCACACTGTTTATATGTTAATTTTCAAGTTTCAGGTTATTCACTCTTTGAACTGTCAAATGGTATTTTGCAGTAATACCGTTACATCATTTATAACTGTGACATTATTCATACCCTTGTGCTATAACCTCACTGACATTCGTATTCAATGATATTCATATCAGCGCACGGATGAAACCCCCCAATTAAAGACAATGATGCACTCAGAGACAGTAGTATTTTCACAAGTTGGAAAATACTCAAGTTATTACACTAGTACTCCAAGTGTAACTTAAGGGGCAGAATAATCCCTTATGAACCTGAAGGCAGTTTACCTGAGGACGGTTCATTATTACAATTTATTCTTTTCACCTATATTATATTCATGTAATTCCCTTTTCAAAAGTGTTGAGTACAGTTTCACATAGTTATGTATTATCCTTTAAGAAAAAAGAGGTCACGCCAGTGCATTAGCACAATAGTGTTATAGCGTACAGAGTTACGCCCCTTTGTGTAACAGCTAGTGTGGGAAGATAGAGTCACTCCCCTTTGCGTCGCTCTCGTTTGTCCTTGCTCTCCTCCCGCGTTGGGTACGGTTGGAATAAAATTTCTCAAGAAGATTTCAGTGTCCTGTGAAATGTGGATGGTTTGTGACTAGTATAGTAATGACCCATATACCTTAGTGGCGTATAGCACTTTGAAAATGTCTTGATGTGCTTTGTATTCGTAAACTTATATGAGCGAAATCCCCCAAACACTATCGTTAAACTTTACCTATAAAGATGAGTGTTTGCTACTACATTTTCAATCAAAACATCATTAATTCTCTCCTACAAATAGTCTTATGAGTATTAGCACATTTATAAACATAACCCTCTAAAATTTACGTAAATTCCAACTTATTTATCCTAGGACAAAAGCCACCCGGACAAAAGCCACCCGGACAAAAGCCACCCGGACAAATGCCACCCGGACAAATGCCACCAGGACAAAAGCCACCTAGGACAAAAACCACCCAGACAAAAGCCACCTAGGACAAATGCCACCCAATATTTAAAATAAAAAACAACGATATTTGACTCATGATATATGTATTTTCTGTAAAAACAAGTGATGATGTTCTTGTTTTCAGCACTATAATGTATTTAGCACTACATTTGGCATTACCACTAGGCAAATCATACACATGTGTATGTCAGTTCACTGTCAGTTCAAAATCGGATGTTGTGTGCTACACTCCTCAGGTAGTCTAGTTCTTGTCTGTTCCTAAAGTCTGCCGCGATGGTCTGCAGACGCTGCTGGCAATCTCGGTACTGTTTCCTGTGTCGAGCAACATTCTGGCCGGCCAACATCTGCGTGATGACCTGGTCGTTCAGGGCTTGTTCCTTCCTCAGAACATCCAGGAAGCGCCAGATGCTGGGATGACAACCAGCCATGCTGGTCAGAAGTCTCCGGTGCCATCCCTCAAGATTGTTGTTCGTCCTAGGCAGGTCCGTCGAGATAGCAAACATCGGGGGTCGTCGTCCTCGGTGATGCAACCGCCCAATGTAGTTGTCCTCAAAGTAGTCGACGACTGTCTGCAGGGAATCAGGTAGAGTTTCGGCCAGCGTCTCGAAGGCATCGATCACCTGGTCCTCGGGGATGAATGCCAGAGCTGGTATCATCCTTGCCTGCATCTGTAGCTCGGGTGATGCTGAATATTCACCCTGTAGCCCGGAATTCTGGATGCGGCGGTAAATGTTCTGGCTGAGGTGGTAGAAGCAACCCTTCACTTCTACTCCAGGGTACACAGCAACAGCAGCATTCCAGATGGCTCTCTCGTAGTCCAGCATCACAGTCTCTGGGGCACTGTCTCTCAGCTCCTTCACCTTGGCAAACACTTCCCTGTAGGTCGCTTCCTGCTTGTTGGGCATCAAGGCGTAGACGCAGGGGATCACGGCATCGTTCGTCCAACAGTGGATGGTGAACAGCTGATAGTACAGCTGATGGACTGTCTTGAAGGTGCCGTCAGCGAACCAGTGGGGAGAACGGGCGAGCAGGTCAAGGTTTCTTGTTGTTAAGGTGAGAATCCGGTTGGGGTTATCCACTCCTCCGTCGTACTGCAAGAACTGCTCTCCGCCTCCTGTCGTCTTGAACTTGTCAGGGATGACCATCACTGCGGGGTCTCTGGTTCAGGTAGTACACCATCCACCCTTCTACGCTGACGCCTCACGTTGCGTCTGAGGTCGGGAACAGGAGCCATCCTGGAGCTTGCATTCTCCGAGATGGTGACAGCAGCTGCTGTCAGGATCTGTTGGGCCGACTCCTCCGATGACTCTGCCTTGTCTCGGATTGCAGCTCTGACCTTCTGAACCTAGAAAAGTGATTCCATAGAATAACATACAAATTAAACCATCCTTATGACAAAATAATAAAAAATATGTTTAACAATTTTTTAGATAACTTTTCATTACTAATAAAATGTTTATTGTATATATATATGTTTATATGTTTATTATTCTTGTTAAATCATTATTATTTTTATGTAATTAATATTTCATTTTAACCATTTATTTTATGTACCTACCTCTGACTGAACAAGGTCTGGAGCATGAGTGTGTTCATGCAGCATGCCAACACACTGGTCATCTAGCACCTTCATGGTCGCCTTGCATTCTCCCTTCCGGCGTAGCTCACAGTGGTAGCTCACAACACCACGCGACAGGTTCTTGTGTCTCACATAGCGATACCCTCTAAAATGTACTTTACTAACTCCTTTCTGCGATGAAATAAACTCTACTTGGTTATCCATAGTGGAAGTGGAATGATGATGTTGTTGTTGGATTGGGGTTTAACGTCTTCTTCACAATACGGTGATGTCGCCGACGTGGGGTATAAGTCTGAATTATTTCCAAAAAAGGGGGCATGAAATTTAGAATAGGTCTTAGACACCCAAGTAAAATTAATAAAAGTTCTAAAGTGGTTAAAATTAATTTAGAATTTAGAATAGAGTGGAGGGGGGGGGGGGGGGGGGATATATATATGAATAGTAAGTAAATAAGTAGTGTTGTGAAATGGCGTGGTACCTGAAAGAGATAGAAAGCATATATTATGTATGGGAAATTATATTGAGGTAAAAAGGTTTAAAGTAGTATTTGAGATGGTATTTTTAATTGTGATAAAATAAAATTGTAGTTGAATAATTGTGTTTGAATTGTATTTATAGTTATTTGTAATTAGTAATGTTTTATAATTAAATTTATTGATAATTGAGTGAATGGAGTAATACTTATCTTTTTGGTTTGATATACTTAGTCTGTTATTTGCTGTTGTTTCCAGCGTTGGTATCTTCGCAATGTGCGTTTTTTCTTTCTTGAAGGTCGTCTAACTGGTATTGTACCTATGTAAAGTGCAGGAGGTAGTCTAACCATACACTTAAGGTACAATACCTGTCCTCCCCACTGAACCCGATTAAGAACCAGGCAGTGAGGGTTTTGAGGTTTGCTACTGGGAAAATTACCAGTTATAATTTAGTAAAGTGCCGGGGGTAGCCACACCGTGCACTTTTAATGAGGAGTTTTAACCATTTTGCCCTGTGCCAAGTCCTACCAGTTATCCCAAATATGGGAGTGGTAAATATTATTTTAGGTATTAGGTGGAAATCTCCCGTCGGGAGCCTACGCGCCTGTTTGTATAGGCTTGCGCGAGTGGTCCCGAGGTAATGTATATCGTGAACCTATCTCACCAACCAGCTCTGGTCGTGGGTCGCCATGACCAACACTTACCAGAAGAAGGAGGTTTAAGAGATCAGTCTCGCTTCCGTAGGGTCCTTCTGGGAGTTTTACCCGTGGGGTGGTTGTTAGGGTTTAGTGACCCTTAAATTGGGTAGGAGATGAGGGGTAGGTAATGGTTAGGAGTTTGGGTGTAAGGCTAGGTGGTTATTAATTATAATGTTTTATACAATTTGGTTTGTAGTAGGAATACTGAAAGGTACTGGTAATTTTTAGCATTGGCTAACAGTTCTTGTGGGTTGTTAGCGCTTACATTTTCAAGGAGTTATCCCCTGTGTTTTTGGTATGATGATATTTTGTAGAACCATTTTATATGGTATACCTTAATTGGTGCTTTGTGTCTTCATTTCAAGTTGGTCAAAGGATCAAACCGTTTACAAATATACATAATCCTTACTCTTAACCGTCTCTCTCAATTATGATACAAGCTGGGAAATTTATTAAACAAAAGAATTATTTCAATCACAAACATAGAGTAAATTTGCTTGGACAGTGTAATCCTCTTTAAAACAACATCCAGATTGGCTTAACCTATGAGGCCAAAGCTCGCTTCTACTCCAGAGGTAATCTTACATTTTTATCAAGAAAACACTGATAGGCATGACATGACAACGTCTCCTTAAACATAATGTTTATATGAAGAAACTATTGGTTCATCATTTTAGGTTTAGATTAAGTGGAATATTTTTAATATTTTTTAATATTGTAGGTATATATTGTTTCATTTTACTGCATGTTATATTAAAACATAACTTTATTTTATTTTGTTGTAATATTTAAAAAAAACTGGGTGGCTTTTGTCCTAGGTGGCATTTGTCCTAGGTGGCTTTTGTCCTGGTGGCATTTGTCCGGGTGGGTTATGTCCGGGTTGCTTTTGTCCGGGTGGCTTTTGTCCTGCTCCCGAATCTGATATATGACCTGACAAGCGGGTCCCGATCTACTCGCGCCCGGTCAAGTGTACCATTCGCGATACGGCTTTGTTCGATGTGAACAAACCGAATTTTCCTCAAATTATCATCGTAATTATTGCATGTTATAAGAACAAACATAGATCCCATCGTTTCCTCCTTCAATTACGCCTACAACGCTTGTATGCAAAACTACAGCCCATAATCGTTCAGTAGAAAATAAAAACAATACTCACGTTTACAGGAGATTCCTCTTGCGACGCCATTTTGTGAAGCGTTGGCTTCCGGAGTCGACCGGGAATTCATGGAAATTGCCGAGGTTCCCTCGAGCTTTAACCGAGGTTCCTTCGGTTAGGGACTGGAAATTTCGATTAGTGACGAAAATCTCCGATTATGACGTGGGAAAATGCTGCATTTTCTGTCGTCAATGAAACCTTTTCTTCAATTATGCACTGATTACCTTATATTTCGATGCATTTCCGTCAATAACTTAGGGGGCCCTGGTATAGAAAATTAAAAATGAATGTAACTTTAAGATAAAATGTTCGTAGAGACCGATTTTTTTCAGGGAAAAAAGCTTCGTAGAGGTCTTCAAATTTTCAGTTAAAATTGTGAATATATATTATATACTTTGATGTAATATTTACTCAGTTTATTTATACAAGACATTACACCGATCGTCGATTGGATGTACAATTTACAATGATAATTTATTGCTTATATGAACTTATTTCACAATTTGTCACTCTATACGAAACTGTTTTTCATTACGAATCTGTAAAAATCCCATCTACGAACCCGTTTCCTCTACGAATAAACCTACACAAAGGTATGGTTGCTTCTCTTTCATCTTATCATAGTTTTGTACGAAATATTAAATGAGGGGGGGGGGGGGTATATCCTTAACTCGTATGAACAAGAAAAACACATACCTGCTAGAAGTATCCATGTATATGATCCGCTGCATTTGTTAACATCATATACATGATCCATCAAGGTTTAACATATAGTGATGAAGGGGAGTCCTATGAAATAAATTTACATTCTTTTTCTTCTTTTCATTGGTCGGATATTATTCTTCAATATCATTGGTTAACATTTTGTCTGCAGAAAGGTGCCAGGACAATTGGCGGTCACTGCCATGTACGAATACGTTAGTCACTAGTCTAGACATTCGGTCTGCAGTAAGATACCAAGACAGTCGGCGGTCACTTTTATGTACAAATTCGTTGGTCACTAGGCCAGACAATCTGTCGCCTGTTGTGATGACAAGTTAGTTAGTGCCCGGACAGTTATGTCACTGTTTACGTCATACGACTAGAGATTTCACACTTTCATTGCTATAGATACACAACGTATAAAATGACAGGTGTCCGGTCGTCATAAAAGAAAATTACAGAGATAGATAAGGTGGTACTAACGAGATGTATATTTTATCAACGTATTGGGTGTGATTACAGTGATTACAAATATCAGCGATGTATTTTATTATCCTCACAATTAAACAAGTAAAAATAATCCTGTTTATTTCACTGCCTGAAATCCGAGGAGACATTACTGTTTATGATACCTGTTAAAGAAAGATGATAAATATTTGATCTATTTGAAACATTTAGACAAAGATTAAATCTTAACTCAATTTAACAACAGCAACGCACATTCATAAAAAAAATCTTTTTGAAAGGTTATAATCGGTGTTCTGTAAAAAAGTCCCGGTAAAAAGTCCTAATTTTTCCTAGAAAAAAAGTCCTATTTGTAAAACCCAAAGATTTTGATTAATAAGTTTATATACATGTACTTTGTATATGATTCAACATACATTTATGATATCGTGATATTTGTGACATTTCTGAATCACATTATTATTTCAACAAAACATCAACAAATTTATCATTTTTGAACCAATCGATGGTTCGCCAGGCACTTGGGTGGTGGTGCCCAACCAAGTTGAAGAACTTGGTGTTCCACCCTTCGCAAACATTGTTAGTTCTCGCATCTCCTGATAGAGTAGCCTTCTTTGATTAACTCAGCTAAACTCACATGACAATGCAGAACTGCTTTGATCCAGTCAGCTAAAATCACACATTCAAGTCGTTGAGTTCTTCAATACAATTACAAGCTCTCAATTTTAATCCTTAATTAGTTATCGTAACATCCTTCATGGCTAAATCAAATAATTTAATCCATGTATTTAAAGTCATTATACATAAACACTTCATACTTTCTTTACAATATCAATTGCAAAGATTAGTTTGTCAGTTAAAACAAACATAGTTTTCAATTATTAATACTCAAGGATGCATTTTTTACAAAAACTTTGATGTCAAGATCAATGTAATCTGTTTTTACGATAAAAGGACTTTTTCCTGAGGACTTTTTTTTGGTACTTTTTTTCCCGAGGACTTTTTTACCTATAATCTTATAATCAACCTTTTATCCTCAATCCACGTCGGCGACATCACCGTAAGGTGAAAGAAGACGTAAAACTCCAACCCAACAACAACATTTTATCCTCAACGGACATTTTTCATCGACTTGGCATGTGATATTGAACTCTAAAATTAGTCCATTACCTCATGATAAACTCACGAAGATATATGAGTGAATGTTTTAATTTTTGGTACATAATAAGTTTGCAGATGTTACTGGGTATGCCTAGTATTGAAGTTTGATTTGACATAAGGATGATTTTATTCGGCAACTATCTATCTGACTATCTTGGAAAACAGTAACATTTAACTATGGTGTCCGGAAAAAAAGTCCTCGGAAAAAAAGTACCGGAAAAAAGTCCTAAATTCAACTAGGAAAAAAAGGCCTATTGTAGATTTTAGGTAACAAAGTATGACAAAATAATAAACTTTTGTTGTAATTCACTTTATTCAGATACAACAATGCAATATTGACTTTCATGGATGCATCTATACACAAAGAACTTAATTAAACACCGCCTATTTTGAAAAATCAAATTGGGAGCTCTTTGAATATTGTGAAATATTCTATGTATTGACCACTCTAGATATTACAATTGCCATTGTATTTACTATTTAATTGACAAAATAATTGAAAATATGAGAAAAAAATGTGAGACCACTGAAATTTGGTTATATATAACTATTGTCATTGGTGAGAAACCACGCTTGAAACTTGGGTTTTTAAAATCAAAAATAACATTTTGGATCCTTAGTTGACATTCAATTAGAGAAACCTTTTTTTATCATGCACGATAAAAGCCTAGCAGAACATTGAATTTTCAGTACTTTTTTCAACCATAATTTCGAAAATTTCAATTCTGTGAGTAAATTTGAGATTCTTTGAGTTGGACTTGTTGGACAAACACTTCTTTTTCCTTTAGATAAGCAATTATCTTAAACAGTCGCCAGATTTTCTTAGTGAAGCTTTTTTCAAATTTGATATTGTATAATTTTGTGATTTTGAAGGCTCATCACATGAGACTCACATCACATATACTCTTGATTGGTGCTTAATTAATCCTTGATTAATCCTTATTTAATATAACAGTTGATTCAATAGATTGAGATAAACTCATGCACTTTGATTTATTTTTTATCTGAGGCTGCAGCCAGAAAATTAGAACATTGCCGTAGGAAAATAGCTATTTATTCTGTTATCTTAAAAAAACTACACAATTGAACGGGTGCACTCACATGTAAGAAGAGGATTCTGCCAGTTCAAAACAAGTATATTTTGTTGATGTTATTCAAGACCGATTATTATTCTGAAATGAGTGATCTCTTTAAAAACTATTTTTCAAATTGTTACCTATGTACGGATTGTGTTCATCGATATGATGTTAAATTATCTTTGTTTTCTGAAGGACACGCATTTGAATAAGCCTATTGGTTGTTTGCGTATCCTATTTCATGTATGATTAACCTTACTTTTTTTCTCTGAAGGACACGCATTTGAATAAGCCTATTGGTTGTTTGCTTATCCTATTTCATGTATGATTAACCTTACTTTTTTTCTCTGAAGGACACGCATTTGAATAAGCCTATTGGTTGTTTGCGTATCCTATTTCATGTATGATTAACCTTACTTTTTTCCCGATCACCTTAACATGCATATATATGTTTAAACCAACTTATTCAATACTGTACTGTTGTGATGTTACTTAAGCATAAATGAAGATTGTATAAAACATTTTGGTTATAAATCTATACTATACAGAATTTAAAAATCTGAAGCTACACGACAATGAGTGTTAATTTTGTTTCATCTGATAAAACATAATTATTGTTCAATTCTATTCCGCTGGGTCATTTTAGATTCGAAAACATTTCTCTAAGACAAAACAGCTCATTGCTCGATAGATTCAGATTTAGATTCTTTTATTACCTTTATCTTTACAGATAATTGGGATACATAACAATAACGGTATTAAATATGGATAGGAACAAGATAATGATTCAGCCAATCAACGACCGCATGTCATAAAGGGGAATTCGTTTGGCCGGCGCCCAGTCCGTGTCACGTGACTTCTTTCCTCGGCTATGGCATAACGTAACTGCTGGTCAATCAGGTGTGAAAGCCTCGAAGTACTAGTTCCCCTTTAATGTGTTTTAGATATATATTGTATGAGTTCCCTTAATAAAACAACTTACCAGCATATCCAGACCCTATGCTAGTGAAGATAAACACCAGAGATGTCACAAACACCGCCATCTTAGTGTGGGATTCAAGAACTAGTCAACAAGGAAGTTATTTCAGATATACACAAGCGAAGTCATCAATGCATCAACTATACTTAACTTTACTTTGTCGCGTCATGGGTCATGTGTTTGACCCATCCAACAAAGCACCCATGAACACTACCCATGGCTCATGGATAAACACATTCAGATACTGGGGCGCTATTATTACTGTGAACTTTGAAAACACCTTTTTAGTGTTGTCGTATTCAATGTAAGATTGCAAATTTTCCTCGTACAAAATAGAAAAATGTCTACAGAAATACGCCTCCTAGAATAGAATCGTAATAGGATTGCAATCATGTCTTTCCTTATTCAGGACAGTAGTAGCCTTCAGAAAAATGGAACGATATTGTACAGTTTAGGAAATAATAAACATACTCACATGCAAGTTTATATTGAACGAAGCAATTCTGCACACTTCAATAAACTCATTTTGTCAAGTATGCCTTTTCATTCCATGGGCGTCCATCTGTTTCATAAGGCAAACTATGCGATCTTATTATTGCTATAAAAAGACAACCTTTTCAATCCATATTATTCAATGTACTATTTGAAATGTTTCATCTATGATATACCTTTTATATAGCATGTTACCCTTGGAAACCAATAAATAAATTAAAAAAAGAATATGTGACCATTTTTTAAAATGAGGGTATGCGATATTGTAGCAAATACAAAATAGTTAAGATATGAAAATATGTGTATGAAAACCATTGTTTTAATGTTTATCTACTGAAAGCCGAATTACAACTTTATCATTGATCAACTTTAAACATTTCAAAAGCTGGTAATTATGACCAAAGTGTGATATGGTTGATCATAAATTCAACATGAATTCAGCAACAATTCTCGAAATGTGTTACAATGTTATGAGAGTACACACGGAGCAATACCAACACAACCCCCAAAAAAGCTATATATTATTTGATTATGGCTGAAATCAATCTAGGTTATTATTTTAATCTGGAAACAAATATAGTCGATTGGGGGAAAAGGTAACCGGCTTTCTCGTGATAAATCGATAATTTAGCGAAAACCCAACACCCAATACCATCAAATCAATCAGCTTTTGAACAAATGTTCTTGAATTATTGTTATGGGTTTCCCAACACTTGAAATAAATTTAGGCCTGTTTGCTCTTTTATCATCTCGTTCGTTTGTGTCCTTCAACCTAAATTAATCATCATATTATCATTCTCTCCCAACAGAGGCTGATCAAGTCATGAAATAGCTTCTATTCTGTTAAGCTGACTTTTTGGCTGCGCCACTCGTGTGAACTATCAACTTTACCCATGACACTCGATGAAATAAACCTGGTATTTGGAAAACAACATTAAGTACCCAGCAGGCACACAACGTTGAATCAACGTTTATTCAACGTTGATTTTTGGTTGTTTGGTTGATCAACCTTTCATCGACATTGATTCATAGGAATGCGACGAAAGGGGAATTAGTTGAGATTCATTGAGGGGCAACGTTGTTTCAACGTCGGGAATCAACTTACTTCCAACTAGATCTATGTTGCTTTCCTAGTCATTTAGAAATTGATTCATTGACTATGAAATCAAACTTTGTCATGTATCTGAAGACAAATTCAACAAAATATTGTCACCGAACTCAACTTAATCAAGATGGACGAAATCTAATTAAATGCCATATAATAAATGAACCTATTTGGGGTCATGGGGTCACGAAATCTACAATTTAGAATCCCCATTGGCCAAGGAGTCTGCAAATATAATTTTTAACTCACTAGTCCTTTTGGAACTGGAGAAGAAGATGAATATAGGTTTTTTAGGTTGTGACCCCTGTGACCCTATTTGGGGTCACAGGGTCACCAAAGTTACAAATTAGAATCCCCATTGTCCAAGGAGTCTTCACATATCATTTTCAACTCTCTAGTCCTTTTAGAACTGGAGAAGAAGATGAAAATAGGTTTTAAAGGTTGTGACCCCTGTGACCCTATTTGGGGTCATGGGGTCACAAAATCTACATTTCAGAATCCCCATTGGCCAAGGAGTGTGCACATATCAATTTTAACTCTCTAGTCCTTTTAGAACTGAAGAAGAAGATGAAAATAGGTTTTTAAAGTGACACAGAGTATCTTTCTTAACATTTTATTTGGTTGCTGATTGAAGTTCATATCTCATCACTGAACTTGCAAATATATCAATTTATGCATAATATCTCTAAAATGCTTGATTCTATGGAACAATCAAGAAAACATCTCAAATACGTTTAACGCGACACTCGAGCCACATTGTCCGGTTTTCGATCAAAATCCCGACTTTGAATGGCCGTATATTCGCTCTAATGTACTGATTGACCTTTAACTTGTTATTTTCAGTAACAGTTAGTCGTTCCCGATGTTATAACATCGATTTCAAAATTTGACATATGTAATCCTATCAACATACTCTGTGTCTCTTTAAGGTTGTGACCCCTGTGACCCTATTTGGGGTCATGGGGTCACGAAATCTACAATTTAGAATCCCCATTGGCCAAGGAGTCTGCACATATCTTTTTTAACTCTCTACTCCTTTTGGAACTGGAGAAGAAGATGAGAATTGGTTTTTAAGGTTGTGACCCCTGTGACCCTATTTGGGGTCATGGGGTCACGAAATCTACAATTTAGAATCCCCATTGGCCAAGGAGTCTGCAAATATCATTTTTAACTCTCTAGTCCTTTTGGAACTGGAGAAGAAGATGAAAATAGGTTTTTTAGGTTGTGACACCTGTGACCCTATTTGGGGTCACAGGGTCACGAAATCTACAATTTAGAATCCCTATTGGCCAAGGAGTCTGCACATATCATTTTTAACTCTCTAGTCCTTTTGGAACTGGAGAAGAAGATGAAAATAGTTTTTTTAGGTTGTGACCCCTGTGACCCTATTTGGGGTCACAGGGTCACCAAAGTTACAAATTAGAATCCCCATTGTCCAAGGAGTCTTCACATATCACTTTCAACTCTCTAGTCCTTTTAGAACTGGAGAAGAAGATGAAAATAGGTTTTTAAGATTTTGACCCCTGTGACCCTATTTGGGGTCATGGGGTCACAAAATCTACATTTCAGAATCCCCATTGGCCAAGGAGTGTGCACATATCATTTTTAACTCTCTAGTCCTTTTAGAACTGAAGAAGAAGATGAAAATAGGTTTTTAAAGTGACACAGAGTATCTTTCTTAAAATTTTATTTGGTTGCTGATTGAAGTTCATATCTCATCACTGAACTTGCAAATATATCCATTTATGCATAATATCTCTAAAATGCTTGATTCTATGGAACAATCAAGAAAACATCTCAAATACGTTTAACGCGACACTCGAGCCACATTGTCCGGTTTTCGATCAAAATCCCGACTTTGAATGGCCATATATTCGCTCTAATGTACTGATTGACCTTTAACTTGTTATTTTCAGTAACAGTTAGTCGTTCCCGATGTTATAACATCGATTTCAAAATTTGACACATGTAATCCTATCAACATACTCTGTGTCTCTTTAAGGTTGTGACCCCTGTGACCCTATTTGGGGTCATGGGGTCACGAAATCTACAATTTAGAATCCCTATTGGCCAAGGAGTCTGCACATATCATTTTTAACTCTCTAGTCATTTTAGAACTGGAGAAGAAGATGAAAATAGGTTTTTAAGGTTGTGACCCCTGTGACCCTATTTGGGGTCATGGGGTCACGAAATCTACAATTTAGAATCCCTATTGGCCAAGGAGTCTGCACATATCATTTTCAACTCTTTAGTCCTTTTAGAACTGGAGAAGAAGATGAAAATAGGTTTTTAAGGTTGTGACCCCTGTGACCCTATTTGGGGTCATGGGGTCACAAAATCTACATTTCAGAATCCCCATTGGCCAAGGAGTGTGCACATATCAATTTTAACTCTCTAGTCCTTTTAGAACTGAAGAAGAAGATGAAAATAGGTTTTTAAAGTGACACAGAGTATCTTTCTTAACATTTTATTTGGTTGCTGATTGAAGTTCATATCTCATCACTGAACTTGCAAATATATCAATTTATGCATAATATCTCTAAAATGCTTGATTCTATGGAACAATCAAGAAAACATCTCAAATACGTTTAACGCGACACTCGAGTCACATTGTCCGGTTTTCGATCAAAATCCCGACTTTGAATGGCCGTATATTCGCTCTAATGTACTGATTGACCTTTAACTTGTTATTTTCAGTAACAGTTAGTCGTTCCCGATGTTATAACATCGATTTCAAAATTTGACATATGTAATCCTATCAACATACTCTGTGTCTCTTTAAGGTTGTGACCCCTGTGACCCTATTTGGGGTCATGGGGTCACGAAATCTACAATTTAGAATCCCTATTGGCCAAGGAGTCTGCACATATCTTTTTTAACTCTCTAGTCATTTTAGAACTGGAGAAGAAGATGAAAATAGGTTTTTAAGGTTGTGACCCCTGTGACCCTATTTAGGGTCACAGGGTCACCAAAGTTACAAATTAGAATCCCCATTGGCCAAGGAGTCTGCAAATATCATTTTTAACTCTCTAGTCCTTATGGAACTGGAGAAGAAGATGAAAATAGGTTTTTAAAGTTGTGACCCCTGTGACCCTATGTGGGGTCACAGGGTCACCAAAGTTACAAATTAGAATCTCCATATGTTAAGGTACCTGTACACAAAATTTCAGCTCTCTAATGTGTATGGTTCATGAGGATGAGTCGAAAGTGTCAAAAGTTTACGGACGGACGGACGGACGACGGACGCCGGACGACGGGCCATGCCATAAGCCCATCTGGACTTTCAGTCCTGATGAGCTAAAAATTGTGAACAACCTGCAAATGTGAAATCCAACATTAGTCTCAATGAACGCAAGGCCATTAAATCATTATCGGAAAATGACTCAATTATCATAAAAGAAGCTGATAAAGGAGGGCCAATTATAATCACGGATAAACCATATTATAAAAACCTTGCGTTGTCAACCATTGACGATCAAAAATATTATTAACAAGTAAATCACAAATCAGATAATGCATCATTTTCCAAGTTAAAGAGATTAGTTAAGTCTTACTCTCCCTGCCTTACAGATAAGCAGCAAGATTACTTAACTAACTTTGAACCTAAGACTAGTAACTTCTACGGATTACCAAAAGTTCACAAAAGTGTAGCAAGGTTGCCATGCTTCAAATACAGCCTATGTCAAATTACCGCCTCCTACGGATCTAAAACTAAGACCAATATTAGCGGGGCCTCAATGCCCAAAACACATGTGAAAAGTTATTTAAGAGATAAAACAGATTTTCTCAACCAGCTCCCTTCAGAAACAAATCCAAATACCAGGTTAGTATCATTTGATGTTACTAACCTTTATTCAAATATCCCTCATGATTTGGGCATAGAAGTCATTCATTATTGGTTGGATAAACACCCCCATGAGTTACCTGAGAGGATTTCAAAAGATTTCATTATAGAAAGTGTGAAATTTATCCTTACAAATCATAACTTTCATTTTAATGAAAACTATTACAAACAAATAAAGGGGACAGCCATGGGAACGAAAATGGCGCCAACGTACGCTACACTTGTACTAGGATACCTAGAAGAGTTATTATACCGTAAGGTTGGCCAAAAGTTTGGAGATGAAATCGAAAACGAATTTTTTAAAAAGTTGGAAAAGGTAATTTGATGACTGTTTTATATTATGGACACAAGATACTGATTCCTTGAAAGACCTATATAATTTACTTCAAAATTTACATCCAAGTCTATCATTTACAATGGAAGATAGTACCAAAAAGTTAGCATTCTTAGATGTAATGGTAACAATAAAATCAGGAAAAATAGAAACTGATATCTATTACAAACCTACAGATTCAAAACAGTATTTAGACTATAAGTCCTGCCATCCACGCCATATTAAAAATAGCATTCCATATTCCCTAGCCCGTAGAATATGTACTAAAGTATCAGACCCTATTACTCTAAACTTGAGGTTGAGAGAATTAGAGATGTTATTAAAAGCCAGAGGGTACCCTGATAACATCATTTTGGATGCTGTAACAAAGGCCCGTTCCTTCAACCGAGAAGATCTTCTAAAACTAAGACAACAGGAAAACAATTTGGCAGTCTTACCTATTGTTACTACATTTAACCCCTGTAATCCTAATATCTATCAAAATGTGAAAAACTATGTACAGGCGCTAGACGCATGTCCAAAACTAAAGCACGCTCTTAAAGATACTAAAATGATAAACAGTAAACGGCAGAGCCAAAACCTGAAACAACTGTTATCAAAAGCGTGCTTTAAAGATCAAAATCCTGAATTAGGTGGAAGTATCACAAAATGTAATAGGCCATATTGCGGCACATGTACACACATTTTGGAGGTAAATTCATTCACCTTTAGGAATCATTCAAAATTCAAAATAATGGAAAAAATGTCTTGCGCCTCCAGAAACCTAATATATGTAGTAACATGCGCTGGTTGTTACGAAGAGTATATTGGTCAAACGAGGGATACATTAAGGGCGAGAGTCCGAGTGCATAAACAACAGATTAAAACACCAAACTATAGATGTATACCCCTTAGCGCACATATCGAAGAATGCGCAAAGAATTGCAATCCCCAGTTCACAATCTGTCCTATATACAAAATGCGCACAGATAATGAAGAGCTGAGGAAAATAAAAGAACGATTCTTTATTGATGGATATACCCCTAAATTGAACTGTAACTAAATGAAATCATGCTAACGTCGCATTTACTATATATATTTTTAGTGGTATGCATATGACGTCATGAACTACGTCCCTTGCCATTGTTAACGCTAGACCATTGGCAACACAATGTATAAGTTACCCTGAGGATCACTATGTTGTGAAACCGGTTGGTAATGAACTTGTATGAAGACCAATCTTCAGTTTGTTATTTTTAAAGAATATTTAATACATAAACCATGAACATTTAACTTTTACATATATATATATATAAACAAATAAAGTGAATAAAGTCATCGAAGTTTCAAAAAAACAATTCATGACAATTTTTACATCTGGTTCCATTCTCACGGGTGACCAACCCCAGCAAATTCATGAAATATATACATCTGGTTCAATTCTCACGGGTGACCAACCCAGCAAATTCATTAAACATATAAATCTGGTTCAATTCTCACGGGTGACCAACCCAACAAATTCATGAAACATATACATCTGGTTAAATTCTAACGGGTGACCAACCCAACAAATTCATGAAACATATACAACTGGTTCAATTCTCACGGGTAACCAACCCCAGCAAATTCATGAAACATATACATCTGGCACCATTCTCACGGGTGACCAACCCCAGCAAATTCATGAAACATATACATCTGGTACCATTCTCACGGGTGACCAACCCCAGCAAATTCATGAAACATATACATCTGGTTCAATTCTCACGGGTGACCAACCCAACAAATTCATGAAACATATACATCTGGTTCAATTCTCACGGGTGACCAACCCCAATAAATTCATTAAACATATACAACTGGTCAATTCTCACGGGTGACTAACCCCAGGAAATTCATGAAACATATACATCTGGTTCAATTCTCACGGGTGACCAACCCAGCAAATTCATGAAACATATACATCTGGTTCAATTCTAACGGGTGACCAACCCCAGCAAATTCATGAAACATATACATCTGGCACCATTCTCACGGGTGACCAACCCACCAAATTCATTAAACATATAAATCTGGTTTCATTCTCACGGGTGACCAACCCAACAAATTCATGAAACATATACATCTGGTTAAATTCTAACGGGTGACCAACCCAACAAATTCATGAAACATATAAATCTGGTTCAATTCTCACGGGTGACCAACCCCAACAAATTCGCGAAACATATAAATCTGGTTCAATTCTAACGGGTGACCAACCCAGCAAATTCACGAAACATGTACATCTGGTTCAATTCTCACGGGTGACCAACCCCAGCAAATTCATTAAACATATAAATCTGGTTCAATTCTCACGGGTGACCAACTCCAACAAATTCATTAAACATATAAATCTTGTTCAATTCTAACGGGTGACCAACCCCAACAAATTCATTAAACATATAAATCTGGTTCAATTCTCACGGGTGACCAGCCCCAACAAATTCATGAAACATATAAATCTGGTTCAATTCTAACTGGTGACCAACCCCAACAAATTCATTAAACATATAAATCTGGTTCAATTCTCACGGGTGACCAACCCCAACAAATTCATTAAACATATAAATCTGGGTCAATTCTCACGGGTGACCAACCCCAACAAATTCGTGATACATATACATCTGGTTCAATTCTAACGGGTGACCAACCCAAAAAATTCATGATACATATACATCTGGTTCAATTCTCACGGGTGACCAACCCAACAAATTCATGAAACATACACAACTGGTTCAATTCTAACGGGTGACCAACCCAACAAATTCACTAAACATATAAATCTGGTTCAATTCTCACGGGTGACCAACCCCAACAAATTCGTGAAACATATAAATCTGGTTCAATTCTCATGGGTGACCAACCCCAACAAATTCATTAAACATATACATCTGGTTCAATTCTAACGGGTGACCAACCCAACAAATTCATGATACATATACATCTGGTTCCATTCTCACGGGTGACCAACCCAACAAATTCATGAAACATACACATCTGGTTCAATTCTAACGGGTGACCAACCCCAGCAAATTCATTAAACATATACATCTGGTTCGATTCTCACGGGTGACCAACCCAACAAATTCATGATACATATAAATCTGGTTTCATTCTCACGGGTGGACAACCCCAACAAATTCATGAAACATATGCATCTGGTTCAATCCTAACGGGTGACCAACCCAACAATTCATGATTTCAGAAATTTCTGTCTTATTCGTACCTCAAACGAAAAGAATCATATCTCTATGGATGAACAACTTCTTTATATGACAGTAGCTAGTTATATCTTAATGTTTATGACTTGACTTTTTATATTTCAATGCCATTAAAGAACAAGCCTGGATGTGGATTTGGATAACATCTACTGCTAAAAAACATTGTTTTTGTTTTGGATTGGCTAAAATCCACTTTATTATGTTATTGACCAGTTTGCTTTTTTTATCAAGTCGTTGTTAAGACAATATGCTGCAGCGTCAGGATAATCAATTATTACATAGATGGTATAAGTATCATCGGCAAATAGTCTTATGTTGCTATCGATGCCTTCAACAATATCCTTTATATAGACAAAAAACAAAAAAACAGAGCCCCGTGGGACGCCCGCCATTGCTGACTGTTCATTACAGTTCGTGATATTGTGAATCTATCTTTATGATACAGTTCATAAAACATACTTAATCAAACACATAGAAGTCATGAATGGTTTTGCCATTAATGAGCTAGTGAGTAAGACATTTGATGGTAAACACCGCTTTAGCAATATTTCAGCAATTACCTATCCCCTTGAAATTGGACAATGTTATGGACAATGACCCACGGGAATTGTCGTACATGTACATCGAATTTATCATTACTCTATTTATTGCTATATTGAACACTCTCCGGAAGTTCTAATGCATGATGGTTCGTAACAGCATGGTAGCTAGGCTGCATCCCGCTCGACATTTCAATTCCGAAATTATTAATATTAAGCCTTTGTAATAAAATTGGATTCCGATCTCCAAGTTACCACAGGAATTATCAACAATAAGTCATGGTTGTCAGCGGGACTTTGACCAAGGTCACTTGTGTCGATACTATTTTCCATACGAAAGGGGTAGCAGCTTAACTACCGCTTGTTGGGCCTCTATTTTCATGGCTGGCGAAACGGGCGAGTTGATTAGCTGTTGGTATGGTCATTGCTGGTGGTGTTGCCTGACTCTGAGGGTGTGGGTTGGAATCCCACATTGGACTCGGCCCAAAAAAGTACAAGAATCTGTACTATTTAAGATAGTGTGATCCCAAATATAACATTGTTACATTTGTTCACTATCAAAATGGCATTTATCTCTAACAATGTCATTGTCGTGTGAGGCGGAAGGAATTATGATACAAAAAGGCCACCAATAACAAGAGCGTGACGTCACCCAATGTTTACAATGTTTTAAAACAGGTTTAAGCCATCACATCACTAGACATTAACCTTTGGAGGGGGTGCAGGGGGGTAGTTATCGCCCTGACCGTCAGCTTGGTTCTCCACGTCTCTGTTTTGTCGTCGTCGCCGGCGTCTGAAACATCAAATTTCCTTACATAATTAAAAACAAATACTATTTTAGTTAATGTTATTCGGGAAGAATTTCAGAATAACAGCTAGAGAATTTAAACATTATTAAAATTCAACCCGATTATCTATAACATTGTCTTTGGTATTACATTAACGGCAACAATACAATTCCTTGTACTTTTTGTGTCAAGCTTTCAGGTAAAGTTCTTTATCAAGCATTTTTATCTCAGAAAGTAAGGCCCGTAAGACATCAAATTCCTTAACATTGTGAAGACATACAGGCAGAATTTCAGTTTGAAAACATTTTTCGTTTTCAATTGGGAAAGATTTTTGCGACTGAAAAACGTCTTTGCAAAATAAAATAAAATAAAATCTTTATCAAAACCAGTTTCATTGACATCAATTGAGTGTGCGGATGGTCTAAATTGTCCCTTCTTCATCTCAGCGCGTTCCATTAAACAAAAAAAGTTTGTTTACAAACAATGTTAAGATTTTGTTTAAAGGGAACATTTCATCAACTAAGCCAAGCCTAAGTTCCTTTGCCGAAAATACAAAGCTACCTGATATAGGCAGCACCCCCGACAAAGAGGGTGGCAGAGAGAGACACTCCGGACCCAGCTGCCGTACCGAAGATAATGTTAGTGTCATCTTCATCATCCTCATCTGGAGGCTCTGTGGATAATACAAGACCCGGAGGTAGATTATTATCATAACCCAAATTTTGACATTTTGAGATGATCGCATTTCAAGTTTTGTGTTCAACTGACAAACTCTATTCAAAAATAATTTTTTATTATTTTAAAGTTATGTCATTCACGTACTTAATGATAAATATTGGGATGTACATCTCTATAATAAAGTTGATTTTAGACTTTTGAATTTCCAACACCTGTCATCAACAACAGCACTGACAAAACCAAATTTTGAATAGTCTTATCCTAACCTATTTTGAACCATAAATTTTATTCAGAACAATAAGTAAAAGGTAACAGCTCAAAATTAACAAGCTTAGATTCGACATATTTGTAAAATATTCCTGTTTATCGAGTTTTTCAGTTAAATAACTCAGGATTTTTACAGATATTTCTTCAGCTAGTTTTATCAGTGTTATCTGTAACACGTGAAATAAATTTGTAAATTGAAGTAAATATTCGAAAAATAAAATCTTTATATATTTCCTTCTTTATAAAGTATGATAACCCACAGTATGTCCTCCTTGTATTTTCAGAAATAGTGACAGCCCATTCAAGGTTATGTTTTTGTTAAGGATTCCAGTTGTATAGAACGAACCATGCATTAACCCAGATTTTATCAGTTAAATAACTTCTATTTTAATTGACCTATCGTTGAAAATGTTTACCGTTTTAATACTGTAGGATATTGGGTTTGTCTTGACTTGTGAAATGGGTGTTTTGGAAAGAAAGCTATAACCCTAAAATAGACCCCACAAATATGTGAAAATAATTAATGAAATTAAGCCTGACGAATTTGAATTGCTTCATTCATGTTCTGTATCCGTTTCCTTAAATGTGAGATCGACTGTACTGTTATTGTCCTCATGAAAAACCTTGTCGATAACAGATCAATTTTGTTTTTTAAATATAAATGTCAATATGGATATGGCGTAGCACAATATGGTGTCAATGGCAGGGCATTGTTCAAACGGTACAAACTTAAAGTGTTATTTCTTGTGAAACATAGCTCTTATCATTAACTATTTTATAGTAAGATTCATGAAAAGAATAATCGACCAAAATCGACAAAATCTTAATTGATAATTCAAAAAAAAGTTTCGTCTCGTATGAGAAACTATTTGTGTGTTGAAAAGGTTATTATGAATAAATAAATTTGAGATGATATCATAACTGTTGAATTACATCACTATCATGTGATTTATTGTAAAAATCATTTGACAAACTTAATTACAACTCCTTAAACAATCACTTTACTTGTTCATATTAATGTCTCAAAGAATAGGCATATTTTATTTTATTATCAGTTTAGATTAATAAAATTTCATTCAATGCTTAAATTCAGATACATCAAACATCAAAATCCGGACTTTGAAGATATATTTCATGGACTAATGCATTTTGTCTGAATGTCAAAATACATTTTTGTATAAGATACCCAACTTTATGGCATCCAAATACATGATTTACCACTTGGAAACTTCTGTTGTTAACTACAAATATCAGGGTTCACTTAAATTTTGGAAAATTTCTACTTTACCATCTAGTGGAATAAGGATGGAATAGTCGAATGGGTCAAGATAAGGGAGATAATCATATTTCAGGTTATGCACTAGGAACAAAAATATCATCGTATATATACGGTTTCAGACACATTTGAATAAAATACATGTATGTGTAAGTATAACGTACAATTTCATTCATTGCAAAATACTTTTTCACAAATATTGTTATATTTCAGTTTCTCGGCTTCGTTGCTCATTTAGCTTAATTTATCCTTGATGATAATGATTTCATGTAGAATAAGTGTTCTTTTAAGCCTATACGAAATAAAGTGAAAAATTCCCTTACCTTGGCTTCGTAATTGATAATTGGATTTTATAGGTAAATCAATAAAATTCAATAAACTAATGATCAGTTTCAATTTAACCTGAAAGAATAATTTTGTATTAATCTTTGCATCGTTTTTCTTGTCGTTCATCTCAATCTGTTATGTTAACACGTTAACGTCAATTAGTAATCTTACCTTGTTTAGAGTAACCAGCGGTGTAGATGTGAAACTCAGAAACTGCGATTACATAGAAGGATTCCTCAGCCGAGATGACCAGAGACTGACCAGGGACCGAAGGGGTCCGGACAACTCCAACATGTATCTCTTCAGTAAAATCCCATTCAAGGTCCTCCTGGACACTAGGGTCAGACACATTCACTGAATTAGTCAGGTGTGGATGAACGATAACAAGAGTGTCCCCGTTAAGTGGTAGGAACACTTGTGTCTGAAGCAAGGCTATAGGTGGAAGAACTGCCATACCTCTCAAGCCATTCACCCCGCATAACATCATATATGTTGGCTTAGAGAATCTATAACTCTTTGGGTTGGTTGCCCTCTCTAAAACGCTTCCTGAAATATTGGATGACATAATTTTAAAGTCCAAGCTAGTATTTTTATACGCAGTCAAAAAGTATGCTGCATACGCCATTCTAGTCTCCTCGAAGTGCACATAGAAAGTTTTCCCAAGTAGGCTGACAGGAAGTATCTGTGTGTACATTGTGACGACACTTTTCTCTATAACACCAGAATACACCGCAATCACATGATCTGATACTATCCAACTGCTGGTAAATGAGTTTTCACTCAAGAGAACAATAGACTCATATGAAACAACTTCTTGGGTAAACTCTGTAACATTTACATACTGGCGTCCATCGGTTATAAACGTCTGACCATTACGAAACATTATATTGACAATCGTTCTCTCCTTCAACGCTGTTATGAGTAACAATGAGCGGATGCCTGTCCCACTTTTATGGCAGCTTAACACTCTGTATTCATTCCCAAGCGCACTAACCGGAAGTGGCGTAAACGTAGCCTCGTTCTGACGCCCATACACGCCAATTGGAGAAGAGCTATCCACGTCGATGACAATGGCGATGTTCTCAGATGCAGTTCTGGTAAAAGGTTTGTAGGTTAACACTGAGTTCGGTGCCACAGTAAAATGTCTCTGTAGTTGTTGTGGGTATTTAAGGTGATAGGTTGCCTCTACAGTTCCACCAACAGCAATTATTGTAGCTTCAGCCTTATTAGCAAATGCCATCAAGTATTCAACACCTCAAAATGAAAAAGAAAGGAAATTGTTTATTTATCAATACAGTCTTTTAAAAGAAAACAGACGACAGCAACTGCATATAGATACGTATTTTGTCAAGTGAAATTATATATTTATAAACTTTATATTCATTAAAGTTAAGATTTAGGCATCACTCCAAATTAATTGAAAACGGTTCATTGCCGTGAACTATATTTTTTAAACATGTCAATGTAGCTTTCTTTACACAAGAACATCATTAACTGTTACTATGTATACAGCAACCGTCATAGAAAACGTAGCATCTTCCCGAAACAAACACGTCAATATTGGAGATTTTCGTCACTTATTGAAATTTCAAGTCCCTAACCGAAGGAACTTAGGTCGAAGCTCGAGGGAACCTCGGCAATTTCCGTGAATTCCCGGTCGACTCCGGATGCAAACGCTTCACAAAATGGCTAGAGGATTGTATTTATTTCCTACTGTACGAGTTTGAGCTGTATTTAGTTCTACATACAAGAGTTGAAGGTGTGATTGAAGGAGAAAACAATGGGGTCTTATGACATGCAATAATTACGGTGATAATTTGAGAAAAGTTCGGTTTGTTTCATCGGACAAATGAAGGACACTTGACCGGGCGCTAGTAGAGGGGTAGCGAGATGTCATAAACTGCTACAATATTTCAGACCTATTTAAGATTATTTGGAGTTTACTACTGAGTATTATGAGTGTAGGTACAGTATTTTATATCTAGATCATGTAAAGTGTTGCATCTGGATAAGAAATGTGTCAGCCAATTTCAATTTGGTCCAGAGTAACATCCCTTCGCTGTGAACGAAGCGGTTTGTTTGCAGCGAACAAAGAAGCCGTATCGCTAACTGTGTCAAGGCTGTACTGACTATGATAGAGTTTGCTACAGAATTGATTCAAGCAAGAATAGAACCAAAAATAATTTCAAATGATAGATTTTAATCGGATTATGCCCAAAACGATTAAATCATGAACTTCAAGACAAACTATCTCAATTATTCATTACCTTGAGCAAATATTTATAGCACCAACTTATGAAGATCTCAATAATCATACTAAATATCTACAACACTAACAACCACTGTGCTATAGCTTTCAAATACTGAAATATATGTATTAATACTAACAACAATATGTCTCCTTTTACATCATGAACACAAGGGTACAACCCTGAACGATTATTACGTACTACGACTGAAGCAGGATAAAAAATTAATGAAACTACAACGATACAAATATAGCACCTTGAAAATGTCTTCGATGTGATTTGTATTCGTAAACTTATATCAGCGAAATCCCCCAAACACTATCGTAAAACTTTACCTATAAAGATGAGTCTTTGCTACTACATTTGCAATCAAAACATCATAAATTCTCTCCAAAAAATAGTCTTATGAGTTTTAGCACATTTATGAATATATAACCTCTAAAATTTCACGTAAATACAAACTAATTTATCAATCTGATATAAGACCTGTCAAGCGATACGGTACCCGATCTTCTCGCGCCCGGTCAAGTGCATCTTCCGAACGCATCGAGCGAGATATGCATTTACAAGAAATTTATATTCACCCTTGCGACAACTTGACGGGAAAGCTGTGACAGGAAGTAGCCCGATTATTACGCTATGGTGTAGGCCAATCAAAAGCGAGGATACAAAAAGCACTTCTGGGGAGCTGGCACAGGTGATATTTATACCCCACAGTTAAAGGATGGCCTGTCATTGTATATTGTATATATAATGAACAAAATCAAAGAAAATCTTCTAAACACTGATAAAATGAACTGGAAAAATGAAATTAATAGTCTACCAAAATTAAGGACATATAGGTTGTTCAAACATGATTTATGCACTGAACCCTATGTAACTCTCCCACGACCACACAGATCAATTGTTGCGTCTCTAAGGTGTGGATCTCTTAAACTAGCTTTAGAAACGGGCAGATTCAGCTCCCCTCCAATTCCAGCTGATGAACGTAAATGTAACCTCTGTGTCACAAATAGTGTAGAAGATGAGAAACACTTTGCCATAAGCTGTCCTCTGTACAGTGACATAAGGTATGAACTATTCCCTCAATTATCTATACAGTCAGGCCTCGATAATCAGAACGCTCCCGTTTTTCATCAAAAACGTTCGGATAATGAAGCGTTCGGCCTACTGAAACGAACCTAACAAGTTGGAGTTACTCATTTTTTACATTTTTACTTCAACGCTATTACATATTATATATATATATATATAATATTTATATAAACTCACGAGCAAAAGAAAGTATAACACTCAGTTGTATTTATCATATGTAAAATTTTCAAAGTCAGATATCTCGAGTTTTTGACGTCGTTTTCCAAAAATGACTTGTTTGGAAAATTAGTCCAAAACATTAAATAAATAAAAGAATACCTCTACGCGGTTTTTTAAATTTAAATTTTTTTTTTAAAAATTCAATATTTAAATTTCCCTAAATTTATTTTGACAATACACAACTTTTCATCGACATATAACACATACTCTGTGTGAAAATCAATAAATGTTCATCGTCATGCACACATTTACAACATTTTGAACATGGTAGGGGTCATGTTGGTGTAAATTTCATTTCTTACCCTAGTCTACTTTAAATGATGACATTTAAGTGAAAATATAAAACAGTCACCAATAAAGCCATTCAAACTACAGCCGAAAGGTGTTATTGTCTGCTTCCATAATCAAATGCATCTTATTTCTTTAAAATATTGAATTAATGGAAAACAAGTGAGTGTTATACTTTCTTTTGCTCGTTAGTTTATAAATTGTGTGCTATTTTTGTGTACACTTGGTGCAATGATATGTTTGTGTGTGTATGACATGTATGAATGTATGTATTTATATGTATGTATAAGTGTGTATGTATGTATCATTTTATGTATTTAAAAATTCATGTTTGTATGTGTGTGTGTGTGTGTGTGTGTGTTACTGTCCATCTTTATGTATGTGGGTGTGTGTGTGTGTGTGGGTGAGTGTGTGTGGGTGAGTGTGTGTGCATGAGTGTGTGTGCATGAGTGTGTGTGCATGAGTATGTATGCATGAGTATGTATGCATGAGTATGTATGTGTGTTTGTATGTATGTATTGTGTATAAAAAATAGCAAAATCTGTGTTGATGGTATATCCCAAAATATATATAGAAATGCTATGTTCTCACACCAGCTCAAATGTTCCCACCTACTCCATGCAATCTTTCATGAAAGTTAAAAATGTACAAGCGTACACAGTTTATTGTTTTCTTTTCTTTTCTTATTGTGGTGCAAAAAAAATCCTTGATAGCAAACATAAAAACACAGAACAGTCACCAATACCAATGCCCAAAATCTTGCAAAAAACATATGTAAATATTTTACAAAACTTATAATGGGTGAACAAAAAGAAAAATTAAAGATAATTTCTCTTAATTGTAGGGGACTAAATAGTGTTACTCAGAGGAAACAGGTATTTAGATTTTTAAGGTTAAAAAAGGCTAATATATACTGTCTTCAAGATGTTCATTTTACATCTGATCAAGAACAATTTATTAAACAACAGCGGGGTATAAAGGGGTATAAATAATGTTATTTTAACCACTTCAAAAGCAATACTTTTCTTTTTAATAATAATTTTAATTTAAAATATTACATGAACAAACTGATAACGAAAATGGTAATTACATCTTATTAAAGATAAAAATTAATGATACTGAATATACAATTGTTAATATATATGGACCAAACCAAGACTGCCCAGAATTTATCAAATCAATCAAGGACATGTTAGAAACACTAGAAAGCGATAGATATATTATTTGTGGAGACTGGAATATAATACTTGACAGTAACCTAGATACATATAACTATAAGCATATAAATAATCCCAAAGCTAGACAAGAATTACTTGACACCATTGATCTGCTTGACTTAAAAGACCCATGGAGGGAATCTAACCCATTTGAAAAATGTTTTACTTGGAGACAACCAAATCCCCTAAAACAATCCAGACTTGACTACTTTCTTGTCTCGCATAATCTTATAATATTTGGCTTCCAAGGTAAAAACAACAATCCACGGAATGTAGTATGTCTTTTAATGAAATATACTTTATATAAAATAGGCCTTAAAGATACAAAGCCAAAATTAGATTTTTTTCGAAGAGAAGTAATTCAATATTATAATGCAACAAAATATACAGCATTCTCAAATGCTATGCCAGACCGATTCTACACATTATGGTCCTCCCTCCATACCGTATTTAAAACATTATAGTCAACTTTTATTTACTCCAGCATTCTTTGTTGCTCATAGCCATATATAATATTCATATCATATCAAATATTTTTTGAGAAATTTGTCATGTTTCTTCAACCAAGAGAGTTATTTGTCATTGTATACTGCATTATGTATTATGCAAAATGTTCTGTAATACATATTCTCATTTTTGTCTGTATACTATAACTATGCTTCGAGGAATAAAAACATTTAAAAAAAAACCTTTCCCGTCAATTTGTCGCAAGGGTGAATATGAATTTCTAGTAAATGCATATCTCGCCCGATGCGTGCGGAAGATGGGTCACGTGAATTGCATATCTTAAGATAAAACATAGATCCCATCGTTTCCTCCTTTTCATCGCTTTCTCCTTCAATTAGGCCTTCAACGCTTGTATGCTAAAATACAGCTTATAATCGTTCAGTAGGAAATAAAAAAAGTACCGTATTTCCTCTAATAAACGCCCGGGCGCTTATTTTTTCAGCACCCTTTACCCCCCGGCGTTTATTAGAGGCCCGGCGCTTATTGGAGACCCGGCGCTTATTTCTTTCCCAGAAATTTAAAATTGTTTTAAGCCGTCTTTTACCATGAATACCTGTAAAATGTTTACTGAGGGAGCCTTCTTCTAATGGTTAGGACCCGGCGCTTATAAGAGGCCCGGCGCTTATTTTCTCAACTACTTATGACACCCCGGCGCTTATTAGAGGCCCGGCGCTTATTGGAGACCCGGCGCTTATAAGAGGAAATACGGTACTCACGTTGTCAGAAGATTCCTCTTGCGACGCCATTTTGTGAAGCGTTTGCTTCCGGAGTCGACCTAGACGATGTATGCTCGCCGTGACTATTTCCGGTAAACCTCCGTTCCCAAGACTCGGTAACTGCGGAGCGTAGGGGAGCTAGTACCGAGGCGAGCATGATCGTCTAGAGTCGACTGGGAATACAAGAAAATAGCCGAGGTTCCATCGAGCTTTGACCGAGGTTCCTTCGGTTAGGGACTGGAAATTTCGATTAGTGACGAAAATATCCGATAATGACGTGTTTGTTACGGGAAAATGCTGCGTTTTCTGTCGTCAATGAAAACTTTTCTTCAATTATGCACTGAGTACCTTATATTTCGATGCATTTCCTTCAATTACTTAGGGGGGCCTGGTATAGAAAATTAAAAATGAATGTAACTTAATGTGTTTTAGATATATATTGTATGAGTTCCCATAATAAAACAACTTACCAGCATATCCAAATCCTATGCCGTTGAAGATAAACACCAGAGTTGTCACAAACACCGCCATCTTAGTGGGAGATTCAAGAACTAGTCGTACAAGGAAGTTATTTCCGATATACACAAGCGAAGTAATCAATGCATCTAACTATACTTAACTTCATTTTGTCGCGTCATGGGTCATATGTTTGACCCATCCAATAAAACACCCACGAACACTACCCAAGGCTCATGGATAAACACATTCAGATACTGGGCCGTTATTATTACTGTAAACTTAAAAAAAAAAGTCTTCTTTAAGGCCGCTCCACACTTAGCCGAATTTGACAAAAGATGGAAACACGAATTTGAAAATGTGCAAATTCGCAAAGGATCGTAAGCAATCGGGCCATTCGTAAACGCATCTTTTGGCCGTCGCAAGAGTTTTTCTGGTTTCGGCGGCAACATCTGGGAAGTGAGAAAATGGTTGGTAATGCCATTTTCGTGTTGCATCCGTGTCTCCATCTTCCCCTTCGCATTGCTATCGAGGGACCGTCGTGTGAATTCGTGTGAATTCGTGCTGTGTTCGTATTGCCTTCGTATATCGATCAGTACGATGATGTCATTCAATTTTATTTGCATGTAAAACTCGCCCATTGAACAGATGATCACACGATGGTTATACGATGGCGACACGGATTCGTAGCTATTGTCGTACGAACGGCAAGATGAAAACACGATGGCACCAAGAAAGTGTATATCCGGATAGATTATCAGAATATTTTTGACATACAAAAAAAAGTTCCTGCAAAGCCGATTTTGCTGCCGGAGTTATGAAAACTCTACCGACTGTAATACGAAATTCAATCATTAAGGTGTTTTCACGATAGTCCCGGTAAATTTGCGATTCATATTCGATGCATACAGCGCAGGTTAATAAAGTTGATTTTTAAAGGTTCATGTGATTCCCAGGAAGAATACTTCCGGTTGCGCATGACAGAGGTGTAACGTGTTTCTGCTGGGCTCCGCCAACCCACCGAAAAAATCCTATCAATCTTTAAAAATGAGCTATATTCCTAACTAAAGTCGTGTGAAAATCTTATGCCTTGGGTTTAAAAAAACACAGTCCGACTATTATTTTTATGTTTTTGATATAAAAAGTGACTCTGGTATCAAAATGTCCGAGTCGGGCCGTACGACAAGATCGGCTAGCTCAATGGAAGAAATTGTTCAAGCCACCGAGAAGAGACTCACTGAACTGATTAAATCTGTTAGGAGTGACTTACAAGATTCTATCAAAGTGGAAATAACAGAAATTAGAGAGAAAGTGAGTTCCGTTGAACATGATGTGGCTATCCACTCGGAAGAAATGATCAAAATGCGAAATGAACTGGACGAGGAGAGAAAAAATCGTATGTTTTATCAAAAACTGGTAACTCTCAAGGACATACATGACAGGAAGCCAAACCTGCTGTTTTACGGGATTCCGGAGTCACCTCAGGAGAACACAGAAAAAGTGCTCCGAGATTTTCTCGTGAAATCGTTGAACTTTCAACAGGACAGGGTGAACTCAATAGCTTTCAAAATCGTCCACAGGCTACCCTTATCAGAGTATCAGAGAATAAACAACCCATCGGCAGTCCGAAGCATAATTGCGACATTCCTATATATGCCGGACCGTGAAGCAGTATTTGTAGCTCGAAAACTCCTGAAACAGTCCCGAGTTAGCATCCAAACAGACCTACCTCCGATGTTAAAAAAGCGACGCGCAATTCTAAGTCGTCAAGCCGCGACAATCCGCGAGGAGAAGAAGATTTGGACACGAGTCCGGGTTGTTGATGCAGAAGTCGTGCTGGAAATCCGAGACCCGCAGGTTCCCGGCTCTATGTGGAAGAAATATGACTAATCTACCGGAAAACACTATGCTACAAACTTCATTGTTTTGTAAACTGAACATTGTAGTCTAAGTTGATACATTTAACAACTACTAATTTTTCTACAGTGCAAAAGACAAAAAACTCTTTATTTTCCGTTTTAAAACAGGACCGTTTTAATTTTTGTGTTATTGGGAACATTGCATAGACATTTTTGACGGTAAAGCGTTTTTCAACACTAATTTTTTGATCGACTTACATACTTGAACCACCTTTCACCAATTTTAGTTGTACCGAATACCCTTTGTGTCTTATTATTAGCACGCACGTGCACTACGTGCTTTGTTGGGTCACCAGGTGCAAACACATGGTACATTGGGTTGGAGTGTGTGGATATGTTTTGTGTTTGTGATGTGATTCTTTTTTGCTTGGATTATACTGTGTGGACTATTCAAAATGGAACAAAAACGTAAGTAAGACTTGAATATAATTATCATCATAACATTTTGAATGACAACGCTATAATGTTTGATTTTGAGAGATGGAGATACCACCTCAATATAGTAAAAGCTATGTCACTTACGTCCGTTTAAAGGCGGAGGAACAAGACCGTTTTAATTTTTATGTTATTGGGAACACTGCATAGACATTTTGTTACGGTAAAGCGTTTTTCAACATTAATTTTTTGATCGACTTACTTACTTGAATCACCTTTCATCAATTTTAGTTGTACCGAATACCCTTTGTGTCTTATTATTAGCACGCACGTGCGCTACGTGCTTTGTTAGGTCACCAGGTGCAAACACATGGTACATTGGGTTGGAGTGTGTGGATATGTTTTGTGTTTATGATGTGATTCTTTTTTGCTTGGATTATACTGTGTGGACTATTCAAAATGGAACAAAAACGTTAGTAAGACTCGAATATAATTATCATCATAACATTTTGAATGGCAACGCTATAATGTTTGATTTTGAGAGATGGAGATACCACCTCAATATAGTTAAAACTATGTCACTTACGTTCGTGGAAAGGCGGAGTCCAAAAAACCTTCTGTATATGTTTGTATTCAAGATGTTCTTTTTATATCATGTTTTTATTTGTTGCATGAAAATACTATTTAACAGAAATGCAATTTGCATACCAAAATTCACACTGAATATATCCCTGTCAACGTATTTCATATCTCACCTACAATATGGCTGAAACAGTAAAGATAATTTCACAAAATTGTAGAGGCATTCATGATAAGAACAAACGCAAGGAACTATTTACTTTCTTGAAACGAAAACGAGCACAAATATACTGTCTTCAAGATGTACACTTCACTAAAGATATGGAACAAGGCATACGGGAAGAATGGGGTTGTAGTAATTGCTATTTTAGTCCTTTTAAAAGTAACTCAAGGGGTGTAGCTATTTTCGGATCTAAAAACTTTAACTTCCAAGTCGAAAGGGAACAGAGAGATGCCACTGGAAATAAATTGACCTTAGAAATAAAGATTGAAGATTTTCGGTTAGCTATGATTACTGTATATGGACCTAACACAGACACTCCTAAATTTATCGAAGACATTTCGTCTACCATTAAAGCAGTTAAAAGCGATTATGTTATCCTTTGTGGTGATTGGAATATCATACAAAACTATTACCTTGATGCATATAATTATAATAACATTAACAACCCAAACGCAAGGCAAGAACTATTATATTTAAAAGATGAATTAGACTTAGTCGACCCTTGGAGAGACCAAAACCCATTTGCTAAACGCTTTACATGGAGACAACCAACACCAATAAAGCAGTCAAGGTTAGACTACTTTCTCGTATCCCATAACTTAATCCCCTCTATAACTAAAACTGAAATAGAACCAAGCTATAAATCTGACCATTCACTTATTTCACTGACTTTTAGACCATCAGAAATGAAGCGAGGAAAAGGTTTCTGGAAATTTAATAACTCACTCTTAAAGGATCACGATTATGTACAGCTTGTTAAAGAAACAATACATGAAACAATTGATCAATATAAGTGTAATGAGTTAGAACAAACAAATACTTTTAAGATAAATGATCAACTTTTATTTGAAATGATAACCTTAGGTATCAGAGGTAAAACAATTGAATACTCGGCGAATAAAAAAAGACAACGTGAAAAACTTGAAAACTACATTCAAAATAAATTAGAGGTAGCACTAAAAGACTTAGACACAGAAGAAAATGAAGATAAGAAAACTGAGATTTTTACTAGTGTAGATAAACTTGAAAAAGACCTTGAAGATTTAATAAAACAAAAAACTCAAGGAATTATAGTACGATCAAAAGCAGATTGGTTAGAACATGGAGAGAAACCCACAAAATATTTCTTAAGTTTAGAAACAAGAAATTACTTGAACAAATCTATAACTCGTTTAGAGGATAACCAGGGTGATATTCTTAATGAACAAGGCGCGATTATTGAAGAAGTAAATACTTTCTACAAGAAACTTTATTCAAAACATGATGTATCCAACATAGACCTAAACATATTGCTTGACAACTTTGATACACCTATATTATCGAAAACTGTATCTCAGAAATTAGAAGGCGACCTTTCCTATGATGAAGTACTAAAAGCTGTAAAAAATCTAAAAAATGGTAAAAGTCCGGGATCGGACGGATTTACTGCAGAATTTGTAAAGTTCTTTTGGTATGACATTGGAAAATACCTGATCAAATCACTTAATTACGCATATAAAAGCGGCCAGCTCTCTATTTCCCAAAGACGAGGTGTCATAACATGTATTCCAAAGGAAAACAAACCAAAACAATTCTTAAAAAATTGGAGACCTATCTCTCTATTATCGATCTTTTATAAAATTGCTTCTCTGGCTATTTCCAACAGAATAAAATCTGTGTTAGATATGCTAATCAATGATGACCAAAAAGGATTTATGTCAGGCCGATATATCGGAGAAATTACACGACAGATATATGACCTTATCCAACACACTGAAGACTATCAGATTCCTGGCCTTTTATTAATGGTTGACTTCGAAAAAGCTTTCGATACCGTTGATTGGACTTTTATTGAAAAAAACACTCTCTTTCTTTGGATTTGGAGAATCAATCAAGAAATGGATCAATACGTTCTATAATGGAATTGAATCTTGTGTAATTGTAAATGGTTTTGGGTCTCAATTCTTTAAAGTCTTAAGGGGCTGTCGCCAGGGAGATCCACTATCCCCCTATTTGTTTCTTCTATGTGTGGAAATATTGGCAATACTTATTCGAAATAACAATGACATTAAAGGTATCAAAGTAGGAAACATTGAATATCTTCTTTCGCAATATGCTGATGACACTACTTGTACCCTTGATGGTTCTGAGAGATGCCTCTACGCTGTACTTCAAACTTTGAACTTTTACGCACGTTTTTCTGGCTTAAGAGTGAACACAGACAAAACAAAACTCATTTGGATGGGCTCAAAGAAAAGATCAAAAATGAAATTATGCCAAAAATGGAACTTGGATTGGAAGCAAGAGCCTTTTAAATTACTTGGTATTACGTTTTCTATGGATTTGGAAGAAATGGTTGAATTGAACTACGATAATAAATTAAGACAATGTGAAACATTAATGGCAATATGGTCAGCCCGAAACTTAACACCTATTGGGAAAAATACAATCCTTAAATCACTGATACTTCCAAAACTGAATCACTTATTTACAGCACTTCCTAACCCACCAGATACAGTTATTGAAAAGTTCCAAAAAAAGTGTTTCAGTTTTATTTGGGGTAATAAACCCGATAAAATAAAGCGATCTCAAATAATATGTGACAAAGAAAATGGTGGAATAAAATGCCCAAAAATAAGAGAGATTATTAATTCCCAGAAAATGACTATGATAAGGAGAGCCTTCACCTCAAAGTCGAAGTGGCGAAATCTATTTTTTAGAAATACCCCAACAATCAAAAATCATAGTATATATGAAATAATGAGTAAAGAACATAAGACAAAAATTTTTTCTTGTATAACCAATCAGTTTTACAGAGATATTGTACAATGCTGGTGGATGTTTATGGATAGATTGAACAAAGGTGATTTAACTAACGTTGATGTAATGTCCCAATCAGTATGGCTAAACGACAACATACAAGTGGGTTCAAAAACTGTCTTTATGAAAAAACTTTACGACAAAGGCGTAAAATTCGTAAATGACTTCGTTGATGACAAAGGGCAATTTTATACCCACAAGGATTTCTGTGCGATATACTCCACAAATGTTAACTTCTTAGAATATTTAGGTATTCTACAATCAATCAAAACATATTGCCGGAAACAGAATATCACAAATATGTACAAGATTACCAATCAATTGATTCCCTTTCATCTAGCTAATTTGTTAAAATTCCCGAAAGGCTCGAAACACTTTTATGACATATTCATGCAAAAACATACACATACTAATCAACATTTCACAAAATGGGAACATATATTTGGTCACGACATCAATAAACAAGAACGGGAAAGTTATAATCTAGTACCATTTAAGTGCACCAAAGCCACCAAATTTCAATGGTTCCAGTATCAGATCCTACATCATATTTTACCTACAAATTCGCGCCTATATAAAATGGGATACGTTGACAGCGATTTATGCAGTTACTGCAGTAAAGACACAGAGTCTATTGTTCACTTATTTTGGGAATGTACCAGTGTAAGCCCCGTTTGGAATGATCTGAAAGATTGGCTGTTTTCTGAAGCTCAGATAAATATTAATATAGCCATGGAAATGGTGTTTCTTGGTTACACCCAACGAAATAACAATCCTTTAAACGTTATCATAACTATCATTAAATACCACATTTTTAACAGGAGAGCGCAACACAAAAGACCAAATTTCAAGGAGATCAAACGGGAGCTTGCAAACTACTATGAATTAACAAAATATGCAGCAACTTTGAATTCAGATGTAAATTCGTTTAACAAGTTTTGGTCAAGCTGTCACCTACTTTTCAGATGATTGTTCACAATTGTAATATGTATGCGCAAATAATGTAAAATGCAACAAAAAAAAAAAATTAAAAAAAAAAAAAAAAAAAGAATAAAACAAATATCAAGATGATAAAAAGTCGTAAGATTGTTTAATACAATCGAATTGTGCAGCCATGATACTCCTTCCAGGTGACTCCCAGAGGTCACGTGATGCTTACCGGCACCTGGTTAGAGGCATCGTACTTCCGTTACGACGTCGTATTGCCATCGTGTTGTCTTCGTGTAGACTTCGTAAAGGCTGAGTTCGAACGCTTTGAATCATTTCCAAGTGTTAACGATTGTTACTAGGAAGTCAGCAGAACATTATATTATAGGACCATTGCCTCAACATGTTCCCAGAGGCTACAGATTATAATCTAACAACATGACTGGTTATCTTACTTTGTGAAACACAAGCGTTCTTAGACTCGATGACATACCACTGATAGTTCAATCACATAGCCACCATTCACGCATGGGCAAAAATTCAAATCAATTCCTGGCTAATCGAACTCGACCTAATTTAAATCTTCTTTACGATCGTGCATCCATTCGCATTGAGTTCGTTTTGTGGTCGTGCGTCATTCTTTCAACAACGTGTTGCCTTCTGTCTTTATTTTATGTACCTCCGATGACCACTGTTTTTGACCCATACTCGGGTCCAATCGTACGAATTTCAAATTTTCTAATTCGTAATTCTGTCGTTGGTCAAAATCGGGACAGTGTGAAGCCACCCCAAGTGTTGTCGTATTCAATGTAAGGTTGCAAAATTTTCCTCGTACATAATAGAAAAAATGTCTACAGAAATACGCCTCCTAGAATAGAATCGTAATAGGAATGGAACCATGGCTTTCCTTATGCAGGACAGTAGTAGCCTTCAGAAAAATGGAACGATATTGTACAGTTTAGGAAATAATAAACATACATACATGTACATTCAAGTTTATATTGAACGAAGCAATTCTGCACACTTCAATAAACTCATTTTGTCAAGTATGCCTTTTCATTCTATGGGCGTCCATCTGTTTCATAAGGCAAATTATGCGACCTTATGATTGCTTTAAAAAAAAAAAATTTCAGTCCATATTATTTAATGTGCTATTTGAAATGTTTCATTTACGACATACCTTTTATATGCCATGTAACCCTTGAAAACCAATTTAATAATAAAAATATATGCGACCTTTATTTAAAATGAGGATAATAATTAAATATTTAAGACATGAAAATATGTGTATGAAAACCAGTGTTTTAATGTTTATCTACTGAGAGTCGAATTACAACTTTATCATTGATCAACTTTAATTATTTTAAAAGCATGTAATTATGACCAAATTGTGATTCAACATGATGTCAGCAACTATTCTCGAAATGTGTTACAATATTATGAGAGTACACACGGAGCAATACCGAAAAATATAAAAAACAAGCTCTATATTTGATTAAGACTGAGATCAACGTACATGTAGGTTATTACATTTATGTTGATGTTTGCTTAAAGGGGCAGTAGCACGTTTTTAGGGGGAATATAAGGTGATGTCAGGAAAATGAAAATTAATGGTTCCAACTGAAAGACAATGTATCTAAAATATATGGAGCAGTAATAAATCAAATATGTAACGTTCAGTTGAGCCCTGCGATTCCTTATTCTTACACAAAATGAATTAAAGGTGTTAAAAAAAAATGGCCGCCAATGGATTGTATGTGAATCTTCATACTTTGTCCTCTGACTATGAATGATTGACTTGTGTAATGAGATTTTTGACACTGTCAAAATAATACATTTAACATTAACTTACAATTATCAGTGAAAATTTTTAAATATAAAATTATCAAAAAACGTGCTACTGCCCCTTTAAGCAAAACAGATATTTTGTTATCTAGAGTAATTTGGTGAAAGTAAAACCCAAAGCTTGACCTTGCTATAAGATAAAAATCCTAAGCAAAACTTGAGGAGACCTAAGAGCATGAAACAATATCCTTTTAATTAAATCAATGTTATTAATTCTACATTTGTTGACCACGTTTCCTTTAAGATTCTAACCTCACGCCTCACAGAATATGTGAAAATATACTAACAACAAACCAAGGTTTACACGAAAAGAGTTTTTGGTAGATGTTTATGCTCATTTATTTATCAAAATAATTTAAGATTATGATATTGGTAATTATGTTTATGATAATACTTTAATTTATTATCAGGGATATGATCTGAAATTTGAGGATACACTCATACATAATTTGAGTATATCTTAAACAAACATCACTCAAACTCGATATAGATCAGAACTAGGCATCGTAGTGAATGAATCATCCTGGTCCATTGATCTGTATGAAATAGGAACCTCCAACCCAGTTTTTTCAGCAAGTCTAGATTTCTACCAATAAACATTCATAATTGCATTAGTGCTATATATTTTTATTGATGTTTTACGGACTAAACTTAAAAGAAAAATCTATTGGCTTTCGTCTTCAGACTTTTATTTTTGAGCCATTTGAGGACACAAACCAGCTGCATTATGCTTATTGTGATAAATCTAAGAAATAATTAATCGGTTTGTAGAATATAAGCATGTCTACAAATAATTCATTATACAAGTTTGGGCGCACCTACCAGACATGCATGAAGCTTTATTTCACAATGTTTTATTTTTGAGTGATGCGCTCATCCTTTTTTCAAATGTGTAAACTTTGAAAATCTAATTGATATTTTAACCAACTTATTTGAAATTAGCGAAAAAGGATGCTATGAATGTATGTGTAAGCAGGAAAGTCCTCTTTCGTCTGATATCCGTCTTTACTCCGATAAAACTTTCCTTTAAGTTCAGTGTTAAAATAAGGAAACGATCACACGATAGGAGCTGACAATACTGTGGTGTTTTTGCAAACTTCAAGTCCAGGTTACTAGGTATCTAAGTGATGAATAACAGCAAATGAGGGGAATCACCGAACATATTTTTCTTGTGATATTCACCACTGATAAATTGGTTGAAATAAAGCTTTAAAACATTAATGTGTGTAACGCAATATGAAAAACTCCATTGAGCTTATATTCGGCAGTGAAAGCATTTCGCTGTTAAAAGAGTACCGGGTATGTTATTAAAGCGAACCAGCTTTCTCATGATTAAATTGATAATTTAGAGAAAACACAACACCCAACAACATCTAATGAATCATCTTTTAACAAACTGTTCGTGAATTATTGTTATGTGTAGAGGAATAAAGTTTCCTAACACCTGAAATAGGCCTTTTTGCTCTTTTATTATCTCGTTCGTTTGTGTCCTTCAACCTTAAAGTAAGCATCATATTACAGACGTAACCTACCCCATCGGAACAGAGTCAGGATCAATGGAGAACAATTACCCCCTTCATCCCCGTCTCATCGAAGAGAATCTGTTTAACTTCCAAATAGGGAACGTCTTTGGGGGCATTTTAGAAGTTGGAATGGCAATAATGAAGAGAAATATATGGATGGCAACTTCCATATTCATGGTATGCGACGTTTCGACACATGTTCTTGTGTTGTTCTCTCAAGACTGTTTGAGAACAACACAAGAACCTGTGTCGAAACGTCGCATACCCTGAAAATACGACACAAGAACCTGTGTCGAAACGTCGCATAACATGAATATAGAAGTTGTTATGCATATATTCCTCTTCATTATTACAAAATTGAGAACTTGTAAAACCAAAACAATAACATTATGACTATGAGCCGAGGCTTTAGAAATTGAATCAAAATGTTATCCGGGCGTATACAGCTCCACCCCGATGTTGTACAAATGTTTTTACTACTTTTTGCTGATGACATATATGCATTGTACTATTTGCTGACACTGTATTTTGATTACAAAAACGTATAAATATATTAGAAAGCTTCACTAAGAGCCATCAGCTAATTGTCAACTTGGAAAAAACCAACATTGTTGTATTCAAAAATGGTTGTAAACTAAATAAACATGAAAAATGGTACTATAATGGAATTATTTTGAATGCTGTTTCCTCTTACAAATATTTAGGTATTTATTTTCTCGTTCTCTATCCTGGTCTCCCCATGTCAGTAACGCGGCTTTGCAAGCCAAACGAATTGCATATGGTATTTTCAAATCTCTCTTCATGTTAAATCCATTACCCCATAACTTATTTTTCAAAATATTTGACACTAAAATCAATCCCATTCTTCTGTATGGAGCTGAGATATGGGGAGTTGATAGATTTAAAGAAGTGGAAATTGTACATATGTTTTGTTGTAAACGATGTTTAAATGTGAAACGGTCCACATCGAACCATGTTGTTAGGGGAGAATGTGGACGTTATCTAATGTACATATGTGCTTACAAAAAAGCTGTAAAATATTGGTGTAAAATATGGAAAATGCCAGATTCAACATTTGTAAAGAAATGTTATAATATGTTATTTTTAGATTCTGTAAATGGTAAAACAAACTGGGCATCACAACTTAAGAATATTCTCTACACCTTTGGATTTGGATATATTTGGGAACAAAAAAAAAATTTGAATAATGTTGATAAATTCTTATCAGAATTTTTGTTTAGACTTAAAGTAAATTATGAACAGGAATGGTACTCATCTCTTGTAAATAGTTCAAAGTATTCGTTCTATTCTTGTTTTAAATTCAAGTTTCGTGTTGAATTTTATATAACAAATTTATCATTATCAAAGTTTCGATCATCTCTTGCCAGATTCAGATGTGCCTCACTTCGCCTCCAAATTGAAAGCGGTCGTTATACTAACCAACCCAGACAAAATAGATTATATATTTTATGCAAAGATAACTTTATTGAAAATGAATTTCATTGCCTGCTTGTATGTAAATGCTACCAACATCTAAGGCGTTTGTAATATTTACCGTATTATTTCTATTCAAGCCCAACTTTAACTAAATTCAATATGCTTATGTCTGAAGACAAACAAGATGTTGTCCAGAACTTATCAATTTTTATACACAGTGCAATGACTCTTAGAGATAAATTGTTACACCAATAATATATTGCAAGTGTTTGTTTATCATATTGTTTGTAATTATATACATGTACCGCTCTGTAAATCTAAATATGTAGACTGGGCCTATGGCCTCCACTGCAAAGGAATAAAGATTGATTGAGCCGAGGCCAAGGGATTACACCTTCTTTAACTCCATCTCCACCTTCCTCAAAGATAACCCGGGGTAACTACTCAATTGGGAATCCGTTTCATCTCATACAATGACATTTTCGAAAAACGTTTTTAAAATTATCACACCATCTTCACCCTTGTCTTTAATATGTTTGGTTATAGGGGTTGCAGGGTTTAGGAAAGACATCTTTGACAATGGGCCATTTCTAGACTTTTCTGTAATTTCTGCAATTTCAACGGGTCATTGCCCTAATTTTAATAGAAAACTTCAAAATATTACGGGACCAACTTTTGATCAATCCCTGGGATTGACATCAGTTTTCACTTGCTTACCGTGTAAATATTCCATTTGTAACGGTAAGTGATTAAGAAACTCCGTGAGGACCATCATTATATCTTAATGATAGAGTTTTATAGTGTCTGTATAAAGCTTTGAAGCCTTGTGTTAAACTGCTGGTACACGGAGCGATTAAATATTTTCTTTTGCTTTTAAAACGGTGATAATATTTGTTGTATATCATCTTTCAACCCTTAACGATAAACATTTTATGCCTTTCGGACAAGCTCGACACACATTAGATGTTAGGAATAGTTAAATTCGTCTTTTTAACCAATCCAATTCATCTTTTAAATTTCCTTCACATATTACTGTTTTGATAGTCAATGACGTGTTTTGTCAGCACTCGCGTAGTTCTAAGAAATGTACAAAGGTAGAATCATGATAATGATAGAGGGTCGTTGAGAATGTAGAACATGATGATACGTGACACTTTAAGGAATATTTGTACATCCTTGTATTTATTGCCCAGATATTGGTTATTTCTATCACACATATGGATTAATTATTTGTCTGAACTGAACATAATAGCTTTTGACTAGTATTGGCTGATTGTACGTGTGTAATTATTCTTTTTACATTGGACAAATAGACCAGGGGATTGAACACTTTGTCCCTAACTACAGGACAAATATCGCCCCTTTTGTGAAAATACATTTACGTATATATACATGTATATATCTTTATACATTAACGTAGGCTACAAAATCAAGTGCCACGCAACAGTCTGCAAGTTGTAGGGATATTCTGTTCATGTAGAGGTGTCAACAAGACGAAATTACCTGTCAGATGGCACGCTACTACATCTTGTGAAGCGAGTATTAATTAGGATTTACTTAGATTGGCTTCAGTTGTCCTGGTCTCCACTAAGTAATTATACCTATTACACACTATCAACTAACATTTGTCACTGTTTCTGCTGTGTAGTTACAATGTACCAACATTCCGTTTTCTGGCAATCTGTAATAAGGAAATCGTCACTATATATAGGCCTCCACCTTTCTGATGTCATAATGGTGATGATGAGGATTATAGTGGTAATGTTCAGGAACAATCAATGAAAAAAAACAACATAATAACGTTTTACATTACTGATTTGAAAAAAAATCTTATTTCTGACTCACACGATTATTCCGTAAATAAAGAAAATGCACACAAGATGCCGAGGATATTACAAGGATCATTACTAAGGTGATCCATTTATGTAATTTATAAAGACAAAATGTATATTTCGTGTTCATGTTGATACTATCAATGATGAAATCTCCTTAAAGGGGCAGTAGCACGTTTTTTGCAAATTGTATATTTCAATATTTTAATGATAATCGTACGTTAATGCTAACTAAGATTTTGATAGTGTCAAAAATTATATTACCCAAACCAATCATCCATAATCAGAGAACAAATGATTCACATAAAGTCATTAGCAGCCATTTTTGTGTGAACACCTGTAATTCATTCTGTGTAAGAAAAAGGAATAGCATTGCTGAAACTAACATTATATATTTGATTTATTATTGCTTCATTAAGTTTAAATACATTGTCTTTCAGTTGAAATAATTTATTTTCATTTTCCTGACATCAAATTATATCCGCCTTAAAACGTGCTACTGCTCCTTTAAGACTAGTGAACACGAAAATACGTGCAAGCGTGCCTCTAAGTAAACTGTCTGCAGGCTCAAGTGACTGAAGCTTCGTATAATGTCCTTGGTAAACACGCGAGACACATTCTGGTTCCCTAAGTGTGTTACCTTGCGCTCCGACTGGCTACAGACAAGATGTCTGTAGCCAGTCGGAGCGCAGCGCATAACACTTAGGGAACCAGAATTATTATTTATTCTATGATTACGGATGATCTTTCAATGCGATATTTGACCCTCTGACGATGATACGTTTAGCATGAACTAAATTTTTATTGGAAACATGCCCATTTATCAAGAAAAATCCAAAATGCTGTAAGGAAATGTTTCACTAGATCTTGAACCGGTTGATATCATATGGACGGCAAAACGACCATTAAGAAAATAATATCTAGTCACAAAAGTTGCATAATTGATATTTTTTCAGGAAGATATCATAAAATGATTTGGTATACATTTATGAGTTTCGATCAGAATATTTTAGATTCATTATTAACGACGGAGGCTAAGGGTTAAATCTATCTTACCCAGATTATTATTATATATGATCATCGTGTAATCTATCTATCTGTCTGTCTTCTGCACTTTTACCATACACCAAGACAACTCGACGATTTACTATAGCGGTTCTTTGTCGTGTTATTGTGTGGATAAGTAAACAAGTTGTAAACAAATTTTCGTCACACTCGCTTGAATAGGAATATTTGGCAGAGCATGGTGCCTCCCCTAGTGAATCTACCTTTACAAATGTTCGTCTTGCCTGAACAAAGAAATTGTCAGGACTTTTAACGAAAGCTGTGTGTCACTGTTATTGCAGTGTTTGAGGTGTTAGTAGCAATCTGGTCGGTTAGTAGGAAACCGACATTACTGTTAAGCTTGTACTGATTTGTGACACCAGTGTTTTTGTGTTGAGATTTTGTGATAAATGGTTGTGATTTGCGATACATTGTCGTGAACAGGGATACAACGTGTGATTTCAAACATTGTTTTATCTTCAGATCTTGTATCTTAGTAATTTCTGATACATAATCTGGTACCACAGTCATATTATAACGAGGTAAACCCCTACAGGCAAGTACATATACAACTTATAAACCGAGACATTTGAGTCAACCATGGGCTTCGCAAGGTCCTCGTGCTGGGCCAAACTCGCCCTGGTCAGCGTGCTAATTGGGGCCATCCTCTGTATTGCTGGGTTTGCGACAAACAGCTGGATTGTGTTTGCAAATGGTGATGGAAGCACGAAGATCAACCTGGGTCTCTTTATGATCGAGGTGTGTAACATCTCTACCTGCACAACGACAGCCGTACCTGAAGCTTATGCAACAGGTGAGTACATGTTAGGTAGAACATTATTTTACATGTTTTATTCGTTATCGTAACACATAGATGCGAGATATACCCACAGTTTCCGAGATGTATCGCGCAATACACCTCCTGTTTGAATCGTGGGTCTCCGAGGCGTAGCGTACTAACTAACTTTCCGTTCCTTGTTACGAAGACGTTGCCTGACTTAAATTTCACTCAACTAAATGCCTATTCAACTGCATACCTAATAAATATGAAATATCAAGTCAAAAACTTGAGGTGAAATGTAGCGCTCCATTACAGAAAATTATTGAAACGAGAGAACCAAAGTCTGACGTCACGCCGCTTTAAAAAATGTGGCGACCATAACTGTTTCGCAAGTTTGACAAACAGACGATGTACTACAAAAACAGCATTGAATTCATTTCAACTTAAAACGTAATGACATATCGATTAATTCTAAACCGGGAAAACTTATGGAAACAGTCGCCGACAGAATAAAGGACGTAGTTAATTTCTAGGATATACATTTCATTGTTTGAATATTTAAAAATATACTTTTACGGAGAGGTAAAATTAAAGGATTAATAGATATATTTCAATAGAAATATCTTTGACCGTCACAGATTAGGGAAATGAAAAAAACGCCAAAATACCTCAAATTGTATTCTTATGCGCAAGGAAACAACGCTTTCTTTAAAGGGGCAGTGGCACGTTTTTTGATAATTTTTTATTTAAAAATGTTCACTGATAATTGTACGTTAATGCTAAATGTATTATTTTGACAGTGTCAAAAATCTCAGTACACAAGCCAATAATCCATAGTCAGAGGACAAAGTATGAATATTCACGTAAAATCCATTGTCGGCCATTTTGTGTGAACACCTTTTATTCATTTTGTGTAAGAAAAAGGAATCGCATGACTAAACTTTACGTTATCTATTTAAATTATAACTGCTCCATTTAGTTTAAATACATTGTCTTTCAAATGGAATCATTACTTTTCATTTTCCTGACATCACCTTATATTCACCCCAAAAACGTGCTACTTCCCCTTTAAGGTCTTTGAAAATTGATTCTTTCAAATGGATTGACGAATAAATATCTAAATTTTGAAAATATGTTAAAATGAAGGTTGTTATGACAGTTTGTTAACAAAACAGAGATCAAATAGTAATTATACATTTTCTTTTTCAAACCCTAGTAGGTGTTTTGATCGACATACTTCTTAAAAACATTATTATGACTGATAGTATCTGATAATAAGAAAACAAATTTATAATACGTGTAGCGATTATAATTAGTCGATGCCGATGAAAATGATTTCAAAATTATATATTCTCTTCACGCCATGACTCATTACTACACATTTGGTCTACCAGCGAAAATAATGTTTGACTGGGGAGTCGAACATTGGACAACCGTTATGCATTATTGAATCCTGTCGGTTAAATTATCAAAAAAATCATGTAGGAACTTATCGCATCCAATTTAGTTATGTTTTTCTGTTTTGTTTTACAAACTGGTAATTGTTTATTATATGTTTTGCCAGCCATATTCATATCATCGGATTCTTGTCCTCAAAGTCTGTTCTCTCGTCTGTCATATTTGTTTATTACTATATACCCAACTTTACCAAAAGTACAGTCAGTTGAATAAAATACAGTACTGTTATATAGCATATCATTCCTCAAGTCAAAGTCAAAAATGTTTATTGTATGGAAGGCCTCCGGCCCATATACAAAGGAGTTACAGCAGGGTTTATTAAATATATACAGCGACATTCTTGATAATTACATACATATTTAAGAATATACAATTTCTTTTAGTAAAAGTTCTCGTTTTGACAGTTTAATAATAATGTTGTCATTCTTAGTTTGTAACAAACAAATATAGCCATCCCTTGGTTGTTTTTCTAGATAATATTGCGGAATATATTTCTTTCTCAATTCGGAATAACAAGGGCAAGGAAATTCCTCGGTTTCTTCCTATTCTCCAGGGGCATTGGTTCAATCATTTCAGACATGTTCAACGCCATGAGGATCCTGGAGACTGTAGGAACCATCATGGCGGTGTTCCTGGTGTTCTTCATCCTTGTCTACACCTGTATGGACAACATGCGCACCAAGAACATCGCAAGGATAGCCATGATCATCTGCTTTCTTACAGGTAAAATAAAGTGACAAAGAATATGTTTTCTGTCAAATATGTAGAAGTTCATAAGTGGCGTTACTTATTAGACATATCGCTTGTTTCTTTAAAGTAACTTTTAAATTAGTACTTTTATTGGAATTAAACTATAATATATTAAAGTTATAAAGAATATGTTTCCTGTCAAGTCTGTAGAAGTTCATAAGTGGCGTTACTTATTAGACATATCGCTTGTTTCTTTAAAGTAACTTTTAAATTAGTACTTTCATTGGAATTAAACCATAATATATTAAAGTTATAAAGAACATGTTTTCCTGTCAAGTTTGTAGAAATTGATAAGTGTTGTTTTTATCTTGACGTAATGTTTTTCTAAATTAGCTTTCAGTTCTCATTTTACCTTTTTTTGGAATTAAACTAAGATTTGTGATCGAAAACAGGACAATGGGTGTCAAAACATCAAGAATTATTTTTGTAAATTGTTACAGCAGAAACAAGGTGTAATAACTTGCAAGTGTTGTGTATGTTATGACGGTAATAATTTCGTGTTAATCTGATATAGAATGTTGATATTGTAACACATATATTGTCGATATTCGACTGCCATTGTAAGAGGTAAATATCAAAACATCCAAATCCACATAAAGAGTTTGAAATACATTCGTACAGCATACTAGCCATGTACAGCCAAGTGACTTGTGTTAAGCGTCATTTGTATATTGGTAATTAGTGGCATGAAACTCATTGAAGTTGTTGGACGTATGGACATTTGCGAACATAATGACTTTACCGTGAAAGGTTAAGACGTTAGTCTGTATAATTAGGAGCACGATATTGCAGAAATTCCCACGTTGGAATTTCATGTATATTTGTTAAGATTTTAACTTAACGTTTTACCTTAAATTTCAAGGAGTCTATTTTGTATGTTAATAAGAATCTTAGTTTCATGTTCTTCAATGATGATCTTAATCACTTATCCACGACATCGAACATCCAGTCACGTTCCTAAAACGAAACCACATATTGATATTTTTGGTATTTAACACACTGTCCCCTGTGATTAAACCCACCCTAAAGATTTGCGTTCGAATCCAACAAAAGGCATGTTCAAAGAAATGACATGATTATATTCACATTGAGTATATTGATACAAAGTTTTTTTACAACTGAGTTATTGGGAGTTGTCAAACCTGGTGAAACGAAGTATGACATATTTTAGATCTGATATCTTTAATCAGGTTATTTTTATAGCTTTTGTAAGCCTACTTTCATAACAGTTATCGATACGCATTGAAAGGGGCTAAGTATGACTGAAATGCTTCTCTTGACTATTCAGGTATCAAGAGGTGAATGTCTTACAATTCTGTACTTGCTTTTCTTTACCGAGATCGTCTATTCATACAACGGAATATGAGTCTTTCAACTACATGTATACATACCCCTTACACTTATGAGTAATTTCTAATGTCACGTTCTATACGTGCTCCAACATTGAAAGGACCACTTCGCGATTTTCATGACATATTGTTGGGCTTTGATAGGAATCATAAAGTGACACAGAGTATCTTTCTTAAAATTTTATTTGGTTTTGATAAGCTACAAAATATCTAATAGGCTGATTGAAGTTCATATCTCATCGCTGGACTTGCAAATATATCCATTTATGCATAATATCTCTAAAATGCTTGATTTTATGGAAAAATCAAGAAAACATTTCAAATACGTGCATCCACTTGATCTACCTATTAGTTACAATATCTAATAAACACTATTGAATCGAATATATCTTCCTGTCAGCTTATGACAAGGTTTCAAAATTACGTTTGGCGAATTTGTGCGCACCACTCGAGCCACATTGTCCAGTTTTCGATCAAAATCCCGACTTTGAATAGCCATATTTTCGCTCTAATGTACTGATTGACCTTTAACTTGTTATTTTCAGTAACAGTTTGTGGTTCCCGTTGTAATAACATCGATTTCAAACTTTGACATATGTGATCTTACATGTATCAACATACACTGGGTCTCTTTATTTCCACGTGTATTCATATAATCCAGAACATCTTATTTATTAAAATTACTCACTCTGAAATGACAAACATATACAACACTCTGGTTTCAAGAAAAAAAACCCAGTCTTTTATGCACACATGCTGAGATCATACGGGCAATTGACATCACATCGTTATAACCAATGAAACACAAACAACACCGAATTGTTTATCTGTCTGCTTTTGCTCCTGTTACTGACGCATAGACGACTGTAGCGACCCGAAAATACAGACTACTGTCCGTTTTTCTATTCTAAACGCGAATTTACACCTCATTATTGTCACTGCACAAATCCATGCGTTTTGAAATATTACTTTTTCAGCAAAGTCCGTCAAATTTTGATCTAACATGACATCTTTGATCGCATATGTACAAATATATCTGCAACATCTCATGGAATTGCTCTGTTACTAAAATGATTGAAATTCTTTTGAAAAAAATAAATGTGGTTAATTTAGACTACTTTTTTAAAAATGAACATTTTAATTTTCTTATTTTATCTTTCTGATAAATGCTTTCCCTTCACATACTATTTTTGAACGAATCGTAAATCCTGTCGGAAATGCTAGAAAAATGCTTTTCTGACCTCAAACTAAACTTTGTATATAGAAAGAAAATTTGATAACATTTATCTACTTGTGAGACAACTACCTATTCTAACCTGTCGTGATTTCCAATTTAATATCACATGATAGGCCTCATTACAGGTAAAAATACGAAAATCTTAGAAGAATACAGTGTTACATATTTTCTGAAACGGGTAATACCTTCTCTGATTACATAATCAGACTCCGCCATCTTTCTCATTCAAGCATGTTCCTAGGAAAGGTAAGGGTGGAGGGATTGCAATTATATACCGATCATGGTTGAACATTAAACTGAGCCCCGAACCAACGATGTCCTTTGAATCCTTCGAACTGATGAATCTTGTTGTCACACTTGACAGCATATGCCTTCGATGCTTAAGTATTTATAGACCACCACCATCGAAAAAGAATAACCTTTCTCATGGACTTTTTCTAGAGGAGCTGTCTTCGCTCATAGTCACTCTGAAACAGAAAAACATCTTGATGCTTGGTGATTTTAACGTTCATTGGGATAATTCAAGTGACACGGGAGTCAGGAAATTGATCAATCTACTGAAGTCCCATGATTTGACTCAACATGTTGCTACACCAACGCACAGATCTGGCCATACACTGGACTGGGTTATCTCACGATCAGACAGCCGTCTTGTTTCTGATGTTTCAGTGATCGACACACAAATGTCAGACCATCACTGTGTATTTCTTTCTCTCAATTCCCGTATGCCAAAGCGACCATTGATGACTAAACTTTGTCGCAACATAAAGAAGATTGACAGATCTATGTTTCGCCAAGATTTGACAGAATCTGACCTCCTCCAGCAGACTCCAGAAGACGTTCATTCTCTATGTGAGGCCTATGATAAGACCATGGCTGATCTCATTGAGAAACATTCTCCTGCAACTCTTAAGAGAGTTCCAGAAAGATCCTCTTTACCTTGGTATAATGAAGATATCAAGGGCGCAAAAAAGCATCGCCGTACCATGGAGAGGAGATGGAGGAAGACCAAGCTTGAGATCGATCGTCAGATTTATAAACTGGCGAGGAATGCTGTCACCAAGGCAATAAAAAAGGCCAAGGCGGATTATTGTTCATCTCAGATCAGAGACAGTGATACAGCCAAAGCTTTTTACAATTTCTTGAGAAAGCTTCTTGGAAAGAACAGTGATGTCAGCCTCCCGAGTGCAGTGGAAAATGAGGAACTCTCAAATCGTTTCAACAGCTACTTTGTGGCAAAGGTCGACAACATCAGACAAAAGCTCGATGACATGTATATTTCTGATCAACAACCAGAGACACATTTCACTATCATTGAGCATGTGAATGAGTTCAAGAGTTTCTCGGAGGATGAAGTTAGAAAGATCATCATTGCTTCTAAGCCAACGTTCTGCAACCTTGACCCTGCACCCACATGTTTCGTCATCGAGTTCTTGGATATTTTGTTACCAATTTATACCAAGATCATTAACCTCAGCCTCTCTACTGCACAAGTGCCTGATTGTCTCAAGCAAGCCATCGTTAAGCCCCTTCTGAAGAAGAATGGTTTGGATACTGAAAATCTTGCCAATTATAGACCTGTTTCAAATCTGTCCTTTGTGTCAAAGATCCTGGAAAAAGCTGTTAAATCCCGTCTTTGTGCTCATTTGAATACAAATAATCTGTACGACAAATTCCAATCAGCTTACCGGCCTTATCATAGCACCGAGACTGCCCTCTTGCGCATAATGGACAGTTTACTCACTTCGGCAGATTCGGGGAATGTAAGTGTTCTTGTGCTGCTTGACCTATCGGCCGCCTTTGATACCATTGACCACAAGCTTCTCATAGATTGTCTCCACAAACAAATTGGCCTGGATGGAAGCATCTTGGACTGGTTTGCATCATATTTGAGCAACCGGAAGCAGAAGGTTCTCATACAAGATGCAACATCAGACAGCTGTGAACTAGCTTACGGCGTCCCTCAGGACCAGTGTTGTTCACTTTGTATATTGGAGACCTTGGGAAATTGATCAGTGAACATAACATCGACCGTGGTGGTTATGCTGATGATACTCAGCTTCTTAAGGCAATACCCCCACAAGATCCTGATCAAGCTATCCAACAAATGGAAGGATGCATCTCGTCGCTGAAAACATGGATGACAAAAAGTAAGCTTAGCTGAATGACAGCAAAACCGACATACTGCTTGCTGGCTCGTCGACCAACAGAGCCAAGGTGAAGCTCAGTTCCATCTTGGTAGGCCAATCACAAATTGCTTTCAGTCCTACAGTGAAAAATCTAGGAGTCATGTTTGATTCGAATCTGTCAATGGAGGTAAACGTGAACACCCTGAGTAGGACCTGTTACTACCATTTAAGCAGCATTGCCTCTATTCGTCATCTAATCACGTTCGAAGCCGCTCACCATCTTGTCAGATCACTAATTCTCTCCAGGCTAGACTACTGTAATAGTCTACTGGGGAACGCTCGTCAGGATCTCATCTCAAAACTCCAACGTGTTCAAAACGCATCAGCAAGGCTAATCAGTAAAACCAAAAAGCGATCTCATATCTCACCAGTTCTGATCAAGCTACACTGGTTACCCGTCCAAGCGAGAGTTGAGTACAAAATCCTCAGTCTGACCTTCAAGTGTATTCAGAAATTAGCTCCAACCTATCTGTCTGACCTGATTGAAGAGTATCTTCCTACTAGAACACTCAGATCTGCCTTCAACTCACAGCTTGTCCCTCCCAAAGCTCGTTTGAAAACTTTTGGACATCGGTCTTTCTCTTTTACTTCTGCCTCATTGTGGAGTTCTTTGCCGTTAGCTCTCAAGAAGGCATCATCACTAGACACATTTCAGTCAGAGCTCAAGACCCACTTGTTTCACAAATACCACCATGTGTAAAGCTGCGCCACGAGCAACCACATCTGCGTGATTGGAGTATTTTCGCGCAATACAAGACTACTATTATTATTATTATTATAATCCTGACCTTGTCTAACGCGACAATCGCACGCACATCAGGCGTGCAGGGGTCATCTCAAACAATATGTTTCCGTATCTTTCAACTGTTTTCGTTCAAAATCTTATAAACAAAGTTTTTCAACATTAGGCTAGTCATCCTTTGACACGTTTTTGAATATCCATAGAATTTGAACTAGATAATCTGAATATTTCGAATTTGTCTCCCAAGTCGATTTTGAGATGACACTCTCAATGTTCGATATTTACAGCAGCGAAGGGTTGTTTGTGTTAAGTTGAAAATATATATTTTCTTGAGAAATATTTTCTTTACTATACCGACAGCTCTCTCACTAACATACACTATCTAGTGTAAATAGCATACATGTGTCTTTTGTAGCTTAAACTTTATCAATCTTTAAACCTCATTTGTATAAATCTAAAGACTATATCGGATTTCTGTTGATGGATTCAGAAAATCTTTTGCGTAGCTGTCTTCCCTCAATTTATTCTCATTTAAAACCCTATTTGAAAATATTCTAAAATCACAAATATAACTATCCTAGATAGATAGTCATGATTTAAATACATATTTCCATAACATATCGTTTGATTTTCAGTCAAATTAAAATAAACTCCCTAAAGCATTTTTCTAGCATTGCCGGTAGTACTTTTGTTATGTTATGCTGTGTGGCCTTCTAATTTACTTTTAACCATAAATAACAATAATATTCGCGGTTTAATGTGGGTTAACGTTCTTACATGTCTCTAAGATAAAGCTGGAAATATGTGTGGAAAAAAAGTGCAGAAAAATGCATAAGATTGTGACTTTGGCTCTCTTGCTGATCGAAAACCGGACAATGACGCCTGTTAATTAATTACACGTAACTAACAGTTGCAAGTGTTTTGAAGGTTAAGTGATTAGTATTCAAAAATGTGATCTTGGTTTTCTGTTCAACTATAAACGCATTCGATTTTCCCGAGGGCTAATCAATTAAACATCATTAATTCTAAATAGTTTCAACGGATGATATCTTGTTTTACTTTGAATAATCTCCTAATTAGTAATTCTATAACGGTTATTTGACTGATAGCGCAAAAAGATAGTAAGTACTGAAGCGACTGAAATTTCTGACACTTGTTACAAGACGGCTAACATAAAGCTGCATCAGCTCTGTCGCTGTGGCATAGTGGTAAAAGAGCGTACGTAGCTTTCAGCTTTACGGAGGGTGGACTATACGGATTCGATGCGAAATGTCGCCAAAACAATAGCTCATTGAAACTATTATACAAGCAAGGGTTTCTTTAAAAAATAGATTATAAGTTAACGCTTTGGCTTTACAGAGAGTCATTTTTCTCGACGCTGAAATAAATGTATTTGAAGGGTGTTTTTGTTGATACTTACTGTCGTACAGATGCATTACGCATAGGGAAATTAAGACAGAGAACGAGTTATAATTTTGCAATTTATTTGTCTCCCCAGGGCTGTTAATCTTCGTGGGTATGTGCCTCTGCCTGGCCTACGTGCCCGCCCCATACGCTGTAGGCTTCTCCCTGGGTCTGACCGTTCTGGGTTACCTTCTAGTGCTGATAGCCGGTAGCCTGCTAATCCCCGACTCCTGCAACGACCAGGACGATGACGACTACGATGATAGGAGGAAGGATGATTACGATGATGATTATTATGATCGAGGCAGAAGGAGAAGGTGGTAATCGGCTGGGAAGGAAGGAACAGGAAAATTTGATAATGAATTTTGAAATTATATTTTTTTTTGCTTCTCATGAGGTTAACACGATCTGATGTAGTAAACCCATGGGCAAAAGAAACGCTGGGTATTTTTCAAACGAAGGATAAACAAATAATGCATGTCGTGTAATTGCAATGTCGAATGTGTTTCATAAAAGAGTATTTTGAGAATTATCTCTCATAATTTCAGCCATGATTGCATTACGTTTTTTGAACTGTGGTTGTCTAAACACTGTAAGGGTGCGAAAATCGCTGTTTTCAAGTACTTTTTTTGTAATAAATATTTTGAAATTAAATTTGAATTTTGGAAATGTATATGAGAAGGTTATTTAAGATGTTGTTAATGAAAAACATCCACTTTGACATGTATGCACTGACGTGTTTTCGTTATATAACGTCTACAAATATGCAAAAATGACCAATTTCGCTCTCCTATCTCGCTTAGTTAAGGAGATAGCGAATTGGTGATTTGTTGACACGCGTTTGGAAAGGCGCCATGCAAAGTCATCAACAGAAAATGGTTCAAACAAGGCAAATATAATATAGTTGACTTCTAAGGAAACTTTGCCACTTTCTTTCATTCATATTTATGTTACATGGAATAAAACATCATGACATTTATGTTACCAGCGTTTCTTTTGCCCGTGAGTTTAGTATTGTCCGAGGCGAAAGCCGAGAGGTCTTAATGGTACATAAGACTTCATTAACCGAGGGAGAAGCAAACAGCCTGTTTATCTTGTCATGAAATTCGGGTTGATATAAACTTTTTTTTGACTGTTAACAATTGTTCCTCATCGTTAAAACGGCCGTGACCCAAAAATATAAGCAAAATGGGGTCTCGTCACGTACAACTACAAGCCAAAATATGCTTGAATTTAATCTAATTGCAGAGTGTAAATTTGTAAATTTCAGATAGAAAATTAGGCTGAGATGATATGATGACATAAGAAAAAAACCCAACAAAAACAGGCTTAAGATATTTTATCGCCCTTAAGGGGGGAGGGGAGGGAGAGGGGACGGGGGGTTATAACGACGGTGAACATTTAGAAATTACAATATTTTTATTTAGATGTTTTAGATTTACAAATAGATTTCTTTTGCCTCTATATAGTAACACCATATATCGCTGAATGTGATTTATCAATCAATGTTAGGTTTTCAAACTACGTTAATTGTACAAAAAAAAATTTAAACGAATTTTAGTTTTTTAGTAAATACGTTCAATATTTTTTGCACTATTGATAAGTTTAAAAAAATATTATGTTGCCTAAATGGACTATAATTAGTGTAACTTTTTTGGGAAATTACTTGAATTCATTACTCTTTAAAGGGGCAGTAGCACGTTTTTAGGGGGAAAATAAGTTGATGTAAGGAAAATGAAAATTAATGGTTCTAATTGAAAGACAATGTATTTAAACTAAATGGAGCAGTAATAATTCTAATATATAATGTACAGTTAAGCCATGCGATTCCTTTTTCTTACACAAAATGAATTAAAGGTGTTCAATCAAAATGGCCGCCAATGGATTTCATGTGAATCTTCATACTTTGTCCTCTGACTATGGATGATTGGCTTGTGTAATGAGATATTTGACACTGTCAAAATAATACATTTAGCATTAACTTACAATTATTAGGTAAATATTTAGAATATAAAATTGTCACAAAACGTGCTACTTCCCCTTTAATATGGAGATAAAAAGATGTTTCTGAAATTCTCGTAACATCATTGATATCACCTGTGTATATAGTTTGACACTTTTTATGTTTATATCAGGGCTGGCAATGGGGTTTGCAAAACATTTTGAATTCACAATTATAAAAGTACCGGGATGATTATCTATGGATAGGAACAACATTTAGGACCAACATAAACAGCAGAAATCAGCTGATCAGCTGAAAATTGCCACCCCTGAAATATTCTAGCAGTTAGTTTTGTTATATTTCTTTTTATTATTCTAATGACAAAGAACCTGATTTGTAAATACTATCTAAAGCCAGGCCTCGTTTTTTACTTATTCTGCTAGACGAATTAGCTTAATTGTCCATGTTTGCGTGTGTTTTGTTGTACCAAAAATGTAAAGTTTACAATGTCAATACAGCTGTAGACGAATATCACTTGATATGATTTGTGGTCCTGGTATTTAACAATTGTTTCATGTATTAAGTTAATATAACTTCCTTGAACTGCATTGAATGAACATTTAATCAATGTACATTTAATTACATTTAAGATTTGTTTATTTGCCTAAATGATATGGAATGAATCAACTTCTAATCGCTTCAATAAGAACATTAGAGGTAAAAGAGCTCAAAATTTCATTTCATTTATCTGAGTATGAAACTTATCTTTTTTTTAATGTTCAAAAACACTTGGATCCCTTAATCTGCCTTTCAATGTATGTTTTAGGTAAAAAATTTAGGAATTTGAATAAAAAATATGAAATGTAGATTTTTTAGTTAGTTTTAATTTTATTGTAACTCTGTTACGGCCGAGATTATCGCTCGTGGCTTAAACCATCTAACGTGTCATATTGTATCGTTTCTTTTGCCTGTGTTTATTGTCAAATTTTATAACTTTATCGTTAAAACTTTATATTTTGATAACATTATCTACTCTTTGTACCAAAGTTTTAATAGATAATTTACGGTAGAGTAATCTCTAAACCAATTGACAATGGCTATTTAATTTAATGCCATCGCAAGTATGTTTCAGCGGGATGCACGTGCAGCACGAGAAAGTTGTGGTTATGCAGTTTCCTGAAATAGACATCGTTTCTTCGAATAGGGTTTCTCCACCTTTAACACCTCGATTTCATTTAGAAACTATCAGGTATCGCTAATGTACATCAATATTGAAGGGCCATTTACCTTGTGAAAAGATTATATTTGATTGATTTTCGTCTTACTTGACCACGTCACCACAGGAAATCGAAAATAATCAATATTCAAAAGCTTGTTAACTTAGATAATATTAAAAAAAGGTTAAATGCTATAGGAGGGACAATCGCATTCTCTCCCCACAGCGGCAGATCAAGTCATGAAATGTTGATTGAGCCTCTGTTCTATTACGCCGAAATCCGTGGGTTCCGGCAGTTTCCCTTCGCAGAAAAAAATTGCACCACAATCCACTAGAACTGCTTTATCATTTCAATCAGACAGTTCAAAATTCTAAATGCTATCGATATAATTTAACCATGTGCACATGAGAAAAACCGAAAACAAAACTTAAAGTAACAATACTTATCTGATGAATATCTTTTCGTTGTCTATTTCGACCTTAATGAATACAATCAACATACATACTTATCATAATTATATTCTTAAAATTCTGCTGAGTCACGTCTAGCTAGGGTAACTGTCTGGCAACGATACTTATCAGCTGAAAATTGCCACCCCTGAAATATTCTAGCAGTTAGTTTTGTATATTTCTTTTTATCATTCTAATGACAACGGTCGGTCACAACGCTTCATTGCCGTTACGTTCATTCGTTGGTAATGATAAATTACTCCCCTATATTCTTAAAATTCTGCTAAGTCACGTCTAGCTAGGGTAACTGTCTAGCCACGATACTGATCATTTGTTCATGTTGAATCGATGCATCGTCGATGTTTTTGATAATACCGAGTACATCAATGAGCTCCGTTTCCGATATACGATTAGTATGAATGATATAAAGACTCGACAGTAAGTTACTGCAGTTTATAGCGTGTAGGATTTGAGGTAAGAACCTGTTCTACAGACTCTAGGTATAGGTAATGGAATTTTGTTATCGACGTTTCATGTACTTCTTAAAGGGGCAGTAGCACGTTTTTAGAGGGAATTTAAGGTGATGTCACAAAAATGAAAATTAATGGTTCCAATTTTAAGACGATGTATTTAAACTAAATGGAGCAGTAATAATTCAAATATATAACGTAAAGTTTAGCCATGCGATTCCTTTTTCTTACACAAAATGAATTAAAGGTGTTCACACAAAATGGCCGCCAATGGATTGTATGTGAATCTTCATACTTTGTCCTCTGACTATGGATGATTGGCTTGTGTAATGAGATTTTTGAAACTGTCAAGAGAGTACATTTAGCATCACCTTACAATTATCAGTGAAAAATTTCAAATATAAAATTATCAAAAAACGTGCTACTGCCCCTTTAAGTAGTAATCAGTGTCCTGTCTTGTGCATGGCACTGACGTCTCCACTTAACCTACTACATGTATATACTATTTCTTTAATGTCATTCTCCCCTAAAAGAGGTGAATCAAGTAATAAAAGTTTCATCCAGCCTCTGATCAAATAATTGCATTTCTCAGACTTGAAAATGGAGTAGTCTGATTGGATGTAAACAAAGTTTGTTGTGTAATCAGCGACGCTCTTTCGACAGTAACAAGAATATGACACATCAACACTAAATCAGATTTTATATTTTTCTTTAAAATATCTAAGATGAATAAAGAGACATCTATTTAAGTATTTCCATTGAAACCGCCTAAATGACACCAGAAGAAGTTGAAAATGCCTTAAATTCATTATAATAATTTCGAAAGTCTGTCATTTCCGTTTGTTTCGGGAAAACTGCACTGGTATTTATAAGTTTATGTACTTATCACTTATCAAGGTACACATTTGTGACTGAATCACCGTAAAGGACTCGGCGACAACAACCAAAATTACACGCGAGAAGTGTTTTCATTGGCTGAAATATTTCAATAGCTTGTTTTGGAAGTTTGGCAGGTAGGTGACTCTGTCGAAAACCCTAGAACTTCCCGTATTAAAATTATTAAAGAGATTTAGTTAGGATTTTAGGTCTTGAGGTTCATCTGTGAGGAGAGAATGGGAGTATGTTCTAATTAATGTTTACATATTCTTGCATCATAGAGCTTATACTTTTATCATATCAAGATGGTTAAATGGTTAAAGTAGGTACAGCACAATCAATTGAAAACATAACATAAAGAGGAAGACCTTTGTTTTGGTTGTAAATTTATTTCTCATATCGAAAAATGGTGTTATTACATATTCGTATGTAGCGACTCACATAAAAAAAACGACATTGCATTTAAATGTATTAAAACGACGTTAGACATGAAATATCGAAGACATTCAAAACACATGAAAAGAAAAGCATTGAAATAAATAAAACACTTATTCTCATACAAAATGGCGGAATGACGTCATCTGGTTATATTTTGCGCTGCACTGATAAGGCACGAGATGTTTTCTGTTACATTATCTCACAATCTAATCACTGGTATCCGCGAGTCAATGGGTAATATGATGGTGAAATGAAATCTCGTCGAGGTCAAGGTCAAGGTCGGATTAGATCACGTGACGTATCGGACATGTAAAGATGTCGTCCTGTGACGTCATCACCTATCCGGAAGTTCTCACGAGACCACGTTGTAGATGAGCAAGTGTGTTGTGGTGTTGATGCGATGAACCTTGTGTAGACAACGTCATTTTATACAGAAACAACTAAGGCGATGCACACTAGAACGAAACCGATGAACGGAAGTGACATGTGCGCAGAAGACGTTGGAGTTGTTTCTGGTGCAGCAGCTTCCGGTGTACTTTCTGGTTCTGCTTCCGCTGGAATAGATAAATAAACGTCTTATAGAAAAAAATTGAGATTAAGGAAACCCCCGACATGGCAATGATTGCGAAGAAACAAGCTATTAGTGTTGAATTAAACACAAGTCATGGTATGGAATTTCATTTCATAGAACGCGTTGTCTCCTAATAAACTTATCTTCTGTAAAAGAATTACACTGCTAACATTTTCACAAATCCAGGAACTGCTAGTCCCGATGAACGTCTTGACAACCTAAATAGGATCCCATGATTATAATTGATTTTTTTTGTGAGTTTATGTGAAATTAACCTTTTGAAATTTAGATAACATGACCATTCTCATGACCATCATCTTTCAGTAATAGGAGTAAACTTCAGAATGTGAAATTGATGTCTACGAACGAAATGCCATGACAGTTTGTTTGTGGAACATTGACACTTGTCCCGACCATTAGTTGATGGAAGCGTACGTAAAATACACTCAACATGTACACTTACTCCAACCAACTGCCAACTTTACTTTTGCGGAAAGAATTTCACTTTTAATCAATGAAGAATAAAACATATGAGAAATCATTTAATGAAGATACGAGGAGATTTACCATCCCATTTACCAATCTTTTGTTTTAAATTGAGGTTATTTGACTGAAACACGCCTTGATCGATGTTAGATGGCACAAACTAAATCCTTTTGAATCAAAATCACAAATGCACCTACTTGTATTGTGAGCTGTTTCCGGTTCCGGTGTAGCTGGTTCCGCCTGCGCATCATCCTGCGCCCTGACTAGGTACGCTCCCCCAATCACCATGAGGAAAAGAGCGAGTAACCATGGTCGCATCATCAAGACTGTTTAGTGGTGTCTGGAAATAAAGCGATACATTATCAAACTGGTTACAAATAAGTCATTTTCTTATCTGTGATTGGCATAATTTGTAAAACATAGGTAGAAGCATGTCATTGATGCATCTCTACATTTATGAACGAAGGTCACTAAGTAAGGCGTTAACATGTAAATCTCATTTCAATCAGATCGAACCACCACTCCTATCTCGCTTAGTTTCTGGTCTGAGTACCGAATTCCGTTGCACAAAACACTAAGGTGGCCTTAAGTAATGGCCTTAAGTATGGCACTAATTATAAGATTAACTTACTGTTAATAGTTTGTGCAACGGCCCCTGATCCATATGGCCATGTCTGTAGACTATAAAAGACAAAATATGAAACCTTACAAAAAAACCTTCCTTGTCTGGTCACTGTTTGGCTGGAGTTCAAAGGTCAACTGAACGACCCTTTAGAAGCGGATGAGAACCGTATTGAAGTACGAGTGATAAGTTCGATCTGATTATAATGAGACTGAAAGCATATTCTACCATTTACAATAACCAATACACAGACGGACAAAACATTTAAGTCTTTTTGCAAGTGATAAGTACAATTAAGTTTTCCTTATCAAAACAACAATTCATTTCAACAGTCAACTTTGAGGAAGCAAACATCACTAAAAATACAGTTGGTGCCAAACAAAAAAGAAAATGACATTTAGAAGAATACAGATCGCCCTGGTAGAAATATTAGCATATTGGAATACTAGCATATGAATAATATCAAATAATGCTGGAAACGGCGTATAACTTGTATATTCGTAAATAATTCAATGCACAAACCACAAAAAAACGAGAAGCGACAATTCCAAAGTAGCCTACCGAGCTATCAGATTAAATCCCAAGACCGTAGATCCACGTTTCGCGCTCTGTTAATGATTTGATCAGTAAAGTGCGCCGTGGTATTGCTTATATATGGGAAGGTTCATCAGTATTGTAGCGGTCCAACTGGACAGGTGACCTCGCTGACCAGTACAAGTTATGTCATGATTAATGATGATGATAGTGTAATTAATTAGTTAATTAGTATCTACTGGCGCCTCCATGTTTGCATTTTGATTATAACGTGTCGTCGTTTAGCTATATGGCTTGTGTAGATAGATATGTGTTCATGGTAGTTATCAAGATTCAAGATTCTTTATTATTCATAAGACCACCAATGGTGGTATAAGATTACATTACAATGAAATAAATATCAGTACACCGCTAATGTACAAAGGGTATGCATAGTGTAGATATCATACGAGATATCATTGAAGCATAGGTTCAGGAGTATGATATCACCTTCAAATAACAGAACATTAGTTCCTATACGATATCTTTGACTTTTCAAATTTATTATAACATTTATTCTTTACATTCTTAAATTGGAGATAACTTTCTTCCTAAATTATACCAACGGTTGGCAGGTAGACAAACAACACTCGCTGAAACCATGTTTTTGTCGATAAGAAAATTTAAAAAAATGCTCGACTGTTTAGATCATGTAAAAAGGGACTGAAATTTCTTCATTACGAACTAAGTCAAGCTTTCAAATCTTCTTATAGACTTGCTTATGCTTCAATGTTTATATCAGGGTCACATTAACAATTAAGTTTTCAGACTATTCACTTCAGAATGTCACGTGCTCCCCAAGAGTTATAGCAAGTAACAACATCAACTACACTCTGAGACTAATATGCATGTTAAATGACTTACATGTTTATGCAGACCCTTAGTTTAACACTTAGACTCTCAAAAGAGATAGTCAAAGTCGATAAATCTAAACTTTCAGGAAAAGAAAAAAATGGAAAAGGAAACCTGACATTGAGCTCTCAAGTCTTCATATGGACTTGCTTTAGCGTTTTCCTTTTTCGGGTCTGGCTGACAGACTAGCAGACCGTCTACATCATAGAAATCAAGTCAAGTGTGAATATAAGTTTCAATCCGAATTAATTAGAAAGTAAATTTTATAGCTTTTCAGTTTCATACTTCGAAATTGAAAAAAAATCTCATATATTATATAAAACAACGTAGATGTATATAAGTAAGTCTTGCAGTAATCGATATACCCAGGTCAACAACTGCAATGTCTGCACTACCGTCCGTCTGGAAAACATTACATCTCTGTACTGTAATAACCTTGAATATTTCAGTACGTTCCTTCACATATGTGCACACTGATGTATGGACCGAGCTATTTTACATCGCCTAGCTACCGTAATCTAGTTATAGCCCGCCTTTCTTCAATGAGCCGACAACTAATGGTTTCTTTCTTCTTTACTTCCGCATTCTGAAAGAAACATGATCACAGTCTGTCTGTCTGGTTACCTAATGCAAGGATCTTTCAATGCCGGTTTACATCATGCTCGGTATGCGTGAAGCCGCTCCAACACCGAGTCTTGAATACTCAGGGTTTAAGGGAAGAGTTAAATCATCGGATCATAATTACCATACACACTTCCGCTTATCCATTTTCAGATATGCTGGTTACTCTTTTGGCAGAGTTTTCTTACTATAGTTATCCATTGTCTTGTTCTTATTTAAAGGGGGTCTGCAACCCGAATTTTTAACTTCCAGAGTTTTATTAGCAGGGCCCCGAAAGAGTCGAAAATGCTCGGTAGGGACGAAATCGTTTGGTTACGAACCGCTTACAACTGACAGCCAGTACCAAGTTTGTGTCATGTGACCCCCCTTACCCGTCTGGACGCTCTCATTAACGATGGTCAATTAGGTTTCACGAGCTAGGTTGTTGATTCCCTTTAAAGGGACAGTCTTATCGGGGTATTTATGGTGGCAACGAAATTCAAGGAAACAATTTAGTTTATTCATATAATGCCATTTGTACATGATTATGACATTACCAAGTTGAAACTGGAGTAATAATTTATTTGATTTTTGAGGACTTGATAAAGAAGAGCGTAGAAGTGAATTTTGTTTCCATAAAATTATCCCGGTAGGACTGTCCCTTTAATTAATCGAAAATTCTATACATGCTATAATTTGAGAAGCCATACCAACACCAAGGCTCGAATGCTGGGTTTTTTAAAATCTGGAAGAGTTAGATCATCTGTGAATAATTACCATTCGCGCTTCCCTTCTCCATTACCAGTTTTGTAAAGTACTTACATGGCAAGGTGTTTACAGTTATTTAATTTTCTTACAGTTTGCTTTCGTATCCGTTTTCATATGAGATGGAATGGCGTCGTTCGAAAATACCAGTATTTCTCAAATGACTATTTTGATTCTTTCAATATATGTCTTAGAATCATAGGTACGTTTTCCTTAAACGTGATGCTCTCTCAAGGCCGTTAGCCATTTATTTTGTTTCATATTAGATTGGATGGATATTGGATATGCAGCATTAATAATAAATTGTCTATGATAATAATTAGCATGATTATCGTGTTTGGCTGTTCCCCATTGAAAACAACTTAATTTCGTCACGTCTGATACACTTACGTAAATGTCGTAATTTCATACATATATATATTCCCTTGATGTCACCGTTACGACTCATAGTTTACCATGAATATGCATTTGTGACTTACAAAAATGCCAAACATACTTTAGCAAATGTCGACTGAATGAATAATAATTAAAAAAAAATGTTATAAGAAAAAATATTTAATCAACTATCTTAACGTGGTGCATATTTGGGAGAAGCAATTGCATACTAGCCTGTTTGCTATTATGTTTGTGGTTATCCAAATTCATTGAGACTACATGTAGTCGATTAGAAATACAAAGCTGTTATATCATACTTTTTAAAGTTTACTTTAAAGTATATGCTAGTTTTTCTTGCTCCAGAATAATTAACGAAACTGTATACAAGAAAAAAATGTAGCGACAATTAAGAGAATAGGGGGGATAAAAGAAAAAAATGTAGCGACAATTAAAAGAATAGGGGGTAAAAGCTTTCCTTGCGGTCGCCCGGTTCAAGTCAATATCCATGTGCGCCCATCTCCTTACGTCTTTGCATCAGTCTTTGCTTGAACTTTGTTTATACGTACAAACATTGATAATCCGGGATCACACCCATCCGGAGCAAACAATCAGCGCCTGTTGCCCAGATTTTCCCACAACCAATAAGCAAGAGTGCATTGAAACAGAGACAGGGACAGTTTGTTTGGGACTGATAGGACTACATACAACGCTAGGACTTTGGTTTGGCTTGGACAAGACTTTAAGGTCCGCGATATTTCAACCTTTTGCAATATTCAATGACTTATGATCCCTTTAGCCATTTCCAATAATGGGCCATTGTAAAATTCTAGCGTTAACCGACAGTATTATTTGACACTTGGAGATCATGTTTACATTCATTCTCAAACATGTTATCAACGCCGTTGGGGTTGTCAATATGTATTAAATATTTACCGTTTTTTATTTAAAAACTGCGTGGTTAATGTATTATTAAGATCTGATTTTCTTGAGAAGACATACACGAGTATAATTAGATGACATTTATTTTGCAATAATGTGCATTTTCATTATGTACTTATGGTTTACAAGTCATCGTATTTATTAATTTGCAAGTAGTATAACAACAAACAAGGAAATATTTGGTCTACAGACGTCCATGTTACAAAGGGTGTTTAAAAGAAGAAACATACACGTACAATCATATACAAAATCTAGGTCAATCCTTGAAAAATGTCTTCAGAAAAGTCGACGTTTACATACCAAATAATTATGCTTTTTAAATGAAGAAAATGTTCTTGATAAAAAAACCTAGAAATTCGAATTTCCTGGCTGTCATAAAAACGTCAGGGTTCATTATCCTCCGGAAACGTATCCTGTCAGAGCTCTAGACAGACAATGAAGGCGAGACGTAACTCTATCCTAGCATCTACAAGATCTGCCAGATACCGCGGGACGCTAGTTACGCAATATCCCAGTGACTGCCTCGATACCGCTCTAGATATACTTGGTGAGAGACGACGAGATGAAGATGAGATAAACATCTTGTCCTTAAAAGTTGAGAACAATATGTCCAAGTAAAGTAATGAAATTAATGAATTTTTGAGTAACTCTAAAATTATTTGGTGATTGAATACCTTCGAAGTTCAAGGATTGATTACTTTCATTTGGTAAAAGGTTGAATATATAATGTATATTCAAGTGGCCATATAGGGCATATAATTACAGAGTCAAAGATTAAATACAGCTATTTGGAAATATTGCATGTTCAATGCCAAAGATTGAATACAGCGCCATATCAAAGATTGAATGCAGTTTTATGTTGAATGCAATGTAGAATACATTTATCTGGGATTTGATATTCTCACGTGATAAGAAACAATACTTAGTATTTAAATCTAAAAGTTAGTGATTACTGGAAATAGTTTTGAAGACCATGTATATATATTTCCAAATGCTCAATTTGTAAAAGGGAATTTGAGAGTAAGTAAGCCGTCTATCTATAATTGTATTTAGTCATGGTTCAAAATCATCGAGGTTCGAAACAATGTAAATACGTGCTTTGTAACATGGAAGAACATGAACATTTCAGGAAAAGGAAGGTGTTGATAGACATTCCTTCCCCTTTGGGTTGTCGGTTGAGACAAAAATATCCCACTTTGTGCACCTGTTTAGATGTATTCTCTGATTAACAACTGTGCCTACTTATTTGCTGGTGTTGAGCGCTGTCTTATCAATACTTTAACGCCAAGGTTTAAGAAAAGTCGCTCATAGGTGTCAAAACTGAATATCAACAAGGAATAACACTTTTATAAAATGAAACCGTATCAGATCGTGGTAATACTCAAGTCCAATTAACCAATCATAACTACGAGTTTATTTATCACTAAGTTTACCTATTATACTACTCAGAATAATGTAGAAATCTAATTCATGCATGTTCAACTGTCATCCTTTGTGGTACATTTTCTAGTTTTATTGTAATAACATATGGCTTATTACTTATCAAATTACCACGAGGCATGTCATTATATAACAACACGTATTTTCAAAGAAAAGGAAAATAATATTGCGTAAATTTAATCTAAATCAACTGAATAAGGATCTCATCTGCATCTAAGTCTTAAAACATTGTGTGGTAATTATACCAAATCGAAATATACTGTCTTTTGTGTCATAGTCTATATATACTTAATTACGACCTATACCATATCAGCTTTTTAACTCAAATATGGAAGAAGACTTGTGGAAATTAATGATTATCTTCTTTCCAGGTGCTTATTCCATGAGTCAGAAGGGGCAATGGAAGGCAGATGTATGATGTCAGAAGCCAGAAGCCAGAAGTCAGATGTCTTATGTCAGAATAAAGAAGATGCATTAGATACTATCATGCATGCGTACAGTCTGGCTATCTGTCTGGGGATCTTGTTGGGACAGGCACAGCATGTCTTGAAAACTTCCATTTGTTTTTTTGTGAATCTGGAAATCCAATTCGTTATCAACATGGGGTACATACCAATTACATAACTATCTATGTTGTCGCATATTTGTAATAATTTGTCGAGAATCTCCAACCTCTGGTAATTATATTTCGTTTTATCAATAATCCTTGTTTTAGAATCAACTAATTCGTATCTAATGAGAAATATTGACATTTTTTTTTTCAAACTTAATGATTATCCTTTGAAAAAGCGTTATACAAAATACAGAAATGAAAATTAGGAAAACGAAAGGAAAATCGCTTTCATGAATTTGCAATTAATAATTTCGGATATACGATACAAAGATTTACCCAGGCCTTTTTAAGGGCCATAGGGTCACCAACAACTGTAAAGTATAATCCTTACTAGTCAAGAAATCTGTACACAAGCTATCAGGCATTATGCTTCTGGAGCAGAAGATGAAAATAGGTTTAAGGTGTGGTCCCTGTGGCCCGTATTAGGGGCCGAAGGGCCACAAAAGCCATCATAACAATTATCAATAATCAAAGAGTCTGTACGAAAAGTTTCAGATTTCTAGGTCTGATGCCCTGTTTAAGCTTGATGAGCTAAAAGTTAATATTGCATAAAATATCGTTATATGATCTCATTTTAGTCACTTAAAGGCATTGAGAAAACACACTTAAAAGTTTGATAGAAAGTAGATTTTGAATTAATGCAATATACCTTACTTAGGATAATCAAAAGACAAAGGTGATATCTACAACCTATCACATGTCTTGTTTATGTTACTGTGAATTGAGTTATCGGAATGATTGTTAAGAGCATCATTCCTTTTATTTTATGTTCAAAGCAGTGTCAACATCATTAACTGACAAAAGTATATAAAATGTAAGGGGCAAGATTTTATGTAAGAGTACGCCTACGAATGAAAATAAATTTGTCATTAGTTCAATGGATTGAAATAATCTCATTTGGTATTACAACCCTTGTATTGTCACCCTTATTGACATCCGTTTGGTAAAAGTCGTTCTTGTTTCTGAACAAATAACTAATCATTAGTCGAACGTCAATTAGAAGAATTTATGTGAGACAGTATGCACTGTATTTCAGTAAATAGTTTTAATGAGCACAGAAGTATTTTATTTGGATATAAATTCAAAGTAAAGGGGCGCCTATGAGGATATGTAGTATAGAATAACAAAGGTAATTTCACGAAATATAACAGTAAATTAATTTCAATTGAATCAAAGCAAACGTGCAAACCATTGGCAATGTTACAGAAAGCAGTTGATCTATAATAAAGACCGTAAATGCTTCATTCAAGATATCGCATGATACCATGACAGAAGAAATATGAGTTCATGAAGAAATCTTTGCTTCTCATCACAAAGTATAATATTACGACGTTTATACAGTTTGGTTACCACCACATCACTTTAATTATATTTTGTTTATCATTTAACCATTAACTATCCCTTCATCGTTAAACTTTATGTTAGTTTCCAATTTAAACGACTTTAAGTATTAATTTTGATATTCTCAAAATGAAGTGTAGTTTTACATAAAATATTCAACATTTAAAACTAATTAGCTTTAATTGCACTACATATCCCTGATGACGTAACACATGACTATGAAGTCACCAATTACGTCACAAGGAAGTCGTGAGACCAATCACCCACAGCGTGGTTTGTACTGTAATTAATATAAGTTGTAGGCAATCAGTCTCCACTTATCAGACACTATCTGCGTTATCTTTGACACGAAACACATGTCTGGTTGTATCAAGTCATAAACCGAGACCGGTTCAATTCAACACATGAAGCACATCAATCAAGCACACGTGCTCAATGAGTAATTGGGTTAGTGCTTGAAGCGGATCAGATATTGGAGTGTTATCGACATGCTCGCAGTGGGGAGCATGCGCTTGTTCCTGATACACGATAGGTGAACCGTCCTGTCAGGGACCAAGGACGTAATACCTAACTTGAAAGAAGACCCATAGTCAATCTAGGGTTCCTAGTTTATAAAAGGTCATGAAGCAGAACTAAAATTATAGTTTTTACGACCTGTCATGAACCAAAGGGACAGAAAGATCAGTGATGATCTCGGTTGATTTCAAATCAAGAGGATATGTTTTTGAAATAAGCATACAAAAACTGCTTGTCAATAAGGACCCGCAGATAGGAAAAACTGTGGGCCTAACTCTGAAACTGTCAGCATTCATTATCAGTACTGACTTGAATTATTCTAAAATAATAATATTCTTGGTATCAGTATGTTATAAATACACAGCACTGTTATCAGTCTAGAGTGATAGTTATGAAGGTTTGACAAGAAACAAATCTTACTGCAAGTGTTATTAGAAAAGAACAGCATCATCAAAAAATAAGTTTGCTTTATACAGGCAAGATGAGCTCAAAATGAAACTGATGTTACCTATTGCAAGAAAACCTATAAAAAATTACAAATGTATTATTATTCAACACTTTTTTAGATCGCTAATATCAGACAGTGAAAGAAGTCCACACTAAAATATCCAAGGAGAAATAAATTTGCCATAGACTGTCATCTAATGGAGAAAAATAGGTTTTTAAGATTGTGACCCCTGTGACCCTATTTGGGGTCATGGGGTCATAAAACCTACAGTTTAGAATCCCAATTGGCCAAGGAGTCTACATGCAGTCTTTCAGCTCAATAGACCTTTAGGAGCTAAAGATGATGATGAAAATAAGTTTTTAAGGTTGTGACCCCTGTGACCCTATTTGGGGTCATGGGGTCACGAAATCTACAATTTAGAATCCCCATTGGCCAAGGAGTCTGCACATATAATTTCAGCTCTCTAGACCTTTTGGAACTTGAGAAGAAGATGAAAATAGTTTTTTAAGGTTGGGACCCCTGTGACCCTATTTGGGGTCACAGGGTCAACAAAGTTACAAATTAGAATCCCCATTGTCCAAGGAGTCTGCACATATCAATATTAACTCTCTAGACCTTTTGGAACTGGAGAAGAAGATGAGAATTGGTTTTTAAGGTTGTGACCCCTGTGACCCTATTTGGGGTCATGGGGTCACGAAATCTACAATTAAGAATCCCGATTGGCCAAGGAGTCTGCACATATCATTTTCAACTCTATAGTCCTTTTAGTACTGGAGAAGAAGATGAAAATAGGTTTTTAAGGTTGTGACCCCTGTGACCCTATTTGGGGTCACAGGTTCACCAAAGTTACAAAAATAAGAATCCCCATTGTCCAAGGAGTCTGCACATATCACTTTCAACTCTCTATTCCTTTTAGAACTGGAGAAGAAGATGAAAATAGGTTTTTAAGGTTGTGACCCCTGTGACCCTATTTGGGGTCACAGGTTCACCAAAGTTACAAATTAGAATCCCCATTGTCCAAGGAGTCTGCACATATCACTTTCAACTCTCTAGTCCTTTTAGAACTGGAGAAGAAGATGAAAATAGGTTTTTAAGGTTGTGACCCCTGTGACCCTATTTGGGGTCATGGGGTCACGAAATCTACAATTTAGAATCCCCATTGGCCAAGGAGTCTGCACATATCGTTTTTAACTCTCTACTCCTTTTAGAACTGGAGAAGAAGATGAAAAAAGGTTTTTAAGGTTGTGACCCCTGTGACCCTATTTGGGGTCACAGGTTCACCAAAGTTACAAATTAGAATCCCCATTGTCAAAGGAGTCTGCACATATAATTTTTAACTCTCTACTCCTTTTAAAACTGGAGAAGAAGATGAAAATAGGTATTTAAGGTTGTGACCCCTGTGACCCTATTTGGGGTCACAGGGTCACCAAAGTTACAAATTAGAATCCCCATTGGCCAAGGAGTCTGCACATATCATTTTTAACTCTCTAGACCTTTTGGAACTGGAGAAGAAGATGAAAATAGGTTTTTAAAGTTGTGACCCCTGTGACCCTATTTGGGGTCACAGGGTCACCAAAGTTACAAATTAGAATCTCCATATGCTAAGGTACTTGTACACAAAATTTCAGCTCTCTAATGTGTATGGTTCATGAGGAGAAGTCGAAAGTGTCAAAAGTTTACGGACGGACGACGGACGACGGACGGACGACGGACGGACGACGGACGGACGACGGACGGACGACGGACGGACGACGGACGGACGGACGCCGGACGATGGGCCATGCCATAAGCCCATCTGGACTTTCAGTCCTGATGAGCTAAAAACTGTAAGGACCTGCGGATATTGAAAAGTGTGGGCTCTTGTGAATAACTGTCGGCGTTTGGCCTACGCGCCTATGCTTATTTCAAACACTGAGGATATGGGTTCGAATATTGCCGAAATGTTGAAATTGCCGCCTGCTACAGAAAATTAGTTTTCCCATGGACTCTTCTTAAAGTTATATTAACCTAAGTCTGAAACATTTATAACCTATTGAAAAATAAGTCTTGATCTGAAATATCAATTTTTTCGGGGCGTCTTTCTCACTTGATATAAAGTGATGTATTTGAAACAAACAATTCTTTAAAGTTTTATTGTAAGTCTTAAAGAAGGATACATGGGTTTGTTCTCATGCTAAAAGATGTCGTGTTTACAACGTCAACGATTTCAGAACAAGCGAATGATTCAAATCTTGCAAGGGCTCGACATCGTTGTTTGCATTTCGCACATAAAGTCTGTCAGTCATTCCCTTAAATAAGATAAAAGCCTAGGCAAGTCTACATGAGGACTAGAGAGTTTTGAAATGAAGAAATACCAGTCTCCTTCCATTGTATCTTATCATAATTTTCAAATTTGAGATTTATTTTCCAAATTTTCAGTGTCTTATTTTATTGTTAGACTATTCGAACATTTCGAAATTCTACATATTAATTATTCTTAGTACTACTGCAACTACTACTTCTACTTCTACTACTACTACTACTACTACTACTACTACTACTACTACTACTACTACTACTACTACTACTACTACTACTACTACTACTAAGGACTACTACTACTACTATTAAGGACTACTACTAATACTAGTACTACTACTACTTCTACTACTACTTCTACTACTACAGAGGACTACTACTACTACTACTACTTCTAATAATAAGTACTACTATTACTACTACTAAGTACTATAACAATTACTACTACTACTATTATTTCGAGATTGAGTAATTAGTACCTCAACCGCACAATAATCCAACAAATGGTCACAAACACGATCATGGAATAGTCTCCAAATACTCGAGCAATGTTCCAAATACTAAAATACACGGCTTGCATGGGAGCCGTGTCGATAAGTCTTTGGCGTGGCCAAAATAACAAACAAACACAACAAAGACTATCGAGCTAAAACAAATGCTTCACACAAATTTGTTGCCCATGTTTAAACTCCACGCTGTGTATCGAACCAGTCGCTTTTCTGAGGTTTTACAAGGGATTGCATTTTGGCTCTGGGTTTTACATGCATTTGGCTTTTCGCCAGTGGTTTGTGTGCCTGTTCTCAAAAAAACATTTTGGATAAAATTGGAATTTTCCTTCCGCCCTACCTAAAAAAATATTTTTTTATTCTGATTTCTTTTTCAAATTTGTCAAATTCGTAAAATAAATGCGGTATTTCCGTTCAACAACTATTTTATTGAATTTACATTTTCTTCAAAATGTTCAAGTTGCACCAAAAAGTACATATATGGTTATGTAAATCTTTCATGGAAAATTAAACACTTGTGTTTTTTCAAGTACCTCTGTTTACACAATTCGTGTTATCTTTATTGGTATAAAATGGATTCTATTTGTTATAATCGCACTATCGCCGTAATTTAATATATATTAGCTACAGTTCTATGCTACAAACTTATCAATTGACATAAAAAGTAAACAAAAGTAATTGTTATAACACTATTTGCGTTCTCTATTAACAAAAAACAGGAGGACATATAACTATTATGTAAGACCGGAATCTACCAAATACCAAAATAGTATTTTTTGAGTATACCAGTAAATTCCTCGCAGTTAAAACAAGGTGCAAAGTGGAGTTAAAATGAGTGTTTAAACGCTTTAAAATGAGCATTTAATTAAGTTTGAAATAAAAGGATAATACTTTAGTTAAAGCGAAACGAGCGTTCCACGGTTTTGAAATGGATATGCAGAAAGAACCGAACTTGCAAATGAACACGTGACTAACGCCTTAGTGATGCACGTGGAATAGATGGTTTGAAATACTGAGAAGTTCTGTATAAATGCGAGACTTGGCGACTAACTATGTGTATCTCATGTATCAGTGGAACATCACACCCCAGTGTTATATCAACACAAGGAACAACAACCAAACTCTCCATCCCAGTTCTTTGTTCTATACATTCCCTCAAATAGCTCCATGTTAATCACATTCCGTAACATCAGAAATTCCAGTTTTACAATCAACCAATTTGCTTATCAAATATATAATTATAAAAGTGATCACAATTTCAATATCAAAAATAAAATTGAATTTTTAACTCACCGAATTCCTAACGGAGATGCTGCCTTGAAGATAGCTTGTAGTCTCTGCAATGTGTTCGACTCAAAATAGTTCCTTGTGGTCACGTGACTCTTCCAGACCAGCAGACGACTTCCGGAAGTGTTCGAGCTGATAAGGGCCTAAATTTAACTGGTTTAGCGCGGGCTGGCAGAATTCAAGAGTGAGAATCCCCCTTCTCGGGGAGGGAGCGTTCCTCAATCGATCTGGGAGGGTGACTCACGAAGAAAGGGGATAATGGGAGGAGGCTCCGCATTGCGACATGGCCATCAGTCACCCAACTCAGCACTCGGTTACAATATTGACTAACGTGATAATGGACTTTTGTTTTAGAGGACGGGAATTTTATCATAACAGATGGCTTTCACATTGCCTCTTTAGTTGGTCTCCTCATTTAGTCACTTTGGAGTCTGAAAAGGAGTCTAATAATGAATACTAGTCTAGAAAAGATATTGCAGTATCATATTTCGAGGAAACGAATAAAAATCTCAATTTTAAATATGGAATGATAAGCAGGAGTTTTGTTTCTGTTTCATAACATTAACTTAATTCGTTCGACTCTTTTATTTAATTCGGAGTCATAGTGAATAGGAGACTTTATTCTAGTCTAGAGTAGATGTCACTGTAAATGTTTACATCTCTGAAATTAATATTTCGGGAAACAATTATAAACCTTAAACTTGAATATGAACTATCAAGGCAAGGATGTTATTTTCATTACAACCGGCTTACGTATGTCGATAAGATATTACGGCACTTTGGAAATGACTCTTAAGATATAACTTTTGGGAATGATTAGCAATTTTAAACTTGAATATAATTTTATAGGTAAACCGCAAGTTGGGAATTGTATAGGGTGTTGATAGCTGATTTGGAGACCTCACCATCGGATGGTTTTCAGTTGGCCATGTTTTACTACTAACTTTTCTAACAGAGCCGTATGCATAATAATGCGGAGGAAATGTTTTATGATTTGTTTAGATTATGAACCCATCACACCGAGAAGTAATGTTTACATTATCGCATTCACTCACTTGTTTTCCTTCCTTTTCTATACACTTGACAGTAGCTGTTCCTGTTGCCTTTTCATTTTCCTACTAATTTCTATGAAATAAGGAAGAATTAATCCATGAATATCAAATCATAATTTTCAAAAGTGACAGTTGTTGGGTTTTTCTTTATTCCTATGTCACCTTTTACAAACATTGCATTGTATATAGTGTAGAAAACTGTTACAAGACATTGCTATTTTGTATAAAAGAACCCAAGAATAAAGATAAAAGAATAAAGATTATTTTCAAATATGATATCTCGAAGCCCTTATTTTGATCAAAAGTATGATATGAAAATAATAATTTTATTAAATTCCTTATGCAAAATGTCATTTAAATTTAACACATTCATCATATACATGTAGAATGAGAGTTACAAAGTTTGTGAAATATTCCTGTTTCTTGAATTTGAAGTAAAATATATCTGAAATATAGTCAAGTGCCTTAAATGTAATATAAAGTGAATTACATTTTTATTTTAACTTTATTTCATCGACTTATATGCGTAAATCTTTCAAATCAAACGCGTTTTTATTTCAGGGGTTCGAATCACACTTTGAACAATATTTTACAATATGTTAATATGAAAAGAATGACGTGAATCAAAGAAATGACGAATTATGATGAATTGAACACTTTACATTTTTCTCTGTTTTGGTTCAATTTAAAATCATATACTAATCACATATATGAACACAATACACGGTTGCAACTTTTGATATTTAAAATGAAAGTTTTCCTAATAATTAATCTACCCCTATAAAATTCATTATGACATTAAAATGTGAGGACTGCTCATTTTTATTAATCATTTTATATCATCTGTTAAGACTATATCCGTTCCTTGCATTAGTTTTGAAGGGGCAGTAGCACGTTTTTTGACAATTTTATATTTTCAAATTTTCACTGATAATTGTACGTTAATGCTGAATGTATTACTTTGATATTGTCAAAAATCTCATTACACAAGCCAATCATCCATAGTCAGAGAACAAATTATAAAGATTCACATAAAATCCTTTGGCTGCCATTTTGCGTGAACACCTTTAATTCATTTTGTTTAAGAAAAGGAATCGCATGGCTTAACTTTACATTATATATTTGATTTATGACTGCTTCATTTAGTTTAAATACATTTTCTTTAGGTTGAACCCTTTATTTTCATTTCCCTGACATCACCTTATATTCCCCTTTAAAACATAATGACACGCCTTTGAAAGTGTCATCTCATGTCTTTGTTAAATCTAGATTTACTGAATTAGGACCTAGACTCTATCAAGATCTCCTACTTCATACAATCTCAAGGAGCAGACTAACATATAATGTATGACCAATTTCATGATTTGATTTTTAAAAAAACGAAAAAAAGAGTCCTGAAACATGCTTAATTCCACCTTATAACTTTAGCTGAGGGAACTAAACTTGCCACACTTTTCTAGACTCAAGAAGGCTCTTTTAATTGTTTTGCCGGCCTATGGTGATCGCAAGTAAGGTAGCCTTAGTGCAATGTCAAAGAATGAGAGTTAAGGCCAACCTTAGTTAGGATTGCTTTGTGAAATGAGGCCCTGGGTTTACAGGATGACGAAGCGCCTTTTCTCTCTTCTGTAATTGGAAACTTGAGGAAACAATAAACTCTCTAATACTTTCCAGATGTTCATGTAATAAGACGCTATGTCTACAAGTGTAATCTACAAGCTTGCCACGCCCCCTGTCACTCACCTATTCACTCCCCCATTCTTTACCATGGGCTTATATTCTATTTCATTAAAGAGATAAATATTTTTTGTATATAACCAAGTTTTGTTCAGTAGACGATCAACGATTAAAGGCTTTTTGTGTGCTAAATTCAATATTGTTCAGAAAAACAATGTGAACCTTTTCAAACTAACCTTTTCATCATAGCCAATCTGATTATCGAAGTAATGTTTTTCACTTGTTGTAAGACAGTGTTAACTGCAACGTAGTCTGTTATTAAAAAAATAAGGAGCCCTCTTAAGTCTAGACAATGTTTGCAAGGCTAGATTCCCCTGCTTTAGCCTGAAATTAAGGACGTCCATATCAAATATTGAATATTAAAATTTTATTGAAAAAACTATTTTCACGGACTTTATGTAATTCTAACTGCAACGTTGAACTCGAAATGTGATAAATCTGATATGTGAAGCAAATGAAGTTTTTTCTGGTTTGATTTTCGGTCTCTCTTTTTGAATTCTTAAAATTAGACCTGCTTAATTAAGTCCACCTTACAGATTCACTTAGCATGGTTGATCTCGAAGAAGAAACCCTTTTTCCTTGAAAATTTACGTTACACTAAGAGTTTCACTTTCACCGTATCACATGTGTTAAGATTTGCCTTGAATAACTTATGTTTTATTCCTTGTATCTAGACCGACCAGCAAAAGAAAGTACACACTTCAGTTGAACTTACCATATGCAAGATTTCCAATTACAAATATATATGTCGTATGATGACGTATTCTCAAACTGATAGGGACAAGAGTTAAATCATCATTTACAGAATACTTTGAAGTGTTTTAATGACATTTTATGATAATTTATCTTTCCGAAAATTGATTTTGATATAACACAAATGTTTTATCATTAAAGGGCGACAGATTCTATGTGAAGATCAATACAAATTGTGTGTGCACATATTGACAATGTCATGTTAGGGGCAAGATAGTGTAAGTTCTATTTCTTGCCCCTGCCTACATTAAACAAAGATATTTTGATACAATATAAATCAGACAGCAATTGGTTTATTCACACTACTGCAAATATGTGTAATTGTTAACGCGTCATAACTTATTACATGACCAGTTTCTTAGATAGTAAGTACATTTAAACAAACTGTGTGTACTTACTTTTCCTTGGCGGTTAATATTGATTTTACTGTCGAAAGCCTGCAATCCGATTTTCATAATTTCTATTGAAACTTACTTGAGTGTTCTTATGTGCAAGTATATCCAAGTGGCATTTGTCCTGCTCCCATATGAATTGTATAAAAAGAATACTGTATCTTCGTATGTACATTCAATCAATCTAGGGTAGACTAAAATTTAGTCTATGAAATATTTTAAATAATTACTGTACCTTCATTTATGTTATTTTATTTCTTGGGGCTTTTAATTTCATGTGTATTCAGTCAATCTAGACTTGCAGAAATATGATCTAGACTATATAAAAGGCTCCTTTTTAATACACAGTCATGAAGCAGGACTAAATCTAGGGTTGCCGAATGAGAAATTAGACTCTATGAAAAGTGAGTGAGTTATTGTTTTACGCCGCTTGGGCAATATTTCAGCCAATAGCGATGTATAAAAAGCATCTATTTGATACGCAATAACGTAGCAGGACTACTATTTTCTATGCATTCTATTGGTGAGCCATAAACGACAAATCACACTTCATTCCGGAGTGCATCTGTGCATGATATATTTGGCAGTTATTTAATATGAATGCGTTTATGTTATATGATATAATAGTGTCCAAATACCAGTTAGACCCTTTCATTAGAAAGAACATTAAGTAAGTCTATAGAATATAAGAGAGATTGATTTTAGGAAAATAGGAAGCTTAGTTGATTTACCAATTATTAAAAATTAAGACTGAAATATTGTCCCAGTTTGATAGTCCTGCTTCATGACTGTGTATTAAATAGGAGCCTTTTATATAGTCTAGATCCTATTTCTGCAAGTCTAGATTGACTGAATACACATATGAAATGAAAAGCCTCAAGAAATAAAATATATAAATGAAGGTACAGTAATTATTCAAAATATTTCATAGACTAAATTTTAGTCTACCAGTTTGAGAGTAGGTCTTTTTTATGGTTCTTGTCGATACTCAGCCTCCCGCTGATGTGCCCCCCCCCCCCCCCCCCCCCCTCATCCCTCAAACGCCAAGTGCCAACGCTCCCTTCTTATACCCCTCCTAGCAGGCTCATGTTATGATAATAAATCTCTCCGTTTTTCTTTCTTCCCCTATCTCTTGTAATCTGTTTCAAATAGATGCGCGGGTGTAATTAGGACTCTCGGCATGCCAGTTGCAAATATTATCAAAACAAATCAAATGTTTGATGATAAACAGGAAGGGTTTCTGGAGGGCCAATAGTAGCCTTGTTAGATATATGATAAACCGAACTGATAAAGTACAGAACATGATTAACAATCATGTATGCTTCTTCATAGTAAAACTCTTGCGTCTTAAAAAAGGCTCTGAAAAACGAATTCTTCAAAACGGTTATTTATCATAATAGAAAGGTGCCTCTGACAAAGGCTACTTCAGTGTAGAAGGGATTTCCATTAAGTTATGCTAAGAACAATATAGCATAAACTATAATCTTGGTGTTATAGTTGTGCCTGTACATTACCATATTATACAATATTTTTGTGTGTAAAGCAAATGCTTGATTTAAGACATTTAATAAGTAAAGTAATCGCATCATTTTAGTCATAGACAATGTTCAGTTTTTATTTATGATATTCGGTAACAAATTGAATAATATTGGGTAGGCGAGACCAGGGCAAAGCGCGCCCCCTAACATATAAGTGCGTCTAGTGGGCACCCCGACATGTACAGAATGTAACTTGCACACTATCTCTAATACTGATCAGATAGACTGTTACATGGTACATGCTTTTTTAATATACCATTTCGGCATAAGGATATATTTACGTAAATGTATTTGACTAAGGGGGCGCGCTTTGCCCTGTAGTTTGGGGCAAAGGGCCCAATCCCCTTTGGCGCTTATCCCCATGTGAAAAACAACTCAGAATGTAGTAAATATTACACACCTTTTATCAGCTAATACTAATCAAAAGCTATAATCTTGATAATGCAAGGCAACTATCGAACCCATATGAAGGATAGAATTAACATAGAAGTTGGCAATATATGAAAAGATGCTCAAAATATTCTTCCTTAACATGTCATGGACCTACATGTTCAACATTCATAATGACCAAAGATCATTATGGTTGGTACATGTACATTTCTGTTAACTACGAAAGTGTTAATAATGTAGGTAATTGGCTATCAAACCCAGTAATAAATAAAAGAAAAGAAGAATTGAATTGGCTATATGGACAAATAAAAGAATTCACATCATCTCTTTTGTGTCGAATTTGGCAGAACGGCATAAATTGCTTATCGTTAAGGGTTAACAGTAATATGCAATGAATTATATTTTCATGTTTTAAAAAACATTTACTGTTACTTGTCGTCATTCTTTAACAAAACAACACCCTTTTATTAAAATGGTATATTTCATTTTTATAGAATACAGCAGCATGCTGATATGAAAATAAAAGTTCTCCTCTTCATGATTTGCTTAAGAAATGTAAGTAATAACTTTAAAATCAATATGTTAACAAATTTTTATTTTTATTTTATAACACACGGGGCAAAGCGCTACCCCCGGCGCGCTTTGCCCCACAAAGGGTACCATTTGTTATGTACATCAAAGAAAATCATTAAAGCAATTAATTACAAATTTCATTATTCAATGAATTAATGATACCAATTCATGTTACATGTGCACGAGAGTTCCCGTTTTGTATTTTTATGAAATATTTGAATTTGAGACATATCCGTTCGAGTTTTTTCTAATATTTTTCTAATATCTGCTTCCAAAACTAAGGCACATGATTCCAGCGTTGGTCATAACGCTTCTTTTCAGTTACTTTCATTGGTTGTTAATGATAAATTACTCCATTTGTCGATAGTTTTGAAGAAATAACGCGTGGTCACTTTGCCCCGGGGGCGCGTTTTGCCCTGGTCTCCCCTTGTAGGCCTTATCCTCATACAAATATCCAATTCAATGCTAGCATAGACAACGAGGAATTTATATCTAGCGCCATTTCAAATTATTGTTATACACACGAATAAGAAAGAGACGATAGCAGAGAAATGGAACAACCCCGAAAGTATAGTCACTTCGATTAGTGTTTATTGAAGCGTTCATACAATCCCTTATATCGTTCCTATAGTCAATAATCAATTATCCATAGTCAGAGGATAAAGTATGAAGATTCACCTAAAATCCCTGGGCGGCCATTTTGTGTGAAAACCTTTAATTCATTTTGTGTGAGAAAAAGGAATCGCATGGCTATACTTACATAATATATCCTACATAATATATCTGAATTATAACTGCTCCATTTAATTTAAATGCGTTGTCTTGCAATTAGCACCATTAATTTTAATTTTCCTGACCTCACCTTATATTCCCCCCTAAAAACGTGCTACCGCCCCTTTTAAGGGACAATGTTTTGTAGAAACAAAATTCAAGAGTATACGTACCTCCCTGTTTATTCTTATATATGATTGTTGCATGATTATTTTACATGTATTTTGATATTTCTAAATATACAAAATGGCAACGAATAGAATGCATCACTGGGTCCTCTTGAATGTCGTTTGAAAAAAATATCCCGATAGGACTGTCCCTTTACATATAAAATGGGAAAATATACAATGCAGATATTGTACTCAGAATTTGAGAACTATATGTAAAACCTTTTCAGAGAGATAGTCCATGTAAATAACTTGAAATTTGAAATATTGAAATTCAATAATAAGTGAGGTCAATTCTACAGAATTTTTCAAGAATTCTTGTAATATTAGTATTTAAAAAAGGTCTGTATTTCCTCATGTTGTTGTTCTTTATGCACAACTAATTTCCTAAGCCCCTGTCACACTTCAGCGTATACTCGCAGTGTACGAGTTGCGTATGGCAATTTCTCTCATACGCAACAATACGCACCCGTGCGCAGGACACGTAACTCATACGCATCTCGGTTGTGTTGAGGTCGTTTCTTATACGTCGGCATGCGCTTGGACCATTTTCATACGCTTGATAGTTTTGAACATGCTCAAAACTATGCTGCGTATGGTTAACACGCAACGCATCAGTTTTACATCGGTCAAGGGCGGTACATGTACGTTAGGTAATCGTGATGAGTATGCACTTCATACGCAGTGTAAGTTGGTGTCCCGAACGAACGCACTGACAGCGCATAGAAGACGTACATAAAACGACCTTCAAGCAAATGTAGCACGAATGAAGAATAATCTCGAACCGATTGATAAACAATTGAAAATGCATGGTCCAGTTTTTCCGTATGAGTAACGTATGACAAGCATACTCATAGCGTACATAGGGTACATCGTGAATTTGATATTGATACCATAACGAAAGGGTTGGTGAGCATAATACCTCCCTATGCTATTTGATAGTTTCAATGTGTTTCCTTCTTTCATATAGCACTTTGATGCTATAGTTTTAAAGAGCTAAGAGTCGAAACTATCAAACAAATACACTGTATACACATTAAAATTAATTAACCAATTTTGAAGAATTCTATCCAATTATTTGTCAAAATTATCCAAACTTTGAGGATAGAAACAAAATGAATGAAATATTTCTACTACTAATTCTAATTTAGTAAATCAAAGATGATAAGAAATGAATTAAACAATAAATAACATTAGATTTCCATGCAAACAGAATCATAAAGAAGCTAAAGATTTGTTTTTAATGTTTTCATTGTAAACTTCTCAGTTGCAAAGCGATTTCAGATTATGAAATATACCATTAGACTAAACCTGTGCACTATTCCCTTGTTTATATAGTGTTTTACAAATGTAAGTTATCCTTGAAAAGGGCAGGTCCGGACCAAATGCGACAGGATGAAACCAATGCTATTTTTACAGCATGATATTGTGAGTAGAGCGTGAGTGCATGTAACAGAAAAGAATCAACTAAAGTTTTAATTGGCAGAAGAATGTTTTTTATTCTGATATTTCGGAAAGTTTCATACCTCAATCAAGGGGTATGTATTCGTGCAGATATGATCAAGTATCAACCGAAAAGTGCGGACTGACATTTAAGTGTGATAACTCCTTTAATCACATGTGTTAGAGAAATGGATTCAGTAAACTTAAATTTATTCAGTACACTTTTGTTTTAATAATTGTCTTGCAATTGGTAACACAACTTTTCGTTTTCTCGGGGTCCCTTTGTGTATATATATGACCTACGAAAACGTACTACAAAGACAGAAAGGATGGAAATTTATGTGAAGACGCAACGGGCTCGTAATATGCTCGCTTTGTTTGCGCAAGACATGCGGTAGACATAAGTTGTGAGCGTCTAGAGTATGGTATGTATGCGCTCTGCATGTGCAATGATGTGCCACAATAAAGTGGGGATACGCAAATCATATGCAACTCCAACGCATCCTCAACGCAAAGAAAACGCAACGTTCGTAAATCAATCGCTCTATGTGCGGTACAAGTAAGGCAAATTACGGTAAATGTTTGAGTATACTGGTTGCGTATGAAAAAAATTCCATACGCAACTCAAACGCACTTGCTATACGCTTAAGTGTGACAGGGCCCTTACTAATGCTAATAGCAGATCTCGTTTAAGACATTTGGGGCTTTTTCGTTAACACAACCTCGTCTGTGTTACACTTACCTGTCTGGTGATTAGAGAATAACCGTAGATTTTTTGTCTACCCATTCATTCTTTCATTTGTTTATCCATTTATAAATCCAGGTCCTTATTCCAAATAGAGCTATTTCGATTGTATTGTAAGTAAATGAGGAAAAAGAATTTCTGAAAAGTACATTTTGTAGTTTTGATAAAAATCAAGACTTTGCAGAAGGTGATTATGTTTTGATTTTAAGCAAAAATTTATTGTGAAATAGGGTAGCGAGAGGTTAACCACTAACGAAAAGTAAATATTGATTGTTACAGGGTTTGAGGAATATAAAAAAAACAAAACAAAAAAACAAACAAAAACAAACAAACATACTCATTGAATGGTAATACTGTGATGTATCCTCCCTGTGCAAGTTGATAGGGATAAATTACTTAATATGATAAAAATAATTAAAAAAAAAATAAAAAAATATTAAGCCTGCTATCTTTGTTAGAAAATATCACAAAGATACATTTGCTATTAAAACCATTTATTCCAAAAAAACTGAATCATCGACATAATACACAGCACCTAGACAAACAATTTAGTTTTGGCGAGATTTGGCAGGTGGTATTCAACATAAAATTACATTTATGGAGCAAATTTAAATAGAGAAATATATTATGATGGGTGGGTATCTACATGTAAACAGAATTAACTTATTTTTTCTATTGGCAACATCCTTTGAGCAACTGTTTCTATGTTCATTAGCATATACAGCTTGTGTGTGAGTTTTGCATTAAAAATCTAACCATGCAACCCTGTGACGAAGAGCAAAATTTCAAAATCTACAATCAAACTGGTTAAACACAATCGAAGAAACCATTGAAATAGTCGGACATGCAGAAAAAAGATTTACATACATAGATATACTTAAAATGATAATATAGATCTCTTAAAAAAACTAATTGGAATGTACATTATCCTTTCTTTAAGTCGACAATTCACGAGGTCGTACAAGTTTTATGTTTTGCAGAGTTTGAATTTGTGTATTATGCTACATCAGAGTATTTGTGTCCGCATATCTCCTACAATACCCTGACAAATGCCACTTGTCATTGCCGACTTGTAATTCGTGGCAAGGTATTTTGTCATCAATAAATTATTATACCTGGAACTTGAGGTAATTTCTTGAAATCCTCAATTCTCCGATATTCTCTTTCTTAGTGATGATCAATAGCATGACATTGTAGAAGATTTACGGTATAAAATAGGCTGAGGTTGCCGGTTTTTCGCCTCAATTACACTGTTTATATTTGTATGTGATTATATTCTTGTTATGATATTGTAGACCAAAAAAGCAACAATTTAAATTTCTCTAATAAAGAGTTATTAATAAATGGTACAATATTATTTATAAATGGTATAATTTCATTAGTCAGATTGTATAAAAAAACCTCAGGAAGCAATGGTAGCTATATCGCTCAACCTTGATACAACGCAAATATCAAAATGACTATTCAGACTATACATTACGCAATGTAGCACCAAGTTCAAATAAAACCTCGCTAACCAACCACGTAGCCCCTTGCACGTTAGACCTTGACAAATATATATTAAATCTTATTGGACGTATCACGATCATTATTCTGGACATTAAATAAGCCTACAGGCTAAGGACGTTTTGGTAAATTCAAATATCACTGAATAATCAACAAATTCCTTATATATACAATCTACTCTCATTTAGATAAGGTGATCTTTAGGTCTTTCTCGCCAATATTAATACATCTATCATGCATGTTCTATTGAGAACTTCCAATGTACTAGTTGTAGACTCACGCTAAGGACGTTTGGTTAATTCAACATATCACTTAATAATCACATAACAAATTCATTGTATGAATCTACTCTCATTTAGATAAGGTGATCTTTAGGTCTTTCTCGCCAATATTAATACATCTATCATGCATGTTCTATTGAGAACTTCCAATGTACTAGTTGTAGACTCACGCTAAGGACGTTTGGTAAATTCAACATATCACTTAATAATCACATAACAAATTCATTGTATGAATCTACTCTCATTTAGATAAGGTGATCTTTAGGTCTTTCTCGCCAATATTGAAATATCTATCATGCATGTTCTATTGAGAACTTCCAATGTACTAGTTGTAGGCTCACGCTAAGGACGTTTGGTAAATTGAACATGTCACTGAATAATCACAAGTCCATTATTGGTAGAATCTACTCTCAATTAGATAAGGTGATCTTTAGGTCTTTCTCGCCAATATTGAAATATCTATCATGCAGGTTCTATTGAGAACTTCCGATGTACTAGTTGTAGGCTCACGCTAAGGACGTTTGGTAAATTGAACATGTCACTGAATAATCACAAGTCCATTATTGGTAGAATCTACTCTCAATTAGATAAGGTGATCTTTAGGTCTTTCTCGCCAATATTGAAATATCTATCATGCAGGTTCTATTGAGAACTTCCAATGTACTAGTTGTAGGCTCACGCTAAGGGCGTTTGGTAAATTGAACATGTCACTGAATAATCACATAACAAATTCATTGTATGAGTCTACTCTCATTTAGATAAGGTGATCTTTAGGTCTTTCTCGCCAATATTGAAATATCTATCATGCAGGTTCTATTGAAAACTTCCGATACTTTAGTTGTAGCCTTTCCATGCATACGATGCAACTACACCCATTGGTTGCACCACGGAGTTCTTCACGCGTCGGTCACTGTCGGGAATGTGGCGGGCGGGCTGAGTCACTCGCTTCAACTGTCAAAAGGAAAATCAAAAATGCATATGACGTAAAATGGTAAAAAATGTAAAACTGAAAGTCCGTGAAATAGAGGTCATCAAATTCGTACTTCTAACATTCTACAAAAAGAGTGAGTTGAGGAACTAACACTTAAAACGAAAAAAGGTCAGCACATTTATCAATATAATAATATTGTATTATTGATTTTGTTAACATTAATTTCACCAGAAAATCTATAAGATTTATTTCTGGGGCGGTATTCAGTAGAGTTTTGATTGATTGATTTGATTTGATAGAATTGGGGTCATATTTCATATTAGAGTTTCATTAATTGAACAATAAACAATGTACCGCTGCAACGTATAAATTACTATATATAGAGTTAAATGATATTTAAGCATACAGTAAACTTATCAAAATTCATGACACATCGTCTATCATTTTCTTTGTCAGTCTATCCTCCGATTTAAATGTGAATTCATATTTGTATACAAATTGTTGATATATATATATATCCTCTTGTAAAGGTGGCTTTATGATAATAAACAATTCAAAGTAAACGCAACGCCTTCAGAGCAACATTCCCTCCCTACAAAGGCAGATCAAGTCATAAAATGTTGATCGAGCCTCTGTTCTTATTAGACCAAATCCGAGGGTTCGGCAGTTATCCCTGGCGGAAAAAAAGTGCACCACAATCCATTTGAATTTTTTAGCAAAAACACTTCTCGCATGGAAATGGCAGTTAATATCCAGTGCCTTTGCCATGATTTAGTGTCAAAAACGACTATTTTGGAACAGAGTCGCTGATTGCACAACTAACTTTGATTGTGTCCATTCTCCAATTCTACCCCATAAACTGGGCGAATAAGAACAGAGTTTCGGTCAACATTCCATGATTGTACCTGCCTCTGTCGGATGAGAATTATAGAGTAGTATTTAGAACAGAAACACTAAGAATTAAAAGTGAAATGTTTCTTCTATTTTAATGAGATTAAGAACAGGACACCACCACAGCACCTACCATTGCATCGATAGAAACGCTAAGAGGTAAAAGTGAAATGTTTCCTCTAATTTTAATGAGATTTACAACAGGACAACACCTACCATTGCATCGATTTCTTCCTGTGTCATCTTCTTGTTACATCGCTCATACATCCTGTCGCTTGTGCTTGGCACTGTGTTCAGTCTGTTCACTGTTTGGTTGATCTCGTACTCGGTAAGACGCTGGTACCCCAGACCGAACTCAGGCTTCAGAATTGTCCCCCACTTCTGCTTGGAGCTTTTGGGACGCACCGAGGAGCGCAGAGAACTCATCGCTTAAGCCGTAACGAGTTGCCTCCCTTGGTCTATCCTGAAAGACAGATCATTCATGGGGGAAAATATCAATATTTTCTGCTTAAGAATGTATTCATTGTGAATATACACAACGTTTCGGTTTTATACTTTACCATTGTCCACTTTAACCCTTCATGGTTTTCGTTTTACATACAATTTACTTGTTTTTTTTTCATGTGATAGAACTTTTAAAAAATAAGATTTTCTGATAAGAATCCAGTTGATATGAAATATACCCCCAAGAATACTATAAATTATAAGTTAGAATATGATAATCCGTGATGATACAACAACTGATGTTCATGATCAAAAATATATTAAATGTTGTATATATGCCGTTGATATATGATAGGATATGGTATTTGTAATGTGGGTTTGAGGCGATAAATGGCGTGGTGAAATGACGTTTAAAAAAAACCACCAAATCCCCCAAAAAAACAACCCAAAAACAAATGATAATCATATGAGAGTAGAATTTACACTATTAAAGCACCATGTCATAATGATTTAACATAATTAAGTTATGACATCAAATAGCTATGACATCATAAACATGACAATATTACAATGCTTTTGTCTAATGGCAGTGGTGTGTTTAGAGATGTATTTTTCCGATAAAATGTAATAAAGAATGATTTCCGACATAAAGAGAATAAGTGTCTTATGATATCAAAAATTAACACTCAGGTGAAAACATCCTTAGTTAATCAAATTGATATCAGAAATGATTGGGTTTTATTCCCGTTTTAGCTTCAGAAACTCGTAATCAAATTAATAAGGTATTTTCGTGGAAAAATTAATCTCATTATAAAAGAAGAAAGAAGTAACAATGTATCATATACAAATAATACAAATTCAGCGTTCCCATGGTAACAAATCACATACAAAATGTACATCTATGATATGTATCTTGTACTTTTTATTTTTGAAAATAAATAGCATGGTTACAAAACATTACATCATACCACATAACACAACACAACAAAGCATGGTTACCTTATACCAATTAACATTACATCGCAAATCATGACCTTTCTCAAATTTCATATCTAAGACAATAAGAAAACGTGAAATATTTCAAATTTCACACCAATTTGATAATTATATAAGTAAAGGTAGTACTTACCTTGATCTGTGAGTATAGACTCAACATGCCACCTGTGAGGCTGAACGCCAAGCTTACCCCCATGCAGGTGTCAATCTCAGGTGTGTTGTCACCTGTCGGCACCTCTACACCCCAACCGAACAACAACGTCCCTTATCCATTTAACAAGTCATAATACACAACTACCTTAAAACTCAATGTACACCATTATACAGCTTTGAAGATATCCTAAATGGTTTCAAGTAAATAGTTGTGTAATCAGCGTTATTTCTAATATTTTTGTTGGTGATTATATGTTTTAATCGTTTAAAATCTCAAAGGCCCTTACTATGTATATGGCCGATTCTTATCGAGTTTCAAGGTAGATTATCAGCGTCCCTGGCACCCGGCAACCATCGATTATAGCATGAATGGTGTATCAGAAGCGAATTATTTATTAGCGGCAAGCAATAATGAGCAAGAGTTAATGCTCCTTGCTCCGAGATTGATTGCACTGAGATTTAAGCAGGTGTAAGAATGGCACAAAAGCCAGAGTTCATGTTAATCACTTAACCATTGATCATGGAACTTATTCTATGGCTGGCATTTGTTTACAACCACGAGTGTTAGTTTGTTAGGCACAATGTACATTTCTTATAACAAACTTGATAAAAAACACAGAATTCTGAAATGTACCTGCTTGCCGATAGCAAAGATTGTGTTTGAATGACGTACATTGTATAGTATCAAGTTGAACAGATACATTACAATCGATTTCTTGATAAAACAATTCGCATTTGAATGTGATAGAAACGTGAGTAAAATATCAATTCTTCTTTTGAAACTGCAAGTAATGTACCATACAGCCACCAAATTCGCTTTGAACGAATTTGCTTTGTTCTTATCCTTCATTTCGTTTGTTATAGAAATATATAAAATAAAGGTTTCATTTCTATTATTTTCGCCACGTACATATATAAAAGATTGTACTTTGTTGACGTGTTTGTTGGCAATCACTCTGTCACAATACAAGCGTGGCCTTAAGTGGTGAAAGGTAAATGTTGAGTGGTATTGTATCGCATTTGAGGATAAAAGTCATGAAATGTATGAAAACTTGTATTATCACATACATGTATATCTTGGACACACAAAAATAAAGGATACGTGGAATATATTTCGTCATTGCTCACCTGATGAATTATGTATCATAATAATTATCATATCCCTAACTTATTTTGTCTATTATATACATTCTTTGAGAGACTTTATATAAGGAGCAAGTATCATAAGACGGATTTATAGATAGTCATCATGATATTGCATGATATTTGACATATCGGTGAAGTCTCTAACACCAGTCAGTGATAGAGCTGAACCTATCATTTCCTTGTACATATACCAATAATCGAATAATAAACAAAAGGAACGAAGAAGATGAAGGCAGTATTTTTTATATACAACTTCTTTATTCAAGTTTCGCTTTGATGGACATTCTAGAAATTGCGATGATAAAGAAGATGAAGGCAATATTATGGATATACAACTTCTTTATTCAAGTTTCGCTTTGATGGACATTCTAGAAATTGCGATGATAAAGAAGATGAAGGAAATATTATGGATATACAACTTCTTTATTCAAGTTTCGCTTTGATGGACATTCTAGAAATTGCGATGATAAAGAAGATGAAGGCAATATTATGGCTATACAACTTCTTTATTCAAGTTTCGCTTTGATGGACATTCTAGAAATTGCGATGATAAAGAAGTTGAAGGCAATATTATGGACTAACAGCTTCTATATTCAAGTTTTGCGATGTTTTGACATTGACACTAATGTCGTTCTCGATCAACTTCTAGAATGTCCACTAAAGAAGTAACACAATGAACGGCAAATCCAATATATTGCAAGAACGTCATTGATATCGTATTTGTAGGCATTTACATAGAAACGTCGTATTTCATGGAAAGAAGATATGTCTTTCCGTAAGAATTTGTTAGTATATCACGAAAAGCATTTCTGAAACCTGTTTAGGATATGAAGATATGTTAAGTACAATGTATGTAGTGATAAACATAAAATGGAAAAAAAAACAATAAAGAAGAACTTTAGGATCGAAACACTACCGTAAATGAATAATCCAGGAAAACAAATGCAAAATAAGTAGGATACTTAAATGATCATAGTACGATGATGAAACGTGAATGCTGAAATAGACATGACTGATCCAAATGAATGAATCAAATGACCAAGTTGTGATATCAACATTCAATGAAACAAATGGAATGTATTGGTTATGGAAATGCTTTTATAACTATGGAAGGACAATTCACAAATAAAAACGAATAAATGAGGAGAAATAATTAAATATCTATTGTTTACATTCAACCGTTCGTCAATTAAGAGGGAAAATAAACCAACTTTGCTTAAATTATCAGAAGGTTTATTGCTACCGATATGAATTCGTATGCTTGAATATTTCATATTTTCAGTTAATATACTGAGAAAAAGGTTAGGTGCCATAGGACTGTTTTCACGTTATATTATATTATATTATATTATATATATATATATATGTTTATAGTTATATCCTGATAAACTTTGTCAGGAAATTACAACCATCCACAAATTAACATGCAAATGTGTTTAAACGAAAATATAGAAGAAGTAGAAGAAAATTAGTTTATTAAAGCCTCACACTTTGCAAGTATACATTACATACATGTGTTTAAACAGAAAGATAAAGACGGTATTTGAGGTACAGAAATCTGACCTGCACTAGAAACTTGAGCCCTCGGGAATTCATAACGGTTTGACAACGTCAAGAAAATCCAAATTCACGGCTATGAAAAGTTGATGTGGAAGTGATGAACAGTGTTATCAACCAGGTCACAAATAGTAAACTCACAACTTACACCAGTCATATAAAGTATGTTCACGATGTTGAAAGGGACAACTATGGTAGTAGAAGAAGCAATTACTTTAAAAATCAAAATCAGGATAACATGCTTGATTTAAAAAGTTTCTGTTCAGTATACTACAATTCCAATGCAGACAAACCGACGGCGATGGAAAATAAAAAATTAATATCGTTAATCATGATGTGAATCAGTAAATTGTTCTCGGTTATCATCAGAATGTTACATCTTAAAGGGGCAGTAGCATTTTTTTTTGGAATATAAGGTGATGTCAGGAAAATGAAAATTAATGGTTCCAATTGAAAGACAATGTATTTGAACTAAATGGAGCAGTAATAATTCAAATATATAACGTAAAGGTTTGCCATGTTATTCTTTTTTCTTACACAAAATGAATTAAAGGTGTTCACACAAAATGGCCGCCAATGGATTTTATGTGAACTTTCATACTTTGTCCTCTGACTATGGATGATTGGCTCGTGTAATGAGATTTTTGACAATGTCAGGATAATACATTTACCATTAACTTACAAATATCAGTGAAAAATTTAAAATATAAAATTATCAAAAACGTGCTACTGCCCCTTTAATGTTAATTATATCAGATGGAACGGACAATGAACAAGGCAGGGAGCACAGTTCACAGTTGGATGCCCAGTAAATATGTTTTCTATCACATATTTGTTTTAACATAATATATGATTGGTCCGAATATCTATAACATGGCATGACAATCAATCTAAACTAATATCTAATGCAGAGTTGACATACAAGGGATATTTTCCACATTCACCATACATGGCAACAATTGGAAAGATTTATTAACGTTCGACAAAAGATTGATTTGCAGAATGATCGGTGGACGCTTTCCAGCTTATTTCTTTCATTATATCCTCATAAGTTTTCCATACATCAAGATTGGAACAATTTTCAAATCATATATCTTAAATACATCTTATATCTTACAGCTGCGAACATTAAGTTTGTTCACTTGCTTGTGTATCTTAGTGCAATTATCATGTTATTTGGGTTTCGTTCGGACGTCAATAAAATAAATCTAGAAGTACTGAAAAAAGAACCACACATTGTTAATGTGTCATGTTTAAATAGATAGATGGATTTAATTTTGAATAGAATATTCCATAAACATTTATGACTTACGTAATTGATAAATTATGAAGGATTTTTTAGAGAAAATAAACAATGGCGTTTTCGAAACGTTGACCCCCGGTCACTTCAATATGCTGCCAAACTCGTCACGTTTATGTTAGGTATGACATACGAATAAGTTAATGCAAACTAAATCTTAACTTACGTCGTGAAATTACGACTAGTTTCGCTTTTGCAATGTTTAGATGTCTTTAATAATTTACATTCAAAATAATATGATAGTTGCGCTAGGGTAAGTGAACAAACTAAAGGTACGCAGCTGAACATCATGTTGTTGATTATATCGGATGGCAAGGATAATCAAATAAAAATACGTTTAAGTGTAGTTCATTGGCGGATTGCAACAAACAACCAATGTTTTAAAAACTTTAATGCTGAGGAATATATGAATGACAACTTCTTTGTTCATTGTATGCGACGTTTCGACACAGATTCTTGTGTCGTTCTCAAGCATCGTCTCCTCAGCATTATTGTCATTCCAACTTCTAACATGCCTCTCAAAGAAGTTTTAAAAACTTACTTCATACAATAAAATTGAAAAAAACAAACATGTTTGAACCATCGTTATAATGTACAATAGTCAAATACAAATGGTATGCATCATCATATGAGTAATATAACATACACTCTGGTATGTTTATGACTTTTACTTTGTAATATGTGTCATTATATAATAAATTCTTGTTAAAAGGAATCTATCCTATATTCATATTAAAAGCAAATATAATAAAAAGTTTTCAATGAAAATGTTCACGTAAAGCAGCGGAGTCACATACCTGTGCCATAACCAATCAATCACTACTAACTAAAATTGTCATTATGTTTGCTTTGGATAACTTTCCAAATTAACGTTTGAGGCATAGAATCTCGCGACCATTTTATCAAGACTGCAATTATAGGTATTCTTTAAATTAGTTCATACGTTTGGCATTTGCCTTTAACAACTCTTGGTACTCGGTACCTCAAAACAATCCTTATTCATATGGTACCGAAAATATATTCCATTTCATCCATACAGCCACGCTTTTGCACATCCAGTCACTTCATTTAGTATGTATAAACGATCCATCAGCTGATTCTAATGGATTGTTAATTTGAGGTCACTCAGGTTAGTAAGTTCATGAAATTTCATTGCACCAAATTCCTTTTCCTCTTTCCAAAGATCTTCACGATGTAGTCCAGATCACCGACAATAATTAGACATCCACACACAACCAAGATGGCAATGCCCGCAGATCCAATACTGACACTGGACTTACGGTTGTCTGGAGCGCTCTTGTATTTGGCGATGGTCTTCGTGAGGATCTTGGTGTCCAGGAGAAGTCTGCGCCTGATCTCAGCCTGTAGGAGTAGGAGTTCATCGTCTGTCAGAGTGGTGAACTCCTTGCAAAAGCAGGCACACGTGCTGGAGGTCCAGTCTATAGAAGACGTTGGTTCAAGGGTGCTCAGAGCAAACTCTGTTGCGGAGTCCATGGTCGTGACAAGAGTGTTCTGAGTTGAAGGATTCACAGGTGTTGCTTCTGCTGTAGAATGTAGATAGGTACTGGAGGCAACGATATCTATTGAAGAATCTATTTGGTGTGTTGTTTGGGCGATTGTTGTATACGGAACGGCTTGTTCTATTTCAGAGGAGGAAAGGTCTATGTCATCAGCTGGCATGCTTGCACTTGCCGATATTGTGACTTCCACGCTTGGTACGTTAGTTGTTGGACCTTCCGTCGGATCAACCACAGTTGCGGCAGGATCTGGAGAAGGTTGAAGAATTACAACTGCTTTAGATACAGCTGGAACCTCTGTCGTGGTTACATCAAGAGTAGATGGAGCAAGTGTTGTCGTGGTTGTAGTAATAGTGGTTGTAGTAGTTGAGGTTGTAGTTTCCGTTCTAGGTGTAGTAGTGGTTGTAGTAGTTGAGGTTGTGGTTTCCGCTCTAGGTGTAGTAGTGGTTGTAGTAGCTGAGGTTGTGGTTTCCGCTCTAGGTGTAGTAGTGGTTGACGTAGATCTTGTTGTAGTTTCCGCTGTTGTAGAAGTGGGTTTTGTAGTCGTAGTTGTCGTAGTCGTTGTTGTAGTAGTTGTGGTTTCATCTGAAACCAATTTTTAAATAAGATTAACTATATAAACTGTTGGTATTCAATTATAAAACAATTAAAAAATCATATTCGTTTAAAATGAATGGAAAAAGGTAACTAGTGTAGTAATATTTGTTATAACTGTTTTCACATACATCCAGATGAACAGGTCCAGAGAACAACAAACAGACATGGATGGACACAAATCGACACAATCGTAAAAATGCAAATATACGAAAAGGAAACAGAAACCTCGTGATTACATGCATATATCTTTGAAGTTGTTTCATGATACGTGTAAATATACTTGGCCAAAATGATTAGGAATATATGAAATTTCTGAAATTATGATTAATATCACATTTCGTTTTGCGGCATCTGAATAATTATTGATAATAAACATTAAAATATCCTTGACTATTGCCAAGTACATAAGTTTCGATACTACGAAATATCGTCATCATATAAACTAGTGTCCAAAAGAAACGCTACCATACAAATCAACAGATAGTTCAATCCACGGCACACATTTACGACTAAAACATAGTTATATCATTTTTCCAGGAGTCAACTTACTCACTTGCGAAATTTTGAAACATTATCTTTTCATGTTTGCGAGAAACATGCTTTTAAAAAAACCCATCGATTTAGAATCTTCTTAACTAGGCGCGATAGCAGAGAGAAATTGGAAACTTTTGCTGATTTTAAAACGTTCTAGAGCAATGACACTTCACAAAATTTATGTCAAATAAAGTGTATTATATCGACAACATTGTTTTCTTACATTAACTTAATACTTTACTTTGAAACTGAAATTACGATGTTTATGTGCAAAAAACAATTTGAAATTGCGATTTATGCACCCCATGTACGTTTAAAGAGACACAAAATCAAAATGTAGCTTTTCCTGAAGAATTAAAGTGTGCACACTTCTTCACAAGACATATGCCTGTCTGATACACTAACACTCGACCCTGTCAGGTTAAAGAATGTTGTTTGCGACGTGGAAAACTTGGTAACGTTTCTTTTGGACACTTGTTTACAAAAAACAGAGACGAACAGATGACTTGATTTGCTAATTACCTGAGAAGGGTTTCTGACAGACAGCATTTGCCACCTCTGTACATGGTGCATCGTCCCAGTTGAAGTTGTACCAGGAGGCCATGACCACACACTGACCACTGTAGTCCGGTTGACCACTCGAGTCCCAGTTGCTGTACCCTATCTCCGTCCCATTCGTCCACAAGAACTTGCTGATTCCATCATACCGACACCCTATCCATGCCTGGTCTGTTGAGAGAAGTATTTCACTTAAAGGGACAGTAGCACGTTTTTTTGATAATTTTAGATTTGAGATTTTTCACTGATAATTGTACGTTAATGCTTAATGAATTATTTTGATAGTGTCAAAAATCTTATTACACAAGCCAATCATCCATAGTCAGAGGACAAAGAATGAAGATTTACATAAAATCCATTGGCGGCCATTTTGTGTGAACACCTTTAATTCATTTTTTGTTATATATTTGAATTATTACTGCTATTTAGTTTGAATACAATGTCTTTCAATTGGAACCATTAATTTTAATTTTCCTGACATCACCGTATGTTCTCCCCCTCAAACGTGTTCACACAAAAATGGCCGTCCACAGTTCTTGTTTTGCTCTTTATAAACACATCTACGACTACTGATAATTGGTTTGTGTAATGGGATTTTATACCCCCTGAAGATGTACTTTATAAAGTAGTTTTTATTAGGGAAAATCTGAACAAATGTATTTGACCAAAGATGTGCTACTGCCCTTTAAGACGATTTTATACACTCAACGAAAACGTTAAGGAGAACCCTAATGGATTTGGCTACTAGAATTTATAAGGAATTTTTTTTAGAAATGATAATGATGTAGCACTGCTTCTTTTTAACGACGTTTATAGACCCAACAACAAGCATTTAGAACCACCAAAATATTAAATGTTTAAGCATGTTTTATGTTTTATCATATAAACTATAATTGATTTTATTGAAAAAAATGTATCGACCGAATGAAAAAAATGTTATGCAAAGACACGAAAGACTTAAGTTTTAAGTGGTTTTGGTGTACCTGATAGATATTGCACGATGATAGCTGTTTCATAATGTAGATACCCGGGAACGGGACATAAAACAATCATAGATTGGTGATAGAATGTCATTGTTTAGAACGAGATAAACAATATTGACCGAGGACGCAGATTGGGGTCGATATAGATGGGCATTGACCTATGAGACAAATCGTTCACTATGCACTATACTTCAAGTTCACTATGCACTCAAAATGAAAACATACAGCTGTGTATCTTAAGTTTGTTCACTTACCTTCGTATTCTAGTGCAAATATCATGTAATTTGTAACGTCTTTGAGGCATCTTGGCATTGTGAAAACGAAACCAATGATGATAAAATTTCACTGCATAAGTTATGATTCAGTTTGCGTTAACATATTCGTATGTCATACCTAGCAGAAAGCTGTAAAAAAAATTGCAGGTCATTGAAGTGACCAGGTGTCAACATTTGGAAAACACTGATTTCTATTTAGCTCTACAAAATCCTTCATAACTTATCAACAGCTTTATAGATCTTATTCATATGTGTTTCTTTATCCTAAGGCAACGTAACTGTGAGGATTTTTTCCTACTAAGTTTACATGGATGATTGTAATCGAAATTTAAGAAAATCCGAATTTCCCAAATATGACCCCATCTGTCTATTTAACCATGCCAAATATCGACATTCAGCCCCAGCGACGGGACGATCCCCAAATATGGTTTGGGAATGGTTATTCTACACATGAAAAATTTATGATCTTCTGTAAGTGGTGCTGGAGTTATTTCATGAACGTCAAAACGAAACCCAAATTACATCATATTTGCACTAAGATCACAAGCAAGTGAACAAACTTAAGGTACGCAGCTGTAGACTTGGTTTTAAGACATAAGGTTGACGTAATAAAATGCTTTCATGAGAAGGTCTTTGAGGAGGTGTCTTTAAAAGATTGAGTTAAATAAATAACCGCTGTATAGATAAATTATTAAAACGTGTTAATAACACCGACATATTGTTTTCCTCAAATTGTAAAACAAAAAAATTCAAGTGTAAGATTTGTAGTTCCATTCAAATTTGACAAACGGCTAACAAAATTTAAATGAAATCCTGAAATGGTCAAAACAATGATTCTGTAGATATGTTGAATTAAAGATTAGTTGCATGTTACTGTTAGGATGAAGTACTTCTTTGTTTATGACAATGAGCTTTGAATAATATAAATATTTGCATAACTTATTGATCATCATTGATTTTCTTCAATTCTTATTATAACGATGAGCTATAACAGACATAGATACCGACCTGTAAGGATTGATTTCAAGTAGGAATTTTTCTCTTCTGTGTCAATGATCACGAGGTGATCGCCTGATTCCTTGCATTGCTCTTCAGCGGTGTCCCAACTTATCCACGCATCGATCACTTTAACACACAGCCCTGTTACGGTGTCGTGTTGGTAACCTTCTCCTGTGGGGCAGCCCTGCGACGTACCTTCAAATAGAACATTAGATGGTAACAGTCATTCATGAAAGCCAATTTATCATCCAAAACTGTGTTCCACAGGAGATATCGCTTGTGGAAGATCAAGTGATATCTCCTAGGAGATATCGCTTTGACAGTAGATTTTGAACAATGCCCTGTCAACAGAAGGGACATGACATCACAAACGTTTTGCATCATCAGAAATGACGTCACAATGTTATGTCATGAACACCACGACGTCACAGTGCTATGACATCACTGGTATAGGAGTTTTAGAGCTATGCAGTGTTCAAAGATGTAAATTTTTCAAGCAAATGTGATGAAAAAGGATTTTGGATGATAAATGAAATATCACCCTCGTGTCTTCTGATATCAAATATATCAACACTCGTTGATAAAAGTAAAATATCCTCGGCAAGCCTCGGATATTTGTTACTTTCATCAACTTGTGTTGATATATTTGATATCAGAAGACACTTGGGTGAGCTTCTCTATATATCCAATCTTTGAGCACTTTAACACACATCCCTGTTACCGTATCGTGTTGGTAACCTTCTCCTGTGGGGCAGCCCTGTGACGTACCTTCAGATAGAACATCAGATGGTAACAGTCATTCATGAAAGCCAGTACCATTCTTGTTATATAAGATAGACATTTGAACTTAAAAGAAGTTAAAGGGACAGTAGCACGTTTTAGGGGGAATATAAGGTGCTGTCAGGAAAATGAAAATTAATGGTTCCAATTGAAAGACAATGTATTTTAACTAAATGGAGCAGTAATAATTCATTAAAATAAATAACGTAAAGTTCAGCCATGTGATTCACTTTTCTTACACAAAATGAATTAAAGGTGTTCACAAAAAATGGCCGCCAATGGATTTTATAGTGAATCTTCATACTTTGTCCCCCGACTGTGGATGAATAGTTAGTGTAATGAGATTTTTTGACACTGTCAAAATAATACATTTAGCATTAACTTACAATTATCAGTGAACAATACATGTACACAAATATAAAAATATTAAAAAAAACGTGCTACTGCCCCTTTAAGGAACAAAAGAAAATTTAATTTTCGCTTTTCCCCCTATTTTTAAATATCAAAATGTTATTAGATGCATTTGATTATCGCAATCACAATAACACATATTTACAGTAGTTTGAGGTGTCTGGTTTCTGTTCTATCAAAACATCTTTGTTTAATGTAAAAATCAACATTAACACCAACATGACCCCCACCATGTTTAACATGTTGTAAATGTCTGAAGAAAACGGCTCATTTATTGAATTTACTATTGAGTTTTATGTGTCCATAAACAGTGGTGTTTTATCAAAATAAAAATTTGAAAAATATTTTTATCAAAAGAACCCTTTAAAGGGGCAGTAGCACGTTTTTTGATAATTTTATATTTTAAATATTTCACTTCTAATTGTAAGTAAATGCTAAATGTATCATATTGATAGTGTCAACAATCTCAATACACAAGCCAATCACCCATAGTCAGAGGACAAAGTATGAGGCTTCACATAAAATCCATTGGCGGCCATTTTTGTGTGAACACCTTTAATTCATTTTTGTAAGAAAAATGAATCTCATGGCTGAACTTTACATTATATATTTGAATTATTACTGCTTCATTTAGTTTGAATACATTGTCTTTCAATTGGAACCATTTATTTTCATTTTCCTGACATCACCTTATATTCCCCCTAAAAACGTGCTACTGCCCCTTTAAAACACTCAGAAGTACCTCAGTTTAATAGTACAAAGTACAACGTCAGAAACGTTTAGAAGTATATTTGTATTTGAAAATCATACATATGATACATAAGCAGCGTAAGTTATTTCTTAACCTAAGAGTACATTTTCAAAACTAGCAGCTCATTTGCCATTTGTGTTAGAAGTTCGATATTTTTATTGGGTAATAAAACGGAACTGCTACTGAAAGAAAAAAGTGCGCTTGCATGTTTCATGTAAAAGTTGACTTCCTTACATAATATTTTCAAATTGTCACAGATATTAGTTTTCCTCTGACATACAAAACCAAGACGAAGGGATTAGTTCCATCTCGTGACAAATTGTATTCTTTACATTATCATGGTAATACCAGGTTTTCAAAGGTAAAGTTGTCACGATATTTACATAATTAGTCACGTATGTCCGGCCAATCTGGTTGTCCGGCTTTCTTCTGACACACACAATGATTTGGTTCAATTTGACAATTAATGTGCTTCCATTACAAGTTATAGTTTTATGAACTTCTTACTCTGTTATCTCGAAATAGAGCTCGAACTTGATATTTTCCTTTGATATCGGACTAATCCAAGAAAGCACGATTTAGGTTAGAGGATGCGATCTATGTGGCAAAACGTGATTGGCTGACAACATGGGTACCGGTTGAAAAAAGCTTATTTGTTTCTATGACATTATATAACTATTTTGCAAGCACTTTGTCGAATTAAATGTTGATGAAGTTTTGAAATTGTGTAGACATTGTTTATATTCATTGTTGCATCCCATTTAATTATATATTTTTGATATATGTATATATTTGATATTGAATATATATCTGAACGATGTAATCGAAATTATTATATTGAATAGAACGTAGAACACCGCATAGATTTATGTTCATGAATTGTACCTAAAAAATTATCGCACTTTTCCAAACTTTTAAAAACAAGCTCAGTTATTTATATTAGGATAATATGTGATTTAATTCGCATCAGGTTTACATGACAAAGAAGGGAAAGCAACATTCAATTACCCAAATTTCATCATGCGATTTCAATTTAAGTTTATAATCCAAACTTTTTAGTATGGTTTTCTTTTCTGACCCCTCTGGCTCATGGGAAAACTCCCCTTTCTTGGTTTTCGATTTTATATAAATAAGTTTGAATTTTTTTATCTAATCAATGAAGATATTCATTCAGATGTTAAATCGTTGATTAAACATTTCTTCATTTAACATATTGGTTGTTTGATATAATGCAAGTACAAAATAGTCAATAATGGCTTCAGAGATTTATTTCATGAAAACCTTAAGATTCTATGCAATGTAGAATATGTTTTGTTCTCGTTCAATTGTTGCAGAATTCAATACCAAAAATTCACAAAGTATATATAAAGTTGTGAAAAGATTGCGTTCTTTGACTGTATTTCAGGATCAATATGAAGAACAAAGAACGATGAGAGTTTGTTACAAAAGATTAGTGATTACACGATAGTGACATTTACATGTATTGTTAAGTATTGTATTGTTCGAACTTAAGTATTGTAAAGTCACAATATGTTTACCAATAAATAGTTGCACGTCGAATGACAGAACAATAGATTAAGCTTAACAGTACGAACACAACTCAACCAAAACTTTTCGACTAATCAATGCATTACTTTATTGAATACAAACGTTATATCACTTTAACGTCATTTCTTAAAATATTCTTTTATAGGCTATATTCAATTTAAAGAGACACAGAGTATGTTGATAGGATAACATATGTCAAATTTTGAATCGATGTTATTACATCGGGAACCACTAACTGTTACTGAAAATAACAAGTTAAAGGTCAATCAGTACATTAGAGCGAAAATACGGCCATTCAAAGTCGCGAATTTGATCGAAAACCGGACAATGTGGCTCGAGTGGCGCGCGCAAATTCGCCAAACGTAATTTTGAAACCTTGTCATAAGCTGACAGGAAGATACATTCGATTCGATAGTGTTTATTAGGTATTGTAACTAATAGGTAGATTAATTGGATACATACTTTCGAAGATGAAACGTATTTGAGATGTTTTGAGAGATAATATGCATAAATGGATATATTTGCAAGTCCAGTGATGAGATATGAACTTCAATCAGCATAATAGATATTTTGTAGCTTATCAAAGCCAAATAACATTTTAAGAAAGATACTCTGTGTCACTTTAAAACAAATGAAAAGTAAAACGACACCGCATATTGACCATATCCATCAATCGTCAATAAACTTATATGAACTTACAACATCACATCATTGAGGTAAGGTTGAACTAAAGAATTGATCTTTGTTTAATTATGAGATGTTCCACACGATCTAAGGTTATCTTGAAAAATGAAGACAGTGTGTCAGAAAATGTAAAAAAGATCCTGATATAGATTGTTATCCGAAAGGTCTGATTAAATCTAAATAATTATAGTTACTCCATCTGTATAGAGGAATTTCTTAAAACTTTTCAAAATGTGCACTTTATTCTAAGATTCATCGTATATTGAAGATTAGGTTTCTGCAACTTGAAATGAAGCCAGAGAGCAATCTTTCACATTAATTCAGCTAAGATATCGACATGACCAAAATGAGGAATCTTTCTAATCTTAGAGCAATTTTGATAGGATAATTTTACAATTATGAAAGTCAAATCTACCTGCAGAATAAAAGCTATGTTCGACAAATAAACTGGTGTTAACTTGAAACTTGTCTAACCTATATTAAAAGAGAAATCAAATGTTAGCAACAAACCAGGTCATTGTGAGTCTTTTATAAAATAAAAATATTTCACCTGCACTGAACGTACTTCAGCCTCATTATAAAGGTACCTTATTAATTCTTATATTTTTCAATATATCGATTTCATTTCAGAAACCTTGTCATCAATAACTAACATTCGTATGTTAAAATCAATGACTCTTGTCAAGATACATTATTTGAAATAGAGCGACATTCTTTAACCGACCATGCAGGCATTACATTTCGTATTTCGTGTCTTCCATTACTTTTTATCAATGAATATTCACATTGATGCCATAGATTATCCTCAAGCACAATTACTGAATTTGAGGAGTGGTTGTTGAACGTTTCAACGTCATTGAATACTAAATTGACTCGCTGATATTCGTTTTTAAGCAGTGAGAATTATCATTGAATTTAATTCATAACAAATATGGAATGAATTCTGCATAACCTTATTGTAGCAAGTACCATTCACAAACAATTAGAGATATTGTCATTTAAATGTTTTATCATTTTTGGGTTTTTGTAGTTCAGTTTACAATACAGTAAACAATAGAAATCCAAGAAATCGCCGCGAAAAGATAGCATCAACAATTAATGTGTTCGTTGGAAACCGTTTCGTATATATTTGTAGACATACTCTTTATGGTTTATTGTTTCACTATTTTAAAGTTCAAATTTCAAGTTGGGTTTCAAATTCGAAAGACATACAATATGAAATACCTAAGTATGTCCGGCAGGTGATAGAGAGGAAGGACGATAGGCTACAGACATCACATTTATGGTTTTTGTATCAATACAGTTTACAAACTGTAAAGGTATAAACAAAATATAAAGAAAACTTCTATGTTATGAACATCACACCATTGCGGAGACAGAGTACGATTTATTAGTGTAATCTGATTAGCCAAAAGTTATGCGGATTAGAGAATAAGTCTTTATCAACATGCTTATAGACATTGAGTAAATTATGGTTTTGTCATATATAATTCACCACTGTACTCTTAAACTTTAACACAACTGTAGTTGCACTAATTTATACAGCAAAACACATATAGGCACTAACATTTGTTATAAATTTTTACTGTAAACAGAAGAGTTATTTCAAACAAGCGGTGTTTACGCCATTCTCTCCCAAGAGAGGCAGATCAAGTCATGAAATGTTGATACAGCCTCTGTTCTATTACGTCGACTTTGTGGGATATAATGGGAGATGCCTGATTGGAGGTAATCAAAGTTCGTTGTGCAATCAGCGACGCTGTTTTAAAATCATCATTTTGGCAACTGAATCATTGCAAAAGCATCCTGTTCATCACGATTTCGGTTAAGTTTCATAGTCGAGAACTTGAAACAGCTAGATATTTCCAAATTCTTTGGGATACATGTAAAAAGTGTAACCTTAAGCTATTTGAAAGCAATATCAATTTTGTCCTTATCTGTCAAGCTTACATTGATTTAAAACTATGTATTTCTCATTTCTATTTGTTTCCAAGTATATCAAAATGTACTGCTTTATTGTCAACCCAAAATCAACAAATATCTCTGAATTATGCATAATATAGTTTTTTTATGAATTGAATTGAAAACGAAAAATGCTCTCGCCATATACAGATTTTAATATTTCTGTCTAAGGATTGTACAACATGTTCCTGTCTTCACCAATGAGTTGTCTGTTGTACTAATAAGCTTGTGGCCTCACAGTATTTAAATGCATGATGATAAGATATTAAATGCATCCAAAAACTTTTTGAGGGGCTTTTGTTCATCTCAATATAAATGAACTTTAAAACTTTTAAACGGCTTAGGATAACCTTCTTACAGGTTACTTTGATGGCTTGAGTAATTGGATCTTATGAGATCTAACGCCTGCTTAGGCCGCATACCGACCCGTAACAAAATTCTAGTTTCGGGGTAACAAAATCAATACGACGGATCGGTACCGTGACGTGATAAACTATAATTCCGCAAAACAAGATCTCATGTAATAAGATTGGTTAGACAACAATTCTATGAATAAAGAACTAACTTTTAGAAAAAAAGTAATATTGCTCAAAATCTTCAACTCACGTCATGTACAATGAACAATGCACTTTTTGCAACTCATTTTGTTTTTGCAAAATATTTCCCAAAGGATCGCAATGCCAATTTCTTAATGTTCACATGCCAATCAATAAGATGTACTTTATGAACATCGATTGCATACTCCATGAACTCAGTAACAAGTAATTGAGTAATTGCTAAATATTTATGTCTTAAATATGTAAAGCGTGCCCGCAGGGAGTAACGGACTTATGTAAACCATAGAACCATTGTAATGTATCATTTACTATTTTCATTATCATAATCTTTTTGAAGAATATATTTTAATCGCATATTCGAAACGCTCATACAGATTTTACATCGGTAATGTTTAAAGTTTCGGAAAAATTGCTATGAAATCCGATTCAAATTTTTCGATATTAGAAGGAACCACAACTATTGAAATAAAACATTTCAGAAACTTATGGAAAGGACAAAATAACTAAAATAACTTTTATAGGAAATATAAAGTTCATTCTTTAAAATATTTTTTTTATCCATTGATAACATAATATATTCTAACCCAAAAACTCCCGTCTTTTAACGGTATGTCGAGACCGGGAATCGAACCCCGGTCTTCCGGGTGACAAGCGGACAGCCTACCACTGAGCTACGTCCCCGGTCAAATTATATTTTCAAAGGGAACGAATTATGCTCCTTAGCTGATATGATACGGTACTCCAACAGTGACCATAAAGCATTTATATTTGCAGCTCATTGGTCGTGAATATCCCGATTTCTTTTAAGACGCAAAACTCACATGGCAGGGATGACGTTGAAGTGGGCGATGAAATGTATACGGTATTACATTGAAAGTTTCAAAGGCAATATGGTTTTGAAATAATCAATTTATCTAAATGATTAGTCACGTACATCCGGGTTTCTTCTAACAAACATGAAAAAGGATTTGGTTACAGAAACGTTTAAGTGTAATGTATCCTACTAGACCTTGATAATTGTCACGCTGGATATGCATGTCCAATGTGACAATAGAGAATGGAGAATACGGCGATTAAAAGACAGAAACCTATCGATAATCTATCTATACAATAATGTTCATCACAATTAGGGTTTTTACTTTAAAAAACATCCGTGCATTATACAACGAATTTCACATTTCTTAAAAAAATCAGTATGCGGAAATATTCCCAAAAACGTTACAAATATTCGTTGTACACTAAATAACGTTCAACGTATATGTTTTCATTTTCCTGACATCACTTTATATTCCCCCTAAAAACGTGCTACTGCCCCTTTAATCCAAGTGACCATTTTATATTGCTTTTTTCTGTTAAGAGTGCAGAGCTTATTTAAGGGTTTGAGTCAATGATGCTTGTTTTTGAATTTATAAGCAACATGTAGCCAGCCTATGTTTTTCACTGATCAATCAAATAAAGGTACACCTATAGCATGAACAATGCTCGCAGTTATAAAAAAGTACTACAATATTGATCGTCCTGGTGACAATTATGAAAACTGGTTTTGATCGAAGAATATGGATGATTTATAGGAGCAATTTATTGATTTTAATAACCATCATGTAGTCCTTCATTTACCACAGAAAAGTAAATATTGACTGAAACTTCCTAAGGGCTATGTTATTGATACTTCAGTTGATGACCTTTCCGTACTTCATTGGTAACAATACAGCTGCGTATCTTAAGTTTGTTCACTTACCTTCCTATTCTAGTGTAAATATCATGTAGTTTGTAACGTCTTTCAGGCATCCTATCATTGCGAAACCGAACAGGGTAATGTGAAAAAATTCCACTGCATAAGTTAAGATTCAGTTTGCGTTGACATATTCGTATGTCATACCTAGCAGATAGCTGTAACAAATTTGGCAGGTCATTGAAGTGACCAGCGGTCAAAATTTCGAAAACACTGATTTCTAGTTTGCTCTAAAAAATCCTTCATAAGTGATCAACAGCTTTAGATCTTATATGTGTGTTCTTTTGCACTAAGACAACGAAACTGTGCTGATTGTTTCCCTACAAAGTTCACATGGATGATTTTGATCGAAATTTAAGAAAATCTGAATTTCACAAATATGACCCAATCTGTCTACTTAACAATACAGACAACAAGACGATCCCGAAATATGGTTTGGGAATGGTTATTTCACACATGGACAATTGATGATCTTCTGTAAGTGGTCCTGGAGTTATTTTATGAACGTCAAAACGAAACCCAATTATATGATATTTGCACTAAGATCACTAGCAGGTGAACAAACTTAAAGCCCCTGTCACACTTCAGCGTATACTACATGCGTACGAGTTGCGTATGGCAATTTCTCTCATACGCAGCAATACGCAGCCGAACGCAGATCACGCAACTCATACGCATCTTGGTTGTGTTAAGGTAGATTCTTGTAGGTTGGCATGCGCTTGGACCATTTCATACGCTTGATAGTTTTGGACATGCTCAAAACTATGCTGCGTATGGTTAACACGCAACTCATCGGTTTTTCATCGGCCGAGGGCGGTACATGTACGTTAGGTAATCGTAATGAGTATGCACTTCATACGCAGTGTAAGTTGATGTCCTGAACCAACGCATTGATAGCGCATTGTAGACGTACACAAAACGCTCTTCAAGCAAATGTGGCACGTATGAAGAACGATCATAAACCGAATGATAACAATGGAAAAATGCATTGTCCAGTTTTTCCTTATGAGTAACGTATGACAAGCGTACTCATAGCATACATAGGGTACATCGTGAATTTGATATAGATACCATAACGAAAGGTGAGCATAATACCTCCGTATACTATTTGATAGTGTTTCTTTCTTTTATTTAGCACTATAATATTGTAGTCTTAAAGAATTAAGAGTCGAAACTATCCAACTATGATAACAAGCGCATGGAAATACAAATTGAAATTAATTAACCATTTTGTTAAACAATTTCATTCAATCATTCATTAAAAGTTAAATTTAAAGTTCATTAAAACAAAACGCTGAGGATAGAAACATAATGAGTTAATTATTTTACTACTAATTCTAGTAGAGAAGAAGAGATAAAAAAAAGAAATAAATAGCATTACATATCCATGTAAACAAAATCATTAAAAAGCTAATATAGGAGTTATCCAGGATAATCTTCTGGCCAAGTGTGTAGGTAAATTAATGTAATGGAACATTTTGAATGAGTGTTTTAAAAATGTTAGTTCTCCTTGAAAACAGCAGGTCCGGCCAAAAACGAGGGAATGAAACCGATGCTTTTATTTCAGCATGACATGGTGATTAAACAAATCAAAGAGGGTGGGTGCAAGTAACGGAAAAGATCCGAACTAAGCTTTAATGGGGAGAAGAATGTTTTGTTTTATATTTCAGTTCTAAAAGTTTCAATACCTCAATCGAGAGGTTTGTATTCGTACAGAAAAGATCAAATATCAGGCGAAATCTGCGGATTGTTATTTAAGTGGGAACTCCTTTTAATCACATGTGATAGAGAAATGGATTCAGAAAACTTAACTTTATCCAGCACATTTTTGTTTAAATAATTTGTCTTGCAATTGTCTGAATAAGATATTTATATATATATTACCTACGAAAACGTACTACAAAGACAGACAGCATTGACTATTATGTGGACGCAACGTGCTCGGAAAATACTCGTTTTGTTTGCGCAAGGCATGCGGTAAATATAAGTTGTGAGCGTCTAGAGTATGGTATGTATGCGCTCTGCATATGCAATTATCTGCCACAATATATTGGGGATACGCAAGTCATATGCATCTCCAAAGCAACCCCAACGCAAAGAAAACGCAAAGTTCGTAAATCTGTCACTCCATGTGTGGTACAAGTAAGGCAACAAACGGTAAATGTTTGAGCGAACGGGTTGCGTATTAAAAAATTTCCATACGCAACTCACACGCACTTGCTATACGCTTAAGTGTGACAGGGCCCTAAGGTACGCAGCTGTATGCATGTCTTCGTTCCACAATCTACTTCGTCAAAGGTTAAACATCAGTAAGTTGATGTGCAAATGTTAAGCCACACATAGTAAGCGTCTTCCAACATTTTCTACATCCATCATTTAGCATTGACAGCATTAGATGTCGTTGTAAGTATCTGATAGTATATATTGACAATCAAATTGGTCAAAATGAGAGTAAGCTCCCAGACCTCGTCAAATACAGGGTACTGTCATGACATGAGCTTACATGAACTGACTTTGAAAGAAGATATTGATCATTTCCCTTGGGGCATTTAAGAAGTTGAAGCAACAAAGAAAGACAAGTATTTGATGAATATACAACTACTTTTCTCTGTGCATGCAAAGTTTCGACATATAATAATGTCGTTTTCTAGCAATGATACATGAGTAGAGTTGCATGCATGATGGGTAGGTATATATATATATATATACGAAATGAATAAAGAAGTTGTATATTCATTAAATATTCTTCATTCAACATTGATCATATTAAAGCAAACATGAATTAATTCAATGTAATCTTTCCTCATACATAAAAATAACTTAACATTAAGTGATCGTCCCCTAGGATCATGCCATAATAATTTAGTTGTTTAGATATCAAATTATTGATAAATGTCTGATGTAGACTTGAGGATTAAAAGATAACAGTTGCAACACCAAGGTATCCAAGCACTAATACAGAATGAAATGTAGAATCATATTTTGGAAACCATGGGACAATAAAGTGTACAGTATAAAAGCACAATTACAGCTTCATAAATCTAGAATAACATGTTGGAAACCAAGGGACAATAAAGTGTACAGTATGAAAGCACTATTACAGCATAATAAATCTAGAATCATATTTTGGAAACCAAGGGACAATAAAGTGTACAGTATGAAAGCTCTATTACAGCATCATAAAATCTAGAATTATATTTTGGAAACCATGTGACAATAAAGTGTACAGTATGAAAGCACTATTACAGCATCATGAAATCTAGAATCATATTTTGGAAACCAAGGGACAATAAAGTGTACAGTATGAAAGCACTATTACAGTATCATAAATCAAGAGGCATATGTTGGAAACCAAGGGACAATAAAGTGTACAGTATGAAAACACTATTACAACTTAATAAATCTAGAATTATATTTTGGAAACCATTGGACAATAAAGTGTACAGTATGAAAGCACTTTTACAGCATCATGAAATCTAGAATCATATTTTGGAAACCAAGGGACAATAAAGTGTACAGTATGAAAGCACTATTACAGTATCATAAATCTAGAGGCATATGTTGGAAACCAAAGAATACCGTTGTCAGACTTTCCATTGTTTCTGGTGTGCCATGTTCTACAAATATTATGATTGCAACATAAAGTAATATTGGAAAGAATATATCATGAAATGTTTATAATAGTGTGGAGAAAGAATAACAATGTTAAGTCAGAGCTCTTAAAGGAATTGTTCTACGCTCAGAAAACCAATTCTATTTATTGAACGTTAAATGATTAAAGACCTGAAACAGTTCAACAAGGACACGATTTAATGGTTTGTTGTTAATGTCTTGAAAATAGAGACTGTTAAGGGTGTCTTAATTCATTATATTGACTATATGTCAGCCCTAGTATTTCATCTTATAAAGTAAAAATTCAATATATTATTAAAGTAAAAATTCAATATATTATTAAGGTACACTGCAATTTATTATGTACACATGCTTCGTCTATTTGTAGATTAGGCAAAAAGTTTGTTTTCTTCTTTATGCATCAAAATAGTTTCAAAGTCTTTCAATGACAAATTATTTATTAGGGGAGTATCTTGATAATAAGTGGGTTAAACAGGGATTGTTAAGTGTTTGTCAGTTTAACATAAATCAATTTGTCCCTGATATATATATAAATGTTGATAATCGATTCAAATTAAATTTGTCTTGGAACACATGATGTTAACGCAAACTGAATCTTAACTAATGTAGTGAAATTTCAACATTATCCGTTTCGGTTTCGCAATGATAGGATGCCTCAAAGACATTGCAAATTACATGATATCGCACTAGAATACACAGGTAAGTGAACAAACTTAAGATACACAGTTGTATGTTACCCCGAGAAACTCATGAAATGACTATCTAAACTAGTTTTCATTCTTCGTTACATTAGCCTCTTTCACTGATGGTTTTAGAACCAAACATATTGACATTTTACCTACATGTATTTAATGAAATGAATAAAATGTTGAAATTGTTATACCTGATGCCATCATCAACGATCGAAAACATTAAAATAAACATCTACAATATAAATATATTGAATACAGAAATTAAGAAGTTTTACCAAATGTAAGACAAGGATCTTAAATAAAAAGTAGTGTACATTCTATACCAAGCGTTCCTTGTTCGATAAAGCAACATTGAGTTCACCCAATCCCTAAACTAAATTGGTACGAACTAAATACCCGTCAACAGTATTCAATTGGTACTTGATAAAGTCTCCTTAGATGAAATATTTGGGGTAAATTATCAGATGTTTGAGCCTCTGAAGACAAAACTAATGCATGAACTAATACTTATTCGAGACATTTTCAAGAAAGAGAATTTCAAACAACCGTGCTACTGTCCCTTTAAAGGGGCAGTAGCACGTTTTTAGGGGGAATATAAGATGATGTTAGGAAAATGAAAATTAATGGTTCCAATTGAAAGACATTTATTTAAACTAAATGGAACAGTAATAACTGAAATATATAACGTAACGTTTAGCCATGCGATTGCTTTTTCTTACAAAAAATGAATTAAAGGTGTTCACAAAAAATGGCCGCCAATGGATTTTGTATGAATCTTCATACTTTGTCCTCTGACTATGGATGATTGGCTTGTGTAATGAGATTATTGACACTGTTAAACTAATACATTTTACATTAACTTACAATTATCAGTTAAAAATTTAAAATGTAAAATTATCAAAATACGTGCTACTGCCCCTTTAATGCATGTGTTGTTAACTCCAGTGGGAGAATTGTATCTATTGTTGTAGTTCTAGAATCATCCTTTAGACCTTAGTAAACAAATTTTCTTTTCAAAAATTTAAAAAGTTAAGTATTCTTTTATCTAATAATGTATCCGCCTTTTAAGTGACGTTGAATTCTTCCTGTCCCTTTCATCTTGAATATCTTCATCAATATTTCACTTGTGTTCACTTCGAACGTAGGAAGGATTAAATATTTATGATCAAAACGTTAGGGATGATAGACATTTTGAATTGCGTAATTGAGATGAAATTGATCGAAACAAACCACTCGTGTTCAACTATTCAAATAACTTGCAACAGTATGATGTTGCTCTCCCAGCATATCCCAAAGGACCATACAGTTTTTAAAAATGTCAGTTTAATTATAGAATCAAATTTCACTGTAAACGTTCATTCTACATACAGAATGTAACCTACATTAAAAGACTATTTTTCATGTATCTTCCTTAGTCATCAACTATAATTACTAAAAAGGCAAAGAAAACAGAATGATGCCAATTAGGTATTACTGAGAATATGAACGTCTTTCGAGATCATATTTAAATTCTAATATTTAAAGGGCACATACAAGTGGCATACATTGAAAAACGATTACAACTCATGCCATAACAATAAAAGTGTTATTATAAAGAATTGTTTCCCTACTGTACCTTTTAGATCTGTTAATACATCTCGTTCTTAAAATGTGTAGATGTCACTTTTACCTGTCTCTCTGTGTCTGTACTTTTAACTTTATTCTTATTAAAATTTCAATATTCTAAACATCCATGAATTGAATAAGAAGATAAAATGTTCTTATATATTTAATTTCTGTTTGGGACTTCTTTGCACCTTATCACAGTAAATTTAGATTATTTTTTTAATTTGAATTTTTTAATTTTAAACTTGATCAATGAACAAAAAACTCCAATTCAATTATAGTTCATTAAGTTGACATATGCGTGTTTCATTTTTTATAAGTATTATTTCAAAGGATTTAAACAATTTGTCACATGTTCACAAGTAATTTTATGTAAACCTGCCATGGGAAGTTTCAGAAGTTGTTCATTATTCATTTCACACATGTGTGATAGAAATTCAATACATATTGATTTTGAGGGAGTTCCTGAACACAGAGATGTACGCCTTTATGCTGCCTTGTTTATATACTACGGTCTGTTAATCACATTGTTATTCAAATTATATTTTATCAAGGTTTTATATCTGATTTCATCGGATAAACAAAATACACATCGAAGAGATTACGTTCAATTTGGCATAACATGCTCAACTTGATTATGGCATTACCAAGGGATTTTGTAAATGAAGTTAGGAAACGCATTCACAATATCTAAACTGTTACGCACGTATTTCTTACTTGTTCTACCCAAAAACACGAGATTATGCCAAAATAAACGAAGCAAATCAACAGTTATGGTGCAATTTGCAGTTTCATGAACTCTTTCCTGAAACCGAAGAGTTCGAATAGTTAGTCAGGATAAACCATTTCCAAATGAGACTGTATAGAAAGAATCATATGACTCAAACGCAAATGTACGAAAGCCTACAAGGGCCAAATTCAATGACAACATTTTTTTCTAAAACTTGTTATTACAACTTTTAAAGGTGTAATTACATTTTTTAAAGGTGTAATAACAATATTCAAAGATTTAATTTTGTATATTCAAGTTTTAAAGTTGAAATTACAACTTTTTAAGTTGAAATATCAACTTTTCAAAAGTGAAAATGCAACGTTGTTGTGTATCGGCTTTTTCAAACAAACACCAGAAACGATCAAGCCCAAGTAAACGAAGTGCACCCAATCATGGTGCAATTTGAAGTTTCACGAACTTCTAACTTGATTTCCTAAAACCTGTCAGCTCGAACTTATGTATAATTTTCTAATGATAACCCATTTGTTACTGAGTCTGTTACGATAGAATAATTAGTTTGCAAAGCAAAAGTGCATAAAACTGATAGATTGTTCAAAACGGAAAACGATTTGACAAGTCAACTGTTTTTCTCACAATAAAAGTATTTCTTTCTAAAACCGTTTCCTTGAAATATAGTCGTTTGGATAATCAATTGATAGTTTCAGGTATTATGCAATGTAGAATTAATTTTCATTGTTCAAGTTATATTGTGGACGATTAAAAAGTAGCATGGTCTATTGTTGTCAAATATTGATATTCTGGGAGGAAGTTGGCAAGGTTTAGTTAAAGTTTACTGGTTGAATACTGGCGTTCCTTTTATATTGCAGTATTTATAAAGGGAAGCATAGATGAATGGGAATTGTTACGTGATAGAGTTTAAGAGGATAATGAATAATACTGAATTCAGAATAATGACTTTTATTCTTTAGATTCCACTGGTTTGTTTGGACAGAAGGACTTCACAAGACACTACACACCAGGGACGTTTCTGTTCAATGCATGTGTTGAGTGCAGTGTTATAGAGACTTCTATAAACACTATGAAAACCATAAAGTCATCGACAAATCTATGAGTTGCCAATGGTTACAGTGTTTGAGACACTTATTGTTCAAATTTAACAAATACAAATGTTTTATCTTCAGGACATACCGTTAGGATTATCTGAAGGGCTGTCTTCGAGAACTTTAGTACTCTTGAAGAGGTGGCAGATCAATTTCATTTTAAGATAGTGACTGAGAGTGAAATAGTGCTTGGGGTCGTTGTACGAAACGACTTAACACTAAGGTAAACCTTTGTGCCATCCTTTGCATTGCCCAAGGTTACTTTGGTGGTCAAATCAGTTATATGCTAGACTAAAATTTAGTCTATGAAATATTTAAAATAATTACTGTACCTATTTATGTTATTTTATTTCTTGAGGCTTTTCACTTCATATGTGTAGTCAGTCAATCTAGACTAGCAGAAATAGGATCTAGACTATATAAAAGGCTCCTATTTAATACACAGTCATGAAGCAGGACTACGAGTAGAAATACTTTTGCATTGGAAAAGTCGATAAAGCATGGTTGCTAAATACTTCCTCACTTCTCCTGCAAAAGATGACAAATTGGACAAGTTGTAACGTTTAGTCTGTTAGTACAAAAACAATGTGATAGAAGTTATTTAATGTATTGATTGTGAAGCAGAAAAGAACCTCTGAACACAACGATAGATGGCTTAACGTTGGCAAGTTTATATGTCACGGTCTGTTGGTCACAGGACATTAAGATTACCAGTTAAATTGTCGTGACGGTTTCCTGTGATGCACTACATACATGTGGATTGGAATACTTTCTTTATTGCTACATTCGGTATGATTTACAAATTAGGTTTTACAAGAAACATGGTTTTAAAACCTATTCACAATAACTAAATGATGTGTAACGAATGTCCTTTTTTTCTGACAAACATCAATAGATATTAGGTTCAATCATATTTAGTGCCATTTTTACACTTTTTGGTACATTGTACATACACATTATGTAATCTAATTCTTTCATATTCTCTGTACAGCTGCGTATCTTAAGTTTGTTCACTTACCTTCGTATTCTAGTGCAAATATCATGTAATTTGTAACGTCTTTGAGAATCTTATCATTGTGAAAACGAAACCGATAATGATGAAATTTCACTGCATAAGTTAAGATTCAGTTTACGTTGACATATTCGTGTGTCACACCTAGCAGAAAGCTGTAACAAATTTGGCAGGTCATTGAAGTGATCAGGGGTCAAAATTTCGAAAACACTGATATCTAGTTTGCTCTAAAAAATCCTTCATAAGTGATCAACAGCTTTAGATCTTATTCATGTGTGTTCCTTTGCGCTAAGGCAACGAAACTGTTCTGACTTTTTCCTACAAAGTTAACATGGATGATTTTGTTCGAAATTTAAGAAAATCTGAATTTCACAAATATGACCCAATCTGTCTATTTAACAATGCCAAATATCGACATTCAGCACCAGTGACAAGACGATCCCGAAATATGGTTTTGGAATGGTTATTTCACACATGGACAATTGATGATCTTCTGTAAGTGGTCCTGGAGTTATTTTATAAACGCCAAAATTAAACCCAATACATGATATTTGCACTAAGATCACTAGCATGTGAACAAACTTAAGGTACGCAGCTGTATATACAGAACTAGTAACTTTATGATTGGAGAACAAAGAAAAGAGAAGTTAATGAAATAAAAAAAACCTAAAACATCCTTACTTTATTTTTTAAAATTCAAATTGAATTGCGACTGTTTTAATGATGAGATTATGCATTGCATTACATAATATCCTCCAGTTAAACTAATCCGTTGTCGTTTAATTCATTGTCATTTGATAAGGCAAGATGACAAAATCAATTGATGAGAACATTCAGTACAGGCATTAAGCAATGTGGGATTAAATTTCATTGTTCAAGCTCCAATACGGTTAAATTAAATGTACCACAGTCTATTGTTGTCAAAAATTGATATTCCAACAATAGGGTTGTCAGGTTTATAAAAACCCTTTCCTGTTTTTTTCCGGTGTTCTTTTTATATTTCAGCATCGTTAAGGGGAGGTTAATAACAATCGGAATTGTTTCAGGATAGCTTTAAGAGTACAGAATAACAACTTTTACAGTTTAACTTCTTTGAGAAGCATTTTAGAAGTTGGAATGACAATAATGCTGAGGAATATATGGATGACAACTTCTTTGTTCATTGTATGCGACGTTTCGACACAGATTCTTTTGAGAACGACACAAGAATCTGTGTCGAAACGTCGCATACAATGAACAAAGAAGTTGTCATCCATATATTCCTCAGCATTATTTTACAGTTTAATCGTTTAAGTTTTGTAATGACACAATTACTTTAACGCCATCAGCAATGTCTTGGTGTGTAACACGTGACATCTTTCTTCAAGTTGCGTGTTGAGTGACAATCTGATACAAACTTAGATAAACACTACGAACAATAAATTCAACAAATAATCTACGAGTAATCGATTGCAACTTTGTTTGGGGTACCTATTGTTCACATTTATGTCTTGGTAACTTGATATGATGAGATATCACGATGAGTACTCGAATACCCTTGTGAGTTGACGTATTTTTAGATTACTTTGATAGCTATTTAATCTTGACAAAGGAAATAAACGAAATATTGATCTGCAGTCATTCCTTGTTCGTTACCAGACCCTCAAGGATATGAGAAGAGATTTTTCTACGAGTAGTCGATTAAACGAGTACGCTTATCGGATAGAACATTACTTTCTTTCCTTTAACCATTGCTAAATGATATTTATAATTAGTCAAGCAGTACTAAAAATTTATCTAAAATAGAATATTTTTCTGAAATTATTTCCGATTTAAAACAGGAAACAGTATGGAAAGCCAATACTTAACAGCCCACACACATATCTTGTGTCTACTTATCCATTGAGGAATTGTTTAACATCGAATAAAGCGGGAAACTGCTTCTAGGTGCTACATGGGCACTAATTGAAATACAACTTACATTCCTTTACATAAGATACATTGATATCTTCAAACCAGGTAGCAGACATGGAAAAAAGAAAATCAAACACATCTAAACATTTTATGACAAACCTTAAGTATCATTTATCAAGTATTCATTTAATAAGTCAATGTCTTATGTTCCCCTAAGTACAACTACCATTTTTCATCTTTGTAATTTACTTACCATTTTCATACAAGGGTACTTTATGCAACAAAATAATGTGAAAGTTATATCTCAATATCAACATTTATTCGTAAGCTCACTTAAACTTACAAAACGTTTACGACCTTTTACACAATAGTTTGTATGATATGACATGAACATAATGGCTTCAAATAAGAGTCGGAATCAGTATTCCCAATGATAGAAATTCGATGTAAAGTATCGTTAAAAATTCTTTTGAAGTTCACGTAAAGTTTCCATTGACATTCTCACATCATATATAATGACATTTTTGTACTGTTGAATTCATTCACATGAACATATCCTTGAATTTTATATCTGTAAAGGTTGAGTGCTATATTTTAAGCCCCATTATCATACTTGCATGCTGTTTGTGATGAACTTTAACTATTGAGAAAGGAAATACATCACTAGGTAAAAAACCTTTCGTCGAAAGTTTGATATCACGTTTACATGGTTTAATGAACAAAAAAATAACTAATTCGACGTCAAAAGTACAGTACCCACTGCAAAAGTGCCATAGCTTTAAACGAACCCGCTTTCTGTGACATCATCATTATGTGTGCCAGTAGGTTTTGAAACGCGTGTCAGTTACCGCAATTGCGTCCGATGGGTATCAACTTGGTCGGCAACTAATGGCTGATTCGGAGAAAAAGAAAATGTATTTATGAGCGACAAAGACGACTTTCAAGCGTATAATTAGGAACCGGGAAATTGTGAGATGGCCACACTTGATTCGCCTTCATGTCGACATGCCGGGGTTGGTCGCAAGATATTGTTAAAAATACCACCAATACAGTAAACATACTTTAAAATATATTGCAGTTTGATATATAATGGGTCTTTAAGGAGTTTGTCTAAACATCATTTTATCATGAAGATTAAATACGCTCTGTGGGTATTCGAAATAGGCCATGAATATATCAAAAGAATGTTCTTACATACATAAAATGAAGTACATTATTGTATGTCATGAATGGAACTAATGTGGATTTACTTTGATCGTAGATTATTGATTTAATAAAGCTATTTTATTAATCTTATAAACAGCAAAAATGATCCTTCTTGTACACGAAAATAACTTACCGATCATTATCTAGGATTATTTGATAATTTACTTGCTTAATGATCTATCCTTTGGGTAATGATATCTTCGATTTAAAGATAGCTTTAAAGGCTTGAACGACTTGAAAGAGTGTTTCACTTATATTACAGATTTAGAAATTTCATATTTTCCATTAACAAATATTAAATAGTGAACATTCACGATTAAAATTTCAGAATGAACGTTCTACCATGCCTTATAAGTGCTATTGTCATAATGTACAACATTGATTGTAATAATTTCAATAAAGGTAATATATTGTTATGTTATCATATGATTTCTATGAGTGGAAGACTATAGTAGACAAAATTGTATGTCATCGTTAGACAGTTGTTGTAAAGAAAAACATAGCTTTTTCAAAGTTAAAAAGAGACAACTCTACTCTATATTGGTGTATTAGGTTTTCATATTAGCACTTAAACAGATATGCAACTCACATCTACATGCTAGCAGGCAAGGGACATTAGCAACACGATCTAGATTGCATGAATCATTTTAATGAATACATAATAAAACAAATAAAACAACAACAACAACAACATGTTTAAACAAAGTGAATTGGTATCATTCTTTTGAAATGAAATAAAGGAAATAAAACACATAACAAATTCAAGAGTCAACATAAGATGACATATCCCGAAGGTCCCCATTAAATCAAAATATCTATTCTTAGGCTTGATATAGAGGACAAAGTCATGTGTCAAAGTTGTAAGTTCCATTTCAATGGAAACCGTCAAAACGGAAATCAGACTGAGAAGATGAAAATCTCATCTACAATTGCTGACTGAACCAGATGTAAAGTTTCAATGAGCTAGGTCAAATAAATTTGAGATAATTATGCTCTCGAAACGAAATTCTAAGTTACGTTTTCATTGAAAGTGTCTAAACGAAAATCGGAAGGAGTTGAAAAATCACAAAATGTACATCTTAAAGGGGCAGTAGCACGTTTTTAGGGGGAATATAAGGTGATGTCAGGAAAATGCAAATTAATGGTCCCAATTGAAAGACAATGTATTTAAACTAAATGGAGCAGTAATAATTCAAATATATAATGTAAAGTTTAGCCATGCGATTCCTTTTTCTTACACAAAATGAATTAAAGGTGTTCACACAAAATGGCCGCCAGTGGATTTTATATGAATCTTCATGCTTTGTCCTCTGAATATGGATGACTGGCTAGTGTAATGAGACTTTTGACGCTGTCAAATGAATACATTAAGCATTAACTTACAATTATCAATGAACATTTTAAATATAAAATTATCAAAAAACGTGCTACTGCCCCTTTAACATGTTGACTGATACACAATGTGTTCCGCAAACAAAATGATTACGGACGGACTGACATACAGATAGACGGACGGGGCAAGACTATATCATATGATATAACATACCGATGGAACAGAAATTGAGAAATATCATGAAAGTCAATTATTGAATAAATCAGTCAAAATATACAAAACAAATTCCTTGAAAAGGCAGGGGATTTTCTGAGAAAAGAAGTTTCTTCATCGAGTGTGTTTAATCGCATTCTAAAACTTTGTAATTCTTAACAAATGAACTTTGATCAACCTGTTGTATATATCCGGGAGGTTATTGTGAACTGAACACTGTGAACCGAACACTGTGAACTGAACACACAACTAATTATCAAGGTTGAGCATATATTAGATAAATTGGTTATCATCGGTTGTGTTACATGTCCAGAATCGATTTTGCATTTCCTAATTACAGGAAAATCAAATATCATTAGGAGATTATCCGTCGCCTACTTCACTGTTCAAAGAGTATAACCTTTTACTCTTTATCTTGTAATTCTGCAAACATTGATCAAGCAAGGTTTTTATAGATGTGTTGGTTGTACTTCCAACCTGGTTGGATACCCAGAACTTTTTTCTTAACAATAATATGTCTTCATAAAAAATACTTCCTACACTTGCAGATGCAAGAAATAATGGCGAATCGCAATGCACTTAATGACATCTTTTTTCCGATTCCTTTATCTCTTATCATAAAGAAAAGGTTTGTTTTATCTTACATGTACATGTACTTAAAGTGACACAGAATATCTTTCTTAAAATTTTATTTGGCTTTGATAAGCTACACAATATCTAATATGCTGATTGAAGTTCATATCTCATCACTGGACTTGCAAATATATTCATTTATGCATAATATCTCTAAAATGCTTGATTTTATGGAAAAATCAAGAAACATCTCAAATACGTTAAATACCTATTAGTTACAATACCTAATAAATATATCTTCCTGTCAGCTTATGACAAGGTTTCAAAATTACGTTTGGCGAACTTGTGCGCGCCAGTCGAGCCACATTGTCCGGTTTTTGAATGGCCGTATTTTCGCTCTAATGTACTGATTATAAAGGCTGAATGAACCTCAGCTGTATATATATATATTTGATATTCATTAAAAGAAATAGTTTTGTGAATTGTGAATAAGATTCAGTACAATGTTCGCAATGCATTAAATATATAATAAAAGTTTCTATTGAACTTTAGATGACATTTTGTTATTCCGATAGCAAACAGGACGGTGTCACCTCTTAAAAATATATTTATGTATTTCATTTTATGATTGTCAATCCGTGAAAAATACTGAAAAAAATCCATTACACGCCATTACACCTTGAAAAGAATCATGATACGCCATTGTGGCCATATAGGAGATTAGCCTGAGGCATAAAGTTGTAATCAATCATTTTCATAAGTAAGTTATTCGTTTCTCTTTCCAATTGTTCTTCTTCTATTCATTACAGGTATTCATGGTCCGATTTAATGGGATTACTCAGACGAAATAGCTAATCAAACAACTATCACGTGCACGTTTTATTGATATATGATATATTGTGCAAAATTCTGTAGTATGAAATGACCACTTTGCATTTTATGTACATCTGAGAACCTACATCATCATTTTGTATACAGTAATCTAAGTTACATTAAGTGATGTTTTTATGTAAACTACATTTGATCAATTGACGTTATTAAAATGTCTGTCTTATTCTAAATGCATTCATTAAAGAACCTATTGTCATCCTATGAACTACTTCAATGCGATATGAAAACAGAGTATGCTAGTATGAAGAAAACATACTAAGTTTTATTTCGACAGATGACATCAATGTTTAGAGTTCCTATATTGTTTCCCGATTCAAAAATATGCTTCTAGTTCAGAATGCTTAAAGGGGCAGTAGCACGTTTTTTTATAATTTTATATTTAAAAAATTTCAGTGATAATTGCAAGTTAATGTTAAATGTATTATTTTGACAGTGTCAAAAATGTCATTACACAAGTCAGTCATCCATAGTCGGAGGACAAAGTATGAAGATTCACATAAAATACATAGGCCGCCATTTTTGTGTGAACACCTTTAATTCATTTTCTGTAAGAAAAAGGAATCGCATGGCTAAACTTTATGTTAAATATTTGAATTATTACTGCTCCATTTAGTTGGAATACATTGTCTTTCAATTGGAACCATTAATTTACATTTTCCTGACATCACCTTATATTCCCCAAAAAAACGTGCTACTGCCCCTTTAAATGAAGTAACTACCATAGGTAAGCATTTATGCAAGTCAAGTTCGAAGATTTAACTTAACACAGGACATAAAGCATATAAAAAAAATTAAATTATGCGTCGCTGTGTTTTAAGAAAAGATGGTATGATAAAGATGAAAGTCGTCTCAACTTCATTGAAGAAGATAATTTTTACATGTATTTTGAAATTATCCAACTCGTTAGGAGAAAGATAACAAAGAAAACAACATTTCCTAAAGTTTCCTTTATAGATATTTCTGTTTCAAAGGGAACAAAATATATTGCAAGTTTAGTTTAAATCCATTGTCTTTCAATTGGAACCATTAATTTTCATTTTCATGACATCACCTCATATTCCCCCTAAAAACGTGCTACTGCCCCTTTAAAGAATTAAGTCGTTTCTGTTCGTGTTAGACCTTTAATGACACAGTGACGAAGTGATCAAATTTTAACATCATTTGTTTTCAAATTGTGTTGAATTATTTTCATTTTCAAAAATAAAAAAGTCATTTCGGAATAAAAACACATCCGCCTCATCGCATCATTTTTGCATGTATACAAAGACCAGAAACATTTGTTTTGGCCAAACAGCTCTGAACTCTTTGTTTAATCACAAAGCATACAGTCTTCACTCAGTTCACAGAGTCTATCTTGAACATTTTAAAGAATTGGGCATGTGCAATGAAATTCGATTTATGATTATCCATACCTCAATGGATACGTATGTGTATGGGCTGTAAGACTTTCCTTCTTTTAATTGTGGGCTGTAAGAGTTCCCTTCTTTTAATAGGATATCGCTTCCAACCATTTTCAAATGGAATTTTTTTTTAAAGAAACGTCCCTTTTTGTTTTTTTCACACACATAAAAAATCACGAAAGATAATTACAAAATGACTCCATTCTGATAGATGCCAAGGCACTATCTGAAGAAACACATCGCTTAAACGCACAAAATGCAGAGGTTAAGGTACAAAAATATCATTTTGTTATATTTTTTGTTCTATCGAGAATCGAGAATCGAATATAGAGGGGACGTTTCTTTAGGATTTTAGTTTAGTTCAACATCACTATTATACTCATGTATTTGAGTACTCATTGAAATCCAACCTTTATATTCAACAAGGTGTGTATGAAAGTTCGAACAACAATATTTGATAACTATAAACCATGCTTCGAACCAAGTAACCATTGCCAACTTATAGAATACTAAGTGAAGTTATTGTTTTCAATGTGTTTACTGAATTCTTTGTCAAACTGCGCTTCATCAGTCAAAGTGTCCTTATTACATATTAAAGGGGCAGTAGCACGTTTTTTGATAATTTCATATTTTAAATTTGTCACTGATAATTGAAAGTTAATGTTAAATGTATTATTTTGACAGTGTCAACAATCTCATTACACAAGCCAATCATCCACAGTCAGAGGACAAAGTATGAGGATTCACACAAAATCCACTGGCGGCCATTTTGTGTTAACACCTTTTATTCATTTTGTGTAAGAAAAAGGAATCGCATGGCTAAACTATACGTATATTTGAATTATTACTTCTGCATTTAGTTTAAATACATTGTCTTTCAATTGAAACCATTTCTTTTCATTTTCCTGCCATTACCTTGTATTCCTCCTCAAAACGTGCTACTGCCCCTTTAAGTGTCTTGTGAAGTCATTGTGTCAAATAAAACTACAATCTAGAGTAAAATTAGTTATTCTCAGCTAACTTTTCTTTCTTCCGTAATACCAATACTGAATTACAAAAAGAGCACAGATATAAAATAACGTCGTAACCACAATAAACCGGACTTGTTCTTAAAATATCAATATTTGACTACAATAGAACGTGGTACATGATATTCTGCCACAATGCATATTCAACATTGTCAATGAAAACGATTTTCACATTGCGTAATACAAGAATTTTCTCGAAGCTATCAATTGATTATATCCCCGGTGATATCAAGAGACGAGATTCACATGGTTTTTCATAATAAATGTCAAAGTTCAATTCATTATATTTTCCAAAAGTCATTAAGTTCATGATAACTAAATCTAGTAAAGAAGAATTCAGATCGGCGTCAATCACGCTGGTGATCTTATGACCTCACCCTTTTGTTTCATGGACAAATTCATCTGTCAATAATATCAACCCTAACATCTAAAATCAGACGATTTTACCTGGTAATTAGATTCACAATAGATCCATGAACAAGTATTAAGAGTAAACAGACTAACGTGACATTAAGATCATTGATACGCTTGGAAGAATTTGTATCTATTGTGATTAACTAAGATTACCCGAGGTTGTCAAGGAACTTATATATTTCTATTTTGCTTCTACATTTTTACACTTATTAAGTGCACTGAAATTTTATTATTGTGCATGAAATATTTAAAACTAGAGTTGACAGAAACAGAAGAAATTCTAATTTAATGATCTTTAAAGGGGGTCTGCAACCCTGAATTTTTAACTTCCAGAGTTTTATTAGCAGGGCCCCGAAAGAGTCGACCAAATCGTTTGGCTACAAACCGCTTACAGCAGAAAGCCAGTACCAAATTTGTGTCATGTGACCCCTCTTACCCGTCTGGACGCTCTCATTAACGATGGTCAATTATGTTTCACGAGCTAGGTTGCAGACCCCCTTTAAAGTACTTTGAAGCATTTTTAAAATGGTTTTGATCAACTTGTAAAGTTGACATTGATAAACTTCCTTTATACATAGTATTTACAGTTATACTAATAAATTAATCATTGTCTACATTTCATTGAATTCTTAATCTGTTAAAGAACCTCTCCGTGTGTTGTTTGGGGTCACATATGACATTTGATCGAGAAATATCGGTTGTTGCAAGAAAGTATCATTTTAAAGACTTATCAACGTTGTATAGTAACATAAGGAGGGTTTGATTTATCATACATCATTTAGTTCAAATACATTGTCTTTCAATTGGAACCATTTATTTTCATTTTCCTGACATCACCTTATATTTCCCCTAAAAACGTGCTACTGCCCCTTTAAAGTGCACTGCCATATCTATTGACTTGCTTCAAAAAATCTTGTTGACATTCCAATGTCATAAAGATTATACCCGCACTGTGAGTAATTGAATAATCTATGAACATAAGAAATAATGTTCTTTTATACAGAAAATGAAGTACATCAATGATCATGTCATGAATTGCACTGACATGAACTAGCTTAATTGTAGGATATTGGTTTTATACAAACAATGCTTTTCGTAAGATTATGATATCATGAAGATTATATTCGCACTGTGAGCAATCGAATTAAGGCATAAACATATGACAGATAAAAGTACATTATTGACTTCCGTGACTGGAACTAATACGAATTGACGTTGGTCGTTGATTAATGATTTATACAAACTATTTTATGAATTCTTAACTACAGTATAATTCGGATATAGCGAACAATCTGATAAAGTGGACACATTTTTTAGTCCCGTCAATGGCGGCCAAACGTGAGTAGCGAACACCAGATATAGCGAACTAAATTCGTTAGTCCCTTGGAGTTCGTTATATCCGTGTTCTACTGTACAATTATAATCCTACTTTATCCATAAATAAAGCTTAATTTCAACTGATGGTTAATAGGATTATTTGAAGACTGTGTTTATGAAAGTTCAGTACTTCAGGGGAGATAATATGTTCATAATTGCTTCTCTCTACTGACACTGTAGGATCATGACGGGATCATTTGATGTAACTAATTACAGGATAATCTTCTCTAATCAAAAGAAACATTTCTCAAACGTTCAATTTTTTATTACCATTTAAATGAATTTCCCTAACATATTAAAATGGCCACATGCAGTTTACACTTCATACACCTTATTCTACCACTTAGATTAATAAAGTTTAAAGGTTTCTCTCTTCTGAAATATATAACTCATAAAGTAAATTGTGGAACAAGAAACAAGAATGTTCTTCTGTGTCTTTAAAGGGGCAGTAGCACGTTTCTTGATAAATTTATATTTTAAAATTTTCACTGATAATTGTAAGTTAATGCTAAATGTATTGTTTTGACAGTGTCAAAAATCCTATTACACAAGTCAATCATCCATAGTCAGAGGACAAAGTATGTAGATTCACATGAAGTCCAATGGCGGCCATTTTGTGTGAACACCTTTAATTCATTTTGTGGAAGAAAAAAGGAATCGCATGGCTAAACTTTACGTTTAACATTTGAATTATAACTGCTCCATTTAGTTTAAATACATGATCCTTCAATTGGAACTATTAATTTTCATTTTCCTATCATCACCTTTTATTCCCCCTAAAAACGTGCTACTGCCCCTTTAAGGTGCATATAGTGAACCACTTGTAGAAATCTTAAATAATCATTTCACTAGTTTTAAGAAACGTCGTCTTGCAGTTGTAATTTTCTGTTAAGTGGGTCGAGAACATTTTTATGTCTTACTTGCATAGGCGATCTTACACCGAAAATAACATCCTCTTGTAAACCAATACTGCAGTGTATTCATAAACATCACATGAACATATTTGCACATGTACTTTATCTTTGTAGTTTGTAGAATTCATTATAAATAACCCATAACACTCAAATTAATCTAATTAGCTGTTGAGTCCAATGAAACATAGTAAACAACATTAATATTTTAACATAGAAAGACAAAAGGACACAGTAGCAAGGGAATTAAAAAAATGACTTCTTATCAAAATCTCTTACGTGATGTTACAGTATGTGGGTTATGTATGAGGTCATTGTGTGTTATATGTCCTTTTAAAAAGCTTAGTCAAGGAGTTGAAATGACAAGCACAACAGAGTTTTTGAGCTCTTTGAAACTTGATCAGTCTCCTATAAACCATATGTTTGTATTTCATCATACCATCAAAGAGACTAAATGATAGAATAGAATAGAATTGAACTAAACCCCCGTTGTAACATTGTACAACCAAAACGGCCTTGGCAGTCGTGGTTTTACCGAGAACAAAGTTACAGAATTTAAACAATGGTATCAAGTTTTTCTCAAAGTAACTCTGATAAAGATCCTGAGAATGTTCCGGAGCAACGGAACCGACAACTTATTATCCGGGCATTTCATATTATATGACTGCCAGATAATCGTTTATATAATCAGAATGGATGCGTCATTTATAAATTACCCAGGTTAGTTTCTGGCACAGGACATATCTTCAGTTCATCAGGAAATTAGCCTATCCCAAACGTTTTCCATTGTTGTTGATTAAATTGCATATATGACAATACCAGCTTATCAGTATGGCAGATTACCAGGGATAAAAGAGCTGATATTGTCATACTTCCTGTGTAAAACGTCGACCAATAAAGTCATATACATTGTAGCAACCACTGGCATAAGATAAATATAAACTTGATAAATAATCCTTTCTCACAGTGCAACTCGTCATGAAACTTTGTTAATTTACTTGTAGTGAAAACTTTGAGAAAGCAATGTTGTTCTAAATAAACTAAGCGGCAAAAGAAAGTATAGGTCGGTTTTAAAGAGTCATAAAAACACAAATCAAATCATATCAATATAACAAAGCAAATTCCTTTGAACACGTAACTTTTTATGATATTCAAAGAGGTGTAACATTTCTTTTGGCGTTCAGTTTATGTCATGAAATATATTTAGGGATATAAAGGGTGACAATTTTTTTTTAGAAAATGGAGAATAAGCTGACAGCATAAATGCTTTACAATTTCAATGAGACATGACCTGTAGCAAATGTTGCCAAGATTTAGTACCATGTATGTATTGTATCAGTGTATGAAAAAGTTCCTATATATAACAGTTACTACATTACAACATTAGAGACCTTTACATTTCCAAAGAACTTAATTATATTTTTAACCATGGTACTTATTAGACATATTCATGTACAGGCATTTTGTTGGAATCAATGGTTGAAGGTTACTTTCCTTTTTTTTTATCTCTCTTATTTATTCAGGGTTCGGGCCAAGTTGTCGATGTAATAGCAAACTAAACAATTGTTTGAATGTGTATGTTTTATGCCCAGATGAGTTGTCTACCATAAACAATAAGAAAATTTCGATTACCTATTTTGGCTGTGAAAACATTTTAAATACGACCCGTCATGGTCCTTTACGATTATATTCACAACAATTGTTCATATGATAGTAAATATTTTTGGAAATAACAATGCAACGCTACAAATCGTTTATATTCCAACATTTGTTTGTATGATTTTAGTTACAGTCCTACTATTCGTAATGCATTATATGAATTGTATTCGCCATTAAAGATGGTGTTTGTGAGGAGAAAATGATTTTTGGATAAATATAACGTTGATTGTCATCTTATCGGATGTTCTTTTCATCTTACTTTACAAAAATGTTAATTCAGGTAATTATCGTTTCCGCATTTTGGGCAGAAAATGAGTTTTGCTTGGACAGAAAAAATCTTAATCTTCCCAAAAGGCTTTTCAAAGAGCCACTCCGTGAGTTGTCAGGCGTCATATATGACAAACTTCACCAAAAGTGAAATATGATCGAGAAGTATCGATTGTTGAAGGAAAGTATCGTTTAAAGCTAATCGTTGTCGTATAATGAAAACAAAAAGGTTTGAATTCACGATTGTGATCGACAACCGGACGTAATTGTGGAAACCTATCTAAAGCATTCGGAATGACAGTTCGAGTTAATCATGTTTTATAGGTTATATTTCTAGTATTGATGCAAGTTGGGAACGTGAATTTGGCCATTGCGAATAAATATAACTATTTTTAGAATGAATATGTGAGAATTGATATTAAACAATTATTTACTTCAAGCGAGGTTGATCCAGTGATTTGTCGACCTTGGACACGTGAATATCACGTGTCCAAGGTCGACAAATCATTGGATCAACAGAATCTGAAGTCTATAATTGTTTAATTATATGAAATGTTTTCTTGAATTACGTATCTTCTGTGTAAATAAGGGACACCACTCTAATATGCCTAAAACTTAAGGGACATAACTCTAATTCAGCACAGTCACGAAGCGATGCCTATTGCTTGATTAACAGCGTAACATGTGATATGCGGAGTTCGTGACGTAATTCTCAAATCTATGTTTAGCCACCAAAGGTGCTTGGATTGTTATATCAACTTATCGCGACTCACACAGGTGGACATTGCTTGACGTCAATGCTGTCATGTGAACAAATGGGCCAATCAGAAAGACGGATATAATCCATTCATATAATAACATGAATTATGCCATTATGCCTGCCATTATGCCATTATGCCAAGTTTGTATCAAAGCAAAACAGAAAGTGGTGAAAATCACGGAATGACTTTCCAATTCACGAACACATGGTTGTGGTATTTTCAGCCGTTATATTATATTAATTAAACTAGGTCTTAGAGTAAAGGTACCTTTCAAAAACTGATTCCAGTTTACTAACTGCTAAACTATGAACATTTGTTACATACAAGTACACATGGATAATGAAATGTCTGCTCTAGCTGTTTGAGTCGCGGAATTCGAACTTACTTACATAAACAATATGTCAGATAATAAGATATATATATTATCCCGTCACTCATTTTAAAACTCATCGTGTACATCCTTTGAATAACGACTTTTTTACATACGTGTTCTGAATATCTTCATAACATAATTTTGGTTATTTGAAACAAGTGCTGTGTAACCAGTTGAAAGTTATTCAACGAGTAAACAAAGCAGGTAATTCAACGATAGTAACGTCATAATGCCGTAGTAATTTGCAATCAGCTGATCGGGTGGAACTGAACCCCGCCGCTTCAATTTTTAATTCGTCATATTGTTATCAATTTTCGTGTACATCCTTCGAATAATGACTTCGATCTGAGACTCTAAAGAGATCTTTAATATTAAGATATGAATCAATATTCAGATTTCCTGAGCATTGAATGTTTGTTCTCCTTGAATGTTTCTTTATTGATATACATGTTCGCATTTGTATATACACGAACAAAAAGTTTGATAATAATTAGGAAAATTGAAGGTAACATAAGATAACTTTAATGTCACGGCATCTAGTTCGTTAAAGATTTAAGTAAAATTGGAAATGCTTTCTCCTTGTATACATTTAAACATAATAGGCAACAGTCAATTAACAGCGGTCAATTATGCAAGAATCAGCTATCACATTCTTGATGACTAATCATGAATCTAAATACATTTATGATAGTGTAAAATCCATGCAGGCTGGTTTATGGTCCACATTTTACAATGAAAGTCAGCTTCTGTTCCAGTTTTCAGCTCTAATCTCGACAGTCAATATTGAACTCGAAGCAATCTCATCAACATGATATCTTAGCGTAGCGTAGTGTAGCAAATATATCATATTGTGATAAGATTAGAACTCGATGTTTATTCACTTACATACACTACGAATAATAATCCTCATGATAAAATATGGATGTCAAAACATCGTATGAGTCATGCAAGATACCTGTAAATTTAATCAAAGTAATATAAACCTGAACGATTTGAATGAACGTACCTGTCAATCCTGAATATCAATAATTTGGCTGGATGATGGATTGGAAAGTTTATGATTGTGTTCTCTAAATGAGGTGCACGATATTCTTGAACTAATATTTTATCAAGGATTTTTTTTATCTCTCGTTATTAACCTGGCTTGAGAGGATGCAAGGCTATGTCAAGGGTGTGAAGTCATTTCAAAGTGAAATAGCACTTACTAAAATTCATGAGTCAGTTATATAATATTTATAACTGTCCATTGTAAGAAAAAAGGTGGATAAGTTTTTTATTTATTTGTTTTAACCGCGGATTTTAGAAAATGAACATCTTTTACAAAACAATGAATTTTGGTGATTTTCCAAAAAAAGGTTATTCTAAAAACACCCCCAGTTTATTTCAAAGTTCAATATTGTTCAGATTGAGATACAAGATGGCCGAAATTTAGCCATTTGATGTAAAAGGAAAACGAAATGTAGTCGAAATATTCTGAATAATTAATACGACCATGTCTTTGATATACTGAAATAGACAAATCCATTGAAGAAATGATAATGTTCTTACTCAAACAAGGTTAAACTCTTTGTTGCAACATAAAAACAAGCTGACATTTTTCTGTCATACATGATTCTATGCTGAACATTTTCACAATGTCCCAATTGGTACATAGAAACGATCTACATGTGGGTTGTTAAGTGTTGACGTTTCATTGTATTTTGAATCAGATACGACTTCACACAAACTATATATTTTGAAATCAAATTTAAAGCGTAAAGTTGTTGTTTCTAAGACAAGATTAAGTATCCTTTTACGAGTAATCAAGAAATACTTAAAGGCACCACTCGAGCGGTTTTCATCCGCCATTTTGAAAGGTTAGCATTTCGAGAAAACAAATGTGCTGTAATATGCTTATTCAAGTACAAAATTAAGTAATAACTACTTGATTGATAGAAGAGGAGCATATTTACAAATAATTCATAATAAAAGTTATCAGTTGCAACAGTCGTAGTAATTCATTCCACGATCGTAGCTTCGATAATTGGCTTCATTTCACGATATTTTGGATTTTTTTTAGCGATACACTTTATTTATTTTTTGGTCAAATTGTCAAGTCTTTAACAACTAAAATGCTTATCTCACAAACATATATGAAAGTAAGTGTGCATTTCGTTTCCACAATGGTCCCTTTTAAAGAACACATCAAAAGTTTTTCTGATAATCATAACAGATCCAAGAGGGATCAAGAAATGTTATTTAATGAATATGAGTAATGAGCAGCTCAAACTAAGTAAGGCTACATATCATATGACGAGTAAAAAGGAACCCGCATACCAGTGTTTAGACAGCCCTTCGGGTATGTGGATCCTCAAGATCAAAACTTTGTATTTGAAATTCCAACAATAAGTTTCCCAAAACGTGCAACTGACAATCCATAAAAGTATCAGTATATTGGCAGTGAGTGTTGATTTCATAATGTTCAATGTATTTTCGTCATTCGACACATAACTTGAACACAAATGTTACACGGTGAGTTTCTGTGAAGTCATTGTGTCATAAAAATCTGAAAAATAAAATCAGTATTCTAAACTCTTAAAATATCTTGAAACCAATTCCAATTGTTCTTTACTTACCTTCTATTGATACTGCAAAACAGAAAAAGAACGATTTCCACCAGCTTAAAGTTTAGATCAAATCCAGAATATCAATATTCTAAACAAAAGTACCTCTTCACAATGGATCTTGAACAATGAAAATATTTCGACATTGCACAACACTCTCCATCAATAATCATCCTGAACCTATCAATTGGTTTTATTTACCTTGCCCATTTTTATGACATTTCATTTCATTAGACTGTGATTTACGTTGAGTAAACTAAGTAATAAATTGTAAGATTTCACAATTTACAAATGTCTTATTCAATTCTTGATGTAAAAAAAAGGAAAATGAAAGGGTATAATTTCTTCGTTTCACTAATTTCAAATTTCCTCTTACATTTAACACAAATATTATCACTTATCCAAACCTGAATTGCACTGATAATGCATACCATTGTTGAGTATCATATCAATTGGCTCTGTTGCATATCCTATTTAACCAGTTTTCTATGGAAATATATAAAGGAAAACAAAAAATCACGAAATTTGCTCCGTATTCAAAACAACGGATAAGAACTTTATTCAAATGTCTGTACTTCCTAAACCACCAAACTGTGTAAATGATGCCATTTGTGTTAAGGTCAAGAAATAAGTAATTTTGTTTCTGATTTCCAACCGCGTCAATTTCAAACCCAAGCATCAAGCTTTTTCTTTGTGACGTTGAGGAGGGAAAGATGTTGAGCTTTATCCCTGAAGTCGAGATAAGACTTCGAAACATTGACAGTGATAAAGTTGTTTCTCTGATTTTGTTTTTGTTTTCTTCCGATTCATGTTGCAAAATTGGTTATGTTTCTTTAACACAAAATTGTTGAAATAAAAATAACGCGCCATCGTATCACTTTTGTCTACAAACCCCAGAAACATCTTTTAAGTTTGTTTAACCTTTCCTGCGAATCTCCAGATATTTGTCAGAAAAAATGACATAAGTTAAAAACAATTACGCATTGTGAAAAGATTTCTTTATTTTATTGCCCTTGAAAACCTCTAGGTTATAACACAAGTGTGTAATGTACGGCAATAATCTACATAAATTGAAAGCTTTCCTTCACAGGAAATCAATGACAAATTACCAGGAAATATAAATTGCATTCGATAAACACATCCTTACATGAAAACTTACCAGCAAAGGAACAACATTCTTTTGTTAATAACCGTTTCGGTCTGCTTCCCAATCAATACATCGAACTTCTATTACACAAGTTTCTGAACAACATTATACTTTGAAAGATGTAACCTAGGAATAGTTTTTTAATTAAAAAAGGACAAGTTGATTAGTTTTTTTAGGCTGTGATGTTAAGCATGGGTTGGTCAAATCATACCAAATGTAATCATAGGAATATTGATTGGACGTTATGAAAACATAATATATATATATCAATTAGTGTCTTTCAGAGGTATTCATCATTGAAACTTCCATTTAAAGTCAATTTTAACATCCTAGTGCGAGAACAATATGCGACTGATTGAAAATAACTAAAAACTGGATAAACGTTGATGCGGAGTTTCATCAACAAAAACGCATCACTGATTACATCAGTTGAACATTTAGCTGCAATATCAAGACTAGTGATTAAGGCAACTTGTTATCAACTCTCAACCACATTGTGCTGAATAATCCTTTATAAACCCTGACGATTCCAACAACTTCATATCCAATTGCAAGTTCATTTAACTGACATTAGCCACCAAACGATTGAATTTGCCCTTGATTTATGGGTATTATTCAATAGTTAGATGAAATCCTTGATGTACATTATGTAAAGTTGTAAAGCATGTAGGAATGAGAAAAAGATTTAGATCGAATGATTTTAAAACATTGATATTTTTTTCTAATTCATTTTGTTATATATTGTTATAAGGTATAATGCATCATAATCCTTTTGGTTGGATGTTATATATTGTATAAGGTAACATAAGCCTTTTGGCTGGATATTACTTTCAATAATTGTTTATAGCTGCTAAATCATGAAATTTGTAACACGTGCCACTTTAATATTATAGTTGCCTTCTTGTTTCTTCCTAATAACATATCATCTGTTCTGTAACAACTAGCACGAGAACATACACAATGAGGGAATCGATTCTGGCAAAACTTCTTTTGATATAACCGGTTATTAGCCTAGACATGTGCTTTTAATCCAATATAATAATTGTATAATTCCGAAAACTAGTTCCTTTCCGTCGTCCAGATTATGAAAAGCTTTTGTAACTTCCAACTGATCCAAGTCCATTGTAGTTTATAAATGGACTCATACTGTACACGCCTGTTTTATTCTGATAATTCTTCCTCGAACAATCCCCTGCCTTCCCAAGAGCGCTTGCACTAAAGTCTTGTATACTGTTACAATAGGGAAATTAGTTCATATCCATTAATTGTCATTATAAAATATTTCTAATGAAATAAAAAATTATATGCTATTGAAGACTAGTAAGCTAGAAAGAGCTGAATTAAAGTTGTCAAACTTTCTGACTTTAAAGTCAATTAAACTTTTTGTGAGCTATTGGAGTAAAGACGAAACTAGCTTGATGGAAACATTTTATAGATAAGACTTGCAAGACAATATATTTTGTTCCCTTTGAAACAGAATTATCTATAAAGGAAACTTTAGAACACGTCAACTTGTTATCTTTGTTCTCCTAACGAGTTGGATAATTTCATAATTAAAATTATGGTCTTCAATGAAGTTGAGACGACTTTTGTCTTTATCATACCATCTTTTCTTAAAACATAGCGACGCATAAATGTTTTAATTTTTGTATATGCCTTATGTCCTGTGTTAAGTTAAATCTTCTAGCTTGACTTGCATAAATGCTTACCTATGGCACTTACTTCATTCAAAGAATACCATGTTCTCTTGTAAAATATACTAATGGCTACGTGAAATGTCAAATTTAGGCTCATCATGCAATACTTTACAAATGTTCACCCCATGTCTACTGAACATGTTTTACATTAATGTAACATAAATTACATGCACAGAACAAGACATTTGCCCCATCAACACAAACAAGTAAGTCAAAGTTATTTACGTGATGCTTTGTTATCTACTATAGTACAAATGAGCAATTACTCCATACCATAACTTGAAGCCCTGTTGTCTAATTAACTGTACTTGACAACCGCTATTTGCTTGATTCGGTTCTCCTTGTACAGACAAACACTTATCTTTCGTACATGGTGTAAAGGAACATCACATCAATAAACCACTGAACCTTGTCTATGTTAATATGGTTCATTGCTTTGATATATATGGCGTGCAGTTAGTAGGATTGGCAGGGCAGTTTCACTCCAAGAGATTAAAAAGTTCTTTGTAATTATCTCTCCATAGACTGTATCACAGTCGGACAAAACACTTATCTGTTTTCAATTTGATAAAATATTAAAACTTAATCACAAGGTTTTTGGTAGAGGACAGCGGGGATTATTTGGACGACTAAATGCTAAGTTCAGAGAGCTATGAAACATGCCCTAATTGTATTTTATATCTTATATATGTAAAGACATTAAATGGGAACGCTATTCTTAAAAGTAAATATTTTTTAAAGTTTTGAAAGACATTTAAATTGTCCGAAGTTACCCCACAGGTAAGGATACTGTTTACAAGGGTTGGGTACACCTTGAAGAACGCTGTTTTATACAGGGACGGTACGGATATTTTGTAATTTCGACCAGACATTATGGTTCACCAAATGGACAAAGATTGATGATACCCTACTAGAATTATTCATAGACAAATATTAAACGAGAGATAAAACGAGAATAAACTATTCACTAAGGCGCTGTAATTTTCACTTCTGTGAAGTGTTCAATTTCTTCTATTACAAGGGGTGATTGATTAAAATGTAGTGGTCGTGGATTGGAAACCCGTGCCACACGCTTTGCACGTGCATTACCATGTTCCCATGGCTCTGTTACCAACTTCCAACACATCCGTTTAAACTGTTTGACTATAACGGGTCATGACAATCAAGTTGGGGTGTTACGATAAGACAATATACCTACCATATCGAGAGCTGTGATTCAGTATCCCCAATAAGGACTCTTAGATCAAAAGCCATTATTACGATATGGTTGACATAATTCAAGCATGACCTCGACAGTATTGGAAACGAACTAAGCCCTGTCAAACAAACATGGTAGCGACTTGAACGATACAAAAATCAACGATCTGATAATGAATGCCATTGATAGCTTCGATTAGATAAGTCAAGAGAGTTTGTTCTATTTTCACTTAAACTTAGGGAACGACAAATGTTTCTGAAAGATGGATGCTAAAGCTTGTGACGCTTAACCAAAAGCGTCCAAGACACAACATGTCGAAAGGGAATCAAACCTTATCTGATCCCAATACCAAACAGCTGCCTTTACCGAAATGTGAAAACTGGTCAAATTCCATTCCTAGTAATTAACCCAAAAGTAAACTGCAAAAAAAAAAAGTTAGGAAACCCTTTTTTGTATTTGTGATATTTCATCAAATCTTTATTGAAGAAATATACTAATTTTCAACATGTGTAAAAATTTATATATATCCCTGTTTTTCGTCAAGTATATTTATCGAGAATATATTATAAATGACAAATTATTCCACCATTCAGGCTTAATCTCAATGAGCCCTTGCAGAATAATTGTCGTGACCGTAGAGGATGGAGATTTTGCTAATAAAATGGTGAAGGCCCCTTTCACAATAATGCATATGACATTGCTTTTTAATGTTGATTACTTTCCCCTCGCTATAAACATATGGTACAAATATTTCATTTATCATATTCCAGTTCTAAACTTTTTGGTACTTTTGATTAATGATTGGATAAAACTATCTGTTTTTGAAAAATATATCATAACATGTTTATAGAAATCTTTTAAACATTTCATATTATTTTGTAAAAAACAATTCTAGTGCTCTCTAAAAGATGAAAATACAATGAAAACTTCAGATCCACAGATACCCCCGTACGCTATAAATACGCTTTCCATTAGTTCAATAAAGCTACAAACTGGACCATGCATTTTGCCATTGTTATCATTCGGTTTGAGTTCGTTAAGCATACCTGCTACATTTTGTTTAATAACGTTTTGTGTACGTTCGTCATGCGCTACCCACACTGCGTATAATCTGCGTACACGATTATCGTACATATACAGCCCTCGATCGACATGGAACCGACGCATTGCGTTTGGTTTGCCTTCAAGCGGACATGTCCACTTGCGTACAAAGCAACGGGCCCGGAGTATACTCGATCGCGCGAGCGCTGTATTTACGCTGGACAGCGGGGGACATACGTCGCAACGAACGGGATTAGTTTTCATGCGCTCTGCATGCGCAATCAGAGTTTTTTTTACAGCATATTGGTTTTGTATCGTCAACTTACTGTATGCAACTAATACGCACTTGCTATACGCAAAGTGTGACAGGGACCTTTGGGGCTGACTCTGTAAAGCAAATATCACTCAAGATATGATAAAATGGATTTGTTGTTGCGTAAAGTACGACTTGTTTTTAAACATAAATTATTCATAGTTTCTTTTGTTGTGGCTCATGGTTGCATTATCATACCGTCTAATATTTGTTGACTCATTCGCCTTGCAGTTTCGAAATAGATATGTATAAATCATTACCGATATATTTCTGATGCATACAAAATCATGGTTTTAGAAAAATAAATCAAATCTTGTTATATATGTATATTGATACGAACAATAGGTTTTGAAAAATACTTTTAAGAATGCACACAAAAAGATTTATACTAATCAATGAACAGTTTCGCCAAATCAATCGTTGGACTATTGCTTCTTAATTTCTAAGAACAGAGTAAATATTTAATGAATTAATTGTCTGTCGGTAAGAAAACAATAAGAATATATTGATCGCCAGTCGTATATGTAGCTGTCAACTGTCAGTGAATATTATTTATCAACAATTTAAAAATTATAATGTCAATCCCTATACAAAAATTATAACAATCAAATACTGACATTAAGAAAATTTGGATATTGAGTATTGATACTCAAAGTAATTCAAATTGGATTTTTTACAGTGATAAGAGGGTTGATTCAACATGTCTAAGGCTACGTTTTCACAGGAGGAATTATTGCCCGGTTTTCAAACAAAGAATTTGAATGACAAAAAATCCCAAAATGTCCCTCAGACGTTGAGGATTGCTTAAATACGATGATGGAGGATTTTTTACTTTCATCATCCTGTACTGATTGAGTAGACAAGAAAGATGATCATGTGATTTGGTGTTTATTGTCATTCTTCCTGTAATGTATTTTGAGGTCAGAACATTCCTTGTTAATTGTTTGGTTCCGTTAGTGTTCTACGGGAGACTAGCAATGTGTTGACATGTTGCTGAAGAATTCCCATTACTGATAACGCCATAGTAACCGACTCCTCAAATGAAGAAACTTTAAATGATAAACCAACCCATCTTGTTTCAGGGTACGAACGTTACGCACACTAATTTTATCGAGAAGGTGGCGAGAAAATGATTTGATTGGCTACATCCCAAGTCGGGCCGCGCGAGCGAATCTAGTTTCTGAGCCCTGGGTACAGATTAGTGGAGACAGGATGAAACCATCCAGGGCAGGTGACTCCTGGTTTCACGCTCTTATCGTGTACGTATATATGTACGTTTTTTCGAATTTGGTACAAATCTTGGACACGTTCTGTCGAACACTGTTTCCCAATGAGAAATCGTTGATGCCATTTCTAGTAGGAGATAATCTGTACTTTTCACATGTGAGTAAACGGTGGCAGAACAACTGTCACAAACAAACGTTACATGCGGGTACTTTTTGTACTTAAGACATACTAGTATTTGAAAAAACAAGTATAATTATCTATATTTAGGAACGTTTCATAGGTAATTATGTTCTTTACGCTTTCAGTCAGCTGAGAACTTAGAAAAAAAAGTAAATAATGAAATATACAAAAGGGTATGGAAATTAGAGAGCGCCATGCTTAAAGTCACTTCATCCCCTAAGTGTTCAGTAGGGTTGAGATCAGATCTCAGCACCAGCCATTGCATTGTGTTGATCATTTGCTGATACGAAAAGGCATGAGAAAAACTATGTCAGAGTAGATACGAGCGATATGTGTTGAAATTGGTAGTTACTATATCTTACAATAATCGGTCGAACCTGAGGTCTGTCACTGACGACAAATAACGTGAATAATTGAATCTTTTGCTGCAAAAACACCCGAACAATAGGCGCTTATCAGTCCCAAACTGACCTCGACGTTCGTGCGTTTGATGCCCATAATTTTGAGAAGGGTCACAATGGCACAGTTTTACCACATTTTGATAGATCTTTAGTCGCCAAACCATTCCCCATGATAACTAGGAACTTGAATATTTCGCTTTTCTTTTTGTACAGAATGCAATACAACGTTTTTGATACATATATTCAATCAAACCTTTACAAAGGACATCTGCTTTGCCTTTGGGAAACATACCATTTAAAACAATATTTTCTCTCCCAATTTAACATAAACCATGAAATAAAAACAAACATACCTGTTATCAATGTCAGGGCTGCGAAAGCATATACAACGAGATATCCAACCTTAAACGAAAAAACAGTAATTTCAAGTAATAGTCAATCGTGAACATGAACATAATTTTGTGTATCGCATTTTCACTTAGAAAACTGAAAAGCGTCAAAATAAAACTAAAGATATATCGTTGATTAAAATTGGCATACGTGACGTCATTTATGTATAGAAAGGACAGGGAAGATCATTACGTACCATATTTCTTCACCAATTCACGATTGAGTATCTTTGAATGAGAAGATTCGGTAACACTATAACACAACTATGACGTATAACCAATCAAATACTCAAGTTGAGAACTCAAGAGTGGCAAAGTTATGTCCTTCAACTGTCAAGTAGAAATCCTTAAAAATGTCAAAGCACAAGTTTCTAGCAAAAGACAACGATGTATTACTACATATTCCCATAAATGACACGGTAAAACTCCATAGCTTGTCCGAGCACAAGTTTAGAACAACGTCGTCCTTTAGAATTGTAGTTCAAGCACAAGATATCGAGTCCAACTCCCATAGGTATATCAGTACATGCTTATCACTTATTTACTTATTTCACTAAAACAACACGTTTCCAAAACAGTTCTTGAAACATTCCTCCAGCTCTTCAAGTTCAAAGTAAAAGCCCCCGATGGTGCCTAATTCAAATTCATAACGAGTCCAGATCCAGAGAATGAACCAATCACGGCGAGGATAATATATCAGCCTTCTCCGAGACACCAGCCATATAACTGTGTACACAGTATACACAGAAACTCTATAATCTTCGCTCAGCTTTGCATTTAAGAAAAAGAAATACAAATACCTCAAATATCACACGTGTTCAAAAGAAACTCTTAATTCTTCCAAAGAAAAAATTCCAAAACAGTTGCTCGATATCTCCAAATTGAAAGTAAAGTCACTTCAGTGCCTATTACAAGTTCCAAACGCGTCCAGACATTGAGAACAAGCCAATCATAGCAGAGATAAGATACCGGTCCCTCGCTGCGACATCAACCAACTAACCATGCACATAGGGCTTCATAATCTCTCTGCAATTCAAAGGCTTATACAAGCGACGCTTCTAACGTATCGATGTGATCTCCTTGGCTCTGTTCAATAGACTACTAGACTCTTTCAGCGCTCTTAATTGGAACAGGAGGCGTTATACAATACTATTACAATATGATTTCACTATTGGCATAAATAAATACGTTTTCACGCTTAATGAGATATTTTGGACAATCAGTAATTTGAAAATTTGAAAGCAACAATGATCGTGTTTTCACTATGGAACCAGGAGTTTATTATAAAAACATCGGACGAGTTTATGTAAATACCAGTAATAACATACAGTGTATATATGAAATGAAGTTTCAATTTTATTTAGACGCCTAGGGGATAATTCGAATATTCTCCTTCAACAATGAAACCTTCAACTATGAGAAAAATATCATCGATGTACTCAATCTACATTTCCTGCAAAATGAGTTTATTGATAATTGCTTTCAACGTAAGATGTCGTATCAATAATGCTGGTAATTAATGATGAAAAGTTTACGTTCAATTGCAAGAGTACAACTATTGAACATGTATTGGCTATAACTATTGATTTATATGAAAGTGCTTATTTGTATGTAACAGTTGAAAGGAGTACTTGATAGGTCATTGTTGACTAATTATTTGTCGGTAGTTCTAAAAGGTGATTAATTATGTTATAAGATACATAAAGTGATATTAACAATTAATGGTAACACATCTGTTTAAACAAATTTTGTTGATAGAAGGATAAAAATTAAAACAGGAAAGTGCAAAACTAAACACTCAAGAGTCCCCAGTATATGTACAATAGATTTTAACAAAGCAATGTTATTATATTTAACCAAATTAATTAACAAAGTTTTAAAGAGCATAGGCATGAAAAGAAGGTGAAATGAAATTAATTGAAATACATTGATTTATGAATTAATATTCTTATAAAGGATATTCTGACAAAACCCACGATTATAGTTTAAGTAACGTTACAAGTTTAAATGAAATTTAATTTGAACTTTTAAATTAATTAAAACATTTTAATATTTTATAAAAAGCGTTATTTTATCATAAGCTAAAACTCAGCAATTTATCTTAAAATCTGCATCAGTTTGACATGGCACATCATAGCATAACATGTAAGTTATCAATTGATTTACCGTATTTCCTCGAATACAATCCCGGTGTTCTATTCCGTTCAGCTACTCCTTCCCTCTGTCTTCTGCTGGAGGCTCGGGGTATATTATACGTTAAGTCGTATAGTTGCACACATTATTTGAGACCCGGTTTAAATTCTAAAAATGTATTCAGGAAGATACGGTAAATCGTTGTATAACATTTATTCCTCTTGTTTGGGGTCAATATATACAGGTAGGTTGGTAGGTAGGTACATTTAAGGGTGACATAGAGTCAAAATAACCTATATGCGCCCTATCAATATTGGTCATGGAACCTGTGGTTGTCGAACATTGTGAGGTAAATCACGCGAAATTCCCTGATTGCAAGAAGTGCGATGGAGAGCGTGTGCTGACTTCATCAGAATGAAACAATAGATATATATAAGTGTGAAATGAGATAACAGATATTCTGTGTGGGAAATATGGTAACGCATGGTTACGGCGCATTTACTAGATTCTTGATATATAATGAAAATTGTTGTATGTTCTGAGTTAAGTGAAGGGTCGATCTGGAAATCTCTTAGATAACGATCACGGTGTTAAAAGTGCTTTAATATCGTTGAATATTATATTTTCTTCCATATATATAATCTCAGATACAATAAACTTGTCCCAGTTTTCTTGGATGGCACATTGCTTACAGAGTTGAAAACACTTACAATTTTATTTTTTTACAATTTTAAGTCATGAATATGTTTTATGCCACATGAAGTATTTTTCAGAAAATCTCTTTAACTTGTATCAATTGAATGTTACGCTGGTAAAAAAAACAACAATCATTTCAAGTTTTCAATCAAACGCTTTTTGCGTGTTTACAAGTTCATCATCTATTGAACATGATCAACAAGAACGCATTAAAAGGGCAGTATCACGTTTTTTTATATTTATATTTCAAATGGTTTACTGATAAATGTAAGTTAATGCTAAATGTATTAATTTGACAGTGTCAAAAATCACATTACACATGCCAATCATCAATAGTCTGAGGACAAAGTATGGAGATTCACATAAAATCCATTTGCGGCCATTTTGTGTGAAGACCTTTAATTCATTATGTGTAAGAAAAGGGAATCGCATGGTTAAACTTTACGTTATATATTTGAATAAGTAATGCATCGTTTAGTTCAAATACATTGTCTTTCAATTGGAACCATTAATTTTCAATTTCCTGACATTACCTTATATTCCCCATAAAAACGTGCTACTGCCCCTTTAAAGCGCAACACTCCAAGTATACGTTGCCCGGAATTTCGATTCCTTCTCGCGACCCTGACATTGTTATAGGCCTAAACCTGAACTCCGTGTGCGTTAAGTTCCAACCTCGATAGAATCAATATCTTACAACTTTAATCCCTGCGGCACGGTCGATTTTAATTTCAAACTGAAGTTGTAACCATAAAAAAACAGTTAGTACTTCTCAATTCAATTATATTATTGACGAAGTGTTTTAATCTTTGGCATAGTCAGGATGTTACTGACAGTACCACGACACCTCAAGGGAGCTCCGCTTCTCACGGATACATTGCGCCTTCCAATAATCATCTTATTGCGTAAAACTAATATAATTTAAGAAGTAGGACATATATCTCAAAAGACAGTCGAGTCACAGGTCAATGATTGCATTGTGCATCATTTTATGAAACATTAAACATTAAAAATTCATGTTTATGCATACGGCAGAGCCTTTCAACTTTTATCTTTTAATCCATAATCACCATCGCTTCCGGTGTTCTATGGAAAGTAGTGTTGTCATAGACTATCATTAAACAAATAAATCAATAACAACAGTACATGCTTTGGGAAAGAACCCTATTGCTAATAAAAAGTGGACCACGGTTGTTTCCACAAAAGCGAAACCGGATTCAGAGCATCATTTTTCAAAACTTTTTGTTCTTTAAAAGAGTCGACGTTCCGATAATTCCCCACTATATAGAGTGACCCAGAGTCGACGTTCCGATAATTCCCCACTATATAGAGTGACCCAGAGTCGACGTTCCGATAATTCCCCACTATATAGAGTGACCCAGAGTCGACGTTCCGATAATTCCCCACTATATAGAGTGACCCAGAGTCGACGTTACCATAATTCCGCACTAAATAGAGTGACCCAGAGTCGACGTTCCGATAATTCCCCACTATATAGAGTGACCCAGAGTCGACGTTACCATAATTCCGCACTAAATAGAGTGACCCAGAGTCGACGTTCCGATAATTCCCCACTATATAGTGACCCAGAGTCGACGTTCCGATAATTCCGCGCTATATAGAGTGACCCAGAGTCGACGTTCCGATAATTCCCCACTATATAGTGACCCAGAGTCGACGTTCCGATAATTCCCCACTATATAGAGTGACCCAGAGTCGACGTTACCATAATTCCGCACTAAATAGAGTGACCCAGAGTCGACGTTCCGATAATTCCCCACTATATAGTGACCCAGAGTCGACGTTCCGATAATTCCGCGCTATATAGAGTGACCCAGAGTCGACGTTCCGATAATTCCCCACTATATAGAGTGACCCAGAGTCGACGTTACCATAATTCCCCACTGTAATATAAAGAGTTGACGTTCCGATAATTATCCAGTCCAAGTTAACCTAGCCTCAATATTATCCCTTTCACTCATCCAGTCTAAGTAAACCTAGCCTCAATATTATCCGTTTCACTCATCCAGTCTAAGTAAACCTAGCCTCAATATTATCCGTTTCACTCCTCCAGTCTAAGTAAACCTAGCCTCAATATTATCCGTTTCACTCATCCAGTCTAAGTAAACCTAGCCTCAATATTATCCGTTTCACTCCTCCAGTCTAAGTAAACCTAGCCTCAATATTATCCGTTTCACTCCTCCAGTCTAAGTAAACCTAGCCTCAATATTATCCGTTTCACTCCAGTAGTGAAACGGATAATATTGAGGCTAGGTTTACTAAGACTGGATAATTATCCACTATAAAGAGGAGAATTATCGAACGTTGACACTGGATTATCGAGGATGGCTGATATCGACCTTTGCATAGACCGCTCTTTAAATGAAAGGAGGAAGGCACCCTTTAAGGTGAAGTACGTGGTATTGACCCTAGTTTCAGATAAAAGTACAAACCCACTCAAAATTTCTTATTGCGATGCAGTGAGTATTCAGCTCATATATAGCAATAATATTGTAATATCCTGAATGAAATATACAATCAGCTTTATATATTTCCATGCAATTTAAACATTATAAATTGGTAATATGCCTTTCAGATATTTCTAAAAATGAGATATTACTGAGTGAGATAAATATGAAAGTAAATTTTGACTAATATATATATACCGATAAATGTCAACTAACATTTGAAATACAGCAAAACACATATTCTTTGACCTCAAAATATTTGTTTAGGACTATGTGCCTTTCAACAAAATATGTAAATAAATTTGACTTTGAATGAGTGCTATCACAGGAAATGAAAATATTCAAATATAATGTAAATCAATAATCAAGTACATCTACGATGTAGATAAAATGTATATCCTTCCCATAAAGCACCCAATTGATAGATACGGGGAGGATATAGTTCATCCACCTCGCATTCGTACTTGATTATTGATTGTTTTAACATTGCAATTAATTATTCTCAATTCCTATGCAATAATCTGAACAATCCATATTGTAATTGCTTTTTGCATTGCGATAAAATTAGACATATAAACAAATTCATATACAAAATATCATCAAAGCGTTAAACGAGAAACCCGTGCTGACTGAAAACGGTCATCAATCTTCTACCGCAAGGTAACATTCGCGTCAGTCTCTATCGCTTGCAAATTTAAGCCTTGGTGCTAGGCGACCAGTTTCGTGAATAGACTGTTTCAACAATAACATTGTACTCTCCATACTTTTTTATATGGAAATGACACGAGGGCGATACATGTCCGAAACTTTGAACACGTATTCGAAGCGCACATAAAATCTACTGTACGACAGGCTTTAGTGAGAACTTAATATACTAGTAGCTGTTTTGTCATTCTCTCCCTATAAAGGTAGCTAAAGTACTTAAGCCCCGATCCATGATTGTGTAACTTGGGCTACCTCTGTTGGGGACAGAATGTTATTCAGTCATTGATGGAATCTTCTATGATTCTATGAGAGGCTTCTCAAGATTTTGGTAGGCCTATTAATGAAAACTACTATTATTTTACATATAGAATTTGAGTAGTGTAAGGAAATGCAACTTTTCGGTGTAGATACTAACATATTTATCAAACGATTGGTGCTGAAAAATAAAAATGAAGGCCTTTTGGTCATTTCGCTCGAACATGGCTTCTACGTATTTATTACTGAAGAATATTGAATTTAAAAAAAATTGGTTCATAGCACGCTATAAAGTCTTTTAATTCAGATAATGTCCCAAAAACGATTTGATATGATACCGAACGGAGGGAGTGAGGAAGTGGAATTTTTAAAGAAATCCAAATCAATTTGAAGGCTAAACTGTTTGGTACATATACTAGAATTATGTCAAATTTGCTTACACAGTCACGTGATTTCCTACTTTCATTAACACAAGGCCTGCGCCAAATTGGTTTATATATTTATTGAATTAATATTGTATGCCATAACCTTTGATAATAATACATTTGATATCATGAGATGTGAAACGTTTTGCTATTCTTATTCCAATCATTTACTAAAAAAAGTAATTTGTTTCTGCTTTCCGCCCGCGTCAGTTTCAAACCAAGTCTTTTTGTCGTATGTTTACAAGGAAAAATGGAAATGCACGCTTGCCTAAAACAACATTGATATTGAACACTTTAAATTGTGTAGGCCTTCAAAGACGCAGTGATAATGTGATATAAACAGCTTATATATAATTTTTCGAATTATGTTGATTATTTTCTTCATATTCGATAATAAAGAAAATGGAAATAAAAAAACAAATCCGCCTAGTCAAGCCTGCAAGCAAAGACCAGAAAAATTTTTTTTGCCCAACAAAACCCTGGAGGAAAGCGTAACAGGGCACCCTAATGTTGAAAAAGGTTTGATAAATTTCCAAAATACGAAATTTAAAATGTTATTTTTCTCCTTTTTTATCGTTCCAATTTGAAACTATATTTGAACAATATTTAACATTTTCATTTTGTCAGGTATAAAAGCCCTGATAGAGTTGACAACATAATTATTTACCAAATGTATGCAAACAGATCGCTGTGATCAACCATAACGAAACACTCCAGTGATAATTCCCAGCAAGGAAACTCGATATGCTTATTAACTCTAGCGCGGGAAACTCGCTATGCATCAAGATCAGGCTTGTCGCTACCTGTGTGACGTCATCAAACTATCGGTAGCTAGGGTTCAACATGGCCGACAGCATTTGACAGGTGCGTAAAACAAGCGAGGTGGAATAATTAATGAATTCATTAATTTAGAGTCTAATATGCTCATGATTCAAAATATGTCCGTTTATAGGTAAATTGCAGTTTTTGCATCTTGTGAATTAGGTATAAAAGTATATCAAATCGCTGCTTGTCGATTGGTTGTTATTTTCATTGTTTACCTTGATCAATTATGCATCGCGTTTCTTCTGTTTCAAAGTTACAATTTCGTTAATGGAGGTTCAAATATGGATGAAATGGAAACATACAAATGCATATTGTTTTAACATGATCACTTGAAAGATAAATAATGTATGATCGATTTATCGATTATATCTTTTTTTCATCTAAGGTCATTATGACATCTTTTGATGCAATCCATGTGCACGTTTGAAGAAAGAAAATACGTTTTCGATGTTTAAAAACTTGTATTCTATTCATTAAATTTTCGATTCTAAATTATGTCTTCATTTCTTAAACATATTATATTATTATTGATAATGACAGCCACTTTTGAAGTTAGAAAAGCATACACAGTAGCTGTATTTATGAATATACAATCAAAACAATAAGTTTTGAATATATGGAAAATTGATATTACTTTCAAACAAATATTTCATTCTGTCTATATAATTTATTGATTAAATTGTTTTAGATGTAACTAATTAAATTATTTGTAGAATGTTCTATTCTTAGATGATATGAAACACAAATACTAAGAATGTGTTACAAAGTACTTTCAAATGTGATTTTTTCTCTTGTTACAAAACATTAAGGGGTACCATATTATCTTCTTTATTTTCTAATTATTGTTTTATCTTAAATACTGACAGGGTATCTTTGTCAGCTGTGAACAACTGTTTTATTTGAGACAAAACCCTAGATTGATTTTTTTGACATATTTATTGTTGGGTTATAAAACAGTATCCATCTTTTTCGTGCAATTTGACCATCCCTGTTGGTATATGAATGTAGCCCTCAGTCAGACAATATTGTCAGCACAGGTTGTACCAACTGCTTACCAACTCATCCATCAGTCCTTGACAAATCATCGTCTTATGTTAGTAAAGATATTCTCTAAATCTAGGTAACTTCTGTTAAAGGTGACATTACAATCAAAACCTCCTCACTACTTAATAGATGTTGTTCAATTGACTTGAAAAGTCTGTCATTGTTATTTAAGTCCTTTAAATAAATTATAAATATGTAATCTAATTACCATTCAAAACTTATCAATGATAAATAATTGAGTTGATAGAATATTCAGTTTTCAAATTAACTGATGTAGCAAAAAAAACCTGTCATGATAGAAAATCTCATAATGTTAAGCGCATAAAATGCTTGTTGTAAATACTAATTCTTATTGAAAAATTGTAAAAAACCCTCATTTTTCTCTAATTTTCAAACCAACTCTTAAATTCTCATCACTTGCTTGAGAACGACATTAGTATCTATGTTGAAACGTCGCAAACTTAAATAAAGAAGTTGTATATCCATAATATTGACTTTATCTTCTTCAACTTCAATTGTTAAAACATTTCCTTAGATAGATTATGTAAATATGATAGTTAGCATGAACAGGAGTATTCACTAAAATTGATTTTCTACAAAGAATATCTTGAAAGCACTGTACATTGAGTCTAAAATGTTTTTTCTTTAGTGTGCAGGATGCGTTGACCCAGAACAAGGCCTCTGCTAGAACTAGTCAATGAATGGATTTACTCTCTCACACCAGGTATGTTTACTAAAGACATTTTTAAATCTCTTTTTGAGACGGAATAGCAAGGGAGGGGTGCTTATCGAACCTCTTAACAAGATACAAATGCTTGTTTGATTTATTTTATTTCAATCCATTTCATCAGGGACTCTAGCTCTAAAATGAATGATATTAAAAAAATGTCTTCACTCCAGTTTTACGCTCTGAAATGTTCGTTTGATAGCACGGTCACAGTGGTAATTGTTGAAAAAATTGCTATGTCTTAAAGGGGCAGTAGCACAATTTTAGGGAGAAAATAAGGTGATGTCAGGAAAATGAAAATAAATGGTTCCAAATGAAAGACAATGTATTTAAACTAAATGGAGCAGTAATAATTCAAATATATAACGTAAGGTTCAGCCATGCTATTCCTTTTTCTTACAAAAATGAATTAAAGGTGTTCACACAAAAATGGCCGCCAATGGATTTTATGTAAATCCTCATACTTTGTCCTCTGATTATGGTTGATTGGCTTGTGTAATGTGATTGTTGACACTGTCAATATAATACATTAGGCATTTACTTACCATTATAAGTGCAATTTTTAGCTCATCAGGACTGAAAGTCCAGATGGGCTTATGGCATGGCCCGTCGTCCGGCGTCCGTCCGTCGTCCGTCGTCCGTCGTCCGTCCGTCGTCCGTCCGTCCGTAAACTTTTGACACTTTCGACTTCTCCTCATGAACCATACACATTAGAGAGCTGAAATTTTGTGTACAAGTACCTTAGCATATGGAGATTCTAATTTGTAACTTTGGTGACCATGTGACCCCAAATAGGGTCACAGGGGTCACAACTTTAAAAACCTATTTTCATCTTCTTCTCCAGTTCCAGAAGGACTAGAGAGTTAAAAATGATATGTGCAGACTCCTTGGCCAATGGGGATTCCAATTTGTAACTTTGGTGACCCTGTGACCCCAAATAGGGTCACAGGGGTCACAACTTTAAAAACCTATTTTCATCTTCTTCTCCAGTTCCAGAAGGACTAGAGAGTTAAAAATGATATGTGCAGACTCCTTGGACAATGGGGATTCTAATTTGTAACTTTGGTGACCCTGTGACCCCAAATAGGGTCACAGGGGTCACAACCTTAAATACCTATTTTCATCTTCTTCTCCAGTTCCAAAAGGAGTAGAGAGTTAAAAATTATATGTGCAGACTCCTTGGACAATGGAGATTCTAATTTGTAACTTTGGTGACCCTGTGACCCCAAATAGGGTCACAGGGGTCACAACTTTAAAAACCTATTTTCATCTTCTTCTCCAGTTCCAGAAGGACTAGAGAGTTAAAATTATATGTGCAGACTCCTTGGCCAATGGGGATTCCAATTTGTAACTTTGGTGACCCTGTGACCCCAAATAGAGTCACAAGGGTCACAACCTTAAATACCTATTTTCATCTTCTTCTCCAGTTCAAAAAGGACTAGAGAGTTAAAAATGATATGTGCAGACTCCTTGGCCAATGGGGATTCCAATTTGTAACTTTGGTGACCCTGTGACCCCAAATAGGGTCACAGGGGTCACAACTTTAAAAACCTATTTTCATCTTCTTCTCCAGTTCCAGAAGGACTAGAGAGTTAAAAATTATATGTGCAGACTCCTTGGCCAATGGGGATTCCAATTTGTAACTTTGGTGACCCTGTGACCCCAAATAGAGTCACAGGGGTCACAACCTTAAATACCTATTTTCATCTTCTTCTCCAGTTCCAAAAGGAGTAGAGAGTTAAAAATTATATGTGCAGACTCCTTGGACAATGGGGATTCTAATTTGTAACTTTGGTGACCCTGTGACCCCAAATAGGGTCACAGGGGTCACAACCTTAAAAACCTATTTTCATCTTCTTCTCCAGTTCTAAAAGGACTAGAGAGTTAAAAACGATATGTGCAGACTCCTTGGCCAATTGGGATTCTAAATTGTAGATTTCGTGACTCCATGACCCCAAATAGGGTCACAGGGGTCACAACCTTAAAAACCTATTTCATCTTCTTCTCCAGTTCTAAAAGGACTAGAGAGTTGATAGTGATATGTGCAGACTCCTTGGACAATGGGGATTCTAATTTGTAACTTTGGTGAACCTGTGACCCCAAATAGGGTCACCGGGGTCACAACCTTAAAAACCTATTTTCATCTTCTTCTCCAGTTCTAAAAGGTCTAGAGAGCTGAAATTATATGTGCAGACTCCTTGGCCAATGGGGATTCTAAATTGTAGATTTCGTGACCCCATGACCCCAAATAGGGTCACAGGGGTCACAACCTTAAAAACCTATTTTCATCATCTTCTCCAGTTCTAAAAGGTCTAGAGAGCTGAAATTATATGTGCAGACTCCTTGGCCAATGGGGATTCAAAATTGTAGATTTCGTGACCCCATGACCCCAAATAGGGTCACAGGGGTCACAACCTTAAAAACCTATTTTCATCATCTTTAGCTCCTAAAGGTCTATTGAGCTGAAAGACTGCATGTAGACTCCTTGGCCAATTGGGATTCTAAACTGTAGGTTTTTGTGACCCCATGACCCCAAATAGGGTCACTGGGGTCACAATCTTAAAAACCTATTTTTCTCCATTAGATGACAGTCTATGGCAAATTTATTTCTCCTTGGATATTTTAGTGTGGACTTCTTTCAGTGTCTGATTTTGGCGATCTAAAAAGTGTTGAATAATAATACATTTGTTTTGTAATATTTTTATAGGTTTTCTTGCAATAGGTAACATCAGTTTCATTTTTAGCTCATCTTGCCTGTATAAAGCAAACTTGATATGATGCCTGATGAGCTACAGAGCCAATGGCTCTATTTTTAAAATATAAAATTATCAAAAAACGTGCTACTGCCCCTTTAAAGACCGACAGAAAATTCAGAAACAATTTCTCAGTCAAAGTGAAAAAGCGAAAAAGCGCAAGCAAGCTGTACAACATTACAGAAAGGATTATTTTAGTGAATTTTTTTTTTTCTTTTTTTTTTATTCCTGTAATCAGTTTTTATACATACATGTATACAATAGAAAAAAACACATTTTTTTTTACACATAATAAGAAAATAAAAGACAAGACATATCAGTCACTCACACATCCACACCTTTGCATTCCCTATATTATTTTAGTGAATGGCCGTGCCTAAAGCATTCTAGATGTGGTGATACTTACGTTTTTTAACTTTTCATTTTTAACAAAGTTGCATATGGCGGACATTTTGAGTGTAAGTTAATATCTTTTTACTTAATAGTTTTTAAGATTTCTTCAATTAACAAGTATTATGCTTTTTAAAGTCAAAATTACACTTTTTGACCTCCATTTCAACCAATGATTACACTTTGGGTCAAAATAGGGTTGGCATCTCTGCTTTCATTCCAAATGTTTATCTTCTAATGTCATTAAATTAGACAACCTGTTCTGTATCCTTTACTAAATTTAAAGATAAGATATGATGAGACATAGAGGATATTTTATAAGTGTTCATGACATACTATGTTTACAACACAAGTGGCTAAATATACTGGCATCCTATATTAGGCACAAGTGTCGTAAAAATAGTATGTCATGGGGACAAATGTAATATTCTGCTTATATATTTCTGTTGTCTCATAAATTAAAGAAAATATTTAAAATCTACTTCTCAGCAAAGGCGTTCTTGCAACGTCATAGACGTCAAAGCATTCTTTATAATGAAACGTCACAATGAAAAATTGACATGTTTCTCTGGGGTTAAAAATATATGAAAAAAATGAACCTCTATATGACTGCCCCCACAGGTAATCAAATACTCTATTATCCAGAATTAAATTTTGTTTACATCATAAAACATATATAAATGACAAAACATTTAATCACAACTTTCTACATAAGTACTAAGATAAGAAGCAAATAAGAGCTCTATAAAAGAAAGGAGTACTATAAGACTTCATACAGTGATAAGATACAAAAAGGCTGTGCAGTTAAATGGGTTTCATAAGATAATATTGATCTAAATAGAATTAAATTCATAAATTTAAGATATGTATATTTGTATATGTAATCAAAAGATAAAACATGACACGAAGCCAATCAAAACTCCAACATGTTTCAATGGTATCATCAGGGAGTCTGATATGTATATACCCGTATATATATCAACTGTTGTTAATAAGTTAAATACCAGCTGGTCTCAAAAAACAGATCCTGTCAGTTTTAGTTATCGGCATGCGCAGAGAGGTATTTTAAGAAATATCAAGACCAGGAGTTTTTTTGATAGTCAACTTTTTTATTGAGACATTAGCAACGTTTTGATATAGATCCGTGAAAAACAGTATAAGGATCTATCTGTATCATTCCCCCACTGCCAAGCGGAGAAAAGGAAGGTTTTTGTCTGTATAAATGCATGCAATGATGTCTTAGCCTTACTTTGAAAGTTAGTGAATATATTAACAGTCTTTTTAAACACTTTCAGCACTACAGGAGCAACTGTTTAGAGCTTGTCACCTTAAAAGAGTGTGAGAATTATGAACATTTTATTTTTTAAGTATAAGGATGAATTTTTTGTTCAATGATTGATTTAACAAGATTTGAAATTAGTTCCACATTTTATCCATAAGACTCACAAAGTTTAACCGAAGCCTCTACGGTCTGTCTTTATGAACCACTAGTACCTATCATATTTCACTGGCTGTGCTTACCTGTTTGATGTAGATATGAGGGTTATTGTTATTTACCTGCCAGGAACAATGCTATCACTAACGATCACACCTTCGACACCTGAGATTGATCTTACCTATAGAAATGGTTTTCTGCACACCTTTACACACCTTACAGCCAGGTAAAATGAAGAGCATAATTATCATTACTTCAGTTTTATAAAGGTAACTAAAGTAAATGATTATGGTCGTACATCATTATGATAAAAACTTGAATTCTTATTCAAAGTTTATATCTATATGATTTGAAGAGAATAATCATTATTTAACAAAATTGTATGTATAACACATGAGGTAAAGTGAAGAAAATATTTATCTTTACTGACCTTTGTAAAGCCTTTTATATTTGATAAATTAAAAGTTATAAGCCTCAAAATAGATAAGTGTATAACAATAATTTGAACTGAAGAAAATTATCATAATCACAAATCAATCTGAATCAAACAAAGTCATAACATTCAGATAGAATCATAAAAGATTAGTCTACTGAACATAAACTTCATGGCACAAAATCAAATAAACAAAATGTCATAATCTTTATATTATCTTCAGACATAAAAAAACCCCAAAGGTAACAACAATCATTACAATCAGTGAAATGCACATATCCTCTATTCATTAGACGCAGGAAAGCTAATGTTAATCATAATAATCCCTGGTGATTAGAACTGTTAATGCTTTAATTGATGCGATGCCTATGTGCTCAATGACTGTGAACACTGCTTGATCAATGAAACAGACGTTCCGGGAGTTGAACAACGACAGGTTACAACATGACTCCACGCTGCTTGACCAGGTACATATATACATACAACTTGTAGCAGATTAATGTCTGGGTCGTTTCACCTGTGTAACACTGATAATCTTCATGCTACCTGCGAATGGTGGGACAATAAGCCAATGGAGTACCTGAGGTGTGTAGGATTCGATTGGTAGTTGGAATAGGAGAATAACAGACTGTGATCATTTGTAAGGAATGGTGTTGTAACTGACACATCTCTTGGATGCTCTTATGAAGGATATTTGGCAAGGAGTTGGGAGTTTTGATGTTTGATGGTAAATCGTGTGGTTGATCAGACCTTTAAGATATAAGAAATAAATCTCCCTGTCTATAACAGAATCTGATGGAGAAGTCACATGGTACCTGTGAATGTTCGGGCAGTAAGTTGGGGCAGGAAGCCATACCTTAGCATTGTGACCGTGACATCTCTTTTTTAAAAGAAAAACCTCTGCTCAAAACTGTTATGTAACACTATAAGACTGTTGATATACAGACACATGCTCCTATGAAGTGAGAAGTGAGGATAAGTTCACCTTAGCATTGCAACTTTGACATCTGTTCATGGAACTACAATACCTTAGCATTGTGACAGTGACATCTGTTCATGGAACTATAAAACCTTAGCATTGTGACAGTGACATCTGTGTATTGAACGACAATACCTTAGCATTGTGACAGTGACATCTGTTTATTGAACGACAATACCTTAGCATTGTGACAGTGACATCTGTGTATTGAACGACAATACCTTAGCATTGTTACAGTGACATCTATTCATGGAACTACAATACCTTAGCATTGTTACAGTGACATCTATTCATGGAACTACAATACCTTAGCATTGTGACAGTGACATCTGTCCATTGAACGACAATACCTTAGCATTGTGACAGTGACATCTGTCCATTGAACGACAATACCTTAGCATTGTGACAGTGACATCTGTCTAGTGAACAACAATACCTTAGCATTGTGACAGTGACATCTGTCTATTGAAAAAAGAACTTTAAAGCACTGCCTGAGCACTGAGCTGGTATTGAAACACTACCAAGACTGTTGATATACAGAGGCATGCTCCTATGAATGGGGCCCAGTGAGGGATACTTACCTGCCTAATGGTTGAACGTGACAGGTGAGATCCAGAGGGGCTTATACCTGAGTGCTCACCTGGTCAATATTTATATTTTCCACTGAATAATATTTTCCCTTTCACTGCTTGTCACATTGTATATTTTCCTTTTGATTTATTTATTTATGCATGTGAATTGTTTGTAGTGGTATTGTGGACATTTGTGACTCTTTCTGTTATGTTTTTTGATAATGCTTGTGTACAGGTTTCACAGGTTAAGGATATGCAATTTGCCTCTGAAGGAATGAATAAACATATTAACTGTTCATATAAGAATTTAGGAAATTTATAAAAATGCCAATTCAATGTTTTTAAAGTAAATTAATTGTGGCAAGAAAAACCTAGGACCTATGATCAGAATTATAAATTTGGGAAAACTAATTTAGGAAAAAAACATATATTGTTAAATTGTCTGCCTAGAAGTAAAGTGGTTGTTTAGATTAAAGTGTTTACTTTTTATCTATAAATTCAATTAGATAATAACAAATTTGATTCTATTAAAATGGCATTGTATCACAATTTCAAAAAAGGTAGTTTTTTCATTTGATAGATTTTGCAAAAAATTATTCTTAGGGTAATCTCTCCTCAACAAAGCCCAATATGCATATTTGAAGAAACTCAAATCACGTTTCAAGCAGAAACTTTTGTAAACACAGCACAATCAATTGAATCAGAGAAACAGATTTTCATAGCTTAATCGAACTTGGTAAAATTGTTTAACAAATTTTTATTAGATCAAAAGGGTTGTTTTGCAATTTATATGATGGGCAAATCTGGAAGTTGAGTTCATGAATGCTATATTGATATACAACTTTTTTCAGTTTTGGCGATGTTTTGACATAGAAATGATATTATTTTGTCATCAAAAAGTCACCAACACTGAATAAAGAAGTTGTATATCGATAACATTGACTTCTTCATGCTTTGAAATCGTCATTTTTCTTATGTCTTTGTGCGATCCAATATTCCTTTAAGATAAAGAGCTTCTTTCCCATGATAACAGTAAACTTCCAATATGGCCGACAGTTAGACAATAAGGAGTCATGTTAGATCTGATAGGAGAACACAAGAGGATATATACTCTCGTATCCAGTCATAGAGTCTCCACGACTTGCTTCTGATATATGTTTAAACCCTGTAACCTTCCTACTGTCTTATGATTAAGAGCTTTATAGTGGCCTGACTCATTGTATAACATTTCATATCTAGCATTTATTGATCTGTTTTATACTCTTTGAAATGACTCCAAAATTGTGTATATGCCATATACGTTGTATACAATGGTAAATGTTTCTCAAAGTTTGATAAGAATGTAACTTGACTAATATGCTAGTACGGAGTGGTTGAATTTATTTTAAAAGATATAAAATAATAATGTTAAATTCTGGGATATATCAGGGTTTAATATTAACTTAAAGTGGTGAGATTTTACATTTTTAATATTTGTAAATTTGATTCTAAAATCGTATGCAAAGTGTATATTTAAAGTCTTTTGCGATGAGCTGCTGTTGAACAGACAGCTTGCAAGGATTGGCTGCGTTTGTGCGATACTTCAGTGTCATTATATATTTCAATATTTTTACCGAGTTTTTCTTCCTTTCCTTCGCTTTATATGACAGATATTAACCTGTCCCTCAGGTTTCCCCTCACCCCTCATGTTGACATTTCAATAAAACCCTAGGGACAGGTTAATATCCTTTACACACATGATGGTTAAGGCTACGTACTCTATCACTTTTCTAGTATGTCTATTTTAACTTGTTTACGTTATTTCTACTCCAAAATAGACATATTTTATTAATCAAATTCAGCCGGGAAATGAAAATCCTCGATCAGGGCCATAACTAGTGACGTGATAGCCAATTGTTATTGACATCATAGGCCATTGTTTCGTGACGTCAGTCAAAAACTATACTTTATTGTTGCATAAGGGGTTGGCGGCACCTTTGATCTTTACAAGAACAATACTAGAAATGATGACAATAATGTAGGAATCAATATTTGGTAGTGAATTGTTATCCTCAACTTTTCCTAGAAACTCTTTAATATGATATTTTGCAGAAATGATCATAATAACATGATAACCAATTTGAATCAAAATCAAACATAAATCATAATTTTAATTCAACACCTACCACACAACCTTTTCCCGAGATTTACAGACTCATATACTGGTACACTGCTGTATTTAAAGGGGCAGTAGCACGTTTTTTGATAACTTTATTTTAAAAATTGTTCACTGATAATTATAAGTTAATGTTAAATATATTATTTTGACAGTGTTAAAAATCTCATTATACAAGTCAATCATCCATAGTCAGAGGACAAAGTATGAAGATTCACACAAAATCCATTGGCGGCCATTTTTTGTGAACACCTTTAATTCATTTTGTGTAACAAAAAGGAATTGCATGGTTAAACTTTATGTTATATATTTGAATTATTACTGCTCCAGTTATTTTAAATACATTGTCTTTCAATGGAAACCATTAATTTTCGTTTTCCTGATATCACCCTATATCCCCCCTTAAAACATGCTACTGCCCCTTTCAATGTACTTTCATATTCAACTAAGACTTAAAAATTACTCGTTGATTAAAACCTGTTCATAGTTGTGGAATATTGTTTGTTTAAAACTGATATAAATTTAAACTGTTCTTCTTTCCCACCTTTCTGTATACATTTTGGCATATTTTTTATAATCCCCTAATTGTTAAAGCTTTACTTCCATTTGCACTTATTTCTCCTGTTGCCAGGAGACCCACTGAGAGTATTGTATATAGGTGTGTAATAGTCTACTTGTAGCACTTGGTGTGATTCCAGAAACCCACACTACACATGTCAATCTAGTGAAACAGATCTTACATAGTTGGTACATACCTTGATAACAAGGAATTACCTGTAATCAATGCTGTCGCCTTCATGTGACTTTATTTACCGCTAGGAGATTACATGGCGACAACTTTACGCTGGAAGAATGAAGTTATAAATCAATAATACAAGAAGTAATCATGTTGACTTAAGAAAACAGACTTAGTTTAGGATAGGATTAGTTTCCATGTTGGTACTAAGTGTTGAGTGTGTATAATGGACGTTCTTGGACTGTAGCCATTTTCTCTCTGATTTGCTTTGAATTGTAGTTACAATTTGGCAGTGTGATAAGACTAAGGGACTTAATTTGACCGGTGTGAAATAAGAATATTTTCCTTATAAAAACATTATATTACATTGAAAGGATTAATAAATGTCAAAGTATTATGGTTGGTTAGATAAGCCATATACATTTGTTACGAGAAATATTTATTACTTTTGAAATGATTTTGGTATGCAAAGTTGTCAGATAAGGTAAAGAACGGTTCAAACAGTATGTATTCAATTCAATCTAATCAACTCTGGTTGGAAAGTATAGAATTTATAAAATGGTTTATTTTGTTCACAATTTAATTAGGCTTTTTGACAGTAATATGATTTTTCATTTTTTATTTGTTTCATTTTGATAACAATTTTAGAATGATTGAGATTGTTCATTGATTTTTTCATGTCAATTTGTTTAGTATTTCATGTTTCTGATAATGATGTAGAATGATTGAGATTGTTAAATGTTTTTGATTGTTAACAAACAACATCTTTAAAGTGACAGACTGATAAAAGAGAAATTGAAGTTTAAGTGCGGACGTATATATATGTCTATACAACTATCCATTTGCTACTTACTGACTACTACGAAATCAGGATTACCAAGTTACCCAGTGCCGTGTATACCAACAGATTACTTGTGTAAAGGTCTTCAGTGCAATTCCAAGATAAGGGTGTATACTGCACTGATAAAATATATATACATGCATATTTAGGTTCTGTGTAATGTCAAACAGAGGAACTTTATGATGTATGTAATGTTTCTGAGGTTTGACTGACTGTTAAAATCTCAAATTTGTAAATTTGAGAACAAATCATTGACATCAGAATGAAAAAGTGAGAATTTGCTTTTTCTTTCATATTATTAATGTTTTTCACAAGTAAAATTCTTTCTGTGTCTTGATTAATCTGACAATCTGATTCTTCATAGTGGATCAGCAACGTCTACTGCTTGAGGTATTCATCAAATGGCAGCTGCATTTCAAAGAACTTAAAGAAAATCAATATCCTATGGTTGACAGGACGATAAAATGTTTTCAAACCCCCGCAGAATCATTAAGTTGTCGGCTATAATAGACACATGTTTCTAGTTGATCACCTATAGAATTGCCAGCATTCAATACCTGCTTGATTGCATTTCTATGTAGCTTCACTTTCCCTGCCAGTGCTCAGGTAGTAAATTAGTAATGACTACTTACAATAATTGATATGTCTGGTTAACTTGTTATGTAAACATCAAGATGTATTATTAACCAATCTTTGCGTAAAGAATTCGAAGTTTTCAAAGGTTTAGCCTTGCTTCTTCTCATATTGGGTTATCATGAAAGGTTACAATCACACATTAGTTCATTAGTTTTACAAAGATTGTTTATTCTTTTTACTACATTATACACATTGTTAAGTTTGTCCTTCATTTTGTAGGGATACCTTTATTAACTTTTTAAATATAGTTAAAGGCATCTCCATCTACAACTACAAATAAATGTTAAAGGATTTATAAGGATTAAGTAATCAGATGCTTAACTCTTTAAAGGCCATATATTTTGCATAATCAAATATTCATTGGGTAGAAATTTGTACATTCTAAAATTAAAAAACTAAGAGGTGGGATTATGCAAGCTTTTCTCATTTATATACACAAATTAATTAGTCTTTCAGAATATAAGCCCCCATTATTGTTAAAAGTTTCATTTGGTTGTTTTCGTATCCCTTTCTATTAATTTCAGCAATTTTGATTAATCCACAAGATACTAACTGTATTCCCAGTATATGAGTATAGATATGATATCAGTTCCAGTATGATAAATCAGTGCTTATAGCTGTCATCTAGAGATATATATCTTATATAGATAAGTATACAGTAGATGTATACCAGACTACAAAGTCCTGTGTAAGCATGTTTTCATATAAAGCATCTACTGTGAGCCTCACATTTCTATAATTACACAGGGACTCCAATATTGTATTATTTATCACTTGTTTATAAACACAATAGATATGGAATGTTTGTTGTCTTAACAGGATAAACAATTATTGATGATATATCTCTTCTTAGTCTTTGTGTTGAGTTGGTCAGGCTTATGCTTGCTTTGGCTGTACTTCAGTATGGATTGACAGTCAGCGGAAACTGTGTATTAATCTTCTGATTAACTAAATCGTTATATGTAAATGACAGATCAAGAGGAAACGAGGTTTATCATTTGATTTAATGGGAGCACAAAGTACAAACCTAATGGATTAATTAACTGAAAGATTGTGAGTGGGAAAACAATGTGTTCTGGACATCTGATCTGGATTCTAAAAGTTTCTAATGAAGTGCATTCCTCTCCCCACAGAGGCAGATCAAGTCAAGAAATGTTGATACAGCCTCTGTTATATTACGCCAAATCTGTGGAATAGAATGGGAGACGCCTGATTGGAGGCAATCAAAGTTAGTTGTGCAATCAGCGTCGCTGTTCTTAAATCATCATTTTGGCTACTAAATGATGGTAAAGGCATTTTGAAATGAACCACTCTTTCCATGTGAGAAGCATTGTAATTTGCTAATGAAACTCAGATGGACTGTGGTGCAAATTTTGTCCGCTAGAGGAAACTGTCCGAACCCACAGATTTCGGCGAAATAGAACAGAGGCTGTATCAACATTTCATGACTTGATCTGCCTCTGTGGGGAGAGAATGAATGAAGTGATAAGAATGTTTTGTCTCATTGTCTATTTCAGTTTTGATTTAACGCAATAATGCCAAAGCAGTTTAAAACACTCTCTCACTTTATATTTCATGTTGAAAAAAAGTTTGAATATCAAACACAATCATAACTCACTCATTGAAGGTATTGCTGTTAAAAAAGAAATGATGAAGGGGGGTCAAACGACCCCCAAAACATCACTATTAAAATGTGGAACCCTTCACGAGTATAATTCCTGTGTTTTGACGGTACTCCCCCCCCCCCTAAATCAAACAAGACGACAGTATTTTTACCTGTGTTCTTCCAAAATAAGATGACTTCATAATTGTAAAGATAGGGTTGTAATTGGTGTCTTTTACATGCATAGGGTACATGTTACTACAGTTACATGATTGTAATGTATAGTTTGATAAAAGCAAATAAAAATAAAATGCTAAACTTCTTTTGTGTAGTCACATTTGTAAATTTGTGTACAGTGTTTGTATTTAAGTTGCTTCTGTGTTTTATGCTTTACCATCAAATGATTCATAAAATTTATATTAAATGGGGGACGTTGTTAAGAAATCAGTTTAACAATAAATAACATCAAAGCAATGTATTATCATAAACATTAACATTGAACAAAACAAGACTCATAGAAATGGTTATTCAAACAACTGATAAATCCTAATCTCCTTTCCTTTATTGGCTCTCATGTACAGTAAATAAGATGTAAAAGTATATGCAGCTTTGCTGAAATTCTACATGATTATTATATGAATATTTATGAAGCACGCATATCCATCCACTCGTGGTTGCTCAAGGCGCTTGTTGTTTCCCCTGGTCAATGGCATTCTTTCACTGTCCGATCATAATTATTGCGAAAACCCTTACCTCTAAACCAACATTGACTTATTTCTCTCTTTTCAGAGAGATCGTACAGAGTGTGAAAAATAAAATTTTTTAGTGGTCTGCGTGTTCCTCTTCCTGATTTACCTCCCTTGGGAATTATCTCCCTTGAATTTTCAAACTCAGCTGTCATTTTCTTTTCTCTGTACGCCGCGAGAACGGTCGTACTCTGTGTGAATTGATCTTCTTGTCACTCAAGTTTTGGATTGCTTCCTATTGGATACTCACTGTGTTTTTCCTTCGGATTACTGTGATTCTCTTGGATTATTGTGTTTCTGAACGGATTACCTGAGTTTTTTGGAAGTTTCTTCTTGGGTGAGAATTTTCTTAACGTGTTCTAAAATTCAAGATGGCTGCTGTTCAAAAGAAATGTGTTGAATGTCAACGTTATCTTTGTAAAGGCGACCCTCATTCACTGTGTTATGCCTGCTGCGATAAGACTTCTTGTAATCTCACTAAACGATGTCTCATGTGTAATCATCTTTCTCTGGACGAATGGGAGATTATGCATAATAATAGATCCAAGCCCAAAACTCCTAAACGCAAGGCCACGGCTAAGTCTACCCCTTCTTCTCTCAAGAAATCTAAGTTTCTTGTTGAGCCCACTCCGGATACCAAGCCCTCCGAGTTAGAGCAAATCAAGGCCATGCTTGCCAAGCTTTCCTCAAGTATGTCCTCTATGCAGCAGCAGACAGCCAAACGCTTCTCGGACTTGGAAGCCAGCCAGTCATCGAGCCGTATGCGGCCTGCCTCCCCGACCCGTGAGTCGGTGGAGCGGGCGGTCGACTCAGCTCATTTGCTTAGCCAAGGGGTCACGGGCCGAGGTCCCGTTGATTCACGAAGCGAGCATGAGCCCGGTAGCTTGACCTCCCGTGACCCACTGCCGAATGCCACGGTGCCTAGCGGCACACGGGCTTCGCTTGGGACTCAGGGCAAGCAGGTGGATCCCGTTAAGCGGCCCGTTAGCACGGGTAGCACGGGTCCTACCGCTTCGGCTGACGATGCTGGCTTACAGCCCCCTGCTCGGGTGGCCCGTGAGCCACAGGCAGATTACATCAGCATTCAGGATCCGCCTATTATTCCCGTGCTACACGATGTCAAAGTGCAAGCTGGACTTTGTCACTCATCCACGGATACGGACTCCTTGGATTTCGGTGTTAGCGCCAAGGAGGGCCAACTTATTATTCATCCTGATGAATCCTCTTTTCCTCTTATCCCTGACTGGTCTTTTCCGGATAAATTGGAATACCTTCATCGACTGAAACCCTGCACAGTGCCTATTGTGTCAGAGGAGACGGCCTCTCCTAGGCCTGAGGAGTTAGGAGATTCGGGGACGCTTCCTCCCTCCCGACCTTCCAGACTTTCTTTGCCTCATTCTTCGGTGATCAAGACAGCTTGTAACAACATCAATGACAAGCTCTCTAATCAATCAGGACAAGTAGGAGTACCCAAGTTCAGAGCCAAGGCGGCTTACTTAGTCCACAACAGATTCGTGTCTCAGGATCCCCCCGTTTTGGACAAGGATTTTGCTAGGTTGAATCCTAAAGCCTCTTCTTCTAATTTTCCTTCCATTTCCAAGACAGATGGTAATGAAATCGAACGGAATACTAGAGCTTCCTTGGACATGTTGTCATACATGAACTGGTTTTGTGCGGGTATCAGAGAGATGCTACCCCCCAAGTTTTCAACATATGAGGATGTGACCCCAGACACACTTCAGACCATGAGAGCCGATGACGTTGCCATGGCCCATGGTTTCCTGGATTCTATTTTTGTCGCCTCTCAGGATTTAGCCGCAGTCTCTACCAACACCATGGCGCGCTTTGTTCTGACTGAAAGACAACAACATATCTCAAAGATCCGGGATGTGCCAGCGGATGTCAAGGATTCTCTTCTGTGCCAACCTATCCAAGCTCCGTCTTTGTTTAATGGAGAGTGTACTCGAGCTAGCGAGACTCAGGATTCCATGACCTCCAAATCTCTCAATCTGAAATTGACTCAGGCTCTACTAGGCAGGGGCTCCTTCCAAGGACAGCGTCGCGGTAACCCTAACCCTCGACTTAACCCTCAGCCGAAACAGTCCTTTCCTTCAACATCGTCTTCCTCGCAGTTCAGGGGCAACCACCGGGGCCGCAGGGACTTCCACCCCCCGCAGTCAAGGGAACAGCCAAGATCCTTCAGACAGGACCAGTCTAGGCCCTTTCGGGGATCTAAAGGAGGCTTTAAGCGATGACTCCCACGCCACCTCAAGTCTTCAGCCTTCCCCCTTACGACCGCTTCCGTCCACGGACTTATCCTTACGGATTCCCTTTCCTCAGTCGATCTCCCACTCGCCCGTGGGGGGCCGCCTGGGGTCATACTTGAAGAATTGGGAGACAGTAACCAGCGACCAATGGATTCTGTCAATAATATCATCGGGATACATCCTTCAGTGGGATTCACTTCCGCCAACTGCCGTCCATCCTCAAGGAAAGCGTTTTTTCCTTCAAGGCCAAAAACTTCAAGCCGCGCTCACAGCCATCGAGCAGCTACTGGAAAAGGGCGCTATCACGGAGCTGGACCCCACCGACGAATCTCCAGGCTTCTTCTCTCCCGTTTTCCTGGTTCCCAAGAAAGACACAACGGAGATGAGAATGATTATCGATCTCAAGGTGCTCAACAAGTCATTCCTGTCCAGGCCTCCCAAGTTTACTATGGAGTCGCTCAAGAGCATACGCAAGCTGATACTCCCGCACTCCAAGTTCGCCAGCCTCGACTTGAGGGACGCTTACTTGCATGTTCCGATCCATCCAAAGTCACGGAAGTACCTACGGTTTGCGGTCAACGGACGCCGTTTTCAGTTTCAAGTGCTTCCCTTTGGCATCTCGGTAGCTCCTTGGCTGTTCACCAAAGTTACGGCGCCGGTGCTACAGGTTCTACATCTCCACTTGGTGTTCATCCACGGCTACTTGGACGACTTTCTGCTCCGCCATCAGGACCTAGTCACTCTGTACCACCACATAGACTTGGTCATACATGTCTTCTCACATCTAGGATGGATCATACATCAGGACAAATCGGAGCTTACGCCTACCAACCGCATCAAGTTCCTGGGAGCCATTTTGGACACGGAGTCAGCCACTATTGCCCCATCGGAATCCCGCTGGATTGCCATTCAGACTCTCATCCAGAAGTTGTTAGACCACAACAAACTATACTCTCTCAGGACATGGATGTCCTTAGTAGGCTCCCTTACTTCCATCCAGTCCTTCACCACCAGAGGCCGCCTGAACCTTCGTTTCATTCAGTCCTGGGTGAACAGTCACCGCTTACAACCCTTGGATTCCAAGATCGTCCCCACACCCATAGTTCGCAAGGAGCTCCAGTGGTGGACGTTACGAGTTCATGTTATGACCGGCTGCCCTTTCCTCCTTCCGCCTCCGTCTCACACCATCTACACGGATGCGTCGAACCAGGGCTGGGGCGCTCACTGGCAACAGTTCACCCTGAGCGGCTCTTGGAACTTACCCGATTCCCAGCTTCACATAAATCTCTTGGAGTTGAAAGCAGTAGTCTTCGCTATCCACAGTTGGAAGTCTCAATTACAGCACTCGAGCATAATGATAGCCACGGACAACTCCACGGTGGTGGCGTATATAAACAAACTGGGAGGAACGAGATCTGCCCCGCTGATGCAACTTACCAGGGATCTCTACGCCCTCATAGATGCCTGGTCGATAACAATCCAAGCCAGACACATTCCGGGGAAACTGAACTTCCTAGCCGACTCTCTCTCCCGCCAGAAGCTAATCGTGTCCTCAGAATGGACGATCCACCCCCAGGTTTTGGATCTTATCACGGACAGATGGGAGAGACCTCAGATAGATTTGTTCGCCACAGCACTCAACTACAGGCTTCCGACTTACGTGAGTCCGGTCCCGGATCCTCAGGCAGTAGCGGTGGATGCCCTGTCAATATCTTGGGAGAACCTGGTGGCCTACGCCTTCCCCCCTTTCAAGCTCATACCAGAAGTCCTCAACAAAGTCAGCCAGCACAATTGCATAGTATACCTGATAGCCCCGGCGTGGCCCAAGAGAGCCTGGTTTCCATCCCTACTAAATCTCCTTCTAGAGCAGCCGCTCCAACTTCCTCTATGGTGGAACCTCCTCCAACAACCAAGGTGGCAACCGGAGAACGTAAATCTCCAAGCCTTCAATCTTCACGTTTGGAGAATATCCAGAGAGCGTTGCAGGAACGAGGCTATGCACAAGACACTTCTCACGCTATTTCCCGATCCATTAGACCTAGTACCTCAGCACTCTACGATCACAAGTGGATCAAGTTCCAGCAGTGGAGAGGAGATAGAGGACTAGCTAATCTGCCGTTATCCACCCCTATGATTGCAGACTTTCTTAACCACTTACGACAAGATCGCAACTTAAAAGCTGGTACCATCGAAGGCTATAGATCTGCTATTGCGTCAGTTTCAGAGCTGGAAGGCTTGTCTATCGGATCGGACATAACCCTCACAAGACTGTTAAAATCTTTTAAACTGCAAGACATCAAATCTCCTAATACCTTCCCCAAATGGGACCTGCTTCTAGTACTGCAATCCTTACAACGGGCTCCTTACGAACCGTTGCATGCTTCATCTCTCAAGTTTTTGGCCTGGAAAACCGCATTTTTGATCGCCTTCGCCTCTGCTGCCAGAATCTCAGAACTTCATGCGATAGATGTTTCCTCCATTGACTTTGCCCACAGATACACCGCTGTGTCTTTTAGAGCCTTACCTGAGTTCCTTGCCAAGAACCAATCTACGGCTTCAGGACCTTTAGGAGCCAGAGTTTACTCCTTCCCGGCCCTTCCAGTTCCCGCAGACGCCAGGGATAAAGCGCGCCTCCTCTGTCCAATTCGAGTTCTACGATGGTACCTCGACAGAACTCACTCTATCAGAAAGGGTAGAAGACGTCTTTTTATTCCCTGCAAGCCAGCGCTTTCTTCAGAGATATCCAAAAATACGATCGCATCTTGGCTCCGTAAGACCATCGCCTTAGCTTACTCCACTACGGACCAGGAATCGACCAACGCCAAGTTCTCTCCTCACGAGATCCGGGCGCTATCTACTTCATTAGCGGCCTGGAAGTCTGTTTCCATCGACCAGATTGTGGCCTCCTGCCAGTGGAAGTCCTCCAACTCCTTCACCAGGGCTTATCTCAGAGATCTATCCGCCTCGTTGGATGGACTTTCTTCTCTGGGTCCGTTGGTGGCGGCTCAACACTTATCTGCCTGACCCCCTCCCGAGGAGGAGAAAGGGGGGGTGGGGGGGGGGGACGCTTCCTGAGGGTGCGTGGTCCTAGTCCCCGACCTATCAACGTAGATGGTGGACTTCAACCACTTCCTAAGGTGGGCATAATTCCCTGAAACTTGTCTTGCACATTACTAAGGGATTGGAAGTATTAATATAGTGTTTATTCTTCGTTGTGGTGGCGAGTGACGTGGTATAATCACTCTTTGGGAAGAACTAAATCTGTTAAGTTAAATATTAATCCTCCTCATCACCTCCCTTCCCGTAACCATGTTCGGAGTGGAGAGTACAGGTTCTGGAAATTACGTTTTTTTCGGTATTAATTCCCGTTTTACGGGCTATTTTATAGGGAAAAAACGATCTTTTATTCCTTCCTTTTATCATAATTTGGTCTGCTTAGTCTCCTTTTCCGCCTAGATCGGTAATATTTACCGTTATTCGGAGGAATTTGGACAAAGATTTAAGAATTTACCGTTATTCCTATAAATTATCATCCCTTATTCACCTAAATAAAAGCGAAATTCTCGCTAGGTTGGGATCGATTGATTAATTAAATACCATTTTAAGAGGTAAAGATACCCTCCTCCTTACGTGGTATTCTGTCAATGTTGGTTTAGAGGTAAGGGTTTTCGCAATAATTATGAAACAATCACAATTATTGTTAGTAATTATAAGAAAACTTACCTCTAAACCAACGAATTACTCCCTCCCTTCCTCCCCGTTATCCATCTCTCTGTTCATCGAAAAGAATGACAGCTGAGTTTGAAAATTCAAGGGAGATAATTCCCAAGGGAGGTAAATCAGGAAGAGGAACACGCAGACCACTAAAAAATTTTATTTTTCACACTCTGTACGATCTCTCCGAAAAGAGAGAAATAAGTCAATGTTGGTTTAGAGGTAAGTTTTCTTATAATTACTAACAATAATTGTGATTGTTTCATTTTTCCAATTCAACTCCCTGGGGAGTATTCAACCGACATCCATATGTGGCGCTCAGGTTAGGGACCATTATATGCCTCGCAGGGTACCCATTCACAGCTGGGTGAACTGAGACACATAGTCACAGCAGTTTGTCCAACACTGCTGAACACTGATAACCGACAGCTCGGCGTATGCACGTGTTCATGTATACACCATTCAGCCACTGACATGAATTCGTGGGATCTTTTAAGTGCGCAGTTTTTGTTGCACTACACACTAGGGCTCCAGGGTGACACTTATAGAGTTCTAACAGAGGTGAACTCTAGGTTTTTACACCTTGGCCTGGATGGGTTTCGAACCCCGGACTTCAGCAACGTGAGACCGGCGCTCTTGCCGACTGAGAGATCCCGTACCCCCATTGATTAGGTATCTTGAGTGATAGGAATTGTGACATATCATAAGACTACCTCAAGCAGTGACTTTATCTACCTCCTATTTTACAAAGTTTCGATGTGATAAGTTGCTTTACATAATTATTATGATTATTAATTTGGAAAAAAAATATTTTAATGTTTTGCTTATAACTAAGAACATATATGAAAAGACATCAAGGAGACCTAATATGAAAATAGTCCAGAAAACAAAACAGTGAATTTCAATCTAGCAAAGTTTGACCAAAGTAGGTCGAGTTTCAAAGAAAAAAAGTTGTTTTGTCATGCAAAAGTAAAGTACACAAATGAAGAAGAACAAGTTCTTATGGATTCTCAACTTCTTTATTGCATGAAAAGCGACGTTTCGGTGTAGATACTCACACCGTTATCAAGCAAGTGAACTTGTTCTTCTTCATCAAACCTGCTTTTAAAATGCCCCTCAAAGAAAAGTACACGAATGTTTAAAGATTTGTTTAGTCTCAAACAAATACTAAAGAATTTCTTATCACTGGAGATTTGTTGCTTGCCAGGTAATTCTTTCTCAACAATATTTCAATAGAGAGAAAGAACCAATTAGTTGTATTTGTTTTATGGAATAGCATGTTAGAAAAACCTCCCGGTAACAATGGAGTGTTGCTGTTATCTATATCTCTAGTTGCTCATATCACTTTGAAGTTGCCTATTAGGGTTTAAAAACCCGTAAACTTCACACTTATTCCAACCTTCTGGTGTTCGAAATACAGTTGAACACGGATATAGCGAACTTGGATATAGTGAACAAATTTTCAAGTCCCGTCCCTATATATTATCATTAAAATGATATGCCTTAAGCGAACACCAGATATAGCGAACTAAATTCTTTGGCCCCTTAAAGTTTGTTATGTCCGTGTTTTACTGTGGTATGTTATGTATAGTTTTTTAAAACACTTACTCCAACCTTTCTGGTGTTTGAAATGGTATGTTATGTACAGTTTTTTTCAAGATTCATTTACACTAGGACTGTGTTTATCTATGTTTTTCTTTTCTCATGCGTTGATTTGTGGCAGAGAACCAATTACCGGTAGTTGTAGTTGTTTTATGGAATAGCATGTTAGAAAAACCTCCCGGTAACAATTGAATGTTAACTGTTATCTTTATCTTTAGTCATATCTCTTTGAAGTTGCCTATTAAGGTTTAAAAAGGCGTAAACTTCACACTTACTCCAACCTTTCTGGTGTTTGAAATAGAGTGTTATGGACAGTTTTTTTTCAAGGTTCATTTATACTAGGACTGTGTTTATTTGTGTTTTTCTTTTCTCAGGTGTTGATTTGAAGCAGAGAACCAATTACCGATAGTTGTATTTGTTTTATGGAATAGCATGATAGAAAAACCTCCCTGTAACAATGGAGTGTTGCTGTTATCTTTATCTTTAGTCACTCATATCTCTTTGAAGTTGCCTATTAATGTTTAAAAAGGCGTAAACATCACACTTACTCCAACCTTTCTGGTGTTTGAAATGGTTTGTTATGTACAGGTTTTTTTCAAGGTTCATTTATACAGTAGGTTGTGTTTATCTGTGTTTTTCGTTTGTCAGGTGTTGATTTGTGGCAGAGAACCAATTAGTTGTATTTGTTTTATGGAATAGCCTGTTAGAAAAACCTCCCGGTAACAATGGAGTGTTGCTGTTATCTTTATCTTTAGTCATATCTCTTTGCAGTTGCCTATTAATGTTTAAAAAGGCGTAAACTTCACACTTACTCCAACTGTTCTGTTGTTTGAAATGGCATGTTATGTACAGTTTTTTTTCAAGGTTCATTTATACTAGGACTTTGTTGATCTGTGTTTTCCTTTTCTATGGTGTTAAAAGTTAAGGTGAGAGGGTAAATTTTAGTTTGATCATGCCATTCATGATCTACTTTAATATCTTATCTAAATACTTTGTTTAACTTGAATTCTAGTAAATTTTAACAAGTTTGGTTGGTTTGCAAAAGCTGAAATGTAGCTTAGACATTATCAATTTTCCTTTGGACATACAAACTAACATTCAATTCTTTAATAATGATTCACCGAAAATGAACTTTTGAGATTTAAGAAAAGTTTTTGCTTATAACTGGACAATCTCAATAAAAAAATTTTGTCAGTGTTTTATTTATTTTCATAGTTTTTATACGATAATAAATAACAGTAAGATGAGACGAGTATTAATAATAACATAACCAGCAACCAAAATGTTTTTAGTTGGCTTTGTTCATTACATACACATTTATAAACAATGGTCAGTAACTGTCTTAATTTCAATCAAGTTTGTTTTATATACTTACAATATCCTTACACAACATGATCATAATTTTTTGTATTGACACTTTGTAGAAGAGAACAAACTCAACATTTGATACTTTATGACCCAAACAGATCTCAAGAGCATATTTAAAGCAGTATTGGCAGCATATTTGTTTGAATAAGGAAAGATTTGATTTAGGAGCCACTAACGAAGGGCATTTGGTGTTGTACTTCGAGCTTAATCAGGGACAATAAATGATATTTCACAGATATATGACCCGGAGAGCTTTCTGATGTTCTTGATATGGTCCTAGTAGGAGTCAATATCATAAAATTTGTCTAAGTGGCTGCTAGCTATACCTATCTTGATTAAATGCTTCTTGTAGAAAATGAAATTCCGTGTTCATATCTCATTCTATGCATATGCTATTAGCAATATGTCTTTATTGAATATGCCTGAGGCTTGTAGATTTTTCTGGTTTAATGAAGATAGCTTTATCACATATCAGACTCGATCTTACATAATATTACATACATAATTGAACTGTCTCAATAAATATGTATAAGACTATTTAAGATATGTTTCTTACAAATCAGGGATCTTCATAACATACAAGTGAATAGTGTAAAGATAGCTGGTAGCTTTATTATATTGTATATCAGACTCAATTTACATAATATTACATAAGTAATTGAACTGTCTCAATAAATATTTATAAGACATTATATTGATGATATGTTTCTTACAAATCATGGATCTTCATAACATACAAGTGAATGGTATAAAGATAGCTGGTAGCTTTATTATATATCTAACTCAATCTTACATAACATTATACAGATAATTGAACTGTCTCAATAAGTATGTACAAGACATTATTGATGATATGCTTCTTACAAATCAGGGATCACGTGCGGACAAAAGAAGTTATTTAATATCCTAGATTTTGTGGAAGCTACTTGAGCAACAAGTTTGTAATAGTGCTTATATTGAAGGATTACCTATACTGTGATCACATTCAGAGGAGGGACAGGATTACCCTTACATTGATCATATTCGGGGGCGTCACAATCAGATGTATGTACACCGTTAAGTCCTTTCATAATACCGCAGCCCCTACATTGACATCAAGGTAACATTTGGCTCCTGTATGAAGCTTGTATATTGTATGTTGTATACTCTTCGCTGGGCATGGCTGTATAATGACGTTTTTATGATTTTTGATTGCCAAGGGTTTGGTCCAACATTCTTCTCCATAATGGCAGTACATAATGGGGTCACATATCAACCTTGTGTGATATTGCTCCCATGCTAAGTGTCATGACTGGATATCAAATGGAGTTGGTTGAATATGAATTTGAATGAAAAGGTTGGTTCATTGATATCAAATTGGTGATTGCCAACTGTGGTGGAGACACTCATGTTAAGAAATGTGACTTGCTTTCGTCATTGCTAAATGATATTGCCCTTAAAAACTACTTTTTGATATCTGTTCCATTGTGATATAGTCATTGCCCTGTTTGTTCATCTATGAATAATCATATCATTTCCGGAGTAGAACTGAAAAATTCTTAGACTTAGCTTGATGAAATTTCCAAAAGTTCCAATGATACTGTGTCTTATGGAAAATACTCAGGAGATTAATAGTTGAAAAGGTATTGCCTGAAATATTATTACTTGCTACAGTAATTTCACTATTGTTTGAAGTTTTACTTGATACTGGCTTTGACTAATATTGAATAGCTTTAGTTGGAATGACTTTGACAGTAAGAGAACAAGCACATAAAAAATCAACTTAATAATCTATTGAGGCATGTGAAACATTATCATAAATATGACACTTTCATAAAGCTCTGTCTCCATCATTAGTGAAAAAATGAATGAATTCTTTTACCTAAAAGGATTAAATGTAGGGGCTTCATGGGTCCAAATTTAGATGCAAGGGGTCAGACTTGTGCAAACCAGAGTATTCCAAATACTCATCTTTACTCAAGAAATCATGTAATTGTTGTTCAGCACAGATATTATTCACATGAATATGATGCATGGGCATATCTAAGAAAATTGGAGATTTGAGTCCAGTGACAATGTGACTATTACTTAAGTACTTGAGCAATTTTAACTGTGTTCAGGAGAGAAAAGATATTTGAGAATTTTTTCTTTGAATTCAGTACCGCCATTAGTTTTCTCGTTTAGCCAAAGTCCCCACAGGAATGAATTGTCACAAATCTTCTCTCGCTGCAATAATTACGGCTACATTGCCTGTCTCTCAAATTGTTTTAGAAGGTGTTTTATAAATGCTTACCGTATAATCCTTATTAATTGATTTGATCTTCTGTCATGTAAGTGTCATATTTCTACCTTTCAGAGTGAGAGAGGGAGTGTAAGGGAGACAACTGCTTCAGCATGACCTACTACGAGGTGCTGGGGTATCGGGGTAGTCCTGGGCGGGGTCCAATGAGGGCGGTCCACGACATCAACAACATGTACCCCGACTCAGACAGTGGTTTCAGGTAACTGTTGATGTTTGTGTGGTTGTAATGTTGTTGGTTGATGTTCCTACTTTCTGGGTAGCAAAGTATTGCATATCATGATATTGGTGTTTATCATATAATGGAGGGTGTTATCGATGCAATAAAGCTATCTGATAAACTTGGTATCCGATTGCCTCAAAATCTTATAAAGATGCAAATTAGGTCAAAACACGAACTATTTTCTCAAAACTCCATGCATGTCATGCGAGTCCTAAAACGGTCCACTGACCATTGATAACGTCGTCGGGAGTTTTCAGGTTTTGTGTTTTTTATCGAATAAAATATCGTACAAAAGCCGTCAGGGTAAACTTATCACGCATTCGTATTTAGGAAATTATAGCTTGGTTATCAAAGCATTTCAAGTTGTTTTCATCGTTAGTTTACAAAATATAACGATATGCAGTTAACAATATCGACTATCGAAAAAATATGTGCTTCAAATTTCGTGAATAACATTCCTAGGCCTAGATCGTTTTGACCATGTCGGTTACCAACTTATCAGCATAAACAAATCATATTCTAGTGATAATACACATTATCTAGTACCGGAGTAACAAACGCAACACCCTCACCTTCGCACGTCGACGTTTAGTCTAAGGATACTGTAACTGAACTGGCGAAACAACAATGACAATGCAGCTTTTCAAAATGCAGTTAGAGTTACTTCCCCTGTTGTAGCGACGTTGACAAGTGGTTCTTACACATTTTGTGTTATAAAAAAATACAATATTTACTCGTGCACTGGGAATAATACTGAAAATGTTGATAGATTGTAGAAGACTTTTCTAACACTGTGAAAAAATAATTTAATGAAGGAATATTTAAAGACTGTTCACAACTATACATCGTCGACAATATGACCTTCACCTTGGTTTATTGTGAAAGCAATTACTCCGCGAAATCTAGGTCAACATATTTTAAGTAGGAATCATATTTTCGTTTAAACCCGTTTATTTCAAAATGACATTATATGATAAAGAAATTATTAACCTCGTGTGTTTCCGTATCATTAATATCATATAATAGGAATAAAAAGGCCAAAGGCTCGCATAATACAAATTTTATTCCTATTATATGATATTAATGATACGGAAACACACTCGGTTAATAATCTCTATTTATCAAAGTTTGGAACACACATTTACAGCAACTGCAATTATTGTTTAAGTGTATGCTTTTTTGTAGAGTGAGATTTTATAATGACTGGTTATGAGCTTCTTTTTTTTTCTTCAAAGATTGAATTTTGTTATTTTCATTGGTAATAATCTACTATATTGGATATTTTCAGAAGCGTGTACACAAACATATCATGTTGTTTCCTTATTGCAATATATAGGTACACCTTTGATGGCCCACAATCATACTTTATTCCCATTGGTGAAGATAACATGAAAGAATCACAAAGAGTCGATTCTTCTTAATGGTATATTTTTCATTGATGTTTTTTCAGTTCAACCTTCAAGACAAAGTCACGTGTCTTCACAACCGATGACTTCTCGATGCCGCCGACAAGACTGTCAAGGTCAAGGTCAATGACGAGACTGAATGGTCCCAGTAGTCGCGATGTTTCTCCAACAGGGAGTGTCATGTCGTTTGACATGCAATCAACAACGTCGCTACGCAATCTACATGACAACCTCGAGGATAGCGAGAGTCGTAGATCAGTTCTGATGCATAAACTCAAGGAGGCCCAAGAGACCCTCTCTGTAAGTTCGATTACATCTTCTGGAGATAATTTAAATTTATGTAAATGTCAACAACCGAAAATACACTTTCCGTAAGATTCTAAAATAGACCCCCTCTGGAGTTTTTTAAAGGAGACCCTCACCATAATTTCTTAATAAGGACCCTCTGCATAAACTTCTTAAAGAGACCGATTCTGAAATTTCTCAAAAGAGACCCTTTTCATAAGTTTTTCAAAGAACCCTCTCTGTAAGTTTCTCAAAAGAAATCCTCTCTGTAAGTTTAAGAATTTCCTTTTCTGTGGATTCTCTGTAAGTTTTTCAAAAGAGACCCTCTCTGTAAGTTTCTCTGTAAGTTTATGAAAGTCTCTCTTGTGGATTCTCAAAAGAATCTCTCTCCATAAGTTGCTCAAAAGAAACCATCTGTAACTTTCTAAAAAGAGACCTTCTCTTAAGTTTTTTTCCACATGGAACCCATGTAAAAAGTCAACTGGCTAATTAAACAATCTGTTTGAGCAACCCTTCCCTTCAAGGTGTAACTGGTGCCAGTGTTCAACACCAGCTTTTAAGTCTTGCTGCATTGAAATATGCTATATTGTCAACATTTTATTCAAAAATCTGTCTAATTGACAATCTTGTTTATGTGATTTGCTTGTTGGTATCATCAAGGGAATTTCAGTTTGGACTATCAGTTGCAGTAAGCTGAACATTGAATGAGATTGAATGAGTATTGAATGAGACTAGAGTAGATTGTCGCATGACATCATCCTTCCAGAACAACAAACAAAAAGATACCAACATATGTACATGTGCTAGGAAAATGTATTCTTTATCATGTTTTAAAAATTTCATACACAAAACATTTAAATTTTTTGCGAAGTATGGGCCTTTAGTCTTATAATCTGAAGATCCTCAAACCAAACACTACAACTTTATTTCATGTAGAACCCTCATCATTTCAGCTCCAGAATGACCGACTGGCTAAGATTGAGTCCTCTGCTAAAGACAATGCTGTGCTGGTGGAAGATCTCAAGTTCAAGGAAAGGGTAGGTTATTGTTTATATTTTAAGACATTGTAGACTTCATGGTCTCTCATAGTATAAGTTCATTTGCTCAAGTCATTACATTCTTCATGTTTGTCAAATGGAGAGGGGCAGGATAGCGCAGTGGTAAGCGCGTTTGGCTTCGGATCAGGAGGTCCGTGGTTCGAATCCTGCCAGGGGCTCAGCAAGTTTGTCTGCAGTAGAGAACTGTTCTAGTTTCGGTTTCAGGTTTCGGTGCAATGCTGCACTTAATTCCACCCATGATTAGCTAGTTCCAGCCGATGCTTTCAGGTTTCACCACAATGCATAACCACAATGGTGTTGTGAGATTTCTCCCTGCAATTATACTAGCAGCCGTGATATAAGTGAAATACTCTTGAAAGTGGCGTTAAACTCAGGATCACCTCAAATGGAGATGTCACCTATACGGTTGTAAATTGTGAGTGTTAATGTCGCAATGGTTGAGGTATGGAGTCAAAGTGAACCCGCATTCAAACAACATTTGTCCATCGCTGTCTTGATTATTTAGGTACTCTGCAAACCTTATTTCAAGGCCATGCCAAGAATTTAAAGTATATTGTTGTGCACAATCAATTTAATCTAAAAACATGATATGAGATAAGAGAAAAAACTTATCATATTTAAGGTGAGCTATGTGTTTACTGTACACTGTCTACAATACTTTATGCACAGCTGCAATTATTAGACAGAATGTGAATCACATTACTGCATACAGCATGTTATATACACTAGGCAATAGCCTGAACTACAACCAACAAATTGTATACAATGACTTAGTAATATCCGATACAATTTGACACAGACAATTTTGGATCAACTCATGTCACTGCATATACTGTCTACAATTCTATTCATTCTGGCAAAACATCAAGCACAAGTTCTTGCTTAACAAATAAAAAGAGACTGCAAGGTTGTGATCATTTAATGTATACAAGTTGTGATTACAACCATACCATGCATTATGACATGGATTATCCTGTATCAAATCCACAACACAGGTTACATTGACACTGAGCTTAAAGAGCAACTCCGTGATTTTCACCACTTATTGTTTTTCTTGATACAAATGTAAATAGCATAATCATTTATATGAATAATTTTTTTTTTACATATTCATCCAAAAATTACTTTTATACGAAAAATACTTGTTGACAATGAAAATCTTTATATTCCCAGAAGCCAAATTCACACGTCTATTTACATGACCACTAATTACATAACCTATCAAACATTATCAACTCATAACTGTCATTCTGACTGCTTTTGATAAGTAACAATAATACATTTGAGTGATTTACGAATGCCATAGTTCGGATTTCGATCCTTAACCAGATTCAAACCTTCCTAATGACACTATACAACCTTCATAAGCTTCAGTCAACCAAATGGACAATATTGATAATGTTGTGCATATGTAACCCCAACAACAACAACTCACAGAGTGGCTCTATAAGTTTTATCCTTGAGCAAACCACACTGACCAAATTTTTTTTAACATTCTAAAGAATTATTTGCCAAACCAACATCCCGATAAAAGAAAATAGTCTTTCAGCAAGAACTGTATTTTTTCCACTGAGGCATTCATGTCTAGTCAGTATGTTCATGGATTTAGACAAAGCAAAATAAAAACTACCATGAGTTTATGATCACTGAGTATATGAATTAGCAAAGTACAACAATACTGTGCTGGGTAACACTAACATAGTATTGACTTCAAATCACTGCATACATTGTCACCGGTCACCCCAGTAAGGCACCCTAGCTCAAGTTATTACCATGTGGATCACTTCATAGTCACAGTTAGAACATGCACAGTGAGAGATAAGGGTCTGTTCAGGTTCACAGAACTTTATTGTGTTCAGGTTGAAGCACATGTTCATTTTATGTGTCAGCCTTAAGTTATAGTGTTATACCTGGTAATGGCTATTGTGATTTTATTGCTGTAGATAATGTGTCTATGGTATATTCTGTTTTCAGAAATGGAAGGAATATGATTAGTAGAAATACTCTTAATGGCCATGTTGTTTATGACAAACTTAACCCTACATTTTGATAAGCAACAATTAAGTATTCATGAGGCATTTTCTTTTTCAAATATTCATTTTATATATATATCTTTTTTAAAGAAAATGACATGTATTTTTGAAATATCCTAAGGACATCTGATATGTAAAAAATGTCTTAGATTTATGGAAAGCTGGGCAGATTAACAAAGAAATAATCACATTCTGATGTGTTTATATTCTTCCTCTTGTAATATTGATCTCATGAGCAAACAGTTTTCTGTTTATGCACATTATATTCCACTTTAATAAGCAACACAAAATGGTACATAGAGAATACTAATAAATATTGAATGGAATACAGAAGATTAGCAAATTGAAGAACTTTCAATATAAACCTCAGGTGTCATAATCGTGTAATTTTGGAGGTAATTCTTTTCTCGGGTAAACCTGCTTTCAATGTCACATCGCTTCTCACCGGGACATTCTAGAATATCCCAGGGACATTCTAGAATAATTTTTATTTTTACTTTATTTAATATTTTACATTTTATACAAGACCATAATTTGTAAACATTACGAAACAAAAAAATGGATTTGTAAAATTTGAATTTTTAACAAATTCTGATTTAACGTTTCAAGCTGGATTCGAACCCGCAACCTCTATGTTGTTAAACAGCGCTCTTACCACCTGAGTTACCGAGGCCTGTTGTCAGCAAATGTTCATTTTGTTGTGTCATCACTGACACTGTAATTTTTATATACATAATGTTAATATATATTAAATTTGATTCTAAAATTGTATGCAAAGTGTATATTTAAAGTCTTTCGCGAAGAGCTGCTGTTAAACAGACAACTTGCAAGGATTGGCTGCGTTTGTGCGATACTTACAGTGTTATTATATATTTTATATATTTTTACCGAGTTTTTCATCCTTTCCTTCGCTTTATATGACAGATATTAACCTGTCCCTCGGGTTTTATTAAAAATGTAAACATTCAGAGCCCTCTTAATACTTCTTTAAAAGTAAAACATTAGGACTTTTGGTATATTATGGAGAATACCTTCATCCTCTTTTATCAGAGCCCTCTTAACACTTCTTTAGAAGTAAAACATTAGGACTTTTGTGTATTATGGAAAATACCTTCAACCTCTAATTAGAGCCCTCTTAACACTTCATTGGAAGTAAAACATTAGGACTTTTGGTATATTATGGAAAATACTTTCAACCTCTTATCAGAGCCCTCTTAATACTTCTTTGGAAGTAAAACATTAGGACTTTTGTATATTATGGAAAATACCTTCAACCTCTAAATCAGAACCCTCTTAACACTTCTTTGGAAGTAAAATATAAGGACTTTTGTGTATTATGGAAAATAGCATATTTTCAATTGTTCAATAATATTTTGTGTTAACCTGCAGGGGATAGGGGTGGGGGTTGAACCCAAATATCAAGCACCTTAATGTTATGTTTCTCTCCTGCAGATGTACTGCAAGATATCCTGGAGGTCTACCATCTTTTATTACCCATAGGGTTGAAAATAGGTGGTGTCATATTGTCAATACAAGCACATGTGCACATATCACTTTTTACATAGCACTATTGTTGTAGCACGACTAACCGTATAATTACGTCTGTGATGTCATAAAAACATTGTTCACGCTTGGAAGTGTATCATATGAATTGGGCAATAGACAAATTCATTCTCATTTCGTAAAAGTCATATGACACACTTCCTCGGGTAATAATCTCTATATATTATTGGTACACCTACCAGTGTTCTGTTTGTAGAAAGACTTTGGTACATCCAAATGCTATATTTCTATACTACCAGAAGATCAGTGTGGCAGAATCTAGTATTCTATTGTATTCACCAGTACGCTTAATGTTCCGACTCTACTCCTCCTACTTCTGTTTGCCCTGCAGGAGTACCGACAGAAGATCAGTATTCTGGAGAAGGCTGAGGAGGAGAAGGAGCTGCTGAGGATGGAGAACCTGAGGCTCAGACAGGAGATGCAGGACAGGTAGGGCAGCCTTTGATCCAGCAAGCTTTGTTTACAATGCAACCTCTACTTCCATTCCTTCTATGCTATTTAAGGCTATTTGTTTTTCTGACAATATGTTGAATTAGAAATGAGATTTCACCACAAGTATGAGAGTTTTGCTATGGAAGCATGGTATGGAGCATGTAGAGTGGTGATACTGAGTTTAATTGTTCAGAGGGACCTCAAATACCCTGTATTCTCTCCAACTAGAATCACAGCCCTGGACTTCCAGCTGAAGTCCCTCCAGAGCCAGCATCAAAGCACAGAGATGGAGAACAGTTCCCGCACCAGTCTCCTGGACCAGACCACCTCCTGTCTCTCTCTTCTGGAGGAGGAGAATACCAAACTACAGAAGGTGAGTCTTCTGTCTTGAGATATAGTTCAGACACCAGTCTCCTGGACCAGACCACCTCCTGTCTCTCTCTTCTGGAGGAGGAGAATACCAAACTACAGAAGGTGAGTCTTCTGTCTTGAGATATAGTTCAGACACCAGTCTGCTGGACCAGACCACCGATGAAACCGCATTATCGGTGGTTGAGCCTTTTCTAAGGGAAGTAACTCTGTTTTCCTACTTTCATGCAGAGCTATGGCCGTTGTTGACGTAGTCACGCGCGCAATGGATACTAATGGCGTTTTTTAATCGAATCTCCGTTACATTTTCCTTGATTTCTGGGTAAAATGGCACTAACAGTGGACAATAAATGTGATTTAGGGTGAGTAGTTTTCTTAAAATCATGAGTATGTTGTCGGGATAGTTTGTGTGACATTTCTTAACTGCATAGTGATTGTTTCAAATGTGGGCCCACTGATTTTCATTCCCTTATGACAGTGGGACCACAATTAGAGAATTCAAATTTTTCCGAAAATTCCTGCATTTTTCAAAAATGGAGCACTACATTAATGACATAACATTTCAGAGGGAAAAATATCTACATTCATTAATATTTCCCATCCAATAACAGTAGAAGATATTCACATAGATTTGATGGAAATTGTTCAACATTCTACTATTTCACATCCAATAGATTTAAAGGTAGAGGTTCACCATTCTGTAATACTTGTGATGTATTGACATTCTATAATATTTCCCATCAAGTAATTTTGATGGAAAAGGTTCAACAATATGCAATATTTCTATTTAAATATTAACGGGACTAATTCAAATAGTTTTGGTGGAAAAGGCTCAACATTCTAAAATATTTATGACGAGGCAAATTAAAATAGTTTTGATGGAAAAGCTTCATATCATTCTATGATATTTTCCATCAAGTAATTTTGATGGAAAAGGTTCAATATTCTAAAATATTAATGAATAAATACTGACGAGGCAAATTCAAATAGTTTTGATGGAAAATTAAGGTTCATGATATTCTATGATATTTTCCATCAAGCAATTTTGATGGAAAAGTTTCAACATCATTAGAATATTTCAGAGAAATTGATCATCAAATAAAGTCTTTTGGTAAATGTTGGCCCACTCGTTGAGGCCTCTATAAGGAGCTGCAGAAGTGGGCCCACATCAACATTCTACAATATTAAGGATTGAATTTTGACAAGGCAAATTCAATTACTTTTGATGGAAAAGGTTCAACATTCTATGATATTTCCCATCAAGATTGATAATCTAAAATGTGGGCCCACTTCGGCAGCTCCCTATAAGAGAGTGGGCCCACATTTACCGAAAGACACTATTTGGTGATTAATAATGGTCTAAAATGGTCGATATATACGTAGAATTAATGTCTCGACCCTTGACCTAGGTCCTGACTTTTGATATGACCAATGACAGGACATCACTCATTAATATGCATGAGCTGTGTCCTTCTTTTCGCGGAGAATTTTAATGTCGTTTATGATGGGAAAAAAACAAGAATAATATTCATTGGAAATGTTTATTTCGTAAGAGAACATAACAGTAATGTTTCTAGAATGTTTTCCCTCCAGATAAGTTACTTTTTCTACAGTTACACGCTTGCCAATATGCGAAATCGTCGGTACTGTGATGATAACATTTTACGATTACCCAGAAGATGAGGGAACGTTGCTGATAAAGTCACTATTACTAAATAAGAAAACATGATAAACGTACTTAGTACTAGCATGTATTAATTTACTTGTAATCAATCATTTACTTGAGAATACGGAACTAAGTGGCATAGCTTCCATAGGTTCAATCAGAGTTACCCAAGTGCCCAACCACCGATAATGCGGTTTCGCCAGACCACCTCCTGTCTCTCTCTCCTGGAGGAGGAGAACACCAAACTACAGAAGGTGAGTCTTCTGTCTTGAGATATAGTTCACACACTTGTCTGCTGGACCAGACCACCTCCTGTCTCTCTCTTCTGGAGGAGGAGAACACTAAACTACAGAAGGTGAGTCTTCTGTCTTGAGATATAGTTCAGACACCAGTCTGCTGGACCAGACCACCTCCTGTCTCTCTCTTCTGGAGGAGGAGAACACCAAACTACAGAAGGTGAGTCTTCTGTCTTGAGATATAGTTCACACACTTGTCTGCTGGACCAGACCACCTCCTGTCTCTCTCTTCTGGAGGAGGAGAACACTAAACTACAGAAGGTGAGTCTTCTGTCTTGAGATATAGTTCAGACACCAGTCTGCTGGACCAGACCACCTCCTGTCTCTCTCTTCTGGAGGAGGAGAACACTAAACTACAGACGGTGAGTTAACTGTCTAATATATAGTTCACACACCGGTCTGCTGAACCAAACAACCTCCTGTCTCTCTCTCCTGGAGGAGGAGAACATCAAACTACAGAAGGTGAATCTACTGCCTCGTGATATAGTTAACACACCAGTCTGCTGGGCCAGACATCCTCCTGTCTCTCTCTCCCAGAGAAGGAGAACACCAATTACAGATGGTGAGTCTACTGTCTAACATATTTCACACACCAGTGTCCTGGACCAGACCACTTTCTGTCTCCCTCTCCTGGAAGAGGAAAACACTAATAGGCAGTAGGTGAATCTACTGACTCGATATATAGTTAACACACCAGTCTACTGGACCAGACCATCTCCTGTCTCTCTCTCCCAGAGGAGGAGAACACCAAACTACAGAAGGTAAGTCTACTGTCTCTAGAAACAGTTCACACACTAGTCTCTGGACCAGACCGACTCCTCTTAATACTCTTTCCTGGAGAAGGAAAACACAGATGGTGAGTCTCTAGATATAGTTCCTTCACCAGTCTCCAGGACCACACAACCTCCTGCAGAAAAATCAAAAACAATTACGAAGGCTTAATCAACTGTTTCTCCATCAAGATATTCAGGTTAAGTACAAATAATTAAATTATCTCCCAAGTAGCTTTTGACATCAATTCCTGTTTGTGCAGGAGAGGAACCAGCTGCAGGATGATGTTGGAATTGTGAAGGAGAAGATGCAGCTGGCCAAGTCGCAGCTGGGGACGGTCACCGAGGAGAAGAGGAACCTGCAGAACAGTCTCGACACCATCACTCAGGTATGATTATAAAGTGTATATACACCTCAAAATATTACCCTAAAATCATGACAAACCTCAGAGAAAAACTATACCAACAATGTTACGCAAATAATGACTTTTGTATGATATTGTATTAACTTCAAAGTTTTGTTTGGTCATTTTTGACTTTTGTTGAGAGCACATGCTTCCCTTAGAAATATGATAAAGAAATGGTGATAAATGGGTCTTTGATATATATACAGAGGAGTTTATGTTAAACGTTTTTTTGATTGTTGATATCTGAAAAATAGCCTCTATTTGACATCTAACTTTGAAAATTTGGACTGTCTGCAAGAGAAATAGGCAAAATAGTGCCATGTTTTGCCAACCTAGGTTTTGTGATTTTACGACTGCTTCAAACAATTTTGACATTTTTACGTTTCCCTTTTCTCAAGTCTTCTTAATCATAGAGTCTTCCTTGTTGATATAAAATGAGACAATAACTTCAAACACAGTTAAACCATATATCATGTCTCATATTAATGACAATTTAATTTAGAATTGTGACATATCCTATTGTGCTGTTTGAGTGGCATTCTAGAAGTTGATGGTATAAGGAAGACAAGAGTGATTCTATGGATGAACAACTTCTTTATTGGATGGTGGCGAAGGAGTGGTCTACAACATCAGCTGCGACTGCGGCAGCAACTACATCGGAGAAACATCAAGGCCACTCAACATTCGCATCAAAGAACACAAGACATCCACCATCAAAGCAGACGCAAAATCAGCTATTTCAGAACACATCACCAAATTCCCACAACACAACATCAACTGGGACACTGTCAAAACACTCACAACCAACAAACATGATTACACTCAACGTCGTTTAGCCGAAGCTTTACAAATTTCCCGTTTCCGGCCATCTATGAACAGAGATCAAGGCTATTACATCCCATCAGCTTACAACCATTTAATCCGCCCATAATTAATCCAATCAACTCCACTGGCTTCGCTAATCTGCCTAATTAACTCACTCACAAACTGGTATCCCACTCATCCTATGTTTTCTTAACTTCATGTAAATTATCCTTTGATGTATTGTTACCTTATCCTGTTGTTACTGTTATTGTTTTCTCATTATCATACCAAACTGTATAAATTGCTGTATTCCTCATTTTCACCATATGCTTGATAACGGTATAAGAATCTATACCGAAACGTCGCCACCATCCAATAAAGAAGTTGTTCATCCATAGAATCACTCTTGTCTTCCTTATATCCTATTGTGTTCTATCAGACATTTTTTGTGGATACGAATTTCAATGAGACATTCGAGCTTGCGCATAATTTATATAATATGTCCAAAGATAGCCAAGCCATTCATCAGCATTACGAGTATGAAAAGCCTTGATACGGCATTACAAGACATTGTTGACTGGACTTTCCAGTAATCATACATAAATTTTTGGATATCCTATAAGGTACAAATGATTGAGTATAATTACTTTACTTTAACATCAGGAAAACACACTGCTAAGCAAGAAGATCCACGAGATGGCTGGACAGATGGTAGAACTGAGGTCTCTGCTACAAGCTGTACGGGACGAGAATGATCAACTATCATCAAACTGGAAGAACATCTCACAGGTGGGAATATCTATTCTTATATTCTCATTAAGAGGTACATATGGTGAGAATATCTATTCTTATGTTCTCATTAAGAGGTACATATGGTGGGAATATCTATTCTTATATTCTCATTAAGAGGTACATATGGTGGGAAGATCTATTCTTATGTTCTCATTAAGAGGTACATATGGTGGGAATATCTATTCTTATATTCTCATTAAGAGGTACATATGGTGGGATTATCTATTCTTATATTCTCATTAAGAGGTACATATGGTGGGAATATCTACTCTTATATTCTCATTAAGAGGTACATATGATGGGAATATCTATTCTTATGTTCTCATTAAGAGGTACATATGGTGGGAATATCTATTCTTATGTTCTCATTAAGAGGTACATATGGTGGGATTATCTATTCTTATATTCTCATTAAGAGGTACATATGGTGGGATTATCTATTCTTATATTCTCATAAAGAGGTACATATGGTGGGAATATCTATTCTTATATTTTCATTAAGAGGTACATATGGTGGGAATATCTATTCTTATATTCTCATTAAGAGGTACATATGGTGGGATTATCTATTCTTATATTCTCATTAAGAGGTACTTATGTGGGAATATCTGTTGTTATGTTTCCACTAAGAGGTACATATGTGGGAATATCTGTTGTTATGTTCTCATTAAGAGGTACATATGGTGGGAATATCTATTCTTATGTTTTCATTTAGAAGTACATATGGTCGGAATATCTATTCTTATGTTTTCATTACGAGGTACATATGGTGGGAATATCTATTCTTATATTCTCCTTCAGAGGTACATATGGTCGGAATATCTATTCTTATATTCTCATTAAGAGGTACATATGGTGGGAATATCTATTCTTATATTCTCCTTCAGAGGCACATATGGTGGGAATATCTATTCTTATATTCTCCTTCAGAGGTACATATGGTCGGAATATCTATTCTTATATTCTCCTTCAGAGGCACATATGGTGGGAAGATCTATTCTTATATTCTCATTAAGAGGTACATATGGTGGGAATATCTATTCTTATATTCTCCTTAAGAGGTACATATGGTGGGAATATCTATTCTTATATTCTCCTTCAGAGGCACATATGGTCGGAATATCTATTCTTATATTCTCATTAAGAGGTACATATGGTGGGAATATCTATTCTTATATTCTCATTAAGAGGTACATATGGTGGGAATATCTATTCTTATATTCTCCTTCAGAGGCACATATGGTCGGAATATCTATTCTTATATTCTCCTTCAGAGGCACATATGGTCGGAATATCTATTCTTATATTCTCCTTCAGAGGCACATATGGTCGGAATATCTATTCTTATATTCTCATTAAGAGGTACATATGGTGGGAATATCTATTCTTATATTCTCATTAAGAGGTACATATGGTGGGAATATCTATTCTTATATTCTCCTTAAGAGGTACATATGGTGGGAATATCTATTCTTATATTCTCCTTCAGAGGCACATATGGTCGGAATATCTATTCTTATATTCTCATTAAGAGGTACATATGGTGGGAATATCTATTCTTATATTCTCCTTCAGAGGCACATATGGTCGGAATATCTATTCTTATATTCTCCTTCAGAGGTACATATGGTGGGAATATCTATTCTTATATTCTCATTAAGAGGTACATATGGTGGGAATATCTATTCTTATATTCTCCTTCAGAGGCACATATGGTCGGAATATCTATTCTTATATTCTCCTTCAGAGGCACATATGGTCGGAATATCTATTCTTATATTCTCATTAAGAGGTACATATGGTGGGAATATCTATTCTTATATTCTCATTAAGAGGTACATATGGTGGGAATATCTATTCTTATATTCTCCTTAAGAGGTACATATGGTGGGAATATCTATTCTTATATTCTCCTTCAGAGGCACATATGGTCGGAATATCTATTCTTATATTCTCCTTCAGAGGCACATATGGTCGGAATATCTATTCTTATATTCTCATTAAGAGGTACATATGGTGGGAATATCTATTCTTATATTCTCATTAAGAGGTACATATGGTGGGAATATCTATTCTTATATTCTCCTTCAGAGGCACATATGGTGGGAATATCTATTCTTATATTCTCCTTCAGAGGTACATATGGTCGGAATATCTATTCTTATATTCTCCTTCAGAGGCACATATGGTGGGAATATCTATTCTTATATTCTCCTTAAGAGGTACATATGGTGGGAATATCTATTCTTATATTCTCCTTCAGAGGCACATATGGTGGGAAGATCTATTCTTATATTCTCCTTCAGAGGTACATATGGTGGGAATATCTATTCTTATATTCTCCTTCAGAGGCACATATGGTCGGAATATCTATTCTTATATTCTCCTTAAGAGGTACATATGGTGGGAATATCTATTCTTATATTCTCCTTCAGAGGCACATATGGTCGGAATATCTATTCTTATATTCTCCTTCAGAGGTACATATGGTGGGAATATCTATTCTTATATTCTCCTTCAGAGGCACATATGGTGGGAATATCTATTCTTATATTCTCCTTCAGAGGCACATATGGTCGGAATATCTATTCTTATATTCTCCTTCAGAGGCACATATGGTGGGAATATCTATTCTTATATTCTCCTTAAGAGGTACATATGGTGGGAATATCTATTCTTATATTCTCCTTCAGAGGCACATATGGTGGGAATATCTATTCTTATATTCTCCTTCAGAGGTACATATGGTCGGAATGTCTATTCTTATATTCTCCTTCAGAGGCACATATGGTGGGAATATCTATTCTTATATTCTCCTTCAGAGGTACATATGGTCGGAATATCTATTCTTATATTCTCCTTCAGAGGCACATATGGTGGGAATATCTATTCTTATATTCTCATTAAGAGGTACATATGGTGGGAATATCTATTCTTATATTCTCCTTCAGAGGCACATATGGTCGGAATATCTATTCTTATATTCTCATTAAGAGGTACATATGGTGGGAATATCTATTCTTATATTCTCCTTCAGAGGCACATATGGTCGGAATATCTATTCTTATATTCTCCTTCAGAGGTACATATGGTGGGAATATCTATTCTTATATTCTCCTTCAGAGGCACATATGGTGGGAATATCTATTCTTATATTCTCCTTCAGAGGCACATATGGTCGGAATATCTATTCTTATATTCTCCTTCAGAGGCACATATGGTGGGAATATCTATTCTTATATTCTCCTTAAGAGGTACATATGGTGGGAATATCTATTCTTATATTCTCCTTCAGAGGCACATATGGTGGGAATATCTATTCTTATATTCTCCTTCAGAGGTACATATGGTCGGAATGTCTATTCTTATATTCTCCTTCAGAGGCACATATGGTGGGAATATCTATTCTTATATTCTCCTTCAGAGGTACATATGGTCGGAATATCTATTCTTATATTCTCCTTCAGAGGCACATATGGTGGGAATATCTATTCTTATATTCTCATTAAGAGGTACATATGGTGGGAATATCTATTCTTATATTCTCCTTCAGAGGCACATATGGTCGGAATATCTATTCTTATATTCTCATTAAGAGGTACATATGGTGGGAATATCTATTCTTATATTCTCCTTCAGAGGCACATATGGTCGGAATATCTATTCTTATATTCTCCTTCAGAGGCACATATGGTGGGAATATCTATTCTTATATTCTCATTAAGAGGTACTTATTTTTTCACAGTACAGTATCTGGCTTTCATTTGTGTCAAAACACCAATTGTGATTATATACATTCAAAAATCTTAAATATTCATGAAAAAATACCAATGTTTATGCCCAAGCAGAAACCAGAATCATGATTTCCATGAACATTACCTTACATGATCAACTTAATTTTGGTTTTCTACCTGCTAAAGTTAAGTCTGTTTTAATTTAGAATGGCCACTTTATGTCTCGTATATTAATTGTCACTCAATTCAGTGGTAAGCATTTAAATGATGCTTTTAACATTATCTCTCCCTCTCTCTCATATTTTCAACTACCTAGTCTTACTTTTTGTACGCTTTTTTTGAGAAATGACATAAAACGGGTTAGAAGTCCAGGGTTCGAATCTTAACAGAGATTGTCTGGAGTAAACAACTGTTCTACATGCAATCAGTCAATGCTACACTGCACATGCAGTAGGGGTGCAACCACACAGGAGGGTCGCGATACGATACGTATCGAGATATTTGGGGTACGATACGATATGTATCTCGATACGTATTACACAGGATAGTGAAGTATTAAAAGAACCATAACCAAGAGAAATTGTGACATCAATACCTTGATCCTCCCTTGAGGACACATTAATATGCAATAAAAAGGTAAAACACTAATGACTTAAAAGTGTTAACTTGTAGTTATTGGACTATGTGACATATATAGAAATAGTGACAGGTCGTATCGTAGTGTATCGATTCAGGGCAAAACGTATCGTGTATCGTATCGTCGGCCATATAATCGCGATGCACCGGTGTATCGGTGTATCGTTGCACCCTTAACATGCAGTACAACCCAGGGTTCGCTAGTTCCAGCCAATGCTCACAGGTTTCACCACAATGCATACCACAATATTGTTCGAGGGCTTTCTCCCTGCATTAATACTAGCAGCTGTTACATAGGTGAGATACTCTTGAAATCGGTGTAAAATCCCAAATCACCTCACCTCCCAAAATATTTTAACCACAATTTTTAGCTTGACACAGATTTAAATCAAGTATGGCAAACAGTTTGTAAGTTGCTTCACAAACAAGTAGGAAAATAAATGTTTACAGTTGAAAGAAATCATTTACCAAAAATGTATTATCCTCGCACAAATGTATTGATCAAAAGTCCAACAGTCAGTATGTAAGATTCTTCACAAACAATCAGATATATAAAACTAAAAATATGACATCTGGGAAATCGCTTATACAATGCACACCAAAGCCAAAATTTATCAATGAAATGAAAGAAATGATTTAGCAATAATATTTAATTCTCACACAATTTCAAGCCAAGTTCAAGAGTCAGTATGTAAGATTCTTCACAAACAATCAAATATATAAAACTAAAAATATAAGATCTTGGAAATCACTTATACAATGCACACCAGGGCCAAAATTTATTAATGAAATCAGAGAAATTATGTAGTCATGATATTTAATTCTCACACAATTTCAAGCCAAGTTCAAGAGTCAGTGTGTAAGCTACGAGACAAACAAGCAGGGTGACACCATGTTGACACCCGCTGTTATACAAGGGCTGGCCACTGTCCAGCACCGGTCAGCCCAACACAATAGCATGCACATCAAGCCAATCAATAGTGTTTATCTGCGACTGTTAGACCAACATAGTTGCGTCTCTTCTAACTTGGTTCGCGCTAGTTTTGTGCCAGTTTCAAATTGTGTTATGATTGTGTTAACTTTTTTAGAGAAAAATTATAAATACTTAAGGTATGCGATTGCACATCAAGCCAATCAATAGTATTTACCTGCGACTGTTAGACCAACACAGTTGCATCTATTCTAACTTGGTTCATGCTAGTTTCGTGCCAGTTCAGATTGTTTTATCATTGTGTTAACTTTTTCAGAGATAAATTATAAATGCTTATGGTATGCGAATATGCATCAAGCCAATCAATAGTATTTACCTGCGACTGTTAGACCAACACTGTAGCATCTCTTCTAACTTGGTTCACGCTAGTTTTGTGCCAGTTCAGATTGTGTTAACTTTTTGAGAGAAAAATTATAAATGCTTAAGGTATGCGATGTGCATCAAGCCAATCAATAGTATTTACCTGCGACTGTTAGACCAACATTGTTGCATCTCTTCTAACTTCGTTCATGCTAGTTTCGTGCCAGTTTCAAATTGTTTTATCATTGTGTTAACTTTTTGAGAGAAAAATTATAAATGCTTAAGGTATGTGATTGCACATCAAGCCAATTAATAGTATTTACCTGATACTGTTTTCCAAACTGTTGAATCTACCGGTATTTGTTTATGCTATTTTCAGATTGTTTTAATCATTGTATCATAGAGATATCACTATGATGAATGTTTAGAGATATCATCTAGCATTTTAATCATATGACGGTATAGTTTTTTCAAATATTGATACTTTTGTGTTTTATTAATTCGTTTCATTGCCTTCATATCAAACATCAATGTTGTTTACTGTTTAGTAGTGATAATATTCAAAATTGTGTCCTGCAGGCTTTATGATTATTTAATCAAGATGTTTCTAATAATGATGAATTTGGGAATAAATATTGATGATTTTTTAGTATCATTTTAAATTCATTTGAGATGAGTGAAATTTCATAATTTTCAAGTATATAATAAACTAAATACAGTTTTTATGATAACTTAACAAAAATTCCAAGTCAAGAGTTGGATCCAGTGATCGGGAGACAGTCAATCCTGGTTCGAATCAGCAAATACAATGAGTCTGATGTTTTGTTTTCTTTTGTTTTCACAGGATAAACAACGAACAACTAAACAGATAGCGAGTTATCAGGACACAGTGGCCGATCTGAAGGCTCGACAAGCGACCACCTCGGCCGACAAGGACAGACTCTTTCAGGAAAAACTAGATCTGAACCATAAGCTGCAACAACTTATTCTGGATAAAGAACAGCTTATTAAGGTAGGTGTTGGGAGATTGGTATTGAGGTGACTATAGGTAGTAGATTTGTGGATCTGAATGGCTAGGTCTTAGGAAATTTGTATAGAGACATGTTTGATGTTTACATATTTATTCTAAAGAAAGGTTTGGGTGTAAGTTATGCAACATAGTCATTTCCTATAAACAGAGTTGACATATGAAAATACATACATAATATTTGTACAAAGATATATACAGAGAAACATAGGTAGATGAATATATGTATACCAAGATTGGTATTGAGGTGATTATAGGTAGGAGATTTGTGGATGTAAGATCTGAATGGCTAGGTCTTAGGAAATTTGAATAGAGACATGTTTGATTTTTATATATTTACTCCAAAGTAGGATTTTGGTGTAAGTTATGCAACATACTCTTTCCTATAAACAGAGCTGACATATGATATTCAAATGTAATATATGTACAATGACATATACAGAGAAACATAGGTAGATGAATATATGTTTGTATACCAAAGTACAGACATAGACAAGAATGGTTAAAGGAAAATAAGAATAAGTTTACAAATAGATATGTCAGGCAATTACTTTTAGATTAACATAGGTAGATGAATATATGTTTGTATACCAAAGAACAGACACAGACAATAATAGTTAAAAAATAGTAAAATCAGAATTAGTTTAGAAATAGATATGTCAGGCAATTTCTAATAGATTTATGTCATAATTGTTTACAATAAACTACAACAGCTACAACAACCAATACTGAATAAGTTATAAAGGCTGGCATTAAATGAAAAAAAAATAGATAAGACAACCCGTTTATCAATACTGAAGTATCTAATCATTCGTTATGAACCACAGATAACTTATGTTGAATATAAGTTAATGTATATGATGTCATATCCAGGTTGCATGATTACCATTATGTAGTGAGCAATGTCCAAATAACTCTCAATTACTTTAAATTAATCGAACCAAGGCCCAATATTTTTATTGAATGGACTGTTACCAGTATATTGCCCTACTTAAGTTACACTCAGCCTAATGCCTTTTTAAAAAAAGATAACTGTAAATTATTTGTTTTTTTAATAAAATAAGTGAAAAAATTACAATTATTAACAACTACGTTATAAACTTGATTTTAATGGAGCAAATAACCATAATGTTGGTGTCTCCAATACCATGTAATTGACAACCACCATTAGACAGTTCTTTAGAGACGCATTTTATATGTAATATTTCTCTTGTCCAGCGCCATTGAGCAGCTTAAAGTTGGAAAATAGGCACTATACAAATGAATTATTATTATTATTATTATTACATTCCGTGTACAGGTGAAGTTTTCCCTGGAAGAGCAGCTTGGAGACTTCCAGTCAGAACTCAACAAATCCAAGATGTCATCGTCACGGAAACTAGATGATGCCAAGGCTCTGGAGGAAGAACTGCACGGGGTCAAAAAGGTTGGTTGTCATGGAGATGTGATACTATCACTATAATTGATTGATATCCAGATAATTGAACAAGGAATGAGATGAATACTATTAAAAACTGTATGTTTCCTAATTACATTTATAGATAAATAAAGACAATATTTCAGCTATTTGCAGATTCAGTAGATTTGAACGGGGGGATGTTCCCTGGCTTAAGTCCTTTTATGGTCGTGTTTTCTTTTAAAAGCGAGACACTAAATTAACATGTTCGATAAGGCAAAGTGGCGAGCAAGGGTGGATCATATCTTATCCTTAACATCAAAACCTGAATTACATCAGAACTTAAATAATGCCAGTGTATCACATCCTTAACATCAAAACCTTCTGGAATTAGGGCATTTAATAGAATCAATCATTAGAAGTTGGTTTCTCCATCCTCATCCGGGGACGTAGCTCATTGGTAGAGTGTCCGCTCGTCACCCGGAAGACCGGGGTTCGATTCCCGGTTGTGTCATACCAAAAGACGATAAGAGGTGGGAGTTGTTGCTGCCTTGCTTGACACTCAGCATTGTAAAGGCAGAACAACGCATTAACTGGCGCTGACGGTTGCAAAATGCGCAAAATGAATTTCCAATGTACATTGTATTGTGGACAATAAAGAGATTATTATTCTTATTATTATTATTATTATTATTATTAGGTAAGCCAGGAGCTCTCGATGGAGCTGGCGTCGGTGAAAGCGTTCTACGAGCGGGCCCTGGAGCAGATCTCCCTGCTGGAGAATGGGAAGAAGATGCATCAGCAGCACCATGAGCTCGGGGAGCAGGAGAAGAGGAGGCTGCAGGCTGAGGTGGACAGACTCAACCAGGTGGATACACTCTTCTTTAGTGGGTTCATGAGGGTTGCTTTTTGAGCAAAGCATGCTAGCTTCTCTAGACTGAACCATATGGGTTCATAGTTTTAATTACAGTAGAACACGGATATAACGAACTCGGATATAGCAAACAATCAGATATAGTGAACAAATTTTCAAGTCCCGTCCCTATATAATATCATTAACATTATATGCTTATAGCAAACACCGGATATAGCGAACTAAATTCTTTGGTCCCTTGGAGTTCGTTATATCCGTGTTCTACTGTAGTTCATGAGGGTCTGGTTTAGTGTCTTGGAGCAAAGTGGTGTACTGGGAAGCATGATAGGCTCTCTAGACTTATCCATGTGGATCCATTAGTGTCAAAAGTTGTTTCATGAGGGTCTCATCTAGTGTCTTTGAGCAAAGTGGTGTTGTGGGAAGTCTTGTCTAGTGTCACAGTAGGTTCATAAGGGTCTCATCTAGTGTCTTTGAGCAAAGTGGTGTTGTGGGAAGTCTTGTCTAGTGTCACAGTAGGTTCATAAGGGTCTCATCTAGTGTCTTTGAGCAAAGTGGTGTTGTGGGAAGTCTTGTCTAGTGTCACAGTAGGTTCATAAGGGTCTCATCTAGTGTCTTTGAGCAAAGTGGTGTTGTGGGAAGTCTTGTCTAGTGTCACAGTAGGTTCATAAGGGTCTCATCTAGTGTCTTTGAGCAAAGTGGTCTAGTGGTAATCATGCTAGCCTCTCTAGACCAGTTATTTCAATTTAAGCTTTTAATTGTTGTACAATTTGCTTTTGGGGATGACTAGACAGGTCGAATAAGGTGTTTTAACTCTAGTCAACTCTTATTTACTCTTTTGAGCACAGTGGTGTTCTGGTTTGTATTCTGGCTTAATTCAAATACATTGGAGAATGTGCTTACTATGCTGACAATGATATGCTTGCCTATATATGACTGAAGTTTTGATAAAGTATTTGAATCACAATGTGACTACAGCTGACTTTAAGAATATTTTGATATCATTTCTAAAGCTGCTGGATGGCCGACTGAGGGAGGATCGCAAGGACCGAGAACAACTGGAGGATAGTGTCTCCAACATGAAGGTCAGTATAACCCATTATTGGACTGTTTGGCAATATGCTTGACAATACATTATGTTACTGACATCAAGCAATGTCAATAGATAACACGTTTAAAGAAAATTATAGTTTTTATCTGTATGCGGGACAGGAAAGCAAACTTAAGATGGATGTTTCAGTGATTAATCAAGTAAGGGAGAGGAGGGGTGGGGGGTGGTAACCCATAGAAGGGTAGGGTGAGGATCAACCTCATATGGACTTCCGGGATGGTGGTGTTGACACCTTGATCTGCTGTGGAGACCTATAACAAGTGTGGTTTGCATATACTGCTGCATTCATTGTAGTAAAACCACACCTGCAGGTTTCAAGTAAGGGGGAGGAGGGACGGGTGGTGGTAACCCATTGAAGAGTAGGGTGAGGATCAACCTTGGACTTGAGGGATGGGGGGTGACACCTTCATCTGCTGTGGAGACCTATAACAAGTGGGGTTTGGAATAACTGCTGCATTTTCCAGTAAAGCCACACTTGCAGATTTCCCCGTACTTCATATCCATCAAGGTTTTATCTGCACAAATACTATCTGTTGTGGTATGAGTGAAATTCTCCTACAAGCAACATTAAAAAGAGAGAAACTTTGATTTTACGGCATATTAAACTCCTCATGCTTGTACTCAAGTCAACATCACAATACTCCAATAAATAACCTTACAAATCTCTGAGAGCAGGTGTCTTAAGATAAACCATAAATCTACCCTTTTGCAAATAATCAGCAAATTTGTCTTATTCTAAGCTTACATCAGCTAATTAGCAGCCCCGTCTAAGGACGGGGCTGCTATCAGTTTTTGTGAAGTTTCCATCGCCGCCGCCGCCGCCGCCGCCGCCGCCGCCGCCGCCGCACTCGTACTACTTGCTATAACTTTTTTCCCCTAAGCTTTCCAGAACTCTTATTCATACCTAACTACTCATACCTTGGGGGAACGATTTTGACACGTTCACTTTCAAGGTCAAAGGTCAAGGTCACGAGCTATGTATTCACTCTAAGAATTCCTTGTAAACGCGATAACTTGAAAAGTTTTTGTGCTATGAAGCTCTAAGTTGGTATATATCATCCTTGGAAAAGTAAAAAATTTTGAAAAGGTTTTGGCTACAATCCGTCAAAGGTCAAGGTCACAGCAAGGTCATGACGTAAGCATGTTTTAGCGAAAATGCTTTATTTTAACTATGAACACTTAATCAATACATGATTGTTATACTCAATGAAAAGTGTTCAATGATTGTGTGACCTTGAAGGTCAAAGGTCAAGGTCATGAGATATGAGTTATTACAAAATGCACTAAATTGGGGTATAACTTTATCCCATTTAGCTTTTCAGAACTCATGAACATGTCTAAATGTTAATACTTCCAGGGAATCATTATGACATGTTCACTTTCAAGTTCAAAGGTCAAGGTCACGAGTTATAAAATCACCACAAAATTCTTTGTAAACATGTTAACTTGAAAAGTTTTTGTGCTATGAAGCTCTAACTTGGTATATATCATCCTTGGAAAAGTAAAAAAAATTGAAAAGGTTTTGGCTACAATCTGACAAAGGTCAAGGTCACAGCAAGGTCATGACTTAAGCATGGTTTAGCGAAAATGCTTAATTTTAACTATGATCACTTTTAATCAATACATGATTGTTATACTCAATAAAAAGTGTTCAATTATTGTGTGACCTTGAAGGTCAAAGGTCAAGGTCATGAGATATGAGTTATTGCAATTCCTTGTAAACACAATAACTTGAAAAGTTTTTGTGCTATGAAGTTTAAATTTTGTATATATTATCTCTTGAGAAGTACAACATTTTAAAAAAGTTTTGGGTACGAACTGTCGAAGGTCAAGGTCACAGCAAGGTCAACATATATGGAGAAAATGGATTAATTTAATTTTTAACACTTTATTTCATTACAATAATGTTATACTCAATGAAATGTGTTCATTGATTGTGTGACCTTGAGTGTCAAAGGTCAAGGTCACGAGAAAATTCCCAATTTGGTGAGGCCTGTAAAAGGCGGAACAGGGTAAGGCGAAACCCAAAGTTCCGGGGCTGCTCTGCTTTTGCGGTATCCCGCAAACGCTAATCTAGTTGGTAGCTGATTTTAGGTGATCTTAAATAAAAGTATCCTATTCTTTAAAGAGTTCAAATGACGAAGTAAGTTATTTTTTATTTTCTCTCCTCTAAATGCATTTCTGATGCTATTGCTGTTGCTGTTGCTGTTGGGGTCTGTTTTGGAGGGAACTCTCTTAAGCAATATCGGATGGTTTGCAAAAAATACTTTTTACTGAAGAAACTTTATGGTATACCAGCTCCAAATTAGACTTGATTAATCATATGATGAGAATCAATAGTTTCTTCAAATAATGAGGTCTTTGTACATCAACACGTTACTGAAAGATATTTAGGTTGATTTGCAATGATTGAAGTATCTAACCATCATTTTGTTTTCTACTCTGATTTGGTTGTTTCTTGTATTTTTTGTGGTTGTTGGTGATATCTTTCTGAAATATATCTGAACTTTGTTGTGTACATGTGCTTTAGTGAATGTTCATCAAACCATAAACCAAGGCTATGGCTTTTGTATAGTATTGAAGATGTTTGTAACTTTATGTAGACCTCTGATTCAGACTGTCCTATGTGATTGATTGGACATCAAGTAAAAAGTGATGAAGTCCAAATTTGAAGAAAATTCATTCAAATTTCCTTTGAATGTAAGCACTTCACTCTGACATGGGGCTTTAAAGGGGATTTGTAGGTGGAGTTTGCCTTTGGGTTATTTTGCTTTTGGACAATGTTTAATCAATCTTGTATTTATCATGTAATATGATGATTTGTGAAAAAAACCCAGTTATTTCAAGATGGCTAACATGAATGAGATGTATATTAAGCATAGCCTTGGTTTAGGTATAGGGTGTGTTTGGTAATTGGTATACAGTAAGGTTTGTATGTTGGTATGCTGTAAGGTTGGTACCTGTATGTTGGTATGTTGGTATGCGTGTCTAACGTTGGTGATCTGGTTGCAGCTGGTGCACTCTGCGAGAGTGCTAGACGGTCTATCTAGGTTCCAGGTTTGTATCTCTCTAACACCCATCAGCAGCACAGTGCTTCTCTCTCACTTGTTGTTGGTGTAATGTTGTCTTGCTACTCTCAAACTTTATATCTAGTGAACTCCTTGAGTAACAGATTGAGATGTTGATCATCACATTATGTCTACGCGTTTGACTTTAAATTAAATTTAGAGCTTTAATAATTCTGTTACATGCCGCTGACTTCCAAACACAGTATGTTTATCTCCTAATTATGTTATTATTTTTAAGAGGTAATACAGCATTCAATGATGAAATATTTTTATTGTTATGTCACGTGGTGGAAAAAAATATACAATCATGTGATGTCATTATTCACTTCCTGTAATCATATGATGATGTCATGAGATAAACCATTTCAAGGGAGGTAATCTAAGTCAATTTTCTTCATTTTAAACCCTTGCCTTATTTTGGTATATGGAAAAAAAGCATTTTATTATTTCGGTCGAATACCATGTATAATCTTATCCTGGGAAGTAGAATTATGTTTTGCAATACCAAATTCTAATAAATTTTCTTTTTTTATCATGTCATACCCGACATGACCAAGGAATTTTATTGAATTTTACGTTAGAGAAAAGCAAGACTGCAGTACATCTGTATATGAAAATGACTGATTTGTAGTCTTATAGTGCCTGCAGCTTTACAGCACTGTGCACAATGGTTTATAGATGTGTTTATTTGTGTTAGTAGTGTTTTATGATACTTTTTAGTTAAATGGTTAGCCTAATATTTTTATTTCAAAATTAAATACTTACAACATAGGAATAGCATAATATGTGAAACTGTGTTCAACATATTTACACAACCAAATACAATATAAGTTTTATGTTGTAATGCTTGTAAGAGTGTGAAATTTTAGGTATTTACAAACTAAACTTATATATGTAGTAAGCATATATGTTCACAGCATACCGGTAGCTTTCAGTATATTAATGTGATGCTTAGTTTTAACACATTATGTACACAGTTTTAATCCATGATTTCATATCTGCAACATGCCTTATACAGTGTCTATAATTGTAAAGGAAACTATGTATGTTGTCAATTTCAAGGACACTGTGTAACTGTAAAGGCCATGTTGTTAGCCTTGACTACATTGAGAATGAATTTCAGATGACTGTTTTAACAAATATCTGATTAAACCATAAACAATTGAAACTTTCCTCTGACTAATGTCATCAGATAATATTAATGTATAAAAATCAATGAGCAGATATCTCGCCCAAAAACTGTAATAATTCATAAGAATGTGAATTATTTCATATTGTTAAAAATGCATGTTTGTATTGTTGGCCTGAAGTCTTAAACAGTGAATAACACACAAAATTAGACACAAAAAGACAGAGACAAGAATTCATGTTTGAAGCACATTGAGTGTTATGTCTGTGTTGCTTGTGTTGCAATGCACTTTGGAATTGGTTTTGTTACAAGTGTCGAATGATTCAATTGTGCATTACTATGGAAAGTATAGATTTTGGGTTTTCTCTATGCTGATTTAAATCTAGTGTTGCAAAAAGATCTTTTGGAATTTTTTATAACAGTTTTCTTTAGACATGAATTTAAACTAAAAAGCTAAAGCTAATGGTTACAAGGAAGAGGAATTGGTAAATTGTTGTTCAATTTGTTGATATTTAATATAACACAATTTTTATGTCATATACTTTTTAGCTATCAATATTTACATTGCTCTTTAACCAAACTGTCAAGTTTATCATCCAATATTAGTATTAGATATGGATTTTCTACTCTCAAGCACCATATTTATTCCATCAGATCTATATTCATCACTGTTTACCAAAACACTTATCGTATGATATTATTACTAATTTGATATATTATGACTAATTGAATATATAACATATTGGCCACTTATATTGTCTATTTCAGCCTTTTTTATTTGTTCTTATTTTTATTGATCGTGTTAAAATCAAATGCTGAGTGTCAACAAAAACTACCTAATTTTTTTGTATTCAATAATAAATAAATACATTATAATAAGATATTTTTAAGAAGTATATTTGTTCCAGGCTGACTTGAAACAGGTTCGGAATGAGAAAGCTCAGGTTGATAACAAGAACAGAGAGCTGGAAATGGTAAGAGGGTGTACTGTAGTAACATTTTAAGGTTGGTCCGATATATGTAACATTGTACTTGTCCTTTATAAAAGTGTTTCCTTTTATCAATAGTGAAATATACTATACTAATGCTATTACATGCTTGTAAGTTCTTAGAGAATAGTTGATAACGGCTTTTAGACAAAGAGTCACATGGTCCTGTTAAATGCTCAGTTGACCATGATTTAAAGTTCAGCAACAACGGGTTCAGCTCACTGGATGGGTGGGGGGCCCACTCATAATCTGAGTTAAAGGATTGATTTTTTGAGGCATGAGCTAAGAGACTTGTGGATTAGTGACTTGGTTCAAAATAAGCCTTTGTCTATCAACCTTTGACCTTGGCCCTTGAGTGCCTGATAGGCAACCTGTTGTATTCTCTCTAGGGGGTGTGATGTACTCAGTTTGACCGTGCAATGCGCATGGATAGATGTACTATAAAGTAGAAATTTATTTTTGTATTTTACATAATTCAAATTGTTTTTTTTGGTCTAATGTTATGAATACTATAAATCATGAAAGACGGATGAGCTACTGGTCCAATGGCACTTTTTTTTATACTTCCAAATTCTGACAGCCAAGGACATTATCAGAAGAATTACTATACATTTCAACGAAAACAGTTTAACTTATGACAACCTTACTACTCCAACCTGCATGCTTCAAAACTACTGTATATATATTTTTTATATCCTCTCTATTCAGAAGCTGCAGCGAGCTAACGAGGAGATTCAGCGGACCGCGACCATCCAGCAGGAGGAGATGATCACCTGGAAGTCTACCTGTGAGAGACTGACCGCCGCCGTCACACGCAAGGAGACCGAGCTGCAGTCTCTCACAGACAAGTGCCATGAGACTGAGTCGGTGGTAAGAGGACCCTTGATTTCATAAGTAAGAGTGGAATTGAATAGGGAATTCTGGTACAGTATGTTGAAGCAGCATTCAATTGTCACATGAAAAAGACACTGAGCTGCAGTCTCTCTCAGACAAGTGTTTTGAGACTGTATCTGTAGTGAGTTATGTTAGAGGACCCTTGATTTCATTTGTAAGATTGGGAGAGTTGAATAGGGAAGTTCTGGTAAATGATTTACATACAGTTTGTTGAAGCGATATACTTTTTTTCATCATAATTGACAAGGAGACTGAGCCTCAAGTGTCATGATATGGAATTAGTGGTGAGTTGTTTTGGAGGAAACATGATTTTACTATTGTTGTTCATCTCCTAAATATATAAGAATACTATTGGTCAGTAAACATTACATGATTAACAAATATACCTAAATCTGATACCTGTACCACTGAAATGTCAGTTCTGAAACAGTTAAGTTTATCACTGACCTGAAATTGGATTTGATTGACCGTAATTGTCCCATGACTGTTTGGTTTGTACATCTGCTTTATCTTTACTGTTATGGATAAGACAAATTATTCCCACACTAGTGGCAGTAATCTTATATCATTCCCATTTTATCATTATATAATTTCTAAACATTAGAGAAATGTAAATTCCAATATTAAATTTTTCAATAACTAATTGGAGACAATCTCTGTACCAATCTACACCTGTAATCAAGGAACTCTTACCTTTAAGATACACAGACATGACACAGAGGTACAAGGTTACAAGAGATTTAATCTTATGTGTTCACTTAATGTGCACCTGTAATCAATGAACTCTTAGATTTAAACCTGTAAGATATACAGACAAGACACAGAAGGATGCCAGGTTACAAGAGACTTATATGTGTTCACCTTATTTGCACCTGTAATCAATGAAGCCTTTGATGTGCTCCCACCAGGTGAGGAGACTGAAGGAGGAACTGCAGGTGATCAGAGAGCAATATGAGATCATGGTAGACGACAAGGAGGATAAGGACAGGTGAGACAACGCTGTGTTGCACCTGTAGCTTTAGAGCTTTAGATACAATCCCAACTTTATGGTTCTTATAGACAATGTAGTTCATGTTCTTCAGGAAACTGAAATGAACTAAGGTAAAAGAAACATAAACGTAAATGCTTGAACTGAATAAGAATTTATAACAAAATATTTCTAATGTCAATAAAGAAATTGTTAATAATCAATGAACCTTCTTTTCTTTTCATATAGATGAAATTTGATATTTCTAGTTGAAAACCTTGTTTATCTCATTGACCATATTAAAAATTTGTATTTTCACAAGTAGCAGAGACACCATTTTAATTATGATGAATGCCAGTGATTGTCATTAATGCATCTATGGAGATTCTATTCTTTGAAAATATACATATTAAATGAAACTCTAAAAATGAAATTAAGAAGCAAAAGTGATCTTTGCTACTCACGTATGAGTATGCTATTCTAAAGCAGTTTTTTTAGATATCATAGAGATATAATTCTCAGAAAATCATGTCTACTATCTCTATGGATATTGTTACCAAGGTTACACCAAGAGAACCGACGTCTTCAGCAGGAGAAAGCAGAGAATGAACAGATGATCAAACTACTAGAGACACAGAAACAGGTCCTTACGAAGAGTGTGAGTTATTTCATTTACAACGCATCTCTTGATGAATAAACATTAGATTTGTTGATAATCATTTGATGAGGTTAATCATAAAAGTCTTTTTGAAATCAAAATTATAAGCTAATGGTGACTGCACCATGTAGATTTCTGGTTTGTAGGTTTCTATTCACCTCAAAGTGACATTTGTTGTCATGGTAACAATGTTAGCTTCCTTTCAGAAAGCGTTTAGTTAGTGCACTATTAGTAAACGGTAGTTCAGCTTAAAGCTTCATAAAGGCTACTCTTTTGAAGGTAACACTGAAAATGATGTTGCACACAACAACCTTATCATTTAAGACTACAGGTAATCATACCTGAACTTCTATCTGTACAAATAAGCCCTGGACAACATAATTGTTGCTTGCTCTCTAGTTCAAGTTCATCCCCTCTCCTCCCCAACATCACTGCTAATGGCTGCAATACTGCCCAAGCGGCGCTAAACAATAACTCACTCACTCACTTCGCCCCAACAGTCTGAGGTTTAGTGAGACATATTTCAAAATGTTAATCAAAATACAAATGATGATTATTGACATGTTGATATATTTCTCTCAACCCACAGACGGAGAGTTCCCTGAACAAACTCCACGACGTAGAACACCTCAGTGGGAAGGTGGATCAACTCCGCTCAGAGAACGAGCTGCTCAGGTGAGATTCAAACCCGGACCTCTTGATCCAGTGATCTGACACCCTAATCACGGTACTATCCCCACCCCTGAATTCCTGTTACTGTGATGACTCTCTTCATTTGAAATGTTTTCCAGATATATATTTTTGTATTCCAGAGACCGCATCAATGAACTGGAGAAAGTCAGAGACAATCTTATTAAACAGAAGGAAGACGTTCTTGTGAGTGTTCTTGATTCGGTACATTATTTATTTGATTAAGAAATGTGTTTAAGGTGACAAAGCTTAAAGGGACAGTGATGTCAGGAAAATGAAAATTAATGGCTCCAATTGAAAGACAATGTATTTAAAGTAAATGAAGCAGTTATAAATCAAATATATAACGTAAAGTTTAGCCATGCGATTCCTTTTTCTTACACAAAATGAATTAAAGGTGTTCACTGAAAATGTGAATCTTCATACTTTGTCCTCTGACTATGGATGATTGGCTTGTGTAATGAGATTTTTGACACTGTCAAAATAATACATTTAGCATTAATTTACAATTATCAATGAAAATTTTAAAATATAAAATTATCAAAAAACGTGCTACTGCCCCTTTAAGAGGCTTGTCGAGAAGTACAGGACATCTTAAAAATGTAAATCCTAGGACTGTTAATTGTGCATTCTTCTTTCCCATTGGTGCCTCCACTTGGTTAATTGATAGCATTAAATACAGGATTTCACTGCAGGAATCCCCATCAAATTTTACTTGACATTAAAAAAACTGCCCCTTGATGACACTGTGGGACACTGTTTTAATGTGTTTATCATTTATCTTATTTTGATATTAGTCCATGCAGTCAATAATATCTTTGAGGATAAACCTGTTTCTTTCATAACTTTCTGAATTTCTTAACCTGATTCTCCATAGTTTTAGACCAAATTCATGTAGCATAATATAATTCCAATCATTCTGCTTAAGGAAGTTCCTTATTTGAACTTGCTAAATTCTTTACCACTGCCTGTTACCAACGATAAAGGATGCTCTTGCAATGGCTGCCGTTTGCTTTTTTATTTGGATCCCTTAATATTTCCCTAAGAAGACATGCCTTAAAGAGTTACCAACTGATTGTAATACAGGCTAACAGTGAGCTGATCTACAAGCAGCCCGGTCTTGATGATCTGGAACACAAGATAGAGGAACTCCGGGCCGCAAATAAACAGTTGAGGGAGATCAACGATGTCATGTCAGAGAAACTGGAGGTTGTTGAACAGGTAGGTACCAGCGTTCTTGTCGATAAAATCTTTCCTGTGAGCTGTTGGCTTGTTTCAACTGGGACACTGAAGAAATGGATTTCATAATGTGGTTATTCACTGTTCCCTTATAAATAGTTTGGAAGGTGAAAGTTAAAGTGGTATTAATGCCAAAGCTTGTTGAGGGTATCTATGCAACAGTTAAATATGAAGTTGAAGTTGAGTCCTGTGAGCGTTCACCGAACTTTCTCCATTCCCTTTCTTATTAATTGATTTTGAACTAAGAAACATGTACGCATTTCCAAGCTTTTGGTACAAAAGTTTATATGTACACATCATTAATTTTTCATTGGAAAACATAAACCGACATTGAATTCTTAAGATAATCATTGATATTCATGGCAGAAATTCTGCATACAAATTCATTAGAAAAAATTGTGACAACCTAGAAAGATATTAATCCTCTATCTGTTACCTGATGTCACTGTGTATTTTTCAGGAAAATGCCAGGCTCAAACTAGCAGGAATGGGTGCTCCTAGTCAGCTTAGTGGCTCCATGAGGTGAGATTCCATTTTCTAAGTTAAATCAGTTTTTAATGATGATGATGATGCCAATTTTTAAGCCATATATCCAGCGCAAGCACTGTTCATTGGCTGTATGTTACTATGCTGAAGGAATTATAGATACAAAGCAGCAACCATATTAGGTCATATTACCCTTATTCAGATACCAAGTACAGCTTGATGGACTGAGTGCAATGTGGATGAAGTCCCTTGTTCAAGGGCCCAACACAGTGTAAGGCCTAGGTCACAAATGTTTGGTGATCCTAACATCAAAATATTTGTCACTAGGTCTCTAAGCAGTACTAACAGCATATTTAATATGGTTTTAACAAAATTATACTTGTGAGTTTAAATTTTGTGAAATATTTGCACCTTTCAGTCAGTTGTAATGGCACTGTTATCAAAATGTTACTAGTTTTGTTCATAGCTCATCTCTTAAGTAAGTCCATAATGAAGTGTTGGTATTTTAGAAAAAATATAAGCATGCCAGTTTTGAAATAAAGTATGTTCAACTGCCCAGAACCTTGAACTTCTTCTCATTGCTGGTCAAGTTTTTTCTTTCAATCCTCAAATTTGCTGTGAGAATTGACGAGATAGTAAGGGGATGGAAAACGTGTTTTAGGGGATGTTGAAATCCTCTCCTTTGTTTCAAAATTAAACCTTAAAAATGCCTAAGAACAAGGGTGAACTCCAACTTCATTCACTGGCGTAACATTGATTCTTTGGACAACAGACAGCAGCGAGATCACGAGCAGCTGATGCAGGACTATGATCGTCTGAAGCAGAACTACGAGAACTTGGAGTCCAGACACCAGAGGATGGTCATCAACTATGGGCATGAGGACAGTCTCGAGAAAGGTAGGTCCATTGACGGAGGAACATGTGAAGGGGAGATAACAATGGCATAGGCTGGCCAATCTTGTCAGGCTCTTTCTCCTTCAAACATCTCAAGGCTGTTGAACACAGGTGACTAAGGACAATAGACATTGAAGAAGTCTCTAAATTCATACTTGCTGAAAAGGAAGTTGTTACAGATATTGGTATACAATAAGAATATCTTATGTCCATCAGATGATTATCTCTTCCCCTTCATTCCTTCATTGCATCCAGATCAGGTCACACCAACCTGTTACAAATCTATGTATATATATTAACGAAGAAGGATTATGATAAAGAAAAAATATCCTTAACAAGCCTCAGATACCTTCTGTTTTAATTAATTAATGGTTATATATTTGATATCAACAAAACATGAAGGATACTGAAGTCAATTTCTTCATTGTAGAAACTTGGTAACTCTTTGACTTAGAGGACACTGTCTAAGATTCTCCTTATCTTATTATTCAGACATTGAAGACATACTGTTTTAATATTTGGCAGACAAGCAGATCCAGGTGAAGATGAAGAAGGAACGAGACGCTCTACAGAAGCAGGTTCAGTTGGTCACGGGACAGATGGCGCTGTTGGAGGGCAGCAAGAAGCGGCTGGAGGACACGGTCAACCAGCTACAGGACACCATCTCCAGGCTCAAGACACGCATCACCGATCTGCAGGCTTCACAGACACCTGGGTAAGGGCTGAGACTGATGTTCTCTATTATAGCCTTTGGTTTTAGCACTTCCCCCAGGACTTGGCTTTCTTTGTAATAATACCTGATGGTCAGATTTTATCCTGCACATAATCATGGACCTGAGAGTGCCTCGTAAACAGTGATTTAGTACTAACTAAAGAATGACTTCTTTGATTGGCATTCTAGAAGATGGTGTGATGAACAATAAGGACAATTAATGGATGAACAACTTCTTTTTTCTGTGTAAGCGACGTTTCGACATAGATTCTAATGTCGTTGTCAAGCAAGTGATACATGTTCAAAAGATAAAGAAAATACCTAAAGAATGTATTAAAATTTTCCTTATTGGTTATCATTATTGACCTCTACTATTGTTATTCCTTTTCCTTGCTAAGTAAGGTGCTACTTACTTACCTCGGGTCCCTGAATATGTTGATAGGTCAATGAGAAAGTAATGTCATCTATCAAATGAACAGCTAAGTGTTATGTCTCTATTGAATTGTGATTCAAATAGTAAAAGACATGAATGTTATTCTTCCATTGCTAGATCTGGTCAAGACTCAAGTGAAGTGAGGCGTCTGGAACAGGAAGTGATGTCACTGAAAGATCAGCTCTCAAAAGTCAAGGTCGATAAACAGCAGCAGGATAAAACAGTCAAGAAGCTCAAAGATGTAAGTGCTTTTTGTCATATTTGTCATAATTGTGTGTGAACTCTTTTTGAGTCAGGCTTTCAGTTGAATTAAGTTTGTTATTTTTGTTTTTTTAACAATTATGAACCTTTTAGAATGTGTATGTTTCTTCATTTATTGTGAAATCTTTAGATCATACTTTAAGATGATAGTTTTGTTTCTCAATTGCTTTTTGACAGTTTTGGATTTATAGAATGTCCATATCGGTGGACTTTATGAATCAGAAATCTATAAATTTCATCACATTTATGACAATGAGCAATACGTTTTAGTTAGAAAATGCTTGTGTAACCTTTAGGGAGAAAAAGATAATTAGTAAAACAAGTAGGTAACATCAGCAAATTGTAGAAACTACGGAACTTCACCAAATGTAATGAACAATAGTGAAGTAGCAACAAGATATGTTCGCTTCTTTTAGTCCTCTAGAATTGTTTCTTTTTTTTCTTTTTCTATTCTCATATCCCTTCATGATAAATGTGAATTATGAATCTGCATTTGATAAGAATTTTTTTATGTTGAAAATGAATTAACAGTAATAAGAACATTTTAATATACAAATACAACATTTTTCATTTCCATAATGCAAAAATGTTTACTTAAACTTTATACTTTTCAATTTTCATTTATTCATTTTCAATTTTTTATTTCAATTAAATATTTAAACTTTTTATCAAACTTCTGTTGTGCTTTGCTTTTAGTTTATTTTGGTTGTAGTGGCAGTTTTATTTTGTTCAATCAGGAACTGGACGAAGAGAGAACAAAGAAACCAACTCAAATACGGGTTTGAACTTTGTGTCTTCCGCTTTGGTGTTGGTTTATGTAACAATAAGCCAGTCATTGTGTGAACCATGTAATCATTACATTACAGGAGATTGAGATTATACAGTAACTTGCAGTATGGGATCGAACTAAAGGTTGGAATATTGACTATATGAATCCTCATGACAAAATATCATAATTTAAACATTTTCATGACTAATTTTTCCAGAAAATTTCTCCAATCTCATCAATATTTAAAACAGATGTAGTTTTTGACCATACTCTCTTGGGGGAAATTGATAATTTTGATTTTGTAAATTCTCTTTCTTGGACAGGGTAAAAATCCATCCATCCATCCATTCATCCATCCATCCATCCATCCATCCATCCATCCCTCCATCCCTCCATCCCTCCATCCCTCCATCCCTCCATCCCTCCCTCAATCCATCCATCCATCCATCCATCCATCCATCCATCCATCATCCATCCCTCCATCCCTCCATCCCTCCATCCCTCCCTCCCTCCCTCCCTCAATCCATCCCTCCATACCTCCATCCCTCCATCCCTCCCTCCCTCCATCCCTCCATCCCTCCATCCCTCCATCCCTCCCTCCCTCAATCCATCCATCCATCCATCCATCATCCATCCCTCCATCCCTCCATCCCTCCATCCCTCCCTCCCTCCCTCCCTCAATCCATCCCTCCATACCTCCATCCCTCCATCCCTCCCTCCCTCCATCCCTCCATCCCTCCATCCCTCCATCCCTCCCTCCCTCAATCCATCCATCCATCCCTCCATACCTCCATCCCTCCATCCCTCCATCCCTCCATCCCTCCATCCCTCCATCCCTCCCTCCCTCCATCCCTCCATCCCTCCATCCCTCCATCCCTCCCTCCCTCAATCCATCCATCCATCCCTCCATACCTCCATCCCTCCATCCCTCCATCCATCCATCATCCATCCCTCCATCCCTCCATCCCTCCATCCCTCCCTCCCTCCCTCCCTCAATCCATCCCTCCATACCTCCATCCCTCCATCCCTCCCTCCCTCCATCCCTCCATCCCTCCATCCCTCCATCCCTCCCTCCCTCAATCCATCCATCCATCCCTCCATACCTCCATCCCTCCATCCCTCCATCCCTCCATCCATCCCTCCCTCCATCCCTCCATCCCTCCATCCCTCCATCCCTCCCTCCCTCAATCCATCCATCCATCCCTCCATACCTCCATCCCTCCATCCCTCCCTCCCTCCCTCCCTCCCTCCCTCCCTCAATCCATCCATCCATCCATCCATCATCCATCCCTCCATCCCTCCATCCCTCCATCCCTCCCTCCCTCAATCCATCCATCCATCCATCCATCCATCCATGAACAGTTATCTACATTATCTACAAATGATCATGGCCAAGTGAAAGATAACTGACCATATTGCTGACAACATTTTATTAACATCAGTAAATCTTTAGTCTAGCTGTAGTAGTGTTAACTAAATACATTAACTAGAATACAAAATTGTTGTTATAATATCATCTGGGTGATGGTAAGCTGCTTTGGTTGTTGTTTTTTAAATGACAAAAGCATTTATTTGTAATTTGCTTCAGCTTACTAATTCTAAATGTATCAAATTCAAACAAACTCTTTCTACTGAATTTAAACAATTTGTAGTATTTTGATTAACATAATTAACTATATTACCTGTGGAAAATATATCCAGTGTCATATTTTTCATGTTTGCACATTGACAATGATCTTGCAATATTGAGTGTTCATGTACATGCAATCACATATTTCACCTGTGAGTAATATAGGTTTGTGTTGATACAATATTATACAGCTTTGATAACACATATATAGTTCTTCCAAAGTTACATTGCTTGGTTATTACATAATCTTTTATCTTGCAAAATCTGGCAGTTTAGAAACAAAAGATCTCTGTTTAAAAAAATGATCAACCAATGTTGTCTCTATCGGGGTTCAAAACAGCCGGGATAACCTCTCCGCCAAAGTCTGAATGCCCCACCTTGGACACAGGTTGCTGTAACCAGTTTAGCGCAGAATATGTGCAAGAATGAAGTGGCTCATTTGTCTAACATTTCATATTTCATAACTGTTGACTCTCTGTAGAAGTCACTTGAAGAATTGTATTCTTATGCAAAAATTCTTATATTTAACGTTCCACTATACAACAGATATGTGGACAATTTGTCATGTCATGACTGGCCACTATCTTGTCTTTTGAGGATGTGGTCAAGTATGAAACTCTGGACACTTATCTATGTATATGTCTGTCCATTCTGTGCAGGAGTCCCTGGAGGATGTTGGAGAGGAGCTGCACCAGATGCGAGGAGAACTCCACAAACTGATGGAGGAGATCGAGGGCAAGGACCGGGAGATCCTCACGCTTGAGAACAACCTCAGGAAGTCACGTGACGAGATCGAGATCAAGTGAGTTGTAAATGTTCATATTTGAGGACAAGCCTTATATAAGTCCTATGGTGAGATCGAGATCAAGTGAGTTGTAAATGTTCATCTTTGAGGACAACCCTTATGTGAGTCCAATGTTGGGATCGAGATCAAGTGAGTTGTAAATGTTCATCTTTGAGGAAAACCCTTATATGAGTCCTATGGTGAGATCGAGATCAAGGGAGTTGTAAATGTTCATATTTGAGGACTACCCTTATATGAGTCCTATGGTGAGACGAGATCAAGGGAGTTGTAAATGTTCATATTTGAGGACTATACCCTTATATGAGTCCTATGGTGAGATCGAGATCAAGTGAGTTGTACATGTTCATATTTGAGGACAACCCTTATATAAGTCCTATGGTGAGATCGAGATCAAGTGAGTTGTAAATGTTCATATTTGAGGACAACCCTTATATAAGTCCTATGGTGAGATCGAGATCAAGTGAGTTGTAAATGTTCATCTTTGAGGACAGCCCTTAAATAAGTCCTATGGTGAGATCGAGATCAAGTGAGTTGTAAATGTTCATATTGAGGACAACCCTTATATAAGTCCTATGGTGAGATCGAGATCAAGTGAGTTGTAAATGTTCATCTTTGAGGACAGCCCTTATATGAGTCCTATGGTGAGATCGAGTTCAAGTGAGTTGTAAATGTTCATATTTGAGGACAAGCCTTAGGATGAAATCAAGATGAAATGAGTTGATATATGTTTAGTGAAGTCCTATTGCAAGGTTGAGATCTACTTGGTACAGTAGAGTCCATATGTAGAGTAGAGAATTTCTCTTCTGAGTTCATCCATAACAATATGTGAAAGGGATTAAGTTAATACTGTGTTGTACAGCAGTTCATTTATGAAAGTTCTGTTTAGTACTTTTTTACAAAAAATAAGAGCTCAAATGAGTCCTCAACTGTTTCTTTTGTATGCATTCAAACTTCTCAGAATCGTCCAGGTCTGAAGTTGAAGTGGAAGGACTACTGTTACTCAAAGTCAGATTTATCTTGCAGGGACAAGGGGATGTCTGATCTACGGAAGCTCACAGACGATCTGGAGAGACAAAACAAGCTCTTGAAGCAGAACCAGTCAGCCAATGATAATGAGTATGTTCATGCTGTTGTAAACAGACTTTTCAAAATGTTAAAACAAGATCTTTCTCTTATATTGTTTGAAGGAGCAGAATTGGTGGCGCAAAACAAAGATCATGTTGTATCCTGATGTACAATTTTCAAAGGAAAATAACAATTTGGAGTTAAATCATCAAGACAATAACATCCTGAATTCCATCACTATCATTAAATAACTATTTACAATCTTTTCCTCATGAGTCCAATGTGAATGAAGTACCTTGTTAAGAGTCGAAACTGCATAAATCCCAGATTACAAATATTTTTATATCTCCATGTTACATAAAGTCCTTTGACCTCCACCGTCCAATCAGCATCACCTCAACTCATATATTTATCCATATTTCCGTGTGTTTCAGCGAGGAGTCAGGTAACACAATCCGGTTGAAGCGTGGAACTAGAGCCCCCATGTACTCCTCCGCCCCTGATGTAGCCAGGGCTTCTTCCTTCTCCTCCTCACTGAATAACACTGCAGCAGCTGCACCAAGTACAGTGCTTGCTTCATTAACTCTGCTAATACGTAGTCTTATTGTCATATTTAGAGCCATCCTGTCTCGGGGTACGAACGTTACATTTACTCCACTAATCTGTACCCTGGGCTCAGAAGCTAGATTCGCTCGCGCGGCCTGACTTGGGATATAGCCAATCGAATCGTTTTCTCACCACCTTCTCGATAAAACTTCGACGAGAAAATGATTTGATTGGCTATATCCAAAGACGGCCCGCGCGAGCGAATCTAACTTCTGAGCCCAGGGTACAGGTTAGTGAAGTAGACATAACGTTTGTACCCTGAGACAGGATGATTTAGGGCCAACTTCACTCTCAAGGCATATGTCACTGCATTTTGAGTCTTTGAAGGACATTTCAAAATAATGTTAAGGATAATATTTTGAATTTGTAAGAAACCTCAATTAGTCTCAGTAAATGTTTTGAGATGCATTAATTTGGTGTAAAGAAAAACAGCAAGATTTTCAGGAAAACAACTTCTTTATTCTGAAAAATAAACATTTTGGGTATATCATTACTAATTTTTGACACTCTACCTGATTTAAAGAGAAATCCAAATAAAAAACTATGTTGTCCAAAATCTTGCCGTTATTTTTGCATTTTGTCATCTTTTCAGTATTTGAGACTGAACTTGACAATTCAATTAGAAATGTAATGGAATTACCATATGTTTATGCTTATATTGCCAGTACCCTAAAACCATTACTCTTTAAACAATGAGCAAGGCACAACATATGTCTTGTAAAGAAGGTTAACTTAGGTCAGGAGTATTTAAGAAATTGATTAAGGATTGATTTTAAGTGTTTGTCAGAAAGAAATACACACTGCTAATCAATGAAATAATCTACATAAAAATTCTGTTTTTGTAAAGGTGATTAATTATGAAAACTCACTCTCTCAATTGTCATTTCACCTGTACAGGTGTGAAAAAGTTTGATAATGGTGTTAGGGTCTAAGCATGTTTTATTATGTAAAGCGTCAGTTTCGATTAGACCTTTATGAATAATGAAATTGCTATATTTGTTAGAATTTTGAACATTCTGGTAAGTACGTTGATTAAAGATGAATGCCTAATATTGTACATATTTCTTAGAATATTGTTGAAAAAAATTGCTTCATAATGATATTTTGATATCAAGTGCATATATAAAATTAATTTTGAATTGTTAAGTGTAGAATAGAAAGCAAGCTAATTATTTAAAATAATGGCAAAATCATAGGGTAGACAAGAGTATTTCTATGGATGAATACCACTCAAACAGTTCAAAATCATAGATCATGATTAACATATGATTTCATTAGTTTGTTACAAATTAACTTTCTTCTTTCACTAGAAATAATATTTTATAAGCTCAAATTTGTTTTAGTTCATCTAACAGTATGCATTTCTTGCTAGATTTTCTTTTCTTTTTGAAAATTGCAAGATTTAAAACTTTCACTTATAACATAAAGCTAGATGTAGATTTTTAGCTCAAAATGCAATAGTACACAAGATTTGAATGTAAATTAGCATTAGATTTTCTACATAAAAAAAGAGAGTCTCAGAAAACCTTATATATTATATTGTGCAGAGAATATATGCTTTTATTATCCAGTGTGTTCATATTATTTGGGAAGGTGTTTTTATCATAACAGTGATATATTTTGGTTATTAATTTGTTTATTTTGCATGTAGAAGACAGTTGAGTCTCTGAAGTGTACTAACTGTGGTTGACTAATTCGCGATCTTTTTCATCATGAAATATAAGTTAAATTTTATTTGCTGTAATCTTAATTTGCAAAAATTATTTTGTTTTATTTTAATGTTTTAATTTCAAAAATATCAATAACAAATTTATTTGTTTAATTATTAGAATCCCTGAAAGAAGAACTTCAAGATGCATTGAAAAAGAAGGTAAACTTTTATAGTTCATTCAAACCTTACAATTTGAATTCCTTTAATAATACATATAATTTACCCTTTGATAATTGGAAAGCTCTAGCAGAAAATAATACATATCCGGCAAAGGTGTTGAAATGAATTCACAAAAAAATTGATTGTTAAAGGGGCAGTAGCACATTTTAGGGGGAATATAAGGTGATGTCAGGAAAATGAAAATTAATGGTTCCAATTAAAAGACAATGTATTTAAACTATCGTTAAATGAAGCAGTAATAATAATATATGATGTAAAGTTTAGCCTTGCGATTCCTTTTTCCTGAATTAAAGGTGTTCACACAAAATGGCTGCCAATGGATTTTATGTGAATATCTATATTTTGTCCTCTGACTATGGATGATTTATTTGTGTTTTGAGATTTTAGACACTATCAACATAAAACATTAAGCATTAAAATATAAAATTTTCCAAAAACGTTCTACTGCCCCTTTAAAGTGTTTGCAATTTATTACCGTAATCAGTTTGTACCAAACAAGATCTGTGAAGATCAAATCCATGTTATTATGAAAAGAATATGTCCCATGAAAAGTGCTTATTTCAGACCAGATTCTAAAAGCTTCAACAGAAGAAGATGTAAATCCTGCAAGGCCTTTCGTTTGAAAACTCAATTGTTTACATGTTTGAATCATATAACATAAGCTGTATATTGCCTCATTTTGTCTACATCTCATTTTGCCTACACCTCATTTTGCCTACACCATTATCAAAAAGTGTTGTACGGTACAACTTGTACCCCTGCATAATATTGATTGGTGAAGGACATTTGGGATGTAGGAATATGTGGTACAGTTAGTTTCAGGTTAAAACCATACTACCGCCTCCTCCAAAATGGCTTTTGATAAGATACCCTGTAGTCTGTCTAACAGCCCCTGAAACAAAATATCTTTAAAGACCCACACAAGTATATATTATTGTAGACAGGTCTGAAAATGAACAACTTCAGTGGGCTCCTTTCAATTTTAATAGTAGAAAGCTGTATGTAATATGTATTTTCATTTCAGAGACTGAAATTTAGTCTAGTCCTGTTATTGAGGAAATACAAACTTTTGATTACAGGAGTCGTCTCCCTTGAAAATCCAGTCAACAGATCCAACAATGAGCAGGAAGTTCCTGGAGGCCAAGCCAGCGGGAAGAAGTGGAGTAGGTGCGGAGCAAGGTAAACTCAACACCAGTCCAGCCTCCGGGAAATACGGTGCCCAGTTCTTTTTCAGTAAGTAAATGTAGCGTTGTGAGTGTTGAGAGGCTGCTGTGGTGCCTAGTTTTGGGTCGGGCGGGGAGCACTGTTCTTTCATCACCTCATCACCAACTGTAAGTATTGACATCACCTACACATGTTCTTGTGGATCAACAGAGGCTTGTTCACAAATGTAAGCACTTTTAGAAACTTGATTCAGTTCAAGAAAAGGGGGATTTATCTGTCAACATATGCACAAAACCTCAACTTTAAGAATCCAAGTCACTTCCCTTTAAACAAAATTTTTACATTTGGGGCTAACATTGATTTATTAAAAGTGTGTATGAATCCCTACTGGAGAAGCGTTTTGAACTCATGGTCTAAATATCTAATTTTGTAGTTATATGTTTCGTGAGTTAGACTCTTTCATCAGACTGTAAAAAGACTCTTCCTCTCTTCTCTTAAAAGTCCTGTTAGTCCCCTCGCTGATTTAAGTATGTCCTCATGCTGTTTTAGGCTCATAGGCTTTTTTCTAAAAGAAATAAATCGCTTGTGCATGCCCTTACACTTGAAATTAAGATTTTTTTGTCATAAGCTCTTTTAATATCTAAAAGAGAGAATAATCGAGACGATTTTAAACTTTGAAATTAAATTTTTTATTTTGGTGAGTTGTTTTCTCAATGCAAAATATCTTTTTAGGTGCTTACATTTCTGACTAGACCCTGGGCTGTCAACTTTCCACATTTTGAATTAAGATAAAATAAAAGTAAACAATAAAACTTTTAAATGAAAAATGTTTCATTTTGATTGAACTAAAGTTTTATCATGTGGCATTTTTTATAATGTGAACTTTAAGAATTTATTGTTTAAGGAATTATTTTAAAACATTGTTCATCATTTTGTAGATTAGAGATTGAGGTTTTATGTGTTAACGGAGTGTTTCTACTTTGTAAGTCAACCAAATTATGTAAATAGACTTTATGACAATTGATATATTTTTCTGAAGTTTACACATGTTTTTCTAACTCACTTGTTTGTGTTTAAATTGTGTTGGTTAAATGTCCACTGCAATGTTAACATTTATGTTCACTGATATTTTTAGTCCAAACTGACACAGTATGTTTAATATATTTTATCAATGAGGTAATTAACTTACCAAATGATAAGAGTTGCAAGTTTTGAAAAAGAATTATTCACAGATTTGATAGGAAGTCTTACATGTAAATGCATATAACATGAAGTCTTATTTGCTATTTTGTCCTGTATTTTGTCATATCGATTTGTCATTTGTGTATTTTTCTTAAGTAGTTAGCTTTTTGTGCTTTCTGTTAATATAATGTCATCTTTTATCTATCTTCATACAATTCGATTTGCATGAATATGTATCAATTCTTAAATTTGAAAGGTATGTCCAAGATAGTTTTGGATATTTGATTGTTATGGATTCAAGTTATGATAGCCTAAAAGCCATTGAATACTCGCACAGAGAATTTATTATAAGATAAAAAAATTTTCTTAAAATTTTTTTTTTCTCCTAAAAATCAAGTCTTGAATAATTATTTTTTGAGTAACATAATTTTCTATTGACTATCCTTATGACTTGGACCAAGAATAATAAGCTTAAAAATATAAAGCACATTTCATCTTTAACCTTCAGAACAAGATAAATCTGCAACCGACGGTTCTGGACGTCTCCAATCTCTCATATCAAAATACCGCAGCCATAGTGACGCACCAACAGAGGAAACAGAGAAGAAAGTAAAACCATTTTCCTTTACAACTGGACGGTTAGGTTTAAAGGGGAAAGGGGTACAACTCACAACCCCAAAAATCCCCGACAGTAAAACAACCTCTTCGAACACTCCTGGTCTTACCAAACCTGGGTCGATAAGGTCAGGGGTCAAAGGTCCTCCTCCACCAACGCTTCCGAAACCGAAAGTGAAACACGACGTGATTGGTGGAGCAGCGAAACCCCAAGGAGGGGCGGAGACAGAGGCAGTGGGCGGGGCAGACGGGAGAGAATCGATGCAGGACACGCAGGAACAGAAGGACATCAACGCCCTTATACAGAAGTAAGTTCCACCAATAGAACTGCAAATAATTGCAAAGAATTAACTCAATTATTACAATATGTTTAATCACAGACAAAATTTTTGTACAGAGATTTTTATCATTTCAAACTTTAGTAACCGAACACAATCAACAGATGAAACTGCATATATATGTAGGACTCAAATCCATGGCAGGCCTCAAATCCGTGGCGGATTTCCAAATCCATGGCGGATTTTCAAATGCATGGAAAATTGCCGTACCTATCAAAAGCTGTGGCCGATTTTGTATTGATTGCGATGAGACATTTTAAGCTGGGGAGAATTGTGTTACTAACATTCAATTTATGTGTTTTCCTACATACTTATCTGCAGTATAGGCTAAATCTGCAATTGGTCAATAGGTTATGCAATCGGTACAACAATATGTTCGCCATTAAATTAATATCTTTAGGAAATTAGCCCTTGGATTCTCGTTAGACTGACTTTTCTAGCAGTTAGATATTTGTGGACTATCTTTTTTTAACCCTTGGATCCGTATCGACAATGTTTTAGGGTTAGTTTGTCTAGTGCTAGGGTCGGTAACGTATATTGTAGATAAAGTGGCGAACATATTGTACAGTGAACCTATAACGCTAATCCTAACCCTAACCCTAACCCTAACCGTTAAGAAAGCCCTTATTATGAATCCAAGGGCTAAAGTAGACATTTAGTATGAATCCAAGGGCTAAAGAAGATAGTTTCAGCGAATTTATGACTGAAGGAGACAATTGCAATGAATTCAAGGGCTACAAAGGAGAGCTGATATTTTTCCAAGGCTTAAATAGACAGTATGACGGAAACATGTAACATAATGCAATTGGTATTATGCTATCTCGGACGGCAATAGCGGCTGAATTCTTTTCTCTCTGTTGGAAAATATCTTGCCATCCCAATGAAAAGCAGCGGTTTCGTCTGGCGACGCGAACAGTTAGCGATTATGACGTCATCCGTCAATGACGTCATTTAACATGACGTCAATAAACAATCAAACAATCAAACTCGCCATAGATTGGGAAATCCGCCATGGATTAGAGACCCGCCACAGATCTGAGTCCTACATATATGTAAAATTATTTTAGCCAGAAAAGATTGTAAAAATGATTTACAATGCTGCTGTGAAGTGAACTCACTCAATGATCTATAAGGCATTGGACTTAATTAGAACAAATATTAGTAATACTCTTTAAAGATAACTATCTTTTGACATGTGAGATTTGATTCAGTCATCTACTCATGTTGATTTACTATCATTGCAAGCATTATCACCCATAAATTTTCACTTTGCATTCAGAATGTTCCGCACTGTGCTTCTAGTTGAAATCACTTTAACACAGCTTGACATTCTGCAGTTCTATGTTGTAAATTACATCACTCACTTCCTGTTTGCATGAACTCCTTACTAAATCCTACACTGCAGAGGAGTTTACTAACTTCCTGTGATTCCTTTCACTTCCCCTCCATAACTGTTCGTGTGAGGATGTATTTCCATCTTGTTATGATGATTGTTTGTTTAGTTATGTTCTCCTAAGTTGAGTATAGAACTCCTGCTTTGATCTCAAGCTTTAGGATCTCTATTTACATACTTCTCATTTGAAGATTATTAGGTAAAGGACATGCAAGATAATTATATTTTCAACAAATGTGGGTTTAAGTCTAATCTCTGGTTGTTGATTAATGTCAAAGACAATGTATTTTCTTTCACTTTCGAAAATTTTGGAGTTTACCCTTTTCTTGAGCATTGTGTTAAAAAACCAGGAATTTTGACAACTGTTCAATCCCTATGACGAGCAGGTTATGATTCCATATCACATTCCCAGTTTGCCTTGAATCTGGTAATGAACATGTCATTCTGGTACTCAAAAGTATTGTTAAAATGTATGTGATGAGGTCATGCTAAATTTCCCAAAAATGATTGTCAGGAAATGCTTATATCATTCTTGTACCAAGAAGATTTATTCAAACTGTCAGTAATGAGCATTTTTTTATGCCCCCGAATCAGAGATTCCGGGGGTATATTGTTTTTCACCTGTCCGTCTGTCCGTCCGTCCGTCCGTCTGTCCGTTTGTCCACAAAAACTTTAACCTTGGTCATAACTTTTGATTGGTCGGAGCTAGGTCTTTGATACTTAACATATGAATCCCTTGTGATGAGACCTTTCAGATGACACCATGACATTTGACCTTGCGACCTTGACCATGACACAGCGAGCCTTTTCCGAAAACTTTAACCTTGGCTATAGTTTCTATACTGTCAGTGCTAGGTCTTTGATACTTGACATGTGTATCCCTTGTGATGAGACCTTTCAGATGACACCATGATATTTGACCTTTTTCGTCCGTCCGTCCGTCTGTCCGTTTGTCCACAAAAACTTTAACCTTGGTCATAACTTTTGATTGGTCAGAGCTAGGTCTTTGATACTTGACATATGGATCCCTTGTGATGAGACCTTTCAGATGACACCATGACATTTGACCTTGTGACCTTGACCTTGACACAGCGAGCATTTTAAACTTTAATCTTGGTCATAACTTTTCATTGGTCAGAGCTAGCTCTTTGATACTTGACATATGGATCCCTTGTGATGAGACCTTTCAGATGACACCATGACATTTGACCTTGTGACCTTGACCTTGACACAGCGAGCCTTTTCCGAAAACTTTAACCTTGGCTATAGTTTCTATACTGTCAGAGCTAGGTCTTTGATACTTGACATGTGTATCCCTTGTGATGAGACCTTTCAGATGACACCATGATATTTGACCTTTTCCGTCCGTCCGTCCGTCTGTCCGTTTGTCCACAAAAACTTTAACCTTGGTCATAACTTTTGATTGGTCAGAGCTAGGTCTTTGATACTTGACATATGGATCCCTTGTGATGAGACCTTTCAGATGACACCATGACATTTGACCTTGTGACCTTGACCTTGACACAGCGAGCAGGATGCATCCGGGGGCATTGGTGTTTCACAAACACATCTTGTTAAGTCTTGCACTTCCCTGTCTCTTCTGATGTGCTTGAAGCTGTTCTGTTGCTGTATGTCTTGTTCTTTCTCATTTAGCTTGCTGATTTGTTGATGAAACTACTGGAAGTTGTTCTGTTGCTGTTCCTCTTGTTCATTCTCAGTCAGATTGCTGCTCGGTTGTTGTAATCACTGGAAGTTGTTCTGTTGCTGTTCATCTTGTTCTTGTTAGATCTCTCTTGATGTAATTACTGGTAATTGTGCTTCAGTGTTCTTATTTTCTGAGGTGGCTGGGAGATCTTGGATCATCCTTCCTCAAATATCAAATGATTTAACCAAGCGAAGTGTTCCAAAAATCAATTTTTTAAGTCAAATTTCTGACATTTTGTCAATCAATGCATATCCTTGAAGTCTCTTAGAAAAAGTTCTATAAGAACCTGCTAGAAATGAATGAAGTCCCATGTAAACCAGGGCTAATCAATTAATTACTGTATGACTATAAGTGAATAAAAGCCAGTAAAATCTTTGATATTTTAAGTCTTTTTATCTCATGGATTTCATTTAGGGTATGACTGTGAAATCATCAATGTTAAAGAACATAATGTTTATATTTGATTGTTTGAATAACTAATAAAGACATCCATTGTAAACAAACCTATGGATAAAGGCATAAAAATACTAGAATCCAGTTGATAGTATGAAGTTTGAAGGTAACTTAAGTAAAAACAATGATGATTGCAAAAAAAATTAAAAATGCTGAAATGAAATAGTTGATATTCAGTTGAAGAAACAATCAGTTCAAACATTGCCTACTATCAATAAGGTACCATGCCATAGTCATCGCATTTGTTTATTTCCTTTTGATATACTTCATTTTCAAATATACAAATTAAATCATACAAAAGGTATAATATTCTTGACTGGTCATAGTAGTTGAAACTACCTAAGGATATATGAACAAAAAGCTAACCCCAATTATATCCCCCTCAAATTCTTAACCTCATGTCTTTCAATTAAAACCACAAACCTTTAAAACTTTTGTATTCATCCTTTATACAGATGAAAACATAAAAAAAAATATTGCGTGAAATTATGTCCAAAATGTTTGATTGTTTGACAGTTGTTATCGGTCCCATTTGCTATTTGTACTTGGGTTACAATGTGAAAAACAAGAAAAATTTCTCCGAAATCGAGAAGGTAAGATACAACATCCTGTCAACCCCAATGATATCCCAGCTACCTCGATATTGTAACCTTAACCTTCTATCCTCTTATGCTATCATGAAAGGGGGAAAACTTTGTCTTTGGAGAAAACAGAAATGTTTTAGTGAGGTTTTAAGACTCTTATGAAAGGATTTGATTAAGTAAGTTTAAGTATGAATACAATTGAATTGACGCTAATTGTCAATATCATGTTTTGAAAGGATTTAATTTGAACTATCAGTTTTAAAAGAACAGTTTTGAATAAACTTTGTTGAATTAATAAAATCTGAAGATGATAATATTCATATATTTGATATATATGTGAACTTTTTCATTGATAGTACATTGTAAGCTTAACAAATGGTATTTATTATAACATCTTTTATCAAATATCAATAAAAGAAATGTTTACTTATCATAATATGCTTCCGCATGCATGACATTGCTACTTTATGGCTTATTTTATTTCTTTCATGAAACACTACTTAATTATTAACGAATGTAGTCTATTAAAGAATAATTCCTTTCCAAAATAGTATCTATGCATGCTCTTAAACAACACAATTCTTTTCCTTTTAAATGGTTACTCTGTAGAATTGTATTAAGTTGTAATCCAAACATCATATTTTTTATATTTCAACTACTATTTTTAACTACTCACAAAATACAGAACATAATTATGAAATATTAAGTTATGATATATTGCATGCATGTTTTCTGCTTCAGTGTTAGCACTAAATTAAAAATGTCACATATTATTTCTAATTCAGACAACATAAGTATGGACACCTCTTATATATATGTCTTTACATGGTAACTTGCAAAATGAAATTCTTGATTGTAACTGCATTAAAGGGGCAGTAGCACGTTTTTTGATAATTTTATATTTTTTAATTTTTTACTGATAATTGTATCTTAATGCTAAATGTATTATTTTGATAGTGTCATAAATCTCATTGTACAAGCCAATTATCCATAGTCAGAAGAGAAAGTATGAAGATTCACCTAAAATCCATGGGCGGCCATTTTGTGAGAACACCTTTAATTCATTTTGTGTAAGAAAAAAAAATCGCATGGCTAAACTTTACATTATATATTTGAATTATTACTGCTCCATTTAGGTTAAATGCATTGTCTTTCAATTGAAACCATTAATTTTCATTTTCCTGACATCATCTTATATTCCCCCTTAAAACTTGCTACTGCCCCTTTAATTAACTATATCATTATGAAACAGCAAAAACAATTATTGTGAACAAGATGTTTTATCAGATATTGATCATTGCTGTACTTGAATTCTTTTCTTTTCAAAGAATCATTTGTAAACTATTGACAAATGATATTGATAAATGTATTTCTTTTCAGATTTATGTTTATGTACATGATCATTCTATGTACTTTTATGAGAAATTATTGGCATTTAACACATAAACCATGCGCCATTGTTCTTGCTGTGTATAATGGGACTTCAGCTGCAGCATTTAGCATGACTTTAAAACTTAAAAGAGCATTTCCAACCAGACGAATGAGCAAGCAAATACCTTAAAATGTCATGTTTATATCCTATTTTTGTTCAGATTAATGCTAAATCTCTTTTTATCATATATCTATCTATCCTCATTACATGTTTAAATGAGACCATAAAACTTAAATGGAAATAAAAAGATATATCAGAGGGCTTAATACTTGTGTGACTTATCATGTAATATTTGTTCATATGTTACAAGGTTTCCTCTGGGCTTTCAATCATTTACATGTCCTAAAATGGTTTAAGTTGAAATATCATAGATCATACTGTCAATTGATTTCTGGTTTTAGGTAAACATGTCTGTGCATATACCATGGGAATTTCAATAATCTTGACATGTCCTTAAATGGTTTTAGTTGAAATATCATAGATAGCATCCTGTCAATTCTGGTTTTAGGTAAACATGTCTGTGCATATACCTTGTCATCAGCTACTTCTTTGGATGAGGCTTATTATAGAAATTGATGTTTCAGTTACTGGTAATATGGAAACCAAAGTATTTGTCATTTCTTGTATCAAAGACATGTCAAGTTCTTCAGGTAATCTCTGATCTACTGTGGATCATAATAAATATTTGTCAAATTGTTCTTCAAGTTGCGTCAAACTACCGAGGCATGTGGTTAAATAGGCTTGTATTCCTGTGGACGCATGTGTCCGCCAGATTCCTAAAGTGACTGTTTGCTCATTGATACTGGTGCATTCTCTATTGGTCTATTTTTTGCTGGGTTATGAAACAAATGTAATTGTGTTTTTGGGGTTGGCCAGTTCATTCATCATGAGTTCATAGCGTCAATGTTGTTTTGGTTTTATGGTTCTACATTTACTCTACAATGTGTCATCATTAGAATCCTTGCAACGGATGACTTAAAGAGCCTGTCCTATCAATTTCCAGTTCACGATCATGTTTGTTTGGGGATATGTCACAAGCCTTTAGTCATGTTAAATCTTATCAATCTATCAGTGAAAACTTAAAAAGCTTCATTAATCCTGTGTGATAAATGCCCCTAGTTCTCTTTAGTTCAGTGTCAACCAATCACAAAATGAACCTGACCAATTATTTGTTTTGTGTTTAGATCTGTTTAGTTTTGTTTCAATCAATAACAAAATCAACCTTTCTTATAGTGTGTAATGAAAGTCAAAAGTTCAGTTAAGCTCTGTATCAACTTGTTTTGCTGTATCAACAAATGACAAATTGACCTTATCCTGTGTCATACTTTCTATTCATGTCTTTAGGGGGTAATGAAAGCCTCATAGTGTATGATGAAAACCTTTAGTTCTGTGTGTAGATCTGTATCAACCAGTTATTCAGTACCAACCAATGAATGTCACAATAAACCTTACTATATCATAGTGTATGATGAAAACCTTTAGTTCTGTTCAGCTCTGTATCAACCAATGTCACAATAAACCTGGTTGTATAGTTTATGATGAATGCCTATAGATGTTTCAGCTCTGTATGAATAAACTCTACTTAAAGTGTGTAATTAAAGCCTTTAGTTCTCTTTGGCCTTCTATCAAACATTTATGCAATAGTCCTTCTTTATAGTGTATGATGAAAGCCTTAGTTCTGTTTAGCTCTGTATCAACCAATGACAAAGTAAAACTTCCTTATAGTGTATGGTGAAAACCTTTAGTTCTGTTTAGCTCTGCATCAACCAATGACACAGTAAAACTTCCTTGTAGTGTATGATGAAAACCTTTAGTTCTGTTTAGATCTGTATCAACCAATGACACAGTAAACCTTCCTTATAGTGTATGATGAACACCTTTAGTTCTGTTTAGCTCTGTATCAACCAATGACACAGTAAACCTTCCTTATAGTGCATGATGAACACCTTTTGTTCTGTTTAGCTCTGTATCAACCAATGACACCGTAAACCTTCCTTATAGTGTATGATGAAAACCTTTAGTTCTGTTTAGCTCTGTATATATCAACCAGTGACACAATAAACCTTCCTAATAGAGGATGGTGAAAACCTTTAGTTCTGTTTAGCTCTGTATCAACCAATGACAGAATAAACTTTCCTAATAGTGCATAATGAGAACCTTTAGTTCTGTTTAGCTCTGTTTCAACCGTTGACAAATTGAGACCAAGTGCTCTAGTTATGTTAATTTCAGTTTAAACCTGTGATTCATTATGAACAATTGTCAATAAATTACACGATAAACTTGACTTATAGTGTGGGACTAGTTCCATCTAGCTCTGCAACAATCAAAGACTGTTTAGTGTGTGTTGAATGCTTTAGTTCTGTTTAGCTCTGTGACAATCAAAGACTGTTTAGTGACTGTGTTGAATGCTTTAGTTCTGTTTAGCTCTGTGACAATCAAAGACTGTTTAGTGTGTGTTGAATGCTTTAGTTCTGTTTAGCTCTGTGACAATCAAAGACTGTTTAGTGACTGTGTTGAATGCTTTAGTTCTGTTTAGCTCTGTGACAATCAAAGACTGTTTAGTGTGTGTTGAATGCTTTAGTTCTGTTTAGCTCTGTGACAATCAAAGACTGTTTAGTGACTGTGTTGAATGCTTTAGTTCTGTTTAGCTCTGTGACAATCAAAGACTGTTTAATGTGTGTTGAATGCTTTAGTTCTGTTTAGCTCTGTAACCACCTGTTAACTGGCTAATGTGCATGTCACTTAGTTCATCCATACAATGTACGTACCTCTAGATTCATAGTTAGGTAAATGTGTGGCTGTCTATTTTGCTTGCATTCTGATCCATTCATTGGTTAAGTCATCTTCATATAGTCTATGTGGTTTGTATTACATGTATCATAAGTCTGCGGGAATCATAATTGTTTTTAGGAATGCACCATATTTCTTTGCACCTAATAATGAATGTTTAAGGCAATTTGCATGAGTATGCATGAATTTTGTTAAGAATTATGCATGAACTTAAAACAGAAAATTTAATTGGTTACATGTTAACTAACCATGCAATTTCAAATGTGCATGCATGACAAAGTACAATGTTGAGTATCGATAAGATATGAATATTTGATACTGAATATGACTATTTGTTCATATTTGTAATTGAAATCAAGGCAACGATTTTCAATAACAAATGATAACCGCAAAGTATATATTTGTTTACTGAGCAGTATTTTCAAATTATATCAGCAATTATCTTTCCACATAAACCCAAGTTTATTTATCTAATTATTTTTTTCCATGCTGTTACACAGAAACTAACATTTTACCCAGGATAAAAATCTTAAATTTTACAAATTTATGTATTTTGCAAGGTTTGCAGAAGTGGGATCGTTACCATGGTGATTGAATCTGCCAAGAACATAACACATGTGCGGTGTCGTGGTGAGAATAACCCTTAGTTTAACATTACTTTTAAGGAAATTCAAGTATTTTGAATGAATGTTGTAATTGGTGAATGTTTTAAGGGTTCAGTGAATTTTTGTTTGTTACGTTTTGTGTTGTTTTTAATTGTGTAAAATGAGAAAAATTTGTAAATTTGTCAAACGTCTTGTTTTGTTGTTTGTGGTTGAAGATAATGTTGTATAATGATTAATTTGTGCAAAGTGATTAAAATCTTTTTCAGTTTGTGTTAATGTTACTAAAATGTAACTGTATACAATATATACTGAGTGTTTTATGAGGTATTGTTAATCTTTGACTTGATTGTTATATTTTTAAAATGACAATATTGAAATTAAACAAAATACTTTGTTAAAAATTAAAATTTGAATTTGTGAATTTATCTTAATAAACATTCTAACCAGTTTATCTAATATCTCTATGAAATAAATTTTCACTTTTATTCTAAATAATAAGGCAAGGTAGATGATATGCCAAATGAAATATCTTTCTTTATAAATGCAGGTAATTGATGTTTAATGAGGTAATGTTATGTCAGTACATATGATAGAAATAATAACATTCTCTTTTAAGAGAAACTTCCACACAACCGAAATATTGTCGTTGCAAACAGTTATGTAATTGGTTGATACACGATCTGAATAATTTATCATAGAATTATTTTTATTATTCATTATCATAAAATAAAACAATTATATTATAAGAGAATAATTCAAAATCTGAAAAAATTTCAATTAGTTATTTTTAGTATATTTTTGTTACAGTAACAAAAACTACATTTTCTTCCCATTTGAACATTAAAAAGCCCTTCCAAGATTTAAAAAAAAGAAAAGATTTTTGCTTTGAAATGAACAAAGATAGCATAATAAATGATATACATTCAAACTATCTGTCATATTCATCCACAAATGCCAATTATATGATAAATTCTTGATTTAAATGAAAATCTTACAACATCCGTGGAAGCCAAATCTATTACAAGTCTATTTTACATGAACATCAGTTATTTAGCCTATCAAACATTATCAAATTGTAACTGTTATTTTGACTGCTTTAGATAAGTTTCTAATATTATTTTGGTTGAATGATTGACGTGCATCATTGTCCAATTTTTTTATCATTATCACGACTTCAAACCTTCCCGCTGTTACTATAGACCGTTGATTGGCTAAAATTGTACTTTCTTGCAACAATTGATACTTTTTTATCAAATGATACTATTGATAAAGTTTGGCATATATGAATCAAGCAACCACCGGAGTGGCTCTTTAAGTCATTGTGCATCCATTGTAATTGGAGCAAGAATGAGGGTTAAAGTTTGATTATGTCATCTTAATTGATACAGAACACTTTTCTGCCTATAAATTTATATCTATGTTCCTGTTTTCCCGATTAAAACATACATGACAAACAATAAACTTCTCCAACTTAAGTGATCATATTCCTCTGTTTGTAGTGTTTCAAAGAGTTATTATCAGTCTATCATGACATTTCATTAGCTTTTTCCCGCCAGGGGCTCGGCAACTTTGTCTGCAGTAGAGAACTGTTCTACACGCAGTCAGGTTTGGGTGCAATGCTACACTGAATTTCAGTGCAGTATCACCCATGGTTGCTAGTTCCAGCCGATGCTTGCAGGTTCACCGCAATGCATAGCCACAATAGTGTTGCGGGCTTTCTCCCTGCAATAATACTAGCAGCCACGATATAAGTGAAATACTCTTGAAAGCGGCGATAAACCCCACATCACCTCACCTCAACTCACATTAGCTTTTATACAAACCCATGTATATGTTTAGAGAAATGTATAACTTGTCACTCAATTTCATTATTTAAATGCAACATATATGCCAATTGGTTTTCAATGAAAAGTACTAACTGACCAATGCATGGTGAGATTCATTCAGTTATGACCACAAATGTCATAAATATGTTAACATGTATCCTACGTATAATATTATGACCTGTCTAATTTACTACAAACTTAAATCTGTCTACTGTTAGATTAAATGGAGTCAGTCAGACATTAGACATTGTCAAGTTTTCAAGATATGAAAAATCAGTTTAATAACATTTTATTTGTTTACAAACCTGTCAAGTTATTATTTACTTATTCAAGTTCAGATTAACTGTCCTTTCTTGCTTATCCATCCCAATTTGCAATATATAAAAGCTACTTTTATGTAAAGGATATTAACCTGTCCCTAGGGTTTTATTGAAATGTAAACATGAGGGGTGAGGGGGAACCCGTGGGATGTAGTTAATATCTGTCATATAAAGCGAAGGAAAGGACGAAAAACTCTGTAAAAATATTGAAATATATAAGAACACTGAAAGTATCGCACAAACGCAGCCAATCCTTGCAAGCTGTCTGTTTAACAGCAGCTCCTCGCGAAAGACTTTAAATATACACTTTGCATACGATTTTAGAATCAAATTTAATATATATTTACCTTATGTATATAAAAATTACAGTGTCAGTGATGACACAACAAAATGAACATTTGCTGACAAGAAGCCTCGGTAGCTCAGGCGGTAAGAGCCCTGTTTAACAACATAAAGGTTCCAGGTTCGAATCCCGCTTGAAACGTTAAATCAGAGTTTGTTAAAAATTCAAATTTTACAAATCCATTTGTTTGTTCGTAATGTTTACAAGTTATGAGTCTTGTAAGATATATAAAAAAGTAAAGTAAAAATAAAAATTATTCTAGAATGTCCCTGGGATATTCTAGAATGTCCCGGTGAGAAGCGATGTGACATTGAAAGCAGGTTTACCCGAGAAAAGAATTACCTCCAAAATGACACGATTATGACACCTGAGGTTTATATTTGTTGATAATGTTCAGAAATTTACATGTAACCCAGTTTTATCACATAAACAACACAATAGTTTGAAAAATTATGTTGATCTTCTTTGGGGGCCCTTCTTGTGCATATTCTCAATTTTTTTGTATCATAAATTACCATTTAAATTAATAAGTGGCATCATATTGATAATGAGCAATATAATAGGGTGATTTTTAGAAGAATCATAAGTTCTTGATACAATTATGCCATTGACAACATTTGACATATTTGACCCTAAAAAACTCAATGTCACCTTAATTTTTAAAAATCATGACTTTTACCTTTTCACTTTACTGAAACTATTTGCAATAACATGATTATCAGTGACAGTCACTACTCCTTGAAATGAAAGCATCTTCCATACTGCAAGGGAAATGGTACTGCTACAACAATTTGATAGTAGTTGTTTTACCTTTCTGTTGGTTCATGGTTATCAATGTGTTTTACTTGTTCTACATGGGAAAGTTTGTTATGGTCTGTGGTGATTTTATGTCAGCTTCAGGGTAATGGTGCTTTTTCATCTGTTCTGCTTTTGTCATCATTTGAAAGTATTTTTAAGAAAAGCTATATTGTTGATCTTTGTGGTTTGAGAAAGCTCCCTTTTCTCTTTACGTCCTGTGATACATTTAATGAAGTTGGTGGTTGGTGATGACTTTGCTTTTGAATATTTTTTTATTGGATTTTTAGCTTGTTAAAACGTTATTCAAGTGGTCTATTCATTTTTTTAATCATTTTTGTTTTAGGTGATGACTTTGCTTTTAAATATTTTTTTATTGGATTTTTAGCTTGTTAAAACGTTATTCAAGTGGTCTTTTCATTTTTGTAATTATTTTTGTAACTTTTCATCATACATGTTGCATTTACTTTAACATGTCATAATTGTTATCAGATGTTTCATTATGATCTGACAGTCATTCAACCAAGTGTAAATCATGTGTAGCAAAACTCTTGGAAAATAGTTCAAATAAAGAAAGTTCTTCATTATCATGTCATGACATTACATCATTTTCATAATTTGTTCATTTTGTCAACTCAGAAACATTTCAGAAGTCTTTTTAGACCCTGTTGGAACATGGAACCATTATCAACCATAAACGCTGTTATGAAATGATTAGTTGATCTACCTCAAACCATATATTTTCACATCAACCTTTTCCAGCAGAGATGAACTTTTAATTACCAATGTCTTCGTCATTGATATCAAATCATCAAAATAATTTTGGATCAATTTGAGTCATTTACAAAAACCTATATATATCTGAACTAATCATTGACATCACCATATTCAAAGATCATGAAATGTCATGATAAATAAATGTTGATGTAATTCATCAAAGCTTATATTATCAATAGCAAAACCTCTCGAAATGGTTCAAATCAAGAAACTTACCATTGTTATAAATTGTTCATTTTGTCACATAAGACCCATTTAAGAAGGCTTTACAGACTCTATCCTATCAACTTCCAGTCTGTGATCATGTTGAGATGGGAAGTGTTGAAATAAAATGCTGTTATTTGATAAATTTTGTTTTCTTCTATATGATAGGACTGTCCCTTTTACAACTTGAAGGTTAATGCAGTTATGAAATGATGAGTTCATCTACATCAAACAATATACTCTCACATCACTCAATTTTCAGTGTTTCATTATTTTATCAAAAAGGTATCTGTGTCAATCATGATACTTTTTTTGATCATCATCACCATCACCATCACCATCATCATCATCATCATCATCATCATCATCATGTTTACAAAAAGGTATCTGTGTCAATCATGATACTTTTTTTGATCATCATCATCATCATCATCATCATCATCATCACAGATCCTCAAGGAATCAAGAAGATGCTACTTGCCTACCACTGCTAACTAGTTCTCTGCATGTGCTTGCTTTCCAGGCGTGGTTCTTCCATCCCCAAACCTATTCTTTCTGTGAACCCACCAAAATTAACAAGTAAGGTTATAGGGAACCTGTTGCGACCACGAGGGTCCCGCAAGTCGTGTGAGTGAGCATAGCTGCTGTAGTTAGTCTGCTGACGGTGACGGAAGGAAAGGTGACTTGTAGATACTGCTGTATGGACAACTCATTACATTAGCAAAGTTAAAAAGCTCTTTGATGTTTCTGATACTTGTTAAACTGCTCTGTGTTAAAGAGTTTTCAAAGACAAGACTTTTTTCACCATATTGTTCAGTTGCTTTTACCTAATGTTTCTTGGGAACAAATTTATGAGGCCTCTAGAAATGTTTGAACTGAAATGAGTCACAAGAATATATCACCCATCTATTGGACCATATAAAATTCTCATAGATGGTTCATTCATGAAGAATTCCCATAGAGCCAAATTTGATAAGAATGATAAAAGCCAATTTTCCAAAACATCAGTGCAAACCAGAGGAATTTACATTCATGTACTATGATCGACTGAAGATAAAGCAAAAATTCTGCTAATCAATATAGAATCCTCATATAGATTCAGCAGTGTGATGAGTTGTCTGGTAGCTAGCATTTTTAACTAAGCAGCTCTTGTATTCTCTAGTGTGATGTGACCATGTAAGCTTCTGGCTGTGTTTGTGTGTTCAAATGTGTCGAAATGTGTCCAACTGTGTCCTTGTCCAATGACTTATGTCCAATGTATTGTGTCCTTCAGGTCTTAATACTTTGCTCTCCACTTCAATATGATCTTGCTTGGTCTCTGCATATCCAGATCTGGGATTGATTCATGTGTAACGTGTAATGTTTCTTACATAGTTCTCTGATGTTTGTGTTATAATGGATTGAAACAATAGTGTCATATACTTTTCTCGACCTTTTGCTTTTGAATGTTTTCCTGATATTTCAACTTTGTCTTCATACAAGTTTTGGATTTTCAGTGTTAAATGTCTAGATGTTTCTAAAGTTGTGCTCTTCAATGTTTTTTTAATTTTTTAATTTTTAACAATATTCCCTTAATTCTTTCAATCAGCTTCCATTTGAATGTTTTCATGATTCGGAATTGTCTTGATCCAAGTTTGTTGTCATAAGTTAATTGTCATTGATGTTTTAATAGTAATTCTCTTCAAAATGTCTTCGAGGTGTTTTTTTGCATTGTCCGTCCATATTTTTGTGCATGTTTATGTTCATAAATTGATGTTGCCAACAAAAATCTTTTTAAAAAGTATCACAGATGTTTTGCATCATTTTGGATCATTAATTAAGATGTTTTTTTTCATTTTTCAAAATCCCTTTACTTTTAATGTTTTCACAATCTCTCTGCATTGCTTTCATCATATGTAAGAGGGTGAGATATAAACAATTGCTGGCCTTGGCATGAGGGATACCTCTTTAGCCGAATTGGTAGAGTGTCTGTCTCTCAACCCGGATGTCCCGGGTTCAAGTCCCAGTGGAGGTGATACTATCTGTTACATATAGATTATGTTCTAGTATTGTTCCCGTAAAGATCAAAGCCGCCGCCCACCCCTTATTCCGCATTAAGTATAGTTTTTGAGTGGCGTCACAAAACAATGGCCCGTGACATCAATAACAATCGGCTATGACGTCACTGGGTATGGCCCAGATCGAGGACTTTCAATTTGCGGCCAGACTTGATTTACTAAATATGTTTATATTTGGTGTAGAAGTAACATCAACAATATGACAAAGAGTAGGATGGATTACATATATACTATATATTCTGCTTGTAACTGTCATTGGCACTTACCTGATGAAGGGGCACGGAGTTGCCTTGAAACGTCGTATGCAAATACAATAAAGAAGTTGTAATCCATCCTACTCTTTGTCATATTAACTACCCACTTCTATATGCCTCTCAAGAATTTTAACATCAACAAGTAAAAATCGACATACTAGAAAAGTAATAGAGTAACCCTTACCATGATGTTTTGTGCAATAATTTATAGTTTTGCCCTGAACTATTATGGCATCAAACCATTCGGCCTTCTGCCTCACGCTTTAACTAAATTCAGGGCAAAACGATACTTCATTGCAAAACACATGATGGTTAGGGCTACTCTATTACTTAGTTTCCTATGTATTTCGACAGTTTCTCTTTAGGATGTTCTGCTCATTAGAATATTTGTTTGTCCGCCTTTCAATGTCATTTATGTCTTTATCTATTTTCTCCAAGAATGTTTCATGGCCTTTCTGTGGTGTTTAATTCTCATATTGGGATTGTCCTTGTAGTAGTCACTATCGTTATATATTCACTGCATTCTCTCCAGAACTGTTTCATGGTCTCGCTTCAGTCTCTATCAAGAGATCCAGTATTTTGTCTAGTTTAAATTTTTTGCTAAGTTCAAGATTTGCTGGTTGTATTTTCTAAGCATGCTTTTAGATTGATGACTGTTTCATGTGTATTTCATCTCATCTCATCTACTTTTACTGTTTTTGACAGGTTGTGTTGTTTCTACAATGTCAGGTTTTAAGTTGTTTGCACCAAACCTCATACCCTACATCTTAGGAAAATATTCTTGCATTTGATTGTACTAACAGCAACACATATAGATATTTTTTCTGAATGTTTCAATCAGGGGTTGTGGTCAAATCCATCTTATCATTTGTCATGCCTTGCAATGATCAGTTCCTATTAATCAATAATGACAGTTGTTGCTGCAAAATACAACCTTTTAATTGAAGAAACAAAAGTGGCATCTTCTAACTTTTATCTCATGTGGTATTATCGCCACTGTAGCCAGATAGAGGGTTTATTTCACTGATAGAGACTATCTCACCCTCAATCATATAATAAAACATAACTTTATCACCACTTGAGTGACGTCAAGTTCAAGAGTTTGATGTCATGTAACAATGGTCGTCATGAATTGTCATATGACGTCACACTGTTACCGCGGTGACGGGCTCTTCCAAGCGCCTGCTCAACATGAAATTGGCCTTTTTTGACGTAATTATAAGGATGTCATCATATAATAAGTAGAATATCTGTCAATTCTTGACAGATACCATGTTTATCCCATCTCGTGAGGTAGAAAAGTTAAATATAAACTTTCTACCTCACTCGATGAGATAAACATGGTATTAGTCAAGAAAAGACAGATATCCTCTATATATTAGGGTTATGTGCGAAGGGCAGTGGAAACAGGGACACATCACCACTATCCACATTTCATTTGTTTCCACTTGCTTTGTTAGTTCAATGATTCTACAAAGGTATGCCAAGTACCTTAATACGAATTGGATTAAAGGTACTGTTAGAGTAAGACATCATATTTGAAATATATATACAGTACATATTTGTTTACTTCACAATAATAGACAGTTGTCCTCTTTTCAACTGTGTCAAGTCATATTCAAAGGCAGTGTTTGAAATAAGCATCCAAAAATTGCTTGTCAATAAGGACCCACAGATAGGAAAACTGTGGGCCCAACTCTGAAACGTCGGCATTCGTTATCAGTACTGATTTTACTTATTCTAAACAAAAAAAAATCTTGGTATCAGTATGTTATGAATACACAACACTGTTATTGGTTTAGAGTGATAGTTATGAGGGTTTGGTAGGGAAATTTATCATCCAAAACTGTGTTCCATTGAAGATATCGCTTGTGGAAGATCAAGCGATATCTCCTAGGAGAACACCATGACGTCACAGTGCTATGACATCACTGGTATAGGAGTTTTAGAGCTATGCAGTGTTCAAAGATGTATATTTTTCAAGCAAATGTGATGAAAAATTATTTTGAATGATAAATAGAATCTCACCCACGTGTCTTCTGATATCAAATATTATATATCAACACTCGTTGATAAAAGTAAAATATCCTTGGCAAGCCCGGATATTTGTTACTTTTATCAACTTGTGTTGATATTTTTGATATCAGAAGACACTTGGGTGAGATTCTCTATATGTCTTACAGCAAGTATTGTTAGAAAGGAAGAGAATCAAACTGTGAGCCTGTAAGGACCTGCAGATATTGAAAAGTGTCGGCTCTTGTGAATAATTGTCGGTGTCGGGCATACAGGCCTATGCTTATTTCAAACACTGTTCAAAGGCTATCATGCAGTCTTCATTGCACATGTTACAAAATGTCACTCTTGGCTTTGTATGTCCTCATCTGACACTGATTCTCTCTGTGATGTCGACATTTAGCTTTAGCAATGTGTCCATTTACTGGACTGTCCAGCGTCTATAGATGAAAGTAAAGAGGTATCTCGTAATCTGTTTCAATGTCCAACGTGGTTTCTCTTGATGGTTTCTAATGCACATTTATTATGTCTCATTCTCTGATGCTCAAGATGTTATTTAGGAATTGATGCATATAGTTCTGGACTCCTCATTGTTTTTGTACTCAAATGCACAAGAAAGATATATGTGTATAATACACTTTTTGTTCCTTTTATAGCTCATCTGGCCTGTAAGGCCCGATGGGCTTATGGCATGGCATGGTGTCCGGCGTCCGTCCGTCCATCCGTCCATCCGTCCGTCCATCCGTCCGTCCATCCGTCCGTAAACTTTGTGGAATTTCGACTTCTTCTCCAGAACCATGAGGCCTAGAAATCTAAAACTTTGTGTACAGACTCCTTGACTAGTGAGGATTATAAATTGTAGCTTTGGTGGCCCTGTGACCCCTAATAAGGGCCACAGGGGCCATGCCCTAAAAACCTATTTTCATCTTCTTCTCCAGAACCATGAGGCCTAGAAAGCTGAAACTTTGTGTACAGACTCCTTGACTGATGAGGATTATGAATTGTAGCTTTGGTGGTCCTGTGACCCCTAATATATATAAAGCATAATTGATAATGAAGCCTGATGAGCTACAGAGCCAATGGCTCTATTTTTTATCTTTGCTTCAAATAATCAGGCATACCATCTTATCCTTGTTTTTTTAATGTGCATCTGTTAAGACCTCGCATTCAAACGTCTTTTGCAAATATGTGTTTTTTTTAAATATGTATTCTAAATCACAATTGAGTATTTCTTAAATTAACATTACATTAATCTTTAAAATGTGCTTTTTCATAGCATTTCTTGAATAAACTATATGATTGAAACAGTATCAATAAGATGCTTAAAGCACATGTATAATTTGAAAAATAAAACAAAAAACAAACTACAGTCCCTGATTTTGATTATCTATGTCAATTATTTTTCCACAATTGTGTTTAATGATATATTTACTCATAGTAACTTACTGCATGCAAACACAATTTATTGTAAACAAGAAAAATTAAATGAATTAAATAAGTAATTGATCAATATATAAGATGAATTATTTCATGCAAAGATTTGTAATTTGATAAATGTGTAAGATAAATTTTTTATAAGATAAGGAATTAATTAACACTGAGCGAAGTTTTGCTGAATTAATGACTCATAACTAGTCATACTATCAGAATGATAGAAGATAGTTGTCATGAAAATATGATCATTTATCATAAACATTTTTATCACTATCATTATTTAGTCTTAAAATTTTGACACTTTATGAACTAAATTACAAATACATCATAAATAATGGTTAACACTTTTTGTGATTTTTCAGATAAATTAAGATTTTCATTTGCTTCTAATGTTTAAGATCTTGTAAAACATTTCCTAAGAAGCTTTTAACAATGCTTTTACTCATTTTCTTTGCACCTTAACATTTGAAAACATTACTTTCTTAGGTTCTATTTTCTTACAATAACCATAGTTGTTGACATTAATTAACATTTTGTTTCCTTTCCCCAGGTACCTCAAAGTTCTTGAAATGTAAGCGTGAGAAGTAACCAGAATGATCTACCTCCTCTGGCATCAAGTGACAATCATCTCGATGGAGCAGTCAGCTGTGATATAACGTACATACCATAGAAATAGCAGTGTAGGGATGTCATGGTACAATACATATTGCGATACTAAGGTCATGATACCATATCACTATGCTTAGGTCACGATACCAATCACTATACTTAGGTCACGATACCATATCATGATACTTAAAGGTCCCGATACCATTTTGCGATAAAACTAAGGTCACAATACCATATCGCCATACTAAGGTCATATTGTGATGCTAAGGTCATGATACCATATTGCTATACTAAGGTCTTGATATCATATCGCCATCATGACTAAGGTCACGATACCATATCATGATATTAAGGTCACGATACCATATATTGCGATAAAACTAAGGTCACGATACCATGTCACCATACTAAGGTCATGATAACATATCAGGATACTGAGGTAATAATACCATATTATCATACTAAGGTTATGATACCAAATAGCGATACAAAGGTCATGATGCCATACAAATCACTCAAGTAAATGCAGCATTATTGTACAAAGTTCAGTGACCAAGACAAAGACAAGTCCCTTTTCATGAATTTCATATCACTCTTATTTTTTCCAATTCAAACATGAACAGCAAGTCTTTTTTAAAGAGAATTGCTTTATTTGATATTCACTAAAATTCTGATTGATTTAATTAAGATTTGTTTTAAGACTTAAGCGTATTTTGTATGGTATAGTTAACTGCATCACAACAATGCATCAATGTATCATGGCATGCAAATATAGCAATGCAGTGGTGGAACCAGGACTTTTGAAAGAGATGAGGGAGGGGTGACATTATGATAAAGGGGAGTTCAGGAAGTTTTAAAAGGGGATTTGCCTATTGAAAAGGGGGAGCTGATCACCCTGGATGACCAACCTTTAACCTTCAAAAATATTATTCCAACTTTTCAACCCCAAACCCCCCTCTTGATCAACCACTGACACTTAAACCGCCTTCTTTCATCACAGTGACTATTGAATTCAGAGTCTGCTGGAGGTAACCTTAATTCATCTGAAGAAATAGCAATTATTGCTTTGTGGTGATCTACTGTAAATATATAAGTTTAGAATCAGCAAATGTAATTTGCGTATTCCATCTGAAACGAAAGCAATAGTTGCCTGTTTTTATTTATAAAAAGGGATGTTTGATATTTTATGAGAATAATTATTATAAGGGGTGACAAAAATTTGTATATTTCTTGTATTTATTGTTTCAAGACAGTTCTTGCATTTGGTAGACACAATGACAGCGATTGTATATATTCTTTGAGCAGATAGTCAAACCCTATGTTATGCAATTATCTATCTTGCCAGATTTGTCATGTTACAACTGCCACCATGGTGTAAATCCATATTTAGAGGTATAGAAATGTTCTTACTTAAGGATTGACAGATTTGATAGAATTTCATTTCTGGAAATGTTTTTGCTATCTAAAGTATTGCTAGTTTTTAGACCTATTGGAAATAATATACAGTATCTGTATCTAATTAGGATCATCAGATCTGATAGAACTTTATTTGTTGAGACAATTTTGCTATAGTCTATAGATCTGCTAGTTACTAGACCTCAGTGACAATATATTATGCTGTAAATGTTTAAACTAGGATAAACAATTACAACAGATTTTACTTGTTGAGACCTATTTGCTATCTAATGATCTGCTAGTTTATAGACTTAGGAAATTGTTATTGCTTTTCTGTGATATCTAGTTTACCTGTTAAAAGTAATTGATATTATTTATTTATTTAATTTTGTTTATGTTATATTGAAAACAGAATATTTCCTTCATTGATTTACATTGACTGAAACACATCTTTCCTAGAAAACAGAATACTGTTATAAGATCAATTGCCTCATATTTCTGCACAATTAATTTGTGATGTCTTTGAGGCAAAATTATGGAGAGATTGATGTTTCTACTGTATTATTACACAAATTGAGAATATATTGATTGATATTGTAATTATAATTTTTGTATTTGAAGTCTAGCATTAATTTCATCAAACATTTTTATGTTAGTGGTGTGTAATCCTTGTTATTCAAGAGTTATTCCCCTTTGATCAGAAACATCAACCATTTGCAAAAGCCTGAACAATATTGAAATTGGTCTCAAATAACAAGCATGGATAAGGATAATAACTTTTTAACTTAATGAAGTCAGATCTGAAGAATGTTGCTGAATATTAAATATTCTTATTAAAGGAATTGTTTACGTCAGCAAATTGTTCTGTCATTGTATGTAAATGAATGAAGGAGAGATATTGCTTTTTTAAACTGTTGTAGTTTTGGTAAGATTTTATTGTTTTACTTACATAAAGGTTTTATGTTTGTTGAATCTTTTTTAGTATTTATTTGATATAGTATTTAACTTTATTTTTGGTAAATCATATAAACCTGCAGTTATGAAGTGCTATGCGTCAGTATTATAAATCAAACCTCATGCTTGTTGATTGAGTTTAATCAATGCTCTTAGATCTTTTATACTTTTTTGTGTTTTTTTTTATAATTTGAAAGGTTATAAGGAAGTGTTTTTAGAGGATTGTAATTTATATTCATATCATAATCCTGTATGTCTATTTGCTTGTATCAATATCATGATTGTTTTATCTACATTATCATTACATATTAATTTTTCTGATGACATAAATGTTTGTCAACACTTATTCTATCAGGCAACATCAGATTCGTAACATTTATAATTTATTATTCCAATATATTAAAAACTAAACAGATTTTGATATTCATAAAGATACATTCATATAATTCATAATACATGAATGATAAATGACAGGACCTTTTAAAAAGTTTTCCTACAACTATAGCAAGGTATATACCGGAAATGATGTAATAACAGTAGGCTTTTGAAAATAAGCTGATGCAAATTATGCAAAAATAGATTAAAGTAATTTAATATTTTGTTGATATGATAATTGAATTCCTTATAAATAAATCCTTAAATTGTAACCACATATCTTTCTTCATGCTGTGACTCTGTGATATAACATAGATATTTACTTGCAAATACTGATGGATATAAACTATGTAATAAATGATATAAACTTTTATGTTCATGTATGTTGTGTTTTAAAAAGCTTTTCCAAGTCTGCAGGGATGTTTGTTATGTCCCAAGACTGCAAGGATGTTTGTTGTGTACATGAGCATTCACAATGTTCCAAAAGGATAGAAAATGGTTTTATTTTGCTCCAAGTTCATAGTTATGATTTAAAAACAAATTAGTTAAGAAAAATGATTCATTGAGGCAAAACATTTCTCTTTCTTAATCAAAACTTTCCAAAAATCATCAGTTATCAAGCAAAAACATTTCTGGTTCTTAATCAAATACTTTCTAAAAATTATTAGTTATCATGCAAAAAGATTATTGTTTCTTAATCACATATTTTCTAAAAATCATCAGTTATCATGCAAAAAGATTTCTGTTTCTTAATCACATATTTTCTAAAAATCATCAGTTATCATGCAAAAAGATTTCTGTTTCTTAATCAAATACTTTCTGAACATATCAGTTAACAGGAAGACAAGAGTAATGAACAACATCTTTATTGGACAGTAGCGACTTTTCGGTATAGATTCTTATACTGTTTTCTTATCAGTTATCAAGCAAAAACCACTAAAGGGAGGTGAATATGGTGTTTTCTTCAGTCTATGTAAACCAAGCCTCAACATTACCCGTTTCACTCCTATACTGAGTTTATAAAGGCCTAGCAGAGGGTCGCGTCAGCCAACGTTTCTGTGACCTATGACCCTCCAATGTTATATGTGCGAAGGCAGACTTTTGTGGCTTGGTAAGATGAGTTCTGATTGGTCAATTCGATACGTGGGCTGATGGTACCATCTACTAGGCCTTTCTAGACTCAGTATAGGTGCTTGGGGCTTGGTTTACTTAGACTAGTGTTTTCTTCTGAAGATCAAAGGGACAGTAGCACGTTTCTTAAGGTGAATTAAAATAAATGTTACCAATTGCAAGATAATTGTTGTCAATTAAAAGAAGCAGTTCTGAAGAATATATATCAAATTTAGGCAATACAAAACCATTTCCTAATCCCAAATGAATAAGAGGTGTTCACAATAAACTGGCCTCATGACCTAACAATTTATTCTACAGCTATGATCTGCATTGGGTATGCGTAATGAGATGTTTGGCTCTCTGAACATTGTAAATTTTAATAAATTTAATTAAGGATAGTGTGAAGAAATGTTTCAAAAACCGTGCTACTACCGCTTTAAATTTAGAAATATGTCACAAATAATTTCTCATTGCCGAGGTCTTAGTGTAAGATTGTAAGCTAAGTTTATCCAAAAAGGGTTGCACTGAAAATTATATTATAAAAATTGTTATTAACAATAATGTCAAAGACAACCACCCATATTCAATATTTAAGCACTATATAATATGTATGGGCCGTTATATACAAAATAGAATGTCTGAATATTAAACGTCGGGTGGTTCACAACTAGCTCGCTGACTATTGCTGGCTGTCTTCAAAGAGACAATCTGAAATCATATATTGCTATATATGTTATAGCAAAAACTGAAAGATACAAGCCATGCATGGATAATTGAAGTTGTACAAATTTGAATCCACATAAAAACAAACACAAAAGGAGATGCTTTCCAAAATGTAACGAAACTGCAATTTATACATATGGATTTACAAATTCAACGAAGCATTCATAAAATGCCAAAGGTTTGTCTGAAATGCTGTAACATTTGCAGTGTAAAATACATCTGTGTAGTGAATGTTGCTAATAATGACGCTTAATTGCCGCTGTTATGTATGTCTTTTTTTCAATTTGCCGTGTAATTGTTTTGAATGCAAATATCAACATTCCGTATGTGGAAATAAGTGAGCGAGTTATCGTTTAACTTTTGCAAAGTGTCTGTCATTAGCGGCGTTGATTAATGAGAAGACAAGCCAAATATACAACTTAGTTACAGAATTAACAGATTACCAATTTTGGAGGATGATAACCAACGATTGATATTAGTTATCATATTTACAACACGAGAAAATAGAAGAAAATGTTACGATTTTATTTTCACAATATACTTGTTATTTTTCACTACTGGTCCTAAAGACCCTTACAATGTAATACGCAGCAAACCAGTACACACATTATCTATACAACTATTAGTTAAGAATGTTTTAGTGTATTTAGAGGTGAAAACCTTGTGTTTGAACTTTTAAAGGGACCATTCGAGCGGGGTCTTTTTGTGGAAACGAAATTCAGGAGGACCTTCCTGTTCACAATTATTTATGATTTTTACATGGCAATGTCACACTTAATTTCAAATATGTTTGTGAAGTTAGCATTTCAGTTATTCAGAATTTAACAATTTGATAAAGAATAAAGTGTATCGCTCAAACAAATAATAACATCGTGAAATGAAGCCAATCATCGAAGCTACGATCATGGAATGCATTACTACGAAAAAATGCTGTAACTGATAACTTTTATTATGAATTATTTTTAGACATGCTCCTCTCCTATCAATCATGTATTTATTTCGTTATTTTGTTAATGAATTCACATAATACAGCACATTTGTTTTCTCGCAATGCTTACGTTTCAAAATGGCGGATGAAACACGATCGAGTGGTGCCTTTAAATACCCGTTTTAGATTCACTTTCACAAAATGCAAAGATCCCTGGAGTCTCGACGCCGTTAATTTATCATTGCATGAGAGCGAGAGAAATATTATTTATTACTGTCTCGCCGAATAGTGTACAACACGCAATACAAATACATAAAAACATCACTTTGTAATATTTGCAACATAAATGGTTAGGAGAGACATATACGTTAAATATACAATAATAAAACAAACAATACATTTATATTATCTTCATTGAATATATCAAAGTAAAAGGTCACAAGGTACATTCGATTAAACTTTACAGAAGACAAACGGCATTTGAACATCAACTTGACTCTACCCTTTAGTACTTATAGCAGTTTATATTTTTAAATAAGTTTCGATTTGTTTGTTTGAAAAGAAAGTGTAAGCAATTTTCGTTCAGTTCAGGTTCATCTGATTACAACAAAGGTAACTGAATACTTCATGATTTCTTTGAAATCAGCCACTTTATAGTTGTACCAACTAATATCTCGCTTCACAGAACTTCACAGTCATGGAGTTCCTGAACATTGGGTTTAGAAATTATACTTAACACAAGTCAATAGACGTAAACTCAAGTCAATATAAATGTTTAAGTATTTTCTACTTACAGATTCACTATGTAAACGCATCAAAGACCAGTCAAATATTTAGTATTTAGGTATTCAATTGAACTCGAAAAAAAGTTGTTTATGTAGCAATGTTGTAATTCTGCAAAAAAACTTTAAAGCATGAAACTAAACAAAGGCAATGGATGTTAACTTGATACATGTAAAAGAATTCTTTATTCAACAAACATACTTACAAATCCCTGTCAAATTTTCAATATCCAAGTGTCCTGTTGGTCTCAATATCAACTAGCTTTTATATATATTCTTAGTACCCCAAAATACAGCGATACATGTTGTCCAATCGGCAATACTAATTCAATGCTTTTTTAATTTTCCAAAACAAATATTTGAATGCCACACAATTTGGAAACATACCAACAGTCAAAGTAATGGAATGGATTTTTTCAGAAGAAATACATACTTAATGACTTTTCCATGACTTAATAAATGTTTACCCATTTTTTAAACCATTCAAGATATGGAACCATAGTTTAAGATTTCAATAATATTCCAGGTTTTCTAAGACCTTACGAACCCTATATGAAAAGGAGAACATATCTCACGAATAAGAACATAAATGTAACTAACTACAAGACAATCTTGTCAAAATTCAGTGGCATTCAAAGGTTGTGATATAATATGAATGGCAAAACTTTACTTTACTTATCTTTAGCACAGAAACGTCCAATAAATGGTATTAGTACCCGAAAAACATCGAATAAATTGTATTGTTAGCTCAGAAACGTCGAATAAATGTTATCGGTAGCTTAGAAACGTCGAATAAATGGTAGTGATAGTCTAGAAACGTTGTGTGAAATAAATTAAGAAGTTAATATTTAAAAACATTGTCTTCTATCTAACTTGTAAAATGAATACAAAAAGTTATGAAAGTCTAGATATTTGGGGCCCAGTTCTACAACTACGGATTTGCGGGTTGATTAATACGATTTTTAGTCTTATGAATACAATATATGTGAAACAAACTAGTTTGTAATGGGTAACATATGTGAGAATTTAAGTAGCACAAAATATGCTGCAATCACAAAGAACAAAGGCTGGAGCATTTCGGTCACCCTGAATACAAAATGATTTATTTACAAGACGTACACAGGTAATGTCTTTATATGTAGGTAAAACTAAGAGGTTTACCATGCATAACTAATAAGTGATAGTATCTACACGATACAATGTTTGGTTCAAACACAACTAAGTTAAACCTGGACAATTAATATTAAAACAGAAGTCACATGTACTCACTGTTCAGTTTGAAGTCTATTGACGTAACTAAAATCAATATTTGTCTACCTTCAGAAGTCGCCGATTTACGTCAACAGCATTGTAGAAATGTGCTGCTTCGAAACGATTTAATTTCGTCAAACTAAGTTAAACCTGGACAATTAATATTAAAACAGAAGTCACATGTACTCACTGTTCAGTTTGAAGTCTATTGACGTAACTAAAATCAATATTTGTCTACCTTCAGAAGTCGACGATTTACGTCAACAGCATTGTAGAAATGTGCTGCTTCGAAACGATTTAATTTCGTCAAACTAAGTTAAACCTGGACAATTAATATTAAAACAGAAGTCACATGTACTCACTGTTCAGTTTGAAGTCTATTGATGTAACCAAAATCAATATTTGTCTACCTTCAGAAGTCGACGATTTACGTCAACAGCATTGTAGAAATGTGCTGCTTCGAAACGATTTAATTTCGTCAAACTAAGTTAAACCTGGACAATTAATATTAAAACAGAAGTCACATGTACTCACTGTTCAGTTTGAAGTCTATTGATGTTACCAAAATCAATATTTGTCTACCTTCAGAAGTCGATGATTTACGTCAACAGCATTGTAGAAATTGTGCTCCTTTGAAACGATTTAATTAGGACAAAACAACCATCCGATAATTAAGAGAACACTGCTCATGTGGATTTTTAACTTTTTGACTTTAATAATGTTTGATATTAATACAACATTCTTATATTTCAACACATCATTATCAAGAATGTCTATCAATGAAACAAGTTGGTAATGATATTGATAAAACATTCTTATATTTCAACACATCATTATCAAGAATGTCTATAAATGAAACAGTTTTGTAATGATATTGATAAAACATTCTTATATTTCAACACATCATTATCAAGAATGTCTATCAATGACACAATGTGGTAATGATATTGATAAAACATTCTTATATTTCAACACATCATTATCAAGAATGTCTATCAATGACACAATGTGGTAATGATATTGATAAAACATTCTTATATTTCAACACATCATTATCAAGAATGTCGATTAATGAAACAATTTGGTAATTTGATGTAATTGGAAAGGATGTAATGACAGTCATGTCATCATTTAGAACATGATATATGTATATACTGAACAAAGCAGTAATGTATCATTGGAGTTTACAATCTTAAACATCTCTGGCTGGTTGAACACATGTTTAAAGGGCAGTAGCACGTTTTTTGACAATTTTTTATTTTAAAATTTTCACTGATAATTGGACGTAAATGCTAAGTGCATTATTTTGATAGTATCAAAAATCTCATTCCACAATCTAATCATCCATAGTCAGAGGACAAAGTATAAAGATTTACATGAAATTCATTGGCGGCAATTTTTAGGTAAACACCTTTAATTCATATTGTGTAAGAAAAGGGAAAACTTTACATTATATATTTGTTTTATTACTGCTTTATTTAGTTTGAATACATTGTCTTTCAATCGGAACCATGTATTTTCATTTTCCTGACATCACCTTATATTCCCCCTAAAAACGTGCTACTGCCCCTTTAAGTGAACTCTTTGAAACTTTATCTTCAGGAGATAATAACTATCCAAACATGAACATGGAATGTAATTTATCAGAAATGTACAGGCGATATTTGACTAACAAAACCGCTGATGGTGGACATTTAGTGTGAAGCCCATCTCAGGCATAAATAAAAGCCTGGCAAAGTTTGAAATCTCAGATGAAGTTTCTAAAAGTTGATGAACAATCAATGAAAAAAAACGTCAACCAGGTCATGAATGGATGAACTGTTTGAGTGGCATTCTAGAAGTTGGTAGTATGATGAAAACAAAGGAAATTCTTGTTGTTCATCCATAGAATTTCCTTTGTCTTCCTCAACAAGGATGCCATATCCTGAAATTCAAGAGCCACAAGAACGATGAAAGAGTTGAGAAGTTATGACGACATAATGGGCCTAGTGAAAAATAAGATCCCGAAATTGTTTTTTTAGAATTAAATGAAAATTTAGTCACCGGGAAATAGACACAATCACAGATTATGGCTTTAATTTTTTAAACCATTTAGAGTACACAACACAAGGACAAAAAAAAGAAGAAATATCATTACACTTGAATAAAAATTAACAATATTTTTTAAATATTTTAATGTCTATGATAAAATATTTTTCGATTTCTAAGCTGTTACAAAAGTTGTTTTTATAAAGTTCTTTAAATTGTCCATCTAACCATTTAAGCATTTATCTAAAGATTGTTTAAATTAATCTTATATGTAAATACAGATTTTCCTTAAAATACAGCTGCAATTAGATGCTATTCTTCGGTTGATTTGATGATCATATTTGTCAAAACTTCAACACAGAGAATAAAGTTTCACGTCTAAAAAATAACGAAATCCTATTACAGTCAGCGTGAAATTAATTCATTCATGCAAACATACCTCTTCACGTTTCGTTTCTTTATTATCAAATCAAAGTGAAATTTGCCTTATATAACATTTCAAATGGTATCAAATTAATTTCCGCGTTTTTGCCTAGAGCTTTGGTTGTTTTCGTTCGTCACCTCTACAGCGGAAGTTGTATAAAGCTCGGGGCCATCTCTTTAAGAGTAGCTGTTCTGTCTTTATACGCCAACTTAAAGGAAGATTTTACTTTCATAACGGGTTCCTTACATCTAAGACCAACAAACGTTTGAATTCATTCACATTTTAAGTTTATATCAACAAGGAATGATTAAGGCGTGTGCTTTTGATAATACACTTCATGACTTTGAAGAATGTTAATTTGTGTGAGACGTTGAGCAAATAGGACATCTTTTATATTAATTGCTTGATTGACTATGAATTGCCTATTTAGCTTTGTCGTTAAAAAAACAATGCGAAATGGCAATTTGGGTTTGATGTCATGCATCTTTTATTAAGCTTTGATTTGAAATCGACGGAATAATTCCAGTACATTGCTGCGCATTTTGCTGTACTATTTGCTCTTCTAATGACTCTACGATTCGTCAAAAGAAAAATGGAAGTTATAATTCCAACTGGTGTTTATTCACGCCAGCTGATCCGCTTGGGAACAGCAAACTTCCTTGAATAAATAAAATTTCCAATCACACGAAGAGAAAATGTCTTTAAAATGTTACGCCTCGTAGAACAAAATTTCAACTTCTCATTAAAGCTTTATGTACAGCTTATATATGGATCGGTTCGTAACTTAATCTCGCCCAAGGCGTATACAGTAAACTTTAGTCAGAAACTATGACTTTAGTTTAAAAAAAAAACCTTTTGATTTCAACGTTACGAAAAACTAAAAGGAGATTCCTGCTGCATTGTAGGAGCGGTATTCCAATAGCAAGTCAGTGTACCCGCAAGGTACAAATAGGAAGTCCGAAGGACCTGTTAATTTCCCAAAACCGTGTACATTGATTGTTTCAGTGCCATGCGTAAAACATTAGTCTGTCACCCAGACCCTAAAACAAAATATTCTTGACGACCAGCCAAGTCTACTGCAGTCTAGCAAGTCTAGATCTAGATCACTCAGCGTTAGGCAGCATCTTCTGGGCTCCATTGTGTAGCACGTTTACATTATATATTTGAATTATTACTGCCTCGTTTAGTTTAAATACATTGTTTTTCAATTGGAACCATTAATTTTGATTTTCCTGACATCACCTTATATTGCCCCTAAAACGTGTTACTTTTTAAAAATATGAAATTATCAAAAAACAAGCTACTGCCCCTTTAAAATATATTCGAGTTATTTTACAGTTTATGTTTATAACTAACACTTACTTAGTCAAATGATCGTACCTTTACGATTGTCCTAGGTAAGATAAGTTAGATGAACGGTATGCCGATCGTAACGTTACTCTATGTTGTCATTTGAGGTGTTTACGATTGGCATAGGGTTAAGATCGGTGTCAGGAACGACACCCAGGAGTATAAGTGATTCATGCAAATTTGATTTACAAATTAGCGTACTCGAATCCTTTAGAATATCCATTCCCAAATAATTGCCCTAAATTACAGTGTTTCTGATTGTAATCATTCTGGTGATTCTAGTAATTATTACACTTTTAGGGCTATATATCTTTTGCTATCTTGTTAGTGTTAATTCGTTGTATGATACTGATGAGTTAAATAGCTCGAATGAGAATTCTTCTTATGTTTACAATACTTATTTTATTTAACATACTGTTGATATATGAACTGATCTTTATCATTTTATTTCTTTTGGTATCTTGTTAGTGTAAATTAGTTGAATGATAGTGATGAGTTCAAAAGCTCGGATTTCTTTTGGTAATGGTGACTATCGGATTCAGAATTTGTCTTGTGAATACAATACTTGTTACATTTCTCATACTGTTGATATATGTAATGATTTTTATCATTTAACGGTTCGGATAGTGTTAATGAAAGGATGATTGAACAAATGTTCCGTCATTCTGATCTCTGGTAATTCTGGAGCTGGTTCCGGTTATTTTCATAGTCATGATTTGACAATCTTATTGATTAAGACTCTTATCATAACTAAAATTCCATTTTCATTTAATGAAAAGGCTGACGAACCCTTTGAAAGTTCTACATCTGTAAAATTTGCTTCTGTTTCTTATTCTGTTATTGTTGATAAAGAGATATGAAAGAAAAAGAGGTTCTCGTTAACTTGATTATGATCACTCATAGTTCGGAGTCATGCTTACTCGTTCCTCAGGTCGGATGTCTGGGATGTCTGGATATACATCGTTTACTTGAATATTTACATAGAAAAGATACTATAGTGTGATGATTCGGTAATATCGGACGAGTCTAGTGATCCCGCTATTATCCGTTTCGGATGATTCTCTGGATTCCAATATCATTCATTTCCCATGATTCTGTCGATTCCAATATCATCCATTTCCCATGATTTTGTCGATACCATTTTCATCCATTTCCCATAATTCTGTGGATTCCAATATTATCCATTTGGATGATTCTGCCGATTCCAATATTATCCATTTGGATGATTCTATCGATTCAAATATCATCCATTTTGATGATTCTGTCAATTCAAATATCATCCATTTGGATGACTCTGTGGATTCCAATATCATCCATTTGGATGATAATGTGGATTCCAATATCATCCATTTGGATGATAATGTGGATTCCAATATCATCCATTTGGATGATAATGTGGATTCCAATATAATCCATATCGCATGATTCTTTTGATTTCAATATTATACATTAATTTTTTTTTATCAGAATTTCAATGTTTTATATACATCTGTACATTTTCTTCTGTTTTTCTTCTTTTATTGTCGATACAGAGGTATGACAGAAAGCAAGAGGTACTCGGTAACATCTTGGTTGTGATCACTCACAGTTCGGAGTACACGCGTACTCGTTCCTCAGGTGGGATGTATGGAATTTCGATATACATGGTTAACTTTGAAACATAGAAAAGATACTGTAGTGTTTATTTATCAAAGCAAGTACTGTTTATACGAGTGTATATCTTGAAAAGTTGAAATGGTAGGTTGTTTTTCATAACTTAAGATGAGGATTAATTTGAAGTGAATAGAGAAACAACAGCTTAAGAACAAAAGGCCCATTTATTAGATTGTTGTTATATCTGAATTATTTTATCCTAGCTTTAAAACTTTTATTTTATTTTATCCTTGCAATGTTTGTACGGCCATTAACAAAGGAAATGAACTATCTTAATTCATACAGCCAGAGAGGCCAAGAGAAATGCGATTGTCCGTCAATTATCCGCAAACTTCCAAATTTACTCTTTCAATTTTCAACATTTTCAGAATGATGTGGTAAAGTAAGACATTTCAGGGTCATAGCTTGGGTTGTAATATTTTTCCAAGCATGTCATGTTTACCGTTAAATGACAGGAAGTATAACTTGACGATCAGAAGTGTGCAAGGTCCTGGAGGGTATTTTCAAGGTCCTGGGAGGTATTTTCAAGGTTCTGGAAGGTATTTTCAAGGTCCAGGAGGGTATTTGCAAGGTTCTTGAAGGTATTTTCAAGGTCCTTGAGGTATTTCCAAGGTTCTGGAACGTATTTTCAAGGTTCTGGAAGGTATTTTCAAGGTTCTGGAACGTATTTTCAAGGTCCTGGGAGGTATTTTCAAGGTCCTGGGAGGTATTTTCAAGGTTTTGGAAGATATTTTTATGGTCCTGGGAGGTATTTTCAAGGTCCTTGGAAAAAGAAGTGTGCAATCCTATTGGATATAAACATGTCTACGTTATAGCACCTGGTTGAGCTCGTTGCACCTGTTGTATCTCCCCACTGTCATTAAACTTTCTTCATTTGCATTCTCCTCAAGTGTTCCCTTAGAATATTTAGTACCAGTTAGTTAGGTGTTGCAAAAACAAGTAAATAAGGATTGACGCAACATCATTTGAATACAAAAGAAAAGACAATATTGCTTTCCATAGAGGATACTTCGGCTGGACTCCTTAGTGTATACATTATTCATGTGTTTTTGTCTAGTTATTGTCTCATTTTTGTTAAATCATGACGCCCCACCGTTACAAATTTTAAAGTTAAATTGCATTCTTTCTACTTAATGAGACACCCATGATATTAGTCAAGGGAAGTCGGATATCTTTTATACATCATACTCAATTGTAATAATTAAATTGTAAAAGTATCTTTAAGGTTTCAAAATTTTGAATAAATATTTTAGAATATCCTGTAATATCGTGATTCCATACCTATAAGGTTAAAAAATGATAAACTATTTCCTAAATATAAAACCTCTTCTATAACTTAAGTAATAATGAAATGACGATTATGTTATTAGGCAGTCAATTAACTGTTGTAAACATATTTACGTTTTTGTGAAATGTTTTAATAAGTCGAATGCTTAAGTTTTTGTTTATAAGTTTATAGGTTCTTTTAGTATTTACTTTGGTAAACATTCAAGCTTAAATAAAACAAATCTTCCCCCAAATTATCTTATTAAAGGTTAATATTTTGAAGTTTATCTTATACAATGGTGACTGTTTAAAGAAAAGTAAGTCGGAATAAAATATGTTATACTATTATTGCACTAATATAACGATATAACGAAGACTCCACCTTAACATTTACTTACCTAACTTCTCAAGCATAATTAAGTTGTAGTTTCATCAGAATTACCGATATTAATTTTAAATTTATTTTTGACTACTCAAATCCCTTTGAATTCCTTTCAGTTAAAGATTTCATACGACAATCGTTCATATTGTCTCTTCAATAATTAATACGGGTTTTTTAACATTAACTTACAGGAATTATGAAGAGATATTTACCACTCCTAACAAATCATCGATAAGATTATCGTGTTCACGTCTATATAAATGATCGTCAAGTGTCAGTTTCCGACAGCGACAAACACGCGCTTGATTTATTTGATCAAGTTTCAAATCAATTATGTATAAAAGTGAGCATATCTTCTCTATTTAATTGGCCATAACGGTCTCCATCAATTTATTCGTTAATCTTTCATGGTAAATATGCCTAGTGATTGATACCTGCTGAATAAACCTTCAGATTGCAACCCTATTTCTAGTGATTAGGAAAAATTCAAAACCGTATCCACTAATTAGAATGAAAAGTTAATAACCTGAAAGTTTTAAATGACAATATATCAATTTGACATTTTGGTTTTTAATGTTTCGTTGTATGTTTTTCACGATGACTGATTACTTTGAAAGCGAACATCACGCAGAGTAAACTAATCTTGAATATTAAATTAATTTGTTTGAATTACATATTCGACAGAAAAAAATGTATCAGAGTTCTATTTCTTTGTACCATTTTCTATTTATAAAATCTCAATACTTAATCCAGAGAATATGTAATGCCATGAAAAGGTTGGTTTTGTTATAAATATACTGGAGTTTGGCAGAACACTTGCCATAGGATTCACCTGCAAAGGAAACGATAACTATTTTACAGCTTCTAGAATATAGATGGTCTTCGTTAAACAGTTTGTAGCGAATCACATGTTGTGTTTTAATATGGGCTGTATATTTTTCGTAGTTACAAGCATAGACATAGACATAGACATAGACATAGACATAGACATAGACATAGACATAGACATAGACATAGACATAGACATAGACATAGACATAGACATAGACATAATTGTGTTAATAAATTATTTAGGTGGTTTGACCATATTTTATTTTTTTTAAAAACGGATTGGCAGACCAAAAAAAAATGCTTATATAAATGGCGCTCCCATAGTGACGTACACATGGACAGATCAATACACATATGATGTACAGCGACAATATTGAAATAATGATTTATATAAATATACAACATAGCCATTTAAGGCTCAGACTCATATTTTAATAAGATGACGTAAGGAAAGTCCAACAAGGCAAGATCTCAATATTTAATGTTAAAAGAAATATGAAAATCTCTTAGATATTACTAAATAATGATGTAATGACTTTAGTAGCTCCACGTTTACATGTTTTGGTAATCCTGAGTGGCCATATAAAATTGAAGACCCTTTTTTAAAGAAAAATGCATTAAAAGTTACTTCGGTTCGCTATGTGTTTGACTGTGTAAAGTGTTAAAATTTGAGTCGATATTCGTTTACCGTTAATCACCAACACATTGTGGATTGACGTGAAACTGTGCCATATAAATAATACAATCCGGCCTAGAGAAAGAAAACCATGCAGCAAGAACTATACTGACGTTTGACTGTACAAAAGATTGAGCTTGGACTTAAGGAATTCATTAAGGTGTTCACTCATCTGAACCCGAAGTTATGCTTTATTCATGCAGGAAACCTCTTTCATTTATAGATCCAGCTATTGATTCCAATGATGCATCGAAAATACGACATTTCACACCCGCAGTTTTTACCGTAAATGCTTCGCTCACCGTGAGTTTGAGCACTTTGTGGCTTTGGGAACAATGCTCAAGAAGCATATTTAATTGGAAGCAATGTTTTATTAAGTGCGAGACTGTGGTTAACAAAGCTCGGGGAAATCTCTGACCTATCTAGCCGTTTACATTCATCAGCAAGCCACAATTCTCCCGGGGATGTTTAGCACGGTTGAAATATCTGTGAAAGTCTTCATCAAATATTAAAGCGTTTGTCATCACTGAAAGAGGTAGAATCTTGTCTTGAATTAGTTAACGTTTTCTAGACAGAGGATGTCAATTTTCAAATGCATTTAACTTTCAATGGGTTCGTCAGCCTTTTCATTAAATGGAAATGGAATTTTAGTTAACTTTCTGTCTCGACCTTTAAATAACATGTGGCAAATGAATAAGGATTAAACAAAAAGAGGTTGGTATTGTTTGAAGAGATACCGGGTAATTCTTTATTGATTTTAAGAAAAAATAATACGTAATTCACAACAAAACTATCATACAAGAATATATTATGAAAATATTTAATAACATGTTTCACTAAACTTCTTGATTGCGCCTTTTATTGTTTCTGCAATCAAATGTTTACAGTTTAAACACAATTAATCGTCTTTCCTACGTTAAAGGAAACTTAATGTTTTCATTTAAGACAAAAGAAGCAGTTTATTTACTGTTTAGCAGCTTACGGAGGAATGAGTTTAGACATGATATACATATTATCATTTATTATTAAATGAATATGTTCTTTTTCTAAAGACCAACATAATAACATACAAACAGTTAATTCTGCAATTGTATATTAAGTATTCTTAATACCACAATTAACTATCCAATATTGGTTTAACATGGATGTAATTACAGAAAAATAATGTGTTCGTAACACAATCTTTTAAATTTTGATTTCAATATTTCATATAACATTAGCAAATGGTAAATCTATATTTGTGACACTTTTAATGACAGTTACAATGCTACGTATTAGTAAACTAATTAAGTCCGTAAATCACCTAGGATGAATTTTTCATAGGAAGAGGCTCGGAACTATATTCCAGCTATTGATTCTGGTGTAAATCAGTGAAAACGTCTACATGTCAAGCAGCGCTCGCGCCTTGAGTCATGGAATATTCATCCATATTTTTGTTCTGCACCAGTGCTCTTTTGGCAGGTGAATATTTCATCAGAACAATACACCAGGTATACGATACCAGGTATTCGTTATTTACATCCCGCACACCAATGTCATCTCTTCTTAACGTCCGACTGCGGGTTAATGGTGTGGCGAGGAAAATTGCCGTCATTGTGCATCAAACGTCTTCTAACAATAGATGAGGCGATAAATACTTGATGCTAGCTATGATTCTCGTAGTTAACGAAGTTTCCGTGGTCCCAAGAGGCGTATAAGTTAGTGGATTTGGTTTACTCATTTTAGCAGTAAAGCATTGGTCATTTAGAATCGATTATGCATAGGAGAGCACTGATGCAGCAAATACACCTAGACAATCTCTGCTTAGGTCCAATAAAAAGCTGTTCGAGTTTTAAACATTTAAGAACAGTGTGTAGTTTCATGCCAAGAATAAACACATAATACAATATTTGTGTCCACGTCCAGGGGACTTTTTTGGATATATAAAAGAACAATCTCTGACTTTACCTCAAGGACAAGTTTCTTAGAGTAACAAACACATATTTTTTCATACTCAAAAGATGTTGGTACAACACTGTCTTTACATCATTGACACAGTTCTTTGAATAGTTAACGCAAAGGACCATGTGTCTTCATGTCAAACGTAAAACTCTCGGTGCAGAAGACACACTGAAACCATATTTGTCTTCATGTCAAACGTAAAACTCTCGGTGCAGAAGACACACTGAAACCATATTTGTCTTCATGTCAAACATAAAACTCTCGGTGCAGAAGACACACTAGACCATATTTGTCTTCATGTCAAACATAAAACTCTCGGAGCAGTAGACACACTGAAACCATATTTGTCTTCATGTCAAACATAAAACTCTCGCAGTAGTAGACACACTGAACCATATTTGTCTTCATGTCAAACGTAAAACTTTTGGTGCAGAAGACACACTAGACAGTATTTGTCTTCATGTCAAACATAAAACTGTCGGTGCAGTAAACACCCTAGACAGTATTTGTCTTCATGTCAAACGTAAAACTTTTGGTGCAGAAGACACACTAGACAGTATTTGTCTTCATGTCAAACATAAAACTGTCGGTGCAGTAAACACATTAAACAGTATTTGTCTTCACGTCAAACATAAACTCTCGTTGCAGTAGACACACTAGACAGTATTTATCTTCATGTCAAACATAAAACTCTCGGTGCAGTAGACACACTAGACCAATATGTCTTCATGTCAAACGTAAAACTCTCGGTGCAGTAGACACACTAGACCATATGTCTTCATGTCAAACGTAAAACTCTCGTAGCAGTAGATACACTAGACCAATATGTCCTCATGTCAAACGTAAAACTCTCGTAGCAGTAGACACACTAGACCAATATGTCTTCATGTCAAACGTAAAACTCTCGTAGCAGTAGACACACTAGACCAATATGTCTTCATGTCAAACGTAAAACTCTCGGTGCAGTAGACACACTAGACCATATGTCTTCATATCAAACATAAAACTATCGTAGCAGTAGACACACTAGACCATATTTGTCTTCATGTCAAACGTAAAACTCTCGGTGCAGTAGACACACTAGACCATATGTCTTCATATCAAACATAAAACTATCGTAGCAGTAGACACACTAGACCATATTTGTCTTCATGTCAAACGTAAAACTCTCGGTGCAGTAGACACACTAGACCATATGTCTTCATATCAAACATAAAACTATCGTAGCAGTAGACACACTAGACCACATGTGTCTTCATGTCAAACATAAAACTCTCGGTGCAGTAGACACACTAGACCATATGTCTTCATGTCAAACGTAAAACTCTCGGTGCAGTAGACACACTAGACCATATGTCTTCATGTCAAACATAAAACTCTCGGTGCAGTAGACACACTAGACCACATTTGTCTTCATGTCAAACATAAAACTCTCGGTGCAGTAGACACACTAGACCAATATGTCCTCATGTCAAACGTAAAACTCTCGTAGCAGTAGACACACTAGACCATATTTGTCTTCACGTCAAACATAAAACTCTCGTAGCAGTAGACACACTATACCACATTTGTCCTCATGTCAAACGTAAAACTCTCGTAGCAGTGGAAACACTAGACCATATTTGTCTTCATGTCAAACATAAAACTCTCGTAGCAGTAGACACACTAGACCATATTTGTCTTCACGTCAAACATAAAACTCTCGTAGCAGTAGACACACTAGACCAATATGTCTTCATGTCAAACGTAAAACTCTTGGTGCAGTAGATACACTAGACCAATATGTCTTCATGTCAAACATAAAACTCTCGGTGCAGTAGATACACTACACAGTATTTGTCTTCATGTCAAACGTAAAACTCTCGGTGCAGTAGACACACTAGACCAATATGTCTTCATGTCAAACGTAAAACTCTCGGTGCAGTAGACACACTAGACCATATGTCTTCATGTCAAACATAAAACTCTCGTAGCAGTAGACACACTAGACAGTATTTGTCTTCATATCAAACGTAAAACTCTCGGTGCAGTAGACACACTAGACCATATGTCTTCATGTCAAACGTAAAACTCTCGGTGCAGTAGACACACTAGACCATATTTGTCTTCACGTCAAACATAAAACTCTCGTAGCAGTAGACACACTAGACCAATATGTCCTCATGTCAAACGTAAAACTCTCGTAGCAGTAGACACACTAGACCAATATGTCTTCATGTCAAACGTAAAACTCTCGTAGCAGTAGACACACTAGACCATATTTGTCTTCACGTCAAACATAAAACTCTCGTAGCAGTAGACACACTAGACCAATATGTCTTCATGTCAAACGTAAAACTCTTGGTGCAGTAGATACACTAGACCAATATGTCTTCATGTCAAACATAAAACTCTCGGTGCAATAGATACACTAGACCAATATGTCTTCATGTCAAACGTAAAACTCTCGGTGCAGTAGACACACTAGACCACATTTGTCTTCATGTCAAACGTAAAACTCTCGTAGCAGTAGACACACTAGACCATATGTCTTCATGTCAAACGTAAAACTCTCGGTGCAGTAGACACACTAGACCATATTTGTCTTCATGTCAAACATAAAACTCTCGGTGCAGTAGACACACTAGACCATATTTGTCTTCATGTCAAACATAAAACTCTCGGTGCAGTAGACACACTAGACCATATTTGTCTTCATGTCAAACATAAAACTCTCGTAGCAGTAGACACACTAGACAGTATTTGTCTTCATGTCAAACATAAAACTCTCGTTGCAGTAAACACACTAGACCATATTTGTCTTCATGTCAAACGTAAAACTCTCGGTGCAGTAGACACACTAGACCATATTTGTCTTCATGTCAAACATAAAACTCTCGTAGCAGTAGACACACTAGACAGTATTTGTCTTCATGTCAAACATAAAACTCTCGGTGCAGTAGACACACTAGACCACATTTGTCTTCATGTCAAACGTAAAATTCTCGTAGCAGTAGACACACTAGACCATATTTGTCTTCATGTCAAACGTAAAACTCTCGTAGCAGTAGACACACTAGACCATATTTGTCTTCATGTCAAACGTAAAACTCTCGGTGCAGTAGATACACTAGACCAATATGTCTTCATGTCAAACGTAAAACTCTCGGTGCAGTAGACACACTAGACCATATTTGTCTTCATGTCAAACATAAAACTCTCGTAGCAGTAGACACACTAGACCAATATGTCTTCATGTCAAACGTAAAACTCTCGGTGCAGTAGACACACTAGACCATATTTGTCTTCATGTCAAACGTAAAACTCTCGGTGCAGTAGATATACTAGACCAATATGTCTTCATGTCAAACGTAAAACTCTCGGTGCAGTAGACACACTAGACCATATTTGTCTTCACGTCAAACGTAAAACTCTCGGTGCAGTAGACACACTAGACCACATTTGTCTTCATGTCAAACGTAAAACTCTCGGTGCAGTAGACACACTAGACCAATATGTCTTCATGTCAAACGTAAAACTCTCGGTGCAGTAGACACACTAGACCATATTTGTCTTCATGTCAAACATAAAACTCTCGTAGCAGTAGACACACTAGACCATATGTCTTCATGTCAAACGTAAAACTCTCGGTGCAGTAGACACACTAGACCATATTTGTCTTCATGTCAAACATAAAACTCTCGGTGCAGTAGACACACTAGACCATATTTGTCTTCATGTCAAACATAAAACTCTCGGTGCAGTAGACACACTAGACCATATTTGTCTTCATGTCAAACATAAAACTCTCGTAGCAGTAGACACACTAGACAGTATTTGTCTTCATGTCAAACATAAAACTCTCGTTGCAGTAAACACACTAGACCATATTTGTCTTCATGTCAAACGTAAAACTCTCGGTGCAGTAGACACACTAGACCATATTTGTCTTCATGTCAAACATAAAACTCTCGTAGCAGTAGACACACTAGACAGTATTTGTCTTCATGTCAAACATAAAACTCTCGGTGCAGTAGACACACTAGACCACATTTGTCTTCATGTCAAACGTAAAATTCTCGTAGCAGTAGACACACTAGACCATATTTGTCTTCATGTCAAACGTAAAACTCTCGTAGCAGTAGACACACTAGACCATATTTGTCTTCATGTCAAACGTAAAACTCTCGGTGCAGTAGATACACTAGACCAATATGTCTTCATGTCAAACGTAAAACTCTCGGTGCAGTAGACACACTAGACCATATTTGTCTTCATGTCAAACATAAAACTCTCGTAGCAGTAGACACACTAGACCAATATGTCTTCATGTCAAACGTAAAACTCTCGGTGCAGTAGACACACTAGACCATATTTGTCTTCATGTCAAACGTAAAACTCTCGGTGCAGTAGATATACTAGACCAATATGTCTTCATGTCAAACGTAAAACTCTCGGTGCAGTAGACACACTAGACCATATTTGTCTTCACGTCAAACGTAAAACTCTCGGTGCAGTAGACACACTAGACCACATTTGTCTTCATGTCAAACGTAAAACTCTCGTAGCAGTAGACACACTAGACCAATATGTCTTCATGTCAAACGTAAAACTCTCGGTGCAGTAGATACACTAGACCAATATGTCTTCATGTCAAACATAAAACTCTCGTAGCAGTAGACACACTATACCACATTTGTCCTCATGTCAAACGTAAAACTCTCGTAGCAGTAGAAACACTAGACCATATTTGTCTTCACGTCAAACATAAAACTCTCGTAGCAGTAGACACACTAGACCATATTTGTCTTCACGTCAAACGTAAAACTCTCGGTGCAGTAGACACACTAGACCATATGTCTTCATGTCAAACGTAAAACTCTCGGTGCAGTAGACACACTAGACCAATATGTCTTCATGTCAAACGTAAAACTCTCGTAGCAGTAGACACACTAGACCATATGTCTTCATGTCAAACGTAAAACTCTCGGTGCAGTAGACACACTAGACCACATTTGTCCTCATGTCAAACGTAAAACTCTCGGTGCAGTAGACACACTAGACCATATGTCTTCATATCAAACATAAAACTCTCGTAGCAGTAGACACACTAGACCAATATGTCTTCATGTCAAACGTAAAACTCTCGTAGCAGTAGACACACTAGACCATATTTGTCTTCACGTCAAACATAAACTCTCGTAGCAGTAGACACACTATACCACATTTGTCCTCATGTCAAACGTAAAACTCTCGTAGCAGTAGAAACACTAGACCATATTTGTCTTCACGTCAAACATAAAACTCTCGTAGCAGTAGACACACTAGACCATATTTGTCTTCACGTCAAACATAAAACTCTCGTAGCAGTAGACACACTAGACCATATTTGTCTTCACGTCAAACATAAAACTCTCGTAGCAGTAGACACACTAGACCAATATGTCTTCATGTCAAACATAAAACTCTGGGTGCAGTAGATACACTACACAGTATTTGTCTTCATGTCAAACGTAAAACTCTCGGTGCAGTAGACACACTAGACCATATGTCTTCATATCAAACGTAAAACTTTCGTAGCAGTAGACACACTAGACCATATTTGTCTTCATATCAAACGTAAAACTCTCGTAGCAATAGACACACTATACCACATTTGTCTTCATGTCAAACGTAAAACTCTCGTAGCAATAGACACACTAGACCATATGTCTTCATATCAAACGTAAAACTCTCGTAGCAGTAGACACACTAGACCATATTTGTCTTCATGTCAAACGTAAAACTTTCGTAGCAGTAGACACACTAGACCATATTTGTCTTCATGTCAAACGTAAAACTCTCGTAGCAGTAGACACACTAGACCATATTTGTCTTCATGTCAAACGTAAAACTCTCGTAGCAGTAGACACACTAGACCATATTTGTCTTCATATCAAACGTAAAACTCTCGTAGCAGTAGACACACTAGACCATATTTGTCTTCATGTCAAACGTAAAACTCTCGTAGCAGTAGACACACTAGACCAATATGTCCTCATGTCAAACGTAAAACTCTCGTAGCAGTAGACACACTAGACCATATTTGTCTTCATGTCAAACGTAAAACTCTCGTAGCAGTAGACACACTAGACCATATTTGTCTTCATATCAAACGTAAAACTCTCGTAGCAGTAGACACACTAGACCATATTTGTCTTCATGTCAAACGTAAAACTCTCGTTGCAGTAAACACACTAGACCATATTTGTCTTCATGTCAAACGTAAAACTCTCGTAGCAGTAGACACACTAGACCATATTTGTCTTCATGTCAAACGTAAAACTCTCGGTGCAGTAGACACACTAGACCACATTTGTCTTCATGTCAAACGTAAAACTCTCTGTGCAGTAGATACACTAGACCATATTTGTCTTCATATCAAACATAAAACTCTCGTTGCAGTAGACACACTAGACCATATTTGTCTTCATATCAAACATAAAACTCTCGGTGCAGTAGACACACTAGACCATATTTGTCTTCATGTCAAACATAAAACTCTCGGTGCAGTAGATACACTAGACCAATATGTCTTCATGTCAAACGTAAAACTCTCGGTGCAGTAGACACACTAGACCAATATGTCTTCATGTCAAACGTAAAACTCTCGTAGCAGTAGACACACTAGACCATATTTGTCTTCATGTCAAACGTAAAACTTTCGTAGCAGTAGACACACTAGACCATATTTGTCTTCATGTCAAACGTAAAACTCTCGTAGCAGTAGACACACTAGACCATATTTGTCTTCATGTCAAACGTAAAACTCTCGTAGCAGTAGACACACTAGACCATATTTGTCTTCATATCAAACGTAAAACTCTCGTAGCAGTAGACACACTAGACCATATTTGTCTTCATGTCAAACGTAAAACTCTCGTAGCAGTAGACACACTAGACCAATATGTCTTCATGTCAAACGTAAAACTCTCGTAGCAATAGACACACTATACCACATTTGTCTTCATGTCAAACGTAAAACTCTCGTAGCAGTAGACACACTAGACCACATTTGTCCCCATGTCAAACGTAAAACTCTCGTAGCAGTAGACACACTAGACCAATATGTCTTCATGTCAAACGTAAAACTCTCGTAGCAATAGACACACTATACCACATTTGTCTTCATGTCAAACGTAAAACTCTCGTAGCAGTAGACACACTAGACCATATGTCTTCATGTCAAACGTAAAACTCTCGGTGCAGTAGATACACTAGACCAATATGTCTTCATATCAAACGTAAAACTCTCGTAGCAGTAGACACACTAGACAATATTTGTCTTTACGTCAAACGTAAAACTCTCGTAGCAGTAGATACACTATACCATATGTCTTCATATCAAACGTAAAACTCTCGGTGCAATAGACACACTAGACCAATATGTCTTCATATCAAACGTAAAACTCTCGGTGCAATAGACACACTAGACCATATTTGTCTTCACGTCAAACATAAAACTCTCTTAGCAGTGGACACACTAGACCAATATATCTTCATGTCAAACATAAAACTCTCGTCTTAGTAACCAAACTAGACCATATTTGTCTTTAAATCGAACTCTCGATGCAGTAAACACGATATAAGATATCTGATTTCTCTTTGTTATCACATTTTATTATTAAAGTATCAGGTGACAACACTATACGATTGAATTCTTAAATCAATGTTTAAAATCAATCATTGAAGACACTTATAATTCTTTTAGTCACTGAATCAATTATAATATACATCTGATTTCTTATATGAATATTTACTGAAATCACGACTGTGTTTTCTCTATACACATTTTTGCTTTTGATTGATTTGTCAAAAAGAAATTTAATGACTAAATAATTGATGAAAATTAAGGATTTTTGATAAAAATATTCGCAAAACTTGGTAACCATACACCAAAAAAGGATTTAAAATTCCCCTTTCTGATAAATGCATTAGTGTATACTCTAATTCTAAAACGTTTTAAAGTGTTTTCAGAGTATAGAATTTCAACATAATTATCGAATGCAAAATGCAAATCATAACTGTCTTATTGTATCCTTTAGGAAATGACACCTGACATATAGCACCAGTGGCGTATCAAATTTACATGTATAAAAGAGAAATTAATGGGAAGATATATAATCACAGCAATACAGTAAAAGATGAAAATTTCAAAATGTCAAAATATATATTTTGGAAACAAGCATCCAATAAAAGTAAATAATTCACAGCAAATGACATGCTTAATTCTACTTGGGTTTTAATGATCTCATGCCGAATACCCTCCGTAAGGTTATTCTTAAGCAAGCGACTGAAATTCCCTTCCTTCGATTACATTGAGCTATAAATCATAGGGCTGAAACCTATACCTTGTCGTATACCGCACACGTCTTTAATTTTTAATTCTTCCTGTGTTGCATCCTACGTTTTGCCTTCCCATGAGATTGTAGATTATCAAACCGAAATTTGATACAATTGTTTACATAAAGGATATTAGATGAGTGTCCATGACTTACTATGTTTACGACACGAGCGGCTAAATATTAGTATTTCCCGAGCGATAGCGAGGGATATACAATAATTAGGCACGCGTGTCGTAAACATAATATGCCATGAGCACGAATATAATTGTCTGTTTATTACCGTAGTCCCAGAATTAAATAAAATACTCAAAACCTACTTCTCAGGATAGGCGACCTAGCCGCCGGAGGTCCGTATAGATTGTGACGTCTTAGATGAACCGTGACGTCAAAGCATTGTTTATAACGTGACGTCACAATGAAAATGTGATATTTTGCCCTAGGGCAACATATGAAAAATTTGAACCTCGATATCACTGCCCTCGTAGGTAATAAATTGTAGTAACTTTCCTCGTCCCGAAATCAAAATGGCCATTACTTGGTTTAAATCTCATGACATGCACATGAACATAATTTTTCCTCAACCAGTTACTTCTTACTTGTTACAATCATTGTGTTATTCTTGTCATTCAGTCACTTTTATGCAAGCCAGGAAAAACATACTCACTTTCATCAATCTTTTCCTTGACATTTACATCAAATCTTCCTTGTTTGTCAGTTGTTCAGTTAAAGTTACGCTGGTTAATTTATAGGCATGCCGGCATGTTACCCGTATAGAGCAAATCGAGCGTGCCCTGTTAGTCGCTTAGTGATTGCGATATTTTACCTGTAATAACTGCATAACGGATAGTTATCACTGATAAATTTTCTCATCAAAACTAAAACTTATTTTATCTGCTTTCTACCTTTAAAAATCTAAGCATGAGCTTTAAGTGTCATTGCATTAAAACCGTGACATCTCATGTGTCCTACGTCACGACTTTTGTGAGGGGTAGAGGTAGTTTGAATTCAAATTTGAGGACTAAAACGCACGCTAAATTCTGAAAATAGGTTGAGAAGAAGATTGATGTAGATGGTGATTGCTTAGAAATTGCATTGCAAAACTTACACTATGACTTATTAAGTTTTCCGTTTTATAATTATTCTCTCCCCACAGAGGTAGTTCAGTGTATGATTCTATGCATGAACCGAGCTTCCTCTTTGATTGTTATTAGTGAACTACCCAGCACCTACATATCTCAAAACTTTTAAGTATGAATAATTTACTCGCAGAGCATTTAAAAGCATATTTCTAAGAAAATAATAATCATGACAAAACTAAAATGAAACTTTTTGCATGTTTAGGTTAACGAAAATGAAAAGAACATCAGACGAAGAAGTCAAGGGAAATTTATGGATGAACAACTTCTTTATTTGACACTATCGACGTTTCGATATAGATCCTTATACCAATTTTTTAAGCATAGGATCTAAATTTATACCGAAACGTCGCTATATAAAGAAGTTGTTCATCCATAGAATATACCTTGTCGTCCTTATACCACCAACTTGTAGAATGTCACTCAAACAGACCATTTATTTATGTAAACTTTGCAAATAATTGTGTATTAAACACATTTAACAAAAACACACAGTCACCAAAACCGTTTAACATCATGAAGAAACAGTCTTTGTTCCAAGAGATAAAAAGACAACCTTTTCATGTTTCGAAAATGTTTAAAATAACACATTCCATTCTCTTTTTAACGATGAAGTCCTTTCAGTCTCAGCATCGTTTTCAATAAGGACAGGTGCGTTGAGTCTGAGAAGCAAAGAAATAAAATAAAATCATCATCTTGACGCAATGTGATTCAAGAAAGAATTGCTTTAAGTGCTATTGCACCTGTAAAAGCGTAAATAATCACATTAAATATTACTGAAGCATTTGATAACGATTTCATTTAATCAAATTGACAAAGTACGGTAACGAGCTAACCTAAATGCGAGAGAGCCCTTAGGACTGTCATATACTTTATCATGCTTTCAGTGAATTAATAACTTTGCCAACTTTTACCTAATTTACCCTCGAGCAAGGTATATAAAAACATTGAGTTGGCTATAAAGATGTTGTCTAATAGACGCTTGAAGAGACTTGAGAAAATAACCTTCTCCTAATTTCAATAATTGATGAGATTTCACCAAGAAAATAGAGTCATATCTACTTATCTGGTCTATAAAAGCGATGACGTTTTTCTATTTGTTAATTTGGTTATCTAAGAGTACTACAACATGGATATCATATTAATAATGGTGATATTTAATAAACTGTACAGCATATTGTCTTAATATGTGTGCCAGATATCGAATAAAATGATGTCACAAAATTTGAATACAAATGGTAGAGACTACAATACTTCCCTTATTTGTCATGAAATTGCTGTTTAAAGGGGCAGAAGCACGTTTTCTGAATATTTTATATTTTTAAATGTTTCACCGATAAATGCAAGTAAATGCTAAATGTATTATTTTGATAGTGTCAAAGATTTCATAACACTAATCAATCACCCATAGTCAGAGGACAAATTATGAAGATTCACATAAAATTCTTTGGCGGCCATTTTGTGTAAACACCTTTAATTCTTTTTGTGTAAGAAAAAGGAATCGCATGGCTAAACTTTACATTATATATTTGAATTTCTGCTTTATTTAGTTTGAATACATTATTTTGCTTTCAATTGGAACCATTAATTTTCATTTTCCTGACACCACCTTATATTCTCCCTTAAAACGTGCTACTGCCCCTTTAACAGCCTGACTGCTACTAACTAGTGTCAATGGTTTTTCTTTAATCCAAAATAATAAAATAACTGTATAACAATGTGCTTGTTCAAAATGTTCTTTTACTTAAAGTTGTGAAATAACTGTTTAACAACGTGATTGAGACAAAAACTTTCTGAGGAACTATGTAACTGCCATTGAATAGAATGTGCATAGTGTACTTTCACAGCGCAGTTTCAAAGTCGTTTAATTTCTATTAGGTTGTGAATTATATTACCCTTCGCGGCTAAACGACCACAACGATGTCGTATTTATAACATAATTAATGTTTCAGTGTATCAAAACATAATCACAGGACACAGCGATGCATACTATTATTTGTCAAATTGTAAAATCGAGTACAAATAAAATTTTACTCTCACTGTAATAATCATTTATGAACAAAAAACAGAGAAGGACTCTTAATTTTGTTTCCACAAAAAAACCAGGTAGAAGTGTCCCTTTAAGTGGAAAGCTTTGGCAGCTCGTTGTAATGACAGTGGTAAACATGTTATTTTTTTTCAAATCTTTGCTCTTTGAAATCTCTTTACAGCGATAAATACTTCATTAACAATCATAAGTTTTCATTTTTATTCCAACTTGGGATGAAAATTTTTAAATTATGTCAATGCGGAGAGTTTAGATTTCAAATTAAAAAAAAATCAAATTCTTAAAACTTTAATCCTTTTGTCAATTCAATCATGCTACAGTACCAAAACTTGAACTTGAAGATCGTACGATTGGTTTGAGAATTTTTAAAATATGATTATTCTTTGTCAAGTAGGTTTGAATTATACAATTGACATACAAACAGTGTTAATTACATGACGTTTGCACCTAGGTACACCAGTTAGTTTACAAACTTTTTGGATGCACATGTAGTATTTCTTTTAAAACAAATTGAAATAAAACCTTCGCTTAGTAGAACATAATTAATTGCCCATATATTTTACATTCATTCTAAATAATTTTATCTTTATTATCGATATACAGTGTTGCCCATGAAGCGTAAACCGTGAAACCATAGACATTAACAGTACACGTTTTATCGTTTTGAAGTATCACAAATAAACGGACATCGAATGCTGAAACATAGCACTGCACCTCGGGAAGTTTTAATTATAGATTTTAAACAAAGTCATAATTGTTATGTTGTTTACTAAATCAATACAAAATCGTTTAATAGGAGTGAATATAGTCTTTAACACAGCCCATAAAGTTTTACTCGCCGAGTGTAAACATTCACTGTTCATTCGTCAAACACACCCCGTTGTGCTACCTTTCCATAATATTCAATTACAGGTATTGCTATTAACCAGCTTCATATTAAACACCGCGTGAGACCATTTATCTGCAAATAATAGACAACAGAGTAAATTAAATTATTTTGATTTCTACACTACATTGTGAGTAATAGAAGCATGCTGCTCAGTGCTTTAGATGAAGCAAGCGATTAATGTATGTGTAGGAGAGAATTGAAGCACACACAATTAATCTGTCACAGTTATTGTTCGCACTAATGTAAATCTCATTTCCGAATGCCATTTGTTATTTTATGGGTTATTTTGTAACTAACGTTGAATATAAAAGCTGTTATATTTGTATAATATCTGTCCGATGACGAATTGATCGATGTCTATAAGAAACCTTTTTAGTAATGCACATTTAATTAAGAACTGAAAGAAAATATGACACTGGTTTTAAAAATGTAAATCATATCATCATCACCATGAATATGTGTTTATTGGATCCAATTATCAGAATTCAGCATTATCTTAAACTAGAATTGATTGAAAAAAATCAAAATGACTGTACACATCATTTAGGAAAATTTTAGAAGCGATTTAACTTTGAATTAACATTTAAACTTTATCTTGAGTATGAAAACCAATCAATTTGGCAATTGAAAATATGGTTGCAATTATTAAATCAACAACAGATTCATAAAAGAAACAATAAAATGAAATGATTAAATTTCCAATTGTGATTAATAATAACAACCTTATATTGCATAATTTTATCTTTTCAGATAAAGAAGAAAAACAGCAAAGGGCAAGAGTAGCATTTGAATACCTTTACAAGTTAAAGTTGCCTCTGGAAGTTTCTTCATAAAATCTTGTTATACATGTAGTATAGCCAAAGCAAAATTTAATCAGTTTCATGTAATTATATTCTCAAGGGATTGTCAAAATTTTGAAAGTTCATGCAATACAGGAGTGAAAATTATTCCACTGATGATTAATAATAACTACCTTATATTGGATAATTTTACCTTTTCAGATAAAGAAGAGGAATTGCAAAGAGCAGGACATCCTCGAGAATCCAGCGCTTTAGTTCCGATAAATCTACACTACAAGCCCTGGAAAACGTAGCAGGGTTTATCTCAAACCCAATTACCTCCCTTTACGAACATGTTATCCAATCAGAAACGAAACGCAGACACCAAGTGCGTAAACAACTCAACCGTAATAAGCTTAAGTCAACATGAAGAAGGTCTTGTATTTACAAGACGTATTGGTTCATATGACATCTGGACGAATATCCGCGATAGCGTTGAGAAGTTCAATATATTATATTGTCTAATATGAATATTGGTTAAGCCTACTAAACCTTAAAAAAAAACTTGAAGTATTTCCGGGATATCAAATCATTTACAAACCTGACAAATACGTAGGAGCTTACATAAGTGTAAGATGTTTATACATGTTATAGTTTACCCTCCCTTTGTGGGCCATGGTAGGATGAATTTCTGAATGTGATTATACATTACAAATCAGTTATGATTTTCAGAATCAAACCCTTTAATCCATAAACACAAGATATGCATTTCCAGATACACATTACATACTTTATCTTTTTACATCAGATGTAGACATACCACTCAGTCGTTTCACGTTAGACATATATTTTCCAATACACTATTTTATCAAATCATTGACGCATTTTATCATACCAGGCATTTGACAAGAGAGATAGCCAGGCATTTGACAAGAGAGATAC